>OX104115.1:23146947-23850679 GCA_944474755.1 Limnoperna fortunei | reverse complement strand
TTTTTACCTGTTATTGTCATTCGTTGTAAAAACACTGACGAAGCCTGTTGGTCAGGCGAAATATTTGTGCAATTTTTTAAAGTGTAAAACTTTGTTTTCGCTTTAATTATGTATCTAGATGTTGTTGTACATATTTTTAAACGAATATATTATTATTTTAATCTGTACAGCATCGTTATCTACCGTAACGATCCAACATCCCGTACGAACAATTGTTGACTATTTCTTTAGACGAATTATCTATATTTTATTTAGTCAGTATTATGTGTTTTCACGTAATCCAATTGTTCTTACTTATAAACCACCATGGATTTTGAATTTTATTTCAAGAAATTAAGAAAACTTACCAAGAAACATGTACGAACAACGCATCATGCTTCCAATCTTCGATGTTATATCTCGAACGAAATTATACCGATAGGGTTACAAATTAAATTATCACCACAAACAACTGGTGCTCAATCTAAAAGATTTCGATTCAGATGGGACTCAATATTATTCGATTGCTCTATGCGTCTCATGAATCTTTTACTCCAGTATGCTCTACACCAAAAAGAAATACTGGACAAACAAATAGCAAAGTTGATAGACACTTCCGAACGTACATTGACATCTAAGGAATATAAGAACTTACAAAGACGACTTGATGAAATTAGGTCTATAGAAACAACAAAACTAGAATCAAAACAAAACAAAAAATTTTCGAGAGATGGTATTGTTCCCGTTAAGCCACCGTTAAACCAACTTGAACCTACACACGAAAAGAGATCTAGAAAACGTCGCTTCAGAAAACGTAAGCAAATATCAAACACTAATACCAATATTGTTGTGAATCTATCGTCCACACCATTGACGGAAACAGAAACTAAATTGCTGTCGAAAGGTCTTAATTTCTGTCCCACTAACAACAAAATAAATGAAGTTGAACTTGAAAACGACCTCAACAAGTTTGCAAGGGCACTCAGGATTAAGGAGCACTTCAAATCTAAAGACGAAGAAGAGGACTGTAGCAATAATATCGATGAATCCAAGAACAATGAACATGAACAATCGATACCTAGATTTAAGAAAAAGAGTACCTGGATTCCTAAGCCGAGCAAAAACTGTACTCTTGAGTCTTTCATCGACCAAGTAAAGTCGGACGTGACGAGTATTGCCAAAAACTACAACCCTTCCTTCAACAACTTGTCAAAAGAAGAAATGAACTCTTTGAACCAACTAAAAGAAAGAGATGACATTATCATCAAACCAGCAGACAAAGGGAGTGCAGTAGTAGTAATGGATAAGTCTGATTACATTAGAGAAGCCGAAAGACAACTGACTGACGAAAAATTCTATAAAAAACTTGACTCTGATCCAACGGATAATTTTGCAAAAATAATAAGTAAGACCCTAACATCCATGCACAAAAAGGGTCACATTGATAAAGACACCCTTGAATATCTACAACCGGAAAATCCCAGAGCTGGTCGTTTTTATCTCCTGCCTAAAATCCATAAGGAGAATAACCCCGGTAGACCCATAGTTTCGGCCAACGGACATCCTACAGAGAAAATATCAGAGTTTATAGATTTCCACTTAAGACCACACGTAGAAACTTTACCATCTTACATAAAAGACACAACCGACTACCTGCGTAAAATGGAATCCATGAATCCACTTCCATCGGACACAATCCTCGTCTCCATGGATGTAACATCATTGTACACCAATATACCACACGACGACGGCATAACAGCATGCAAGGAGGTCTGGGAACAACGCGACATCAAAGATCCCCCCACTGAGTGCCTTATTCAACTACTTGAACTTGTATTAAAACATAACAATTTTACGTTTAATGGGGAGCACTATTTACAAATTAACGGAACAGCCATGGGAACCAAAATGGCACCATCCTACGCTAACATCTTTATGGGAAAACTCGAGAAACAACTTCTAAACTCTTCTCTCCACCATCCACTCTCATGGTTTAGGTTCATTGATGATGTTGACATGAAATGGATTGAAAGCGAGGAAAACCTTAAACAGTTCTTTGACCACGCTAACAGTATACATCCTTCTATCAAATTCACACATGAAATGTCCACATCTAAAATCTCATTCTTAGATACCACTACCACCGTAATAGATGGAATTATGTCAACCGATCTGTACTGTAAACCCACAGATAAACATCAGTACCTCTCACCAAACAGCTGCCATCCTAAACATTGCAGCAAAAGTATTCCTTACAGCCAAGCTCTGCGAGTTAAACGCATCTGTTCTACAGAGGCTAAAACTAAACAGCGTCTTGGAGAGCTTCGATGCCATCTAAAGCAGAGAGGATACAATAACAAAAACATAACAATAGGTTTTAATAAAGCCAACAACATCAGTAGGGACCAGCTCCTGCAGTACAGAGAAAAGAAAACTAACAATAGAGTCCCGTTTGTCCTAACATACCACCCAGCTTTTAAAGACATCGCACGTACTATCCGCGAACGATGGACAACAATTGAAAAACATCATCAACTTTCAAAAATATTTCCAGAACCTCCTGTAATGGCCTTTAGAAAACCCAAAAGTTTAAAAGATCAGTTAGTCCGAGCAGAAATGTCGTCACGTAGCCGCCAATCGGGGCAATGCTGCATCTGTGGTGACGGTCGTTGTATGACATGTGATCACATACAACACACCCAACACTTCACTAGCACATCAAATGGCAAACAATTTGACATCCATGTCAATTTGAATTGCAAAAGTGAGAACATCATATACCTTTTACAGTGTGGTATATGCAATCTCCAGTATGTTGGTGAGTCTGTGCAACGATTCAGCAAACGAATGAACGGGCACAGAAGCGACACAAGATGCAAACCAAACTTACCCCTTAATAGGCACCTACGTACGCACGGCACTGCAATAGCTGAAATTTTTAATAAACTCAGGGTGACCCTAATAGACCATAACCCAAGATGGACAGACAAACAGAGAAAAGAGAAAGAAAGTTTTTGGATAAAAACATTGGGAACATCATTTCCGAAGGGAATTAATGAAAAATTATAGGACCTTAGACCAGATACAACCATGGTCTCCGAATATTCATTGTGAATTACGTGTCGTTTTATTTATTTTAAAACTGCTTTTTTGTATAGATATTGATTGTAACCGTATAAATAGTGCTACATATTTAAACACATGTACATACTTGTAACAGCACTAACAAAAAACATTTTTTCGTTAATTACTAGATATAGTATACATCACATACGTATAACGACAAAAACTTTTTACCTGTTATTGTCATTCGTTGTAAAAACACTGACGAAGCCTGTTGGTCAGGCGAAATATTTGTGCAATTTTTTAAAGTGTAAAACTTTGTTTTCGCTTTAATTATGTATCTAGATGTTGTTGTACATATTTTTAAACGAATATATTATTATTTTAATCTGTACAGCATCGTTATCTACCGTAACGATCCAACATCCCGTACGAACAATTGTTGACTATTTCTTTAGACGAATTATCTATATTTTATTTAGTCAGTATTATGTGTTTTCACGTAATCCAATTGTTCTTACTTATAAACCACCATGGATTTTGAATTTTATTTCAAGAAATTAAGAAAACTTACCAAGAAACATGTACGAACAACGCATCATGCTTCCAATCTTCGATGTTATATCTCGAACGAAATTATACCGATAGGGTTACAAATTAAATTATCACCACAAACAACTGGTGCTCAATCTAAAAGATTTCGATTCAGATGGGACTCAATATTATTCGATTGCTCTATGCGTCTCATGAATCTTTTACTCCAGTATGCTCTACACCAAAAAGAAATACTGGACAAACAAATAGCAAAGTTGATAGACACTTCCGAACGTACATTGACATCTAAGGAATATAAGAACTTACAAAGACGACTTGATGAAATTAGGTCTATAGAAACAACAAAACTAGAATCAAAACAAAACAAAAAATTTTCGAGAGATGGTATTGTTCCCGTTAAGCCACCGTTAAACCAACTTGAACCTACACACGAAAAGAGATCTAGAAAACGTCGCTTCAGAAAACGTAAGCAAATATCAAACACTAATACCAATATTGTTGTGAATCTATCGTCCACACCATTGACGGAAACAGAAACTAAATTGCTGTCGAAAGGTCTTAATTTCTGTCCCACTAACAACAAAATAAATGAAGTTGAACTTGAAAACGACCTCAACAAGTTTGCAAGGGCACTCAGGATTAAGGAGCACTTCAAATCTAAAGACGAAGAAGAGGACTGTAGCAATAATATCGATGAATCCAAGAACAATGAACATGAACCATCGATACCTAGATTTAAGAAAAAGAGTACCTGGATTCCTAAGCCGAGCAAAAACTGTACTCTTGAGTCTTTCATCGACCAAGTAAAGTCGGACGTGACGAGTATTGCCAAAAACTACAACCCTTCCTTCAACAACTTGTCAAAAGAAGAAATGAACTCTTTGAACCAACTAAAAGAAAGAGATGACATTATCATCAAACCAGCAGACAAAGGGAGTGCAGTAGTAGTAATGGATAAGTCTGATTACATTAGAGAAGCCGAAAGACAACTGACTGACGAAAAATTCTATAAAAAACTTGACTCTGATCCAACGGATAATTTTGCAAAAATAATAAGTAAGACCCTAACATCCATGCACAAAAAGGGTCACATTGATAAAGACACCCTTGAATATCTACAACCGGAAAATCCCAGAGCTGGTCGTTTTTATCTCCTGCCTAAAATCCATAAGGAGAATAACCCCGGTAGACCCATAGTTTCGGCCAACGGACATCCTACAGAGAAAATATCAGAGTTTATAGATTTCCACTTAAGACCACACGTAGAAACTTTACCATCTTACATAAAAGACACAACCGACTACCTGCGTAAAATGGAATCCATGAATCCACTTCCATCGGACACAATCCTCGTCTCCATGGATGTAACATCATTGTACACCAATATACCACACGACGACGGCATAACAGCATGCAAGGAGGTCTGGGAACAACGCGACATCAAAGATCCCCCCACTGAGTGCCTTATTCAACTACTTGAACTTGTATTAAAACATAACAATTTTACGTTTAATGGGGAGCACTATTTACAAATTAACGGAACAGCCATGGGAACCAAAATGGCACCATCCTACGCTAACATCTTTATGGGAAAACTCGAGAAACAACTTCTAAACTCTTCTCTCCACCATCCACTCTCATGGTTTAGGTTCATTGATGATGTTGACATGAAATGGATTGAAAGCGAGGAAAACCTTAAACAGTTCTTTGACCACGCTAACAGTATACATCCTTCTATCAAATTCACACATGAAATGTCCACATCTAAAATCTCATTCTTAGATACCACTACCACCGTAATAGATGGAATTATGTCAACCGATCTGTACTGTAAACCCACAGATAAACATCAGTACCTCTCACCAAACAGCTGCCATCCTAAACATTGCAGCAAAAGTATTCCTTACAGCCAAGCTCTGCGAGTTAAACGCATCTGTTCTACAGAGGCTAAAACTAAACAGCGTCTTGGAGAGCTTCGATGCCATCTAAAGCAGAGAGGATACAATAACAAAAACATAACAATAGGTTTTAATAAAGCCAACAACATCAGTAGGGACCAGCTCCTGCAGTACAGAGAAAAGAAAACTAACAATAGAGTCCCGTTTGTCCTAACATACCACCCAGCTTTTAAAGACATCGCACGTACTATCCGCGAACGATGGACAACAATTGAAAAACATCATCAACTTTCAAAAATATTTCCAGAACCTCCTGTAATGGCCTTTAGAAAACCCAAAAGTTTAAAAGATCAGTTAGTCCGAGCAGAAATGTCGTCACGTAGCCGCCAATCGGGGCAATGCTGCATCTGTGGTGACGGTCGTTGTATGACATGTGATCACATACAACACACCCAACACTTCACTAGCACATCAAATGGCAAACAATTTGACATCCATGTCAATTTGAATTGCAAAAGTGAGAACATCATATACCTTTTACAGTGTGGTATATGCAATCTCCAGTATGTTGGTGAGTCTGTGCAACGATTCAGCAAACGAATGAACGGGCACAGAAGCGACACAAGATGCAAACCAAACTTACCCCTTAATAGGCACCTACGTACGCACGGCACTGCAATAGCTGAAATTTTTAATAAACTCAGGGTGACCCTAATAGACCATAACCCAAGATGGACAGACAAACAGAGAAAAGAGAAAGAAAGTTTTTGGATAAAAACATTGGGAACATCATTTCCGAAGGGAATTAATGAAAAATTATAGGACCTTAGACCAGATACAACCATGGTCTCCGAATATTCATTGTGAATTACGTGTCGTTTTATTTATTTTAAAACTGCTTTTTTGTATAGATATTGATTGTAACCGTATAAATAGTGCTACATATTTAAACACATGTACATACTTGTAACAGCACTAACAAAAAACATTTTTTCGTTAATTACTAGATATAGTATACATCACATACGTATAACGACAAAAACTTTTTACCTGTTATTGTCATTCGTTGTAAAAACACTGACGAAGCCTGTTGGTCAGGCGAAATATTTGTGCAATTTTTTAAAGTGTAAAACTTTGTTTTCGCTTTAATTATGTATCTAGATGTTGTTGTACATATTTTTAAACGAATATATATATATATATATATATATATATATATATATATATATATATATATATATATATATATATAATATATATACGTTTACAAATTAAGCCCAACACTGTTTGAATTAGATTTTTTAACACTGTCAAATTTTTGCTTTCCCTCAGCGGGATTCGAACTCACACCGTTGTGACACTGTGGCACCAATTCGCCTGCACTATGTCCAGCGGTCTAGACCCCTCGGCCAAATCCGCTATATTTGACCGCTGGACATAGTGCAGGCGAATTGGTGCCACAGTGTCACAACGGTGTGAGTTCGAATCCCGCTGAGGGAAAGCAAAAATTTGACAGTGTTAAAAAATCTAATTCAAACAGTGTTGGGCTTAATTTGTAAACGTATATATAAATATTTGATATTAACCCTGTATTTCTGATGTTTCAGAAATCCGCTGGATAGATATATTATATGGTTGTCACAATACTCAGACGTTTGTATATATATATATATATATATATATATATATATATATATATATATATATATATATATATATATATATATATATATATATATATATATATATATATATATCGTTAAAATATCTTAACATCAAAATTTTTAAATCTTGAATTAAATAAAAATCTATATCTTTTGTGCTTTTTTATTATTGAGAAATTTCTTTTCCATACTAATTTCTACCACATTTTTCACTGATTCAGACATCATTTTTTTTAAATAACATGCCTGTTTGAAAATCTAATTTTGTATATATAGTTTATTCTCACACAACCAATAATAAAATTGGCACAGAGAAAGTAACAAATAAACAAACAAAACAACAGGCTATATACAATATATATCACAATTATAATCTAATTTAGCCATTTTAGCGGCTTATTATGCGAGTCTAATTGGTCTTTCATTTTTACCTTTCATCAAAGTTCAGTGTCAGGTAATAAATAATCAATTAGCAAATAAACACGGCACATCTAATATACAATTACATCACAGAAATGTCTCTGTCCCCTCCCTAAAACCACCACTACCACACACGAATCGTTCACGAGAGTTTGGGATTTCGAAACCGTCAATAAACAAAACCCAGGGAAATTAAATTTAATGTTCAAGATTACTAATTTTCTGCGTAAAGGTTCCATTCTGTACCTTATAAATTATGAAATAATCCAGAAATAAGTTTTCTGGATGAGTGGTCACACGCGCGTTAAACAAAATCTAAAAATGCACTTTTATTGTCAAATTATCTAAGTAACTAAAAAAGAAACCGAAAAATATACACTTTATCATGTTAAAATAAGAATGCATAAAAAATTACGAAGCTTGACATATAAATCACGAAATAATCCAAGAAATACAATTGAAGCGATGAAATACATTACGTAATATAACATAACAAAATTTGTAAATGCGTTTTTCTTATCAAATTAAATAACTAATTAATAAAAGAAACGCAAGTATATACATTTTATTATGTCAAGAATAGAATGCATTAATAAAAATACTAGGCTTACCCTATAGATAGTAAAATAATCCAAAAATAAAAATTGAAACGATCTATTCATATACCGAGAAGCGCGCATTAATATGCAATTATGAACATCTTTACTTCTTCTTATTAGATCAGGACAAACAAAAATGTATTTTAAAGCTTGAAGGATTTAACAAATACGAAAAACTGTATAATTGAAATATTTTCTTTAATATTAAATTAGCCATTTTATCACTGACAACATGAACTATATTGTAGAGTATGGTTTTTACCTTTTTGCTCAATTTACCCGAAAACAATTATATTTCATTAAGAGATAATAAGAAGAGATCGAACATGTGAAAACACGACTATGGTTAAATTAAAGGACCAGCTGTTTTCTTTTGTCTTTTTTTCTAAACTCAGCCCAAGTATGAAGCCCATAAAAAATCGCAAACACGACAGACAGCCAAATGTATATGAAACCAGAAATACCCAAATATACTCACTTTCTGTTAACATTCATTTTAACAGCGATACAACCGTCCGTCACAAATATTTGGATTCATACAGGGACAGTCTATACTAACGGGACATGTCACTCCTAATTAGTATAGACTGTCCATGGATTAACATTACTCTAATAAACATGCACTGGTGTAAATCAAATATGGGTCCTTAACCATTCTAAGGAACCGATGGAGTTGCCGCATTCATTAATTCTCTTGTGTAATAGTATATTAAATAATTATTTTTCCGTATTGTACTATTCCACATGCTCTATTTAAGTCAAGATTGGCACATTTGATTAAACGTTGAATTACTTTAAAAAAAATGTGAAGTACGTAAGTACAAATACCAGTGTGTCGGTCATATTAACATGTTTATCTGTCATTAATGAATCCAAAGATTTTTACAACTTTTTAGCTGACCAAATGCTTTTTTTATTGACAATATATTCGTTCTGTTAGGTGATCGTCCAAGCCCACTCTCAGCTCCCATAAATTGACGTATTTCTTTCACTAAACAATCCTTGATTTTGTCTCAATCAGTTGCCTTTGTTGGCCGAATGTTTGAGGTAGTTTGGCCAGGTGCCTGTCAAAACTTAGTTCGGGTCTCACTGGTTAAAGACAATGTGTGCCCGAGCCGAACTCCAGTTGACATATATATTGCCAGATTTCCTACTATTGTTCGAGGGTTTTCTTCGAATACTCTGGCTTCCCCTAATACAGTGGCTTAATTATCATGGATTTCTAATAAGGGGGGAGGGGCTTATCTAACAATGGAGGCCCGCCTTGGAACATTGTTTTTTTTAACACATAGGCTTATAGACGATGCTACTTCGTAAGGGGGCCAGGCACATCGACCATCCTGGATCCGCCACTGCAATAAAAACATATAGCTGAATAATTGCTGAAATTAGCGTTAAAAACACCATTTAAACAAAACAAAAACATTCACGAAAAAGAACTTGAGATTTAAAAAAAACAAAGACCGTATTAGGAACCCTCCATCAAGCGTACAGAATTTACGTTTTCAAACTCGAATTGGCAATACCGCGATTTCATTGATCCACTTATTCGATTAACGCGGAAACTGCAAACTCTTGTTTTTTTTGCTCACATGTTGTTGTCTTTATTGGAGAAATTTATGATAGACGTCATGTAGTTCATCTTCGCTAGCCAAGGGTTACGATCCGATACTCTATCTTGAAGAGAAGGGGGCCTGATCGTAACACTTGGCTAGCGAAGATGCATGTAGTTGTAAATACACGATATCTGTCATTCAAATGAGTACAGATGCATGCTTGTTGTAGTTTTTGTAGTATCGTCTTTAACCAGACATGATTTACCATGGATTGTCTGCCAGCTACATGTACGCGACAGATTTGTCGATTGTGCATCAGTACCTATAACATTTTAGGTCTCATCGGTTGAGCCCAGACTAGAAATTCATTGTAATATATATCTGCATGTGAAACCGCTTTATTTAAGGGTTGGGGGGGGGTTGTCATTTACCGAACACGCGGGTACTTGATCAAGCAAACCAAATAGGTCCAATATTTTGAAAATAAGATTTGGTAAAGTTCTTTGTCCGTTTGTACGTCAAAAACGGGACTGGCATTTTTCTATACATACACGGTCATAACTTTTGAAGTCCTCGGAAACCGCTCAACGGATTGCTTTGATATTTGGTAGGATTTATCATTATGATGTGGGTCATTATTTTTTTGTAGAATGAATTTCCGGGTCATGGCAAACAGCATGAACAAATGGTCTAAATTTTCTCTCAGTTTTTTGTTTTTTAACAATATTGAACAATATTAAAGGCAAATTTTATCAAACACTACTTAAGTTGCACATTATGATGAAGTTTTATCGTGTAAGTTGCTTAGATCTTTCCCAAATATCAATCCAAACAATTATAATATTACATGTTTTTTATTTTGTCCAATAACTAAATGTATCACAAGCAAAGTTTTACCATTTTAGTTTGCCTTTTGGGGGTATTAATTCGACAAATATCAATTAAACTAATATCTTGGTTATTACGGCAGTAAAACTTGGCCTACAAATCTCAGAAACTAAAGCAGCTCTTAGCGATACACTTAATTTATAAAAATTAGCGTTTATACATACTACTAAACCAACACAAATTGTAATCAGTAGTGGTAGACAACATGCCATTAAACTAGTCTAAGCATGATAACCTCCATATTAACAGTCTGTAACAAAAATGGGTGAGTGACCCACAATAGGGAAATACTTTTCATGACCCTCACACAGATCGAAAGGTAACATACCACACTGTCAAAATTATCGCACTATCACCTAGCAAAGTAATATAAAATGCTCAGATCAGGACTATCACAAAAGAGATCTCTTTAATCTGAGGTTATGATGTGAAAAGTACCATCAACACCAGTAAGATCGCTATTGTGCATTTTGGTTAAAGCAGTATACAGTATACAACTTCTGCAAGAACATAACTAAGCTTCTGACCAACAACACCAGTGGTATTAACACTGAACGTAACGAAAATTACAGACTTTCTAGTAGAACCAAAACATCGTAATCAGCTAAAATATTAGACCTATGCTGTCTTTGTCTCAAACTAGGCGTTGGACCGTACCTATACTACTGACCACTGAATGAAAACTGAAATGGCTTGTGTCACCAGAACTCCGTGGTACTAAATAGAGTGAAGTAAAGTGAAATAGACAAAAAATGAATGGTTTATTTGGATAAAAAATGCTTCTATTAAATTTGTGTATGAAAAAGTAGCAAGGAAGTCGAACAAGAACTTATAGTTGATACAACACGAAACAAAATGCAAAATCACAAAAAAAACAAACAAAAGGTAACTCGAATCGTATAAAAAACATAGATGCACACTTAGGTGCTCCAGACGAGTATGTAGTGTCTGCCTCTTATTAGACACCCGTCTAGTTACTCCTGTCTAGGAATAAGTAACATCCAGTAATATGACTATGACTATGACAGCGAAATTTCGGAGAGATGGATTTTCACATAACAATCAATTAAGTCATGGTGACAGCCATAGAACTTCTGAAAACAACTGGGGGTGCAACAAACCCTTGTTTGAGTAGCTTAGTAGTCAACATCAGTGACCGGTCTAGAAAATAAGAATACTTATCGCAGGATCTAGCATAACATATAATTTGTGAAATGTACACACCATACGCCGGAGCTGCTAGAATGCTAATAACGATGAACAGGAAGTTGACACTTGGAAAGCTGAAGTTATCACGTTGGTAGTAAAGTCTAGTTTGTCGTTTTCCCAAGTCTATTTCTAGATCATTCTTTTTGAACCTCTATTATTGTAGATACTTTAAATTTTAAATTCTAAACAACAAAACTCATACAATTGAAACCTATATATATGTTATCTATTGACTTAGAATGTTACAACATCTGACAGTACAGACAACATGAAATTTCTATCTTAGAACAATATTATTTCGATACATCAAAGATAACAAGAACACATATTGGCATTAAATGGTCATGGCTTTAATATTTAAACGATCAAATGTGGTGGCCGACCTTTCAATAGGACTAAATGGCTCACCATAAAATCAATTCAAGTGCAATAAACAATAAGACAACATTAAACAATGAAAAGTTCATTCTGCAAGAATTATGTTCAATAAAATAATTAAAGTCAAATATTTCAATGATATAAACAATCTTCTGAATATGCTGATAATTAATATTCATGAAAGCTAGATAAAGCCTTACAGATCCCGGGATAAAACGGTAATCTGCAAGACTAGCCTCATTCGCAAAATTCAGCCATCATCAGTGTCTTAAGACCGGCATCATATTCTGCTCTCCAAATGCATTATCTTTGCATTAAAATAAAGCCATGACGATATTTACTATCCACCTGTTAGGATCCTGAAATATATTAAACAAACAACAGCAGTATCTACTCTAAAGAAATCATTGCAAAATACACATTCAATACAATTTACTGTACAAGATAACATAAAAGGAAAAAATATATATATATATATATTGTTTGTTGGCCATCTTCTGCTAAAACAAAATACAATCATGTGCATAAACAATATTAACATTTTAACAAGTGGTGGGTGGGAGGGTTTTTCAAAAATTTTCCACCCTTGTCTTGATGCTGTTCACGAAAAAGAGGATGTTGCTCAAACAAGTGCGTGCGCACAAAAACATGTGCATATGTTTTTTTAATTATGACTAATAATACTATAAATATCTTTGCTCTCCTCAATAACCGGACTTATCCAATATGAGGATAAGTCATATTATTTCGATACATCAAAGATAACAAGAACACATATTGGCATTAAATGGTCATGGCTTTAATATTTAAACGATCAAATGTGGTGGCCGACCTTTCAATAGGACTAAATGGCTCACCATACAATCAATTCAAGTGCAATAAACAATAAGACAACATTAAACAATGAAAAGTTCATTCTGCAAGAATTATGTTCAATAAAATAATTAAAGTCAAATATTTCAATGAATTAAAAGTCTATAAACAATCTTCTGAATATGCTGATAATTAATATTCATGAAAGCTAGATAAAACCTTACAGATCCCGGGATAAAACGGTAATCTGCAAGACTAGCCTCATTCGCAAAATTCAGCCATATGGATTGCATCAATCCATCTGCCATCACAGCAGCAAATTTTGCTACCCACATTACAAAGCCATGACCAAACAAAATGTATACTAGTACAACAACAGACAAGCCCATCAGTCTATTTTATGCGTGAAAATATAGTTTATGGCGTTAAATGGTCAATTCTTAGATTGGTATACCTATGGATTATGGATAGATGCAAGCTTTAGAGGAAATAAAAGTGTAAATTCCTCCTTGAATTGTATTGACAAACAGTGAATTACCTAATTCTGACAAATGTACACCATCAGAAAAAAGCTTTGTGGTTTCTTGTTTTATATCAGGATATCTTATACAGCCCCCCCCCTTTTTTGACTAATTACAAAGGTTGCTATGCAACTATTAATCCTGATTCTTGCCTTCTCTGCAGCAATATTAGACACCATATATCTCCAGGATAATCGGGGCAACATTTCACTCTATACAATTAGTGTGCAAGGCATTAGTTTAACAATTTGGGAGATTGTAAATTTCATAAAATTTCTCAGTTTTCTAACCGACATTGTACCAATATTATTTGCACCACAATGTATAATTAACATTTGAGGTGGTCCCTCTTCAAGAAAAATATCATGAACCGATTTGTACAGCTCCTCCCAAGTCATTCCATTTTTTCCTGCCCATCTGATGGCAACTCCAAAGCTTTGAAGACCCAGGTCAGCTCCACCAGTGTTATTTTTAGCATGTTTATGTGCTCTAACAATCAGAGAGGAACCAACAATCCACACTTTATGGTGAGACCCTGAAAGGCTTACTGCTGTTAGTACAGTTATATTGCCCTTGTATTCATTTGAAAATAAGTAATTTCATGTACATGTAACAAATCCACAATATAATTTGTAGTTAAAATCATCTCTATATTCTGATGTAAGACTTGTAAGCAGTGGATTTCCACCTGCCCATTGTTTTAATTTCTTCCTCTGATTTTCCTTTCATATGTAAATATGTTGCACACCCAATCCTGAGGGAATAGGATTTAAATGTTAATGTATCAATGCCTAAAAACTGTATGCATTTCTTGAGCATTTGTGAAAATTGGTAAGTTGTCATACAACTCCCTCCAAAATGACATAGAAAGGGACCTTTAATATTTGGCCTCATTTTCATGTACGTAGATAACGATTTATATAATATCACGGATTCGTTTGAAGGAGTAATTTCTAAATTAGTTCCTTTGCCCAACTGATCAGTTTTTGACAGCCTGATTTTAATTTTCACTGTGCCCGAACTACATAGCACAACATCATCGAAATTTAAAATCTTGTCTGCACTATTCTTATTTGAAAGTGTCAATTCACCTACTCTTAACAAGGCAAAATATGCGAGAAGGAATGCAGATGAAAACAAGAAAAATTCATACCTATTCTTGCACAGAACTTCTAAGGAATTCGCAATGCGCATTAGAAGAGGGTAGGTTTTAGGGCTGCGAACATCCTTAGTAGGTTTTAAACGCCTCAAGCCTTCAAGCATTTTTTTAACAATGAAAAATTTTGTTGAATCGCATTCCTGAGAAATTTGTAAATGAAAACTTATACCTATACCTGACAAGTAGCACTTAACTGTAGAGTAAGATAAATTTCTGCTTGACAAAAATGCTATAAAGTTCACTATGTGATCAACTTGAGGGGGCCATGAATTTATAGGCATGTATGTTGTTCGAAATTCATTAAAACTTTCAAAACCTTTATTGTACGTCTTTAAAGTATTATGTGAAACTGATGCTCTTAACAGTTTATCAACTTCAAGTCTAAAAGGGGCCAGAACTCTGATGGAATTGGAGTTGGGAAAGTGTCTGCTTCTGGCGCCAGTTGTCTGAATCTTGTCCACTGAAATCGTGAAATAGAATCAGCTATTTCATTTGTTGAACCAGCAATGTGAGAACATTTAATTTGTATATTATGATTCATGGTAGTCAGCACTAAAGGACGCAATAAACACATTACTCTATCTGACTTTGAAGACTTTGAATTAATTATGTCTACCAATGCAGAATTATCAACATGAAAGAGAACTTTTTTATTTGTCAGCATTTTTGACCAAGTTAAAATGGCTAGAACTATGGGTACCAATTCAAGAAAAGTAATGTCTCTCAAAACTCTTTGACCCCAATCTAATGGCCATTTAAACACCAGCCACTTTTTTTGAAAATATGCCCCACAACCCAAGGAACCAGAACAATCTGTAAACAATTCCAGAACTGTATTTGTTATCCAAAATTCATCAGGGAAGAATGTACAACCATTAAATTTGTCTAAATAAGTAAGCCATACTTTAATATCTTTTTTATGCCTTTCGTAACCCGTATTCTGTGAAATGATTTTGAGATTCCTGACATTGCTCCATAAAAACGTCTATTAAAAGCTCGTGCTGCAGGCAGAGCTTTAGAACAAAAGGCAAGGCTACCAGTAAGTGATTGCAATTCTTTTAATGTCACCTTTTTTCTTCCTAAAGTTGTGTTTAACTGTTCCTTTAATTTTATTATTTTTTCTTCTAGAACATATATTTTAAATTCTTCAGTATCAATACCTAAGCCTAGATAACACAATCTTGTTACTGGACCTTCATTTTTTTCCTCTGCAATGGGAACTCCTAAATTTTTACACAAATTATTAAAAGTCTGCATTAATAATTCACATTCAAGCGTTTCTGGTCTTCCAAGAAATAAGAAATCATCCAAATAATGATCACTTGTATATAATCCAGTTTTTTCCTGTACTGCCCATTGTAAAAATGAAGAAAACTTTTCGAACAGAGAACATGATACTGAACAGCCCATTGGAAGACATTTTTCAATGTAATAATGATCTAAGAATTTAAATCCAGTAAGACAAAAATCGCCTGGATACAGGGGAAGCAATCTGAAAGCACTGGATATGTCCTTTTTCCCAATTTTGGCAGATTTTCCTAATTTTTGGATCATTTGAACAGCATTATCAAAACTTGAATAAGAAACTGAGCACTTTTCTGGATCAATAAAATCATTAATACTTGAACCTAAAGGGGATGATAGATGACTAATTAATCTCCAGCCACCACTTTTTTTGGGTACAAGACCAACAGGATTAATACGCAAATTGGAAATAGGCTTATAAGGAAATGGGCCTGCTACTCTACCTAATGATACTTCTTTGTTAATTTTTTGCAGCAATTCATCTTTATGTATTTCAGCAGAACGCAGATTATTTGAAATAATTGATATACGTGGCCCATGGTAATTGAGTCTGAAGCCTTTCTGAAAACCTTCCAACAATTCTTTAGAAACATCTTCCAGTGGATAATTTTTAAGCAAGTTTTTCAAATTTGCTACATTAATAGGGGATTTTCCTAACACCCATATGTCTTTGCTGTTGAAATTGGCCTGAAAATGGCCTCCTTGGTGTAGGAAACTGTGCCCTAATTTTGTTTGAGGTATTTGAAGGCAATCGAAACTGATGAGCCAGGGCTTGACCTCTTGAAGAATTTGTACACCATACAGAAGGGTGTGCTTGATTACATTTCAAACAGGAGTGTACATAAGTGCAACCATTGCGTACACAATTACCCTTGTAATTGTAATCATAGCTCTTGAAAAAGAGGATGTTGCTCAAACAAGTTCGTGCGCACAAAAACATGTGCATATGTTTTTTCAATTATGACTAATAATACTATAAATATCTTTGCTCTCCTCAATAACCGGACTTATCCAATATGAGGATAAGTCATATTATATACATATAATTTGTTTACTAGTTGTACAATAATGTAATTTCACTACTAAATCTGATGTTGTACATGTATTTTAATTTATTTGTAAGTAATATTTGTATTGTGTAATAGCAAATGTATAGATTTCAATAAATATTGAAAATTTAAGAAAAGTATCATCTAGAAATAGGTCTCAGTAAGAGGCAGATCTAAATATATTGAGAGTGTCTTTAATTTCAAAATATCGGAATGTGAAATTAAATGGTCTGGGCCAGGGTATTTTCTTGAGTTTCAGCAGGCCTGCTAGGAACTCGGCCTCATAAGATTACAAAAAGGGGTCGGCGTGGAGAGGAGCACAGTTAGTACCCATTAGAATACCAACATTCTGTTCAAAAACATGTCTTCTAAACATAACAAAATATGCTGTCAATCAGAAAATCTAACATTTGATATTTCATATTCAGTAGATTTATTATCTGTTTTAGAGTCATTGATGACGAAGTCAGTTTTGTCATGACTAATTACCACGTATTTATATCGTCTCATTCCGTTTTCCTTAAAACAAAGAATTCCTAATAAGATCTCTAAGCCTGGTTTTAAGCTGCTTATGGCGATGGTCGTGTAGAGTGTTAAAAAATCAAATGTTTTAATGGATCAAAACCTTAAGTTTCGAATTTTTTATCTACATTTTATCATTGTCACTCTTGGAATAGCTTGAGTCACTTATTTTTGGAGCATCCTGTTTTGCTGTTAAAATAGTTGTCAGGAGTTTTGAAAGAGGTTTAGTGGAAAACATTGACAATCCTGCTATAGAACGCTGATTGCATGGATTTTTGATATCAGATACAAGGAGTGGAGATCACAATCTTCCACTCTGATTTGGTGATCAACAGATGCCGAAACAGATTTGTTGTTTTCAAGAATCTCCTCCATCAAGAACGTTGTGGATGTGTAAGAATAGGATTGCTATGTAAACTCTCCATACCTAAGTCATTTATTAAACACTCTTTGTAATGCTTTTGCAGAAAAAAAATAATGTTGTTAATGGCCTTATCTGCTGTCACAACAGATTTGTCATAAATATCGAGATTTGTGAAAACCGATGATGCTTTTGTACTCGTTTATTTTCTTATTTTACTTGACTCAGTGGCCTCAAGGCTTTTACCTACTCAGGTAGGTATTAACTTCCTGGTGTTATTGGTTTGCCCATTTTCTGGCATAGTTATTAAATGAATCTATTAATAATTTAAAAGTGTGCAGTTGCAAATTGCAGTTGATGGATTTAAATTCACGGAATTTTGGTCCTTTGAACAAATTATTACTGGGCTATCATTGTCAGCGATTTCAAGACCTCCAGTTATCGTGTGACCTAAAGGACTGTACATGGTAAATTGTGGGAACAGCAGTCAGGATTGAAGTCATTGCTCAAAAGATCCTGTAATACACATTTGTAAAGGAAGAATCTAGGTGTGATGGGATAGTTAAGATATAATCGAAACGGATTTGTTTTTGAAGTATGGTGGCATTTCGGAAGACAAAGAAAAGTAATGCAAGATATTATCAAGATCGATATGCCTTCGTAAGCGAAAAGTAAAGAAAGAAAAGAACGTGGTTCTTTTACATCTTTGTCTGTGTGAACCAGTTTGAACAATCTGTGATTACCAATGTCTAAAATAATAGCTACTAATCTATATAGAGAGATGAAGATTATGACTTGAGATATTTCCTGTCTGAAACAGAATGCAGTGCTTTGAATGAAATGAAATACAATTTAGTACGAATATGATGTCCATGTGGTATTTGAACAAAACGTAAATTTAAAAATTATATCTGTAATTTGTAAAAAAAAATGCCATTTTTATATTAATATATCATTTTATAAGGGTAAAAATACCATTGCAAAACATAAAACGTATTTTTTCCCGAAATAACATACCCTGTAGCAATGATTACTGTATAGAAAGATAGATTTCTCACGTGTACAAAAGTAACTACATCAAATCAACAGATGCAACCTTTGGTTAATTCGAAAAAGATTAACACAAGAATAAAAAACAATTCTTCCTTTACACACCGCCAAAACTGCCGACAGTTGTACATCGTATCCGACGGGCTTCAACAAAAATGATACGGGTCGGTTCTACGGTGTGCATACGACAAAGACCAATTCAGCCTTAGCAGGAAATTTGCTGGTATTAATTCCTGAACGGTATCCACCTATTCATTTGATTAGTCGTCGCCCTTTAGTTTCCCATTAAGTCTTTATAAGTTGCATTTTGAATCTTTTCTGATCATCAAAGTTTTTTTGATGATGTTGTTCATCGTCCTTATAGTTAAAGATTTCATGTAACATGTAACAGGCCAAAAATATATAGGTATATATGTTTATTTAAGTGAAACCTGATATTTACAAATAACATATATACATAATTACATAAATTTATCAGCCAGCTTTCAAAGACTTATGGAGCACTTCATCATTGTACTATAAATATTGTCTGCTTTGTAGTTTCAATTAAATCAGGATTACGAGACTTTCTTTAACTTTAAATCAAAAAGAACACTTTCTTAAACTTTAAATCATAACGAAAACTTTCTTGAAATTTGAATCAAAAGGAAACTTTCTTAAACTTTAAATCAAAAAGAAAACTTTCTTAAACTTTAAATTAACTGATCTCTAACAAAAGAAATGTTTTTAATATATGAGGAAATAAGTTTCCAGTCTGTTGTAAGTAGAATGGTTAAAATTTCAGACTCATTTTAAGAAGAAAAGTCAAAGCATTTCTTACTTGAAAGTCAACAAACGTTCTGTTCCTCTCGTCTTGGTATGACACTGTATTAAAAAAATGTTTTACATCATCTATCGACACTCCGTCTTTAAACACTTTGCAGAACCTTCGGTTAGCAGGAGTCCCACGATATCTGCCTCGCTCAATTTCAAGTGGATAAGTTCCGCATCGCATTCTCGCTATCGCCGATCTCTGTTGACGGGTAATGTTGGCTTTGACGTAATACTGAGCTTTAAAGTTCGAATTTAGAAGTTTAAAAGTTCGTAGTTTCGGCATACTGTCTACTTCGACTTTCCACTGTTCAGTATGTTTTACCATCATCATTGTTTCTGCGAATTTTACCACAAACTTCGCACTTAGCCCATTATTCGTGTTTAAATCGAGGCCCTTCAGTCCGCACGAATCTATTACTTTGCATAGATCGTTGTACCAAGTTTGTATCTCCGTGAGAAGATCGAGTCCCATTTGAAAATTTTGAGCGGAAGTATGTTACATTCATGCACATTATGCTATGCCAAGCCTAATCATATTACAATGACGTCTAATGCCTGCTGGAATCCAACCCAAGTCACCATTAATTGCAGATGTAGGAGTACATTTATTAACACCAAGAAATGTTCGTATTACCCGATTTTGAAGTCTATCAATGTTTTCATAGTTTTTGGAGCCCATATACCGGAGGCATAGTCAGTTATCGGGATCACCATGCTATCGTATAGTTTGGTAAAAGTTGCATAATCAAGTCCGTCTAATTGTACAAATTTTGTACTTAGTCCACCAAGGGCGCGACTTCCGGCACTAACTAATTCATTAATTCCGTCTAAAAAGTCTAAAGTATCTGTGATAGTAAGTCCTAAGTATTTGTAGCACTTCGTGAATTAAATAATCTGACCGCCTAGTTTGAATTCAGTCACACTTCTATTCACTGACAGTTTGCGTACATGCATGACGTTCGTTTTATCCTCGTTGACGCGTAAGTTCCACTTCTTTGACCAATCATTAAGTCGAATATACCTCTGAAGGTTTGAATACATACTTTGAATTGTCCTGAACATATTTCATGTACTCCTGCTCTCAAAAGTTTATTCCAAAGGTAGGTATGGTTAACAGAATCAAACGTTTTACTTAAGTCTACAAAGCACAAAAATGTATCTAATTTGGCGTTTCTTCGATTTCTGATAACAGTATACAAAGTGTATATATGGTCGATACGCGAGCGCAATTTGCAGACTGAATCCATTTTGTTCTTCACAGAGAATGTCACTGGTTCGAAATGGACAACATGTCTCCTATTGAGGATGAAACTAAACATTTTGGCTATTGTCGACATTAGACAAATGCTACGATAGTAGAGTAGATAACAATAGTCTTTTCCAGCTTCAATAATATGATGTATAATGCTTTTACACCACATTTCTGGAACTATTGAGTTTGTAAAGCAGACATTAAACAGTTTCTGTAAAACTTCAGTTAGATGGTTACTGCGCAGTACTTCATTCGGAGCTTTGCATGTTTCATTTCCATTTCTGTTTCTGAATAAGATATCTCTGTGTTCATGTCATTGCCCACATTAATAGGGTTATTTTAATCACTGACGTCTTGAAGTTCATAATCTCTCTCCATCTGACGATTTAAATTTTCTAAATCGTTAATAACGCCATCGTCTACATTAACTATCCTGTTGAAATATAGTTTTGAGTATACATCTCGCCACTTCATTATAGCTTCATGATCATATGTGCAGCTACCGTCATCTTGTACCACGCAGTCTATCGTTGTTGGGTTATGTTGCGGTCCTAGCTTATTTATCTCCTTCTATAATTCTTTTGGGTTTGCTGTGTTTAAAGTCTTAATATTTGTCCTTATAGTAGCATTATATTGTCATTCACATCACCTCAACTGTTTATCAAACTCGAGTCTTGTTCTAATGTAAATGTTTCGCCGCTCGGTTCGTCGGTGTTGGCTCGCCTTGCACTGTAAAAATTCTCTCTCTTTCTGGTTTACATCAGTCAGCAACCTTGGTAATTTGTTGTTCCAATACGGTTTCGCAAGGTGTTTCTTGCGCTTTCGCGAGACATTTCCATATAGAACGTCTTTGAATGTCAAATGTATATCCATTTCGCTGTGCAGAAGCTTAACAAATGTTTCATACAAACTCTCAATTTCATCCTTTACATTTTCAGCATGTTCAAAGCTTTCAATTGCATTCAAGATAGCACTTCTACATAGCGGGTTATTAAACATATCTTTAGGAAGAGCGGAGACGTCGTTTTTCCGTCGTGACTTTCTTGCGTTTACAAATGGTTGTCATTACGGCACTCTGCAGTATTGTTGTTGTCTGTGTACTTGGATGACGTAAGAGTACGTTCAAGAACGGAATGGTCGGGAATCGTTGCACCGGCCAGTGGGGTAATCCCATTAGTAATAAAGATGACTGTGATTAGATGAACACGAAAATTAAAATGACTTTCAAGGTCCGTATCCGGAGTGGTAATATAGTCAACTATACTGATCTTTCACATGTTGAAACATATACGTGTAGTTATCATGTTCGGAATTCCCACGCCCATTCTTCTTCTCTTCTCTTCTCTCTATACGGAAATCATTCAACATGTTGAATATTACTTTCCGGCGCATGCCCTTAGCCACTACTATGAACAAAAAGTACTACCTTTTATTAAAACACTGTTACTTTCTCTTTTTATTATATTATTTTGTTTAATTTTTCAGGTTTTTTTTAGTATCAAATATATTATTTTTTTTTACTGTTTTTTTTAAATTATTTTAAATTATAAGATAAAAACAAAGCATATATAGATTAGATGCTGTAGGTATTACAGAGGAACTCATGAGTGAGTTTCTCTTTGAACTGTTCAATATTGTTGGATGATGCAATATGTTTAGGCAGTACGTTCCAATCTTTAATGGTTCTGTTAAAGAAAGAATATTTAAGGCTATTTTTTTTGCACTGGAGTTGTCGGTAGGTATGTGAATGAGTTGCCCTGGTAGATGATTGGTTTGGTGTTAGGATGTCTGTATGAGGAATTGCGATGAGGTTGTTTATTACTTTGTAAAACATGGTTAGTCTGGTTTTGAGACGTCGTTCCTTTAACAATGGCCATTTTAATTCTTGTAACATGTCAGATACACTGCTGGTGTTGTGATATCTGTTGCATGTGTATCTTGCAGCTCTCCTTTGAATTTTTTCAAGCTTGTTTTCATTTTCTTTTGTGAAGGGATCCCAAACTGAGCTGCAATATTCTAATTTTGGTCTGACTAGTGATTGGTATGCACGGTCTTTGATACTTTTTTAATTTACTTTGATGTTACGTCTTACAAAGGATAGTGTTTTATTTGCATTGGAAGCTGTCTGTGTGATATGATTGTTCCATGTTAGGTCAGATGAGATGGTAACACCAAGATACTTTGCTGATTGTACTGATTCTAAGATGTGGCCGTGTAAATTGTAATAGAAATGTTCAGGTTTGCGTTTTGTACTTATTCTGAGGATGTTACATTTATCAGGGTGGAAAGCCATGAGCCAATCTTGCTCCCACCTAGCTGCTGCTTCTAGATCTTCCTGCAATTTTAGACAGTCTAATTTTGATGTTATAGGGCGGTATATAATGGTGTCATCTGCAAATAGCCTGATTTTGCTGTGTTTGATGTATTCTGGCAGATCGTTAATATATATTAAGAAGAGTGTAGGCCCCAGGACTGTTCCTTGGGGTACTCCTGATGTAACTGATATTTTGTCGGATGATGTATTTTCGAGAATGACCGTTTGGGTTCGATTAGACAAGAATGAATTTATCCAGTTTGTGATTTGATCGGAGATGCCATAGTATTTAAGTTTGAATAGAAGTCTTTTATGAGGTACTTTGTCAAATGCCTTCGCAAAATCCATGATGATCATATCGGTCTGAATATTGTTGTCATTATTTTGTGAAAGTTCATTATATAGAGAAAGGATTTGCGATTCACAAGATCTTTTTGAACGGAACCCGTGTTGTAAATCAAACAGAATGTTGTGTGTTTCTAGGTGCTGCATCATTTTGCTGGTTATTATGTGTTCCATTAATTTGCATGAAATACATGTAAATGAGATTGGTCGATAATTACCAGGATTGTGTTTGTCGCCTTTGTTGAATGCCGGTGTTACATGAGCATGTTTCCAATCTGATGGAACCTTTCCAGAGGACAGAGACTTTTCAAAAATGATTTTTAGTATTTCAGCTGATATGTATGATTTTTCCTTTAGAACTTTGCCTGTGATGTTATCAGGGCCTGCAGCTTTGGTGTGATCGATGGAATTTAGCAATTTGAGAATGCCTTCTTGTGTTATTGAGATGTCTTCCATGATATGGTAATTGCTTGTGCCTTTTTTTGGTATTGGAATGTTGGCTTCAGATGTAAACGCCGACTGAAATTGCTTATTTAGGATGTTGGATTTTACTGTTGCGTCAGTGTGAAGTTTGCCATCGCTTCGTAAGGGTGCTATGCCAGCATTGTCATTTTTTGTGATTTGATGAATGACAACAATTTCTTTGGTTGTTTGCTGAATTTTTGGTGGTCAGGTTCTGGAATTTCAATGTCAAATATGATGTTTTCTACATATTTCCAATATGCATTTCGGAGTTCTTTTTGTAAAGTTGTTTTAATCTTTTTATAGGCAGCTGTGTGTTTATTGTTTGCCTTTTTCTTTTTGTATAGTTTGTTCTTTTTGTTTATCATTTTTTTTAATTGAATGAGTTAGCCATGGCAGGTGTTTTTTGTTACTTAGTTAGTGTTTTGGTTGGTATATGCTTTTGAATAGAGGATGTTAATTCCTGTTTGAAGTATTGCCATGCCTCTTCTGTGTCGAGGTTTTCATTATGGTCATTAAGGTGATTTTTAATTTGTGTGAGGTCCTTTTCAATTTGTTCCCAGTTGGCTTTTTTGTATAGAGATATTGTCCTTTTTTGTTGTTGACATTTTGTGGCTGACTGATTAATTTCAGAAAACAAGATGTCATGATCACTTTCCCCAATTGGAGGCATAGTCTCCGTTCTAGTGACAAGTGCTGGATTTGTGACACAGAGTGTCTAGAAGGTCACTGTGCAGTTTTTGGTCTGGTTTCCCTGTGATAACTGCAGGGATGGACCAATCTATGTGGCCCAGGTTGAAATCCCCACTACCCTGTGATAACAGCAGGGATGGACCAATCTATGTGGCCCAGGTTAAAATCCCCACTAAGCCATACATTTGCATTGTTCACATTGCACACCTTACTAAGTGATGAGTTGAGTTGGATAATTGCTTCACCCTTGTCAGATGGTGGCCTGTAGAATGTACCTAGGTAGAGTGTTTTGTTACCAGTGGTATTTATTGTGGCCCATATCACCTCACAGTCTGTGTTTAGATATTCAGGTGCTTGAGATGATATGTACTTGTTTGAGATTGCAATGAGGACACCCCCATAGACTTCTTTTCTATTTTTTGTGTACACAGTGTACTCAGATGCTGGTATGTATTCATATGGTGAGATGTTATCTGTTAACCATGTTTCAGTGCCAAAGATGACATCTGGCTTGGACGAGTCTATTATTTGTAATAGTTCTGGTTTTTTGTTTTTAATAGATTGGAAATTTATAGTCAATGTTCTCATTGGGGTTTCTAGATTTCTCTTTTTGTATTGTTTATTGTAGCTGACTTTCGGTTTTGGGGATGATGAGTAGTTAGGAGGACCTAGGTCGCTGATATTAAGGTCATTTTCTAATGATGAAAAACTGTTTTTCGATTCGGTGATTGTGGAATTAAAGAAGGTTGTAGAAAAAACACACAACTTAGCATCCTTTATAAAGTCAAGAAAACTATTTCCATACGTATTTTTTACATCAAGGACGCAGATTCTGGACGGAATAAAGTCCAGTTTATCGTCGTAATCTTGTGAATTTCCTATTCGTCTGTTTAAGTCTCCACATAGAAATATGTTCTTACAAAGTACATCTGGGCAAGCAGATGTATTGAAAATTTTATATATTCAGTATGTGTTACCTTTTGTTACTCAATTAAAAAGATTAACAAATTGAATTATATAATTAATAATTAATATAATGATTTAATGATTATATGAGTTAATGTGTGTTTGATATTCATGTTTTAATATCCATTTTTTTTTATTAATTTTTAAATTAATTAATTTATTAACATATGCCTCTTTTAACCTTTTAGATGTATTCTATTAATCAGTTTTGTATGTGTAATATGCGACGTCGATGTTGACCCTTCATTGAAAAAACACCATGACGTTACAATATTTTCCCATTGGCAACCTCAAAGTAAATATGACCCCTTGACCGATTTGAGGTTAAAGTTCGCCACGTTGGAATTATGGGTATGTTGGCAAGGAAAATACCAATGGCGGACAACTGAGAAGTTAACGTTAGTCACGAAAGTTTTTAACGTTGCATGCCCGTTGTATAGAATTTTTATGAGACATTTATTGCTTGGAACAATTTACAACCTTTAAATGATAATTCTGAAAATTCATTGTATGCATGTTCTGTTAAATTAAATTTTAAATAATCGAAAAACGTGTTTTTGGAACGTTTTAAATAAAACATCGTAATTTTGTGAAGTGTATCAAGTAATTTTAGAACTATAGGATTTACATTCGGATGATATATTCACAAGCATTTGAACATGTAATAAGGATAATTAACATCCAAAACTGTAAGTAACAATTCGCGTTAGAAAAGAATTAAAAATAACTGACTTTACATATTTAACAAGTAGCATTCATTCATCACTGGCAGTGCCTTGGCTATGGAGTATGGTTATGCCGGATTAAATTTAACAAAAAATACATAAATAATAAAACAAAAAAGCAGAATTTTGTTAAGGTACAGATTCATCCCTATAATTAAGCACAAGAACAGAATGTTTACATAAAGCCTTGTTGGGTTGATACTGGTGACAAGTGTTTATAGAAGAATTGTATCAAAGGGCACTTAAAGGCTATTTTAAACTAAGTAAAGATTTTCTATCTCATAACCCAAGTGTTAAAACTAGTTTACATGTCTTTGACCATACAATTAAGCCAATACTTCTCTATGGTTGTGAAATCTGGGGTCAGTTTAATACAACAACTGCCCGTTTCAGAAATGGTGTTATTTCTTTTGATAGAATTTTTTCTAATATATGTTGTGAAAAATTGCATGTAAGTTTTTGCAAATTTATTCTGGGAACTCACAAAAAAACTAGCAACCTAGCAGTGTTATCAGAACTTGGTAGATTTCCTTTTCACTTTGTCATAATTAAAACCATGCTAAAATACTGGCATAGACTTGAAAATCTTGGCACATCATTTCCATTATTAAATGATGCTTTTTTATCCTCAAAACAATTATTTTGGAAAAAGTTGCCTTCTTGGTATAGTTCAATAAATCAAATACTAAAAACTCTGAAAACAGATAATGGTTTATCATCCCTGGGTGACTACATTTTCACAAAAAAACTAAATCAACTGGTTTCTTCTCACTATATTGATCAATGGCATAATGATTTGATTACATGTTCTGTAGGTAAATTAAGGACCTATACTCTACTCAAAACAAACTTTGGGCTTGAAAAATATCTTGTATTGCTTGACAAAATTGCAGATAGAAAGAAAATTACTCAACTACGTGTATCTTCACATAAACTAATGATTGAACAAGGAAGATACAAAAGTATACCCAGTACTGAAAGATTTTGTTTAAAGTGTACATTGGGACAGGTGGAAGACGAAATTCATTTTCTTTTTAACTGCCCTTCCCACCTTGAAGATAGAAAGCAATTGTACAAATTAATCACAAAGTCATGTCCAAACTTTCATTACCTAAATAATACAGATAAACTCAAATGGTTATTGTGCTGTGAAAATTCACAAGTTCTTCTGTGTCTTTCGCGCTTTATTTCCTCAAATGAGGTAAAAAATGTAATAAACAATTCATAGTTCTCACTGGACGTCATCTGTCAACATTATTTACCTATTACTGTATGGCCCAAAAAATGCAATGTATACATATATCAAAAAATTAACCTTATTGTATCTACCCTTGGTATCCACTGCATTATAGCGATTATAAACTAATTGCTGTGATGCATTGGGTACGAGGAGGTTCAACACCTACAACATACCAATTTGACCTTTAAGTATCTACCCTTGGTCCCCTCTGCATAATGGCAATCACATTTCGTCATTGTGCATTGGGTACGAGGAGGTCTAACATTATAATTTTTTGGCCATATATACTTCATCTTTAATTTATACATGTATAAAATATAACTTTTGCAACACTATGTATTCAAATATGGGTCACTGGTGAAATTACTGTTTTAATACTTAAATGTGTACTATTTTAATACTTAAATTGTTATTGTTTGTCAATTTTGTGAATGATATGTTCAATTGTAATAGCTATATGTTTATGCCAAATTATAATTGTAATGTCATTTGCCCTTTGTGGGCCCTGATTTGGTCTAATAAAATATTCTATTCTATTTTCTATTCTATAGTAGTGTTGTTCAGTATCTGTGTCACCTTATATTATAATATGAGGCTTTCATAAATAAATAAGCTGATTCTTCAGCACAGTTTTTGTACACAAGGAAAGTAACAAATTCTCGCAGTAGAAACAAATAGAATAATCCTTGGCTATTTTCATCACTTTAGAATATGACCATAAAGGTAACTGAACGAATATTAATAGACCCAAAATCAATCCAAATGTGATATCATCAGCCTTCTTAAATATCATAGAGTTTTAAAATCTATTTGTTGTAATGCAATGTAAACTGCACAGTGCAGTTTGAATACGTATTGGTATAGCTCCAATTTTACCCATGAAAAAAAAAAGCTTTGAACATTGTCATGATGTAATCGACTTATTATTTATTCACTGGTAATGACTGAAAATAGTTCACTTATGGAGACCACTTTCATGTATATGTACCTCCGAGGTCACATTCCAGACCCTTGATTTTAATGGTCAAGAGATGTTCCATTGAGTAGAAACTAATGGAGACAAAAAATCAATGAATATGTATTTAAATTTTGAATTTTTTAATGCATCAATTACACTTTTGTTTCATAGCATTCATTCATTTTTGTATTATTCATTGTTTGTTACCATTTGCTGTAGATTGTCCATGTGTTTCTGTTTAAGCAAAGCGATTCCTAAAGAAACCCATTTAGCAGCACAATATAATTGTACTTTACTGCACAATATAATTGTACTTTACTAGTACATGTATATGCACTCATTTATTAGTTTGACTATGACACAATATATCATTTTCTTGCATGGAAACAAATACATGTACTGATTTTTTTCTCAAATGAGGCTTGAGTGTTATATTATGGCCATGTATTCAGAGCAAACCACAGTTCTTTTTTTACTTTTAGTTGGTTACAGCTTACATGAGCAATACATGTAAATGTAAAAAGTCATAAATTTTAATACATTTGTCATTGGTATAAACAGTTATTCATTTGACATTTGTTTTATCTATGGAAAGATTTATGAATGATATGTATAAAGTAGAATAAGTTCACGTGTGTGTAAGTAAGTGGTATTCAAATGCATTGTTTTGTAAGTAAGTGGTATTCAAATGCATTGTTTTGATTTCTAATTAGCAGTGCAGGAAAAAAAAGTAAGGAAACAGATTCTTGTAATGATGTATTAATATTATAATGTACATGTAGATTAGTAATATCATCGGAAACCCTTGTCTGGCTGTGTTCTTGCTTTTCTACCACTTTCTCATTTACTGTTAAGTGGTGGCAAAGGGAGAACACGACTGGATGTGGGTTTCTCAAGATAAGTTAGTAAATTCAGTAATTCCTCTTCTCCATTGAGTGGCTGAATTGTTATATGTAGAATGGGTAATCATAATGGAACATACCACACCAGGAGACATCAGTTAGATGTTATAGAATTGAAATTTTTAAGTATGTGGATTTGTAACATGTCTAAATCAGAAAAAAAAGAAAAGTAGTGTTGATTATGTCTTTGTTGTCAGTGTATTATTTCATACTGTATTATTCTAGGTCACTGCGTTGTGCAAATACTAATTAAGTCAACATTATCTAAATGTTCTCACAATTTCAATTAAAATCTTAAATTCTATTGTTGTTCAGTCAGGTAAAGCAATAACAAAAGAAACACTGCTCTATAAAATGTATTCTTTGTATGAGGAATTGAAATATCGTATGTTGAAGAAAAAATGTAATAATTCATTATGTTTGGATCATTGATGTTTTTTATTCTAATTTTAAGATGAATCTGTTATAAAATTTCATCCAAAATTGATCTCCTTTCAAAAATAAATTTTTCAATAAATATTGAATTCAGGAATCCATTTTACAAAGCATATATTGTACCTTTAATAGATTACTTTTGCATATGGGGCAACAGTTACAATGAAGGATTAAACAGAATTTCGAAACTGCAAAATGACTTGCTTGACTTATTGTGAATACTTATCCATTAGAACTTTCTGTGCCTTTTTTTTAAATCTTGGCTGGATGAAAGTTGAAGAAAGAATAAATCACAAATATCTTCCTACTTTCAAATAAAAAAAAAAAATCATGTGTAGCCTCCAAAGCTAATAGGTACAGAAACTTAAGTAGATAGTCATCCTTTTGTTTGTGTTTGTTTTTTCTGTAGTACAGTGTACACATCCTAGTACTATATGTATGTGGAAATTAAAGGATACAAATTAAATTATCTATTTTGTTTATTTTTTTGAATGATGTTTAACACCACTTTCTGCAATTTTTCAGCTATTTCTTGGCATCCAGTTTTTATTGGGGGAGGAAGAATACCACAGATCTTTATAAAATTCCCTTTTTTCTATTAATAAACTAAATAAAATATTACCTTATTGGCTAAAATTATTTCTGAAAACCACATATTTGTTCACCATTATGTCTCGTCGTACACGGATGAAGTTTTCGCTGAAAACAATGATACCACAGAACTCTATAAACTCCTTTTTTAGCTCACCTGACCCAAAGGGTCATGTGAGCTATTGTTATCACTTTGCGTCCGTCGTCGTCGTCGTCGGCGGCGGCGGCGTCTGTAAACTTTTAACATTTTAATCTTCTTCTCTGAAGCCACTTGGCCAATTGAAACCAAACTTGGTCATAATGTTCATTGGATGGACCTTTACAAAGTTTGTGTTTTTTATTTTGATTGGTAAACCAATATGGCCGCCACCTCAAGACTTAGTTTAACATAGGACCCTATGGGAAAAAAGTTTAAAAGGGCTTCTTCTCTGATACCGTTTAACCAATCAAAACAAAACTTACTAGCAATATTGTTTGGATGGTCCTCTATAAAGTTTGTGTTTTTGATGGGAATTGGAAATTCAAAATGGCGGCCACCGCAGGACTTAGTTTAACATAGAACCCTATGGGAAAAAGTTTTAAAAGGCTTCTTCTCTGAAACCGGTTAATCAATGGAAACAAAAACTTACTAGCAATATTGTTTGGATGGTCCTCTATAAAGTTTGTGTTTTTTATGGCAATTGGAAATTCAGAATGGCCGCTACCGCAGGACTTAGTTTAACATGGGACCCTATGGGAAAAAGTTTTTAAAGGCTTTTTCTCTGAAACCGGTTAATCAATGGAAACAAAACCTTACTAGCAATATTGTTTGGATGGTCCTCTATATAGTTTATGTTTTTTATGGCAATTGGAAATTCAAAATGGCTGCTACCGCAGGACTTAGTTTAACATAGGACCCTATGGAAAAAAGCTTGTAAAGGCTTTTTCTCTTAAACCCGTTAAACAATGGAAACAAAAACTTACTAGCAATAATGTTTGGATGGTCCTCTATAAAGTTTATGTTTTTTATAGCAATTGGAAATTCAAAATGGCTGCTACCGCAGGACTTAGTTTAACATAGGACCCTATGGAAAAAAGCTTTTAAAGGCTTTTTCTCTTAAACCGGTTAAACAATGGAAACAAAAACTTACTAGCAATAATGTTTGGATGGTCCTCTATAAAGTTTATGTTTTTTATGGCAATTGGAAATTCAAAATGGCCACTACCGCAGGACTTAGTTTAACATAGGACCCTATGGGAAAAAGCTTTTAAAGGCTTCTTCTCTGTAACCGGTTAATCAATGGAAACAAAAACTTACTAGCAATTTTGTTTGGATGGTCCTTTATATAGTTTATGTTTTTTATGGCAATTGGAAATTCAAAATGGCTGCCACCGCCGCAGGACTTAGTTTAACATAGGACCCAATGGCAAATAAAAAAAATCTTCTCTATACAACGGGTTAACCAATGAAACAAAGCTTTCTAGTAATATTGTTTGGATGGTCAAATTTAAAGTTTATTGAAAATTACAGGACTTACTTTAACATCAGGGGCCTCGGTGGCCGAGTGGTCAAGGTAGTTCGTCTACCATTGATCACGTGGTCTGTCAACACTGAGATTGCGGGTTCGATTCTCACTGCAGGCAGGGGGTACTCGACTCCAATCTTAATTGACAAGGATTGCCAGTTTTCCTACCGCAGGTCGGGGGTTCTCTCCGGGTACTCCGGCTTCCTCCCCCAATAAAAACTGGACGCCATGAAATAGCTGAAAAATTGCTGAAAGTGGCGTTAAAACACCATACAAACAAACAAACAAAAACTTTAACATCAGGGAAATGCCATTTTCATTGCCTATAAAATCAGGTGAGCGATACAGGCTCTTAAGAGCCTCTGGTTTATTGATAGAACTAATTTAAAATGTTATATTCATGTAAATATGCCTTATTGTATAAAAAATATGTCTTTAAACCTCAAATTGGTTCAGAGCTTTGTTCATCCGTATGTCTCGTTGAGAGCGGCTAAAGTTTTTTTATGAAAAAGGCAGTAACGTGCAACAGAGAACACCCCTGTGACAGAACTTTATTTAAACACTATATTGAATTCAGAAAGCTATTTTAAATGTTTATATGTGTTAATATGCTGTAAATTCTTATTCTGAATATTTGTCAAAACAGACATGTTTTCTCTAGTATAAAAAGAAGCTATTTATGGCAATACCACATAACAATAGTTAAATTATTAGGCATAATATATGAAAAGAAATAAGCTTTTTTCTCTTAAAGCACCACCTTTTTGAAATCATTTTTTATAGTACTATAGAATCGCATTTTCTTCATTAAAATGAATTTTCTTCATGTATTGTTTTATGAAAAAAATTGTTAATATAATTACAATTTAATAATTTCACTTTCCATTTTAAGTCATGTAGGGTGCTCTATGGTATTATAGTTTCGTTCTGTGGTATCGCAGTTATCAGGGAAACCTAAATTCGGCTACGTACGACAGGACATAATGGTGAACAAAAGTGTGGTTTTTAGACAAATTGTTCAAAATTAGGCATATTATAATATTTTTATTTAGTTTTATCAATGAAAAATGTATTTTATAGTGTTCTGTGGTATTCTGTGGTAAAAAGACACACCGCTATTTCTGTTAAAATACTACATGTAATAGGAAAAATTTTGTCATGACCATGTCAAGAAAACAAAAATATTCAAAAGTTCTGGACTGCCAAAGAATACAATATTGATCTTAGTATGTTTTCTTACTTATGTAGGTAATCAAATAGGAGATTATTTCAGTCAAATTAAACATGTCCAAGAGTGGTAAGGTTTAAATGGTGAATAGAACTAAATACAGAGTGTTTATTTAGGACAAACTTTACATTTATATCTCTTTATAATCTTCTGTGCCAGTAAACCTTTACAATATTTATCTGTTGCTTACAAAACGTAGTTATATACTGATGCCTCAGCGTTATGATTTAAATAGTGTTGTGGTGTTTGGTTACATTTTTATGGCTTTATTTGCAGTACATATATTTACTTATGAAGTTTTAATTTGGCCAATTTATTTTGAAGTTTAGTTTGATTGATTTGCTGTCCAATCTATTTAAAAATTCAGTTATAAAATGTTTTAGACATAGTGCACATGATCATTTTAAAATCTTTGGATTTTATAGTGGTGCTCGACTTCAATCTTGATTGACAAGAATTGCCAATTTTCCCCATCAAATTTTACTCTGGCTTCATCCCCCAATAAAAATTGGACGCTATTATATAGCTGAAATTGCTGACAGTGGTGTTAAACACTAGACTATTCAAACAAAATAAAATATTTTTAAAATGTAAAGTTATGAAACATTAAAATAGCTGATTTGACATAAAATGTCATTATAGATGCTAATTTTACCACCTTCAATAGACTCGAGAACCCTTAACGGTTGCCATTTACTGTACTATGCCTAAAATATCTAATCAACAATCAGCAATATCCTTAAAACCACGGAAACAACCAAAATACAAAGAAGTTGAAAAGCTTTTGTCATGAAAACTCAAAAACATACAAAATCTCTCCAAATGTCATACCAAATATAATGCTATGGCATGTGCACCAGGCATAAGAAAAAACCTTTGAATTCAAAACTTTTTTAAAAGATATACACATCTAGATATATGGAAAGTTTGAAGACTTTCTTTATTATTTTCTTTTAGGTCACCTAACATCTCTCTGTTAAAAGTGTTGAAACAAGTTTCAATGGTTGTTCTGTTATTCTTGGCTATTGGTCATTAATCTCTTATATTGTTGTTTAATAATAAAACATGCTGAACTAATAAACACAGATAAGAGAGGCATTGTTATCATATATAAATATGGCAGAGTAATTTGTAATTAACCAGTTTTATTGGCCCTGTTACCAGCAGATAAAAACAAACTCCAGAAATTAATTCATTCATCAATAATTTTAATTACAATGTTTATTTTGTTTATTGAAACAATTAATATTTTGGATAATTGTGTATTGATCAGAACAAAAGCGTTTAGGAATTTAAAGTATATACCATCGATTTCCTGCTCTTTACGAAAAATATTTTGACACAACTTTGGAATTCATTTAGATTTGTGGATTAGCCAGTAATCCATTCTGTCAAGTTTCTTAATATGAAATGTACAGACAGTGTTATATTAATTTGAACAGTTTCTAGTCATTTGTGGTATAGCCAATCCATAATGATGTAAATTTATTACCAGCTATGGAATTCATGTGCATGAAGTGTCACCCATTGAAGCCGTTTTCTAATATTTTATTCAGGTAACAGTTGTAGTCCTTTATGAAATGCGGTATTCATGTAATTTTAGTGAATAAGTACTGTAAACTTACAATGAAATCAATAAAGACTTGTTTATGATCATTTTAAATGTCAGTATATTAACAATAACGTAATAAGTCTAAGCAGAAATTGAATATCTCTCTTCTGGGACTTTAAAATTTGTTTTCATTTTGATTTTTAAAAATGGTGGCTTGTTTACACCTTCACTTAAAAATGTATGAACATGTTCTTGTTTTTATATAGCAGGTCAGTGGATTTTAAAGTTTGTTTTTTCTAGATGTTTTTGTAATAAACAGATTTTTGTACCTCAATTATACTTCCTAATTTCATTTTCATACATTTATGTTCAGATAAAAAATGTATGGTCACATGGGCTGTGCTATCATTTTAATAAGTTGTTACAAACTATATGGGGTAACATAGAAACAAAATTAGATGTATTTGTATGCAAGAAAGCAAGACATTGTTGTCACATTTCTAGTACAAAAAAACAGGATGACTTAAATGTAGACAGGGGAGAGAATCTATTTCGTAATAAATTTGTTAAATAAAAAATAAGTTCAACATGAAAGAAGAAAATGGGATGTCTTATTTGCAGACAGGGGAGAGAATCTATTTTGCAGTTAATTTTTTAAATATGAAATAGGTTTAACATGAAAAAAGAAACTAAATAGAATTTAACATTTACAGTAACATAACTTTATCATCTTTAGATATTTATCTGACAAGTCAAATCTCTTGGTCAACAATAAAAGCGTTTAACCATTTCGTGTCATTAATTTTATATTCACAAGTGGTAGGTATGGGTACTGTCTTGGGTTGTCAGTATTTTTTTTAGATCTAACATTTCCCGTACTTTTCATATCAGTATAATTTATATGAAAAACAATTAATCTTCTATTTTTTCTGGAAGCATTTGTCGTGTTCTTCCTATTAATATGTGGTTTGTAAAAATTAAATCGCATAGTTGTTCCTGACTCTAGGCGACGTTGGGCATTATCTAAACTCTTTGAAAATTGTGTTACAAACACCGTATATTTATATGTTCCTTTAATAATTTGTTATATGGTACAAAAAAATTGTGCATAGAATTCCTTCAATACTTTTAATACATTAATACATGCTTAGACTGTATAATTGCTGTTCTGGCTAACTTATGGTTACTGCATTTATTAATGTAAAAAGAATGACATTAATTTTTTACTTATAATAGATGTTTTTTTTTAAAACTGCTCCAGTTAATAAAAAATGTTTGATCCCTTTACTATTATGCTAGTGCAAAAAAATGGGACTTTTTAATATAACACTGTGGTGGTGACAGAAAAAGGGATTAAAGTGTTAGCTTTCAATAAAGGCTTCTGCATTATAAAATTGAAAGTAGATTTAGTTTAAGTTGGTTTCTTTTGAAATATACTGCTGGTATGTAATGTTAGCTGTTAGATTTGTGTGGTATGATATGTGTTTATAATAGTGCCATGTCGCATCAATAGTAAACAAATTTGTTGAATCTATTTTTGTCTTGTGGGTTTTTTTTTTAGCTGTCACCTGTTTTTATAATTTGTAAAAGTATATGAATGAAATTAATTTCTTGTTTTACCAGATTTACATTTTATTTTTCAGAATGTAACATGTTGAACTTAGTGAAGAAAGACGGTGATACATGATATGTCATGAACAAGTACGAAATTCTAGGAGTTGTAGGGGAAGGTATGTCTGTAGGAGTTGTATTCTCCATATTGCTTATGGGTCTCAGTAAAACGAGTAGCCTTCAAAGCTTATGGGTCCAAGTAAAATGTGTAACTTTTTGAAGCTTATGTGTCTAAGTAAAACAAGCATTTTCAATGGCTTATGGTCATTGTAGATTTATTTTTGGGCCTCGATTCAGTGTAAATTTTTGGGCCTCGATTCAGTGTAAATTTAAAAAAATCTAACAAGCTGTGATATGTTTGATGCGATGACACCAGTAAAGAGAGAAGAATGTGCAGAGGTTTAACATGTAACAAAGGACTGCACTAGTATGTGGTGACAGTTTTGATTGGACAGTTTCATAAAAACAGTTAGTTGCTTGAAGATATTTCACATGATGTGTTAGCGTCATTTAAAAACTTACATTTTATACATGTACATTTATTACAAGCAATAACTGTACCAAGTCATTTGTTATGCCATTGTATTGCTCCTTTATGATATTTTTGTTTTTTTGTTTTTTATTAATTTTTACTCGTGCATTAAACTGAGGTTTTTTTGCTTTATCTCCTCTTTACATAATACACTGTCACCTGGAAATATTGTCTCTTGTCAATTGAACAATCGTATATAGCCAACAAGTCCACATTCCCCGAGCGAGATTTGGATGACAACAATCTCCTTGACAAATTAATATCTAATTAAGTCCCCATACCACTGTGTTGATTGCATAGTGTTTAAACAGATAAAAGTATTACACTTTACTTTACTTACCCAAGCACTTGATTAAAAATAGCATGCTTTTGTCCGAGTACCTTGCTTTGATTACAGTACACTTAACTTGACTCTCTTTGATTGTTTTGTTTGTTATTAATCCTTTTAACTATTGTACAAGTTAAATATGTAAACAAATAGCTCAGTCAATAACAGTACTTTGATCCATACTGGACATTTTAAAAAATATAATGCTGCTGTTCTAATATTTCTTCCATTTTACTGAGTAGAATATTTTCATAGGAGTTACTAGAAATGGTGACCAGAATCATTTTTATAATTTACTTATATGGTCCCTGTGACAAATAAAAGTTAGGATTGATAATGGGTATCATGGTCTATATTGTTTTGAAAAAAAAGATTTTGAATTATGTGTTATAGATCTTATATATTTTTAAACCTCCGCATTTAGGAAGAGGGGTATACTGTTTTACCATTGTCGGTCCGTAACAAAAATTTCTGTCGCAGTTTTCTGAACAGTTATTAGATGCAGAAGCCAGATATTTTGGATGTTGCTTTATTTATATTACTATACGGTGTATAGCTATATTATGCACCTTTGTCAGTAATTTCCTGTTTACCAAGTACTTTTTGTGAAAGCATTGGTAATCACTTGCAGATTTACCTCGATCTTCCAATTTAGTTGCAGTATTTTTCATAATATTTCTAAGGACATATGCTTTCAGATGTATGTTATATTTTTAGCTCACCTGGACCGAAGGTCCATGTGAGCTATTGCTATCACTTGGCGTCCGTCGTCCGTCGTCCGTCGTCTGTCGTCCGTCGTCCGTCGTAAACTTTTTCAAAAATCTTCTCCTCTGAAACCACTGGGCCAATTTTTTTCAAACTTGGCCACAATCATCCTTAGGGTTCCTAGTTTCAAGTTTGTACCCAGGGTGTTGATCAACAGACAAATATGGCCGCTGTTACTAAAAATAGAACATGGGGGTCAACACAGGTTTTTGATCATTATCTAAAAAACTATAATAGCTATAGAGAAAACCGTTACTTCAAATTGATCAGCACATTAAGGTCTACAATAGTTGCTATTAGTGCGAAGTTGTGTATTGGCTTCTTGTAGGAGTTATTGCCCTTTTTTGACGATTTTTGACCAAATTTTTGGTATTTACAATATAACCTGAAAAATATACGAGGTAGAGTGAAACTGTAAATGGCAAAAATGATCAGCAATAAAAGCCCTACAATTCACTTGATTGGTCTGAAATTGTCAAATGACTCCTTATATGAGTTATTGCCCTTAAATGGTAATTTTTCATGAAATTTTCCGTTTTTGTCCTGTAACTTTAAAACTATAACAGCTAGAGTAAAACTGTAAATAGCAAAAATGATCAACAATACAAGCCCTACAATTCACTGTATTAGTCTGAAATTGTCAGATGACTCCTTATAGGAGTTATTGCCCTTAAATGGCAATTTTTTATGAAATTTTCCGTTTTTGTCCTGTAACTTGAAAACTATAGCAGCTAGATTGAAACTGTAAATTGCACAAATGATCAGCAATAAAGACCCTACAATTCACTGTATTAGTCTGAAATTGTCAGATGACTCCTTATAGGAGTTATTGCCCTTAAATGGCAATTTTTTATGAAATTTTCCGTTTTTGTCCTGTAACTTGAAAACTATAGCAGCTAGATTGAAACTGTAAATTGCACAAATGATCAGCAATAAAGACCCTACAATTCACTTGATTGGTCTGAAATTGTCAGATGACTCCTTATATGAGTTATTGCCCTTAAATGGTAATTTTTTATGAAATTTTCCGTTTTTGTCCTGTAACTTAAAACTATAACAGCTAGAGTAAAACTGTAAATAGCAAAAATGATCAACAATACAAGCCCTACAATTCACTGTATTAGTCTGAAATTGTCAGATGACTCCTTATAGGAGTTATTGCCCTTAAATGGCAATTTTTTATGAAATTTTCCGTTTTGTCCTGTAACTTGAAAACTATAGCAGCTAGATTGAAACTGTGAATTGCACAAATGATCAGCAATAAAGACCCTACAATTCACTTGATTGGTCTGAAATTGTCGGACAACTCCTTAAATAAGTTATTGCCCATAAATGACAATTTTTTATGAAATTTTCCGTTTTTGTCCTGTAACTTAAAAAATGTAACAGCTAGAGTGAAACTGTTAATAGCAAAACTGATCAGCAATACAAGCCTTACAAATTTTGTTTTAAGTCTGAAATTGTCAGATGACTCCTTATAGGAGTTATTGACCTTAAATGGTAATTTTTTATGAAATTTTCCGTTTTTGTCCTGTAACTTAAAAACTGTAACAGCTAGAGTGAAACTGTTAATAGCAAAAATGATCAGCAATAAAAGCCCTACAAATTACTTTTAAGTCTGAAATTGTCAGATGACTCCTTATAGGAGTTATTGCCCTTAAATTGCAATTTTTTTATGAAATTTTCCGTTTTTGTCCTGTAACTTAAAAACCATAACAGCTAGAGTGAAATAATAAATTGCAAAAATGATCAGCAAAAAAAGCCCTACAATTCATTTAATTGGTCTGAAATTGTCAGATGACTCCTTATAGGGGTTATTGCCCTTAAATGACAATTTTGTTATGAAATTTTCCATTTTTGTCCTGTAACTTGAAAACTATAGTAGCTAGATTAAAACTGTAAATTGCACAAATGATCAGCAATAGAAGCCCTACAAATGATTGCTTAGTCCAGAAATTGCAAGATGACTCTTTATAGGAGTTATTGCCCTTTCATTATGAATTTGGACATATGAACAGTTTTTTAATTATAAATTAGTCTATAACATACCTATTAGTAGAGTAAAACTGTAAATTTCTAAAGTACCCTAAAGGACAATGCCTAAAAACCATTTAATTTTCAGAAATTGTCGATGGCACCTTAAAGGAGTTATTGTATTTAACAAATTTTTTGAAGAAATGTTTAGTTTTTGCACAGTAACTTAAAAGCTATAACAACTAGACTGAAACTGTTAATTTCAAAAATTTTAATATAGTCATTTGGATTCCAGGTGAGCGATTACAGGCTCCTGGGAGCCTCTAGTTTCTACTTTTACTGGTTTTTTTGGTTTTGTGGTTTTTGTTTTTGTTTGGTTTTTTTTTTTGGTAGGACTGGTCCAAAGGGTCAAAGTTTTCAATATTTTTTTTTGGATTAAAAAAAAGATTTCTCATAAAATTGCAGCACTTTTGTTACATGGCAAACTTTATATTGAGATCCACACTTATTTTGCTGTTACGTTTTTCTTGAACACTTTCATGTGTGTATCACATGCTCCATAGGTGGAGCCCAGTTTTATTTTTTACATGTCACAGTTAATAAAGGTTTTAATCAACCATGCTTAGCATTTGATATCTGGACAACTCCCTGTTAAAAATGCACACCCTATCTGCAATCCTAGGATGCTATGGTTAGTTCTGTCATTTGAACTGTCAAAATCCCTAGACATTAATTAAATTAAATTGAAAATACTGCTGTCATGTCATAATCGATATAATGCCCAGTAAGCATGTTTCCTTTTCTGTTGTAGGTGCCTATGGGGTGGTTCTAAAATGTCGGCACAAGGTAAGTCAGATTGTTCAGAGTTTAATGTTACATCTGAATTTGGTTATAATAGTACAGATATAATAAGCAAATTTTGCATTTTTACTCTTTTGTAACTTTTAGCAAATATTTTGTTTTCAGTGAAATGGCTATGTTGTTGACATCACATGAGTGGAAATATCACATTTAATCAAGATTTTCTAGTGAATTAAATTTCAGTAATTCACATGTAAAATAAATTCAGTTCTTTTACTCCATTGAAGTGAACTCGCAATGTGTATATTTAATGACATGGCTAGCAAACGTTCACTACCAGAACTAGTTTTTGGTGACATATTTAATACAAGTCCATGTAATAAACAGGATAATCAAGTGCACATCACAAATGATCACTTTTGCAACACGCATTTAGATTTTACTCGTGCAGAAAAAAGTTCCTCAAACTCTTTTAGTCTGATACATTCTGCTACCCTCAGCTTGAAAAGTGCATCTGTCTATTACACTTTTGGGGGCATCGGTGGCAGAGTGGTTAGTTAAGACAGTTTCCCTGATAGCCATCTACATGTACTGTTGATCAAAAGCCTATCAACACTGAGGTTGCAGGTTCTTGTCTCACTTCAGGTAGGGTATACTCAACTCCAGTCTTAAATGACAAGAATTGCCAGTTTGCCAACCACAGGTCGGTTGTTTATTCCTGTCATGAAGATTGCTGTTTGGTTCTGTCAACTTTTTCCATTACTTTAATCAATATTTCAATTTTTGTGTGTGTTAAATTTGCTGAAGATTTAACTATTTCAGAATTTTCATTAGTTTATAAAACTGTTGTGTGGTAAATTTGATTTAAGTTTTATTTCTGCTATCATTGATCTTGGAGGTAATAAAAATATCAGCCTAAAAATGATACTTAAAATTCTTCTGTTATTGCCATTCGAAAACATAATATTTTTCCTTTACAAGTTGTAACCATACAGGAGGTATATATAGCTATAATTTATAACAAGTGTAATATACCCACAATAAACATAATTTAAATATGAATAATATGGTTCTATTCAATAGTTTGAAAAATCTTTTATTTATCTGACTTGGTGACAGGTTTCATATTTTATTTTTTAGATGTCCCACTTTTAATTTTTTGATTAGATCTGTTTGTTATTTTTCCTTTTAACTCAGTTTGTATGTTCCTATTGATAAGAAATGTGTTCGTTTTACTACAGTGATTAACCGAAATGTGATCTGCTTTCATTTGGATATAATCTGTTATCTAACAGGCACATGTCCTTGAGCTGACTGTCAGATTCAACAGACGACAGTGTTTTTAATGTCTGGGAGATGCTCAATACAAATTCTTAGACCAATTCAAAGTACTTTATGTTGCCCTTCAAAATATACTATTACATATTTTCATAGAAACTGCTGTTTTGTCAGCAGTCATGGAAACAGACATTATTATTAACTTTATAGTATATATTTTTCATATGAAGTAATTTCGGATGTTAAAAAATGACATCAGCATGTAACAGTTAACTGTTTCACTCCTTCCGGAACGACTGTTTCATGCGGGAGAATGATGCGCAGTGTCAAGCGCACAGACTACCATCTCATTCATGTCATTTAAAGATTGTCACTCATAATAGACGAACGTTTAAAAAGTTTAAATATGGCCAACCAAGATCCTTTAATGTGATCACTCTCTCTGTAAAGTCTGTAAGTTAATAAAACAGTTATTTAATGCCTGTTAATAGAGCAGTCTAACTATTAGGCCTCGGTGCTCAGGAGACGATTTAGGAACTGCGGCCTCAGGCCACAGTTCCTAAATCATCTCCAGCACCTCAGGTTAATAGTTTTGACTGCTCCATGAACAAGCAATAAATAACTGTATACTGTCAGCAGCTATTGAAATTGATGTCAATGTCAGCAGTAAAGGAAACTAATAAATATCGACAGTCATGGAAACTGACGTCACTGTCAGTAGTCATGGAAATTGACATCATTGCCAATAGTCATGAAAACTGACGTTACTGTCAGCAGTCATGGAGACTGACATGCGGAAATTGACATCTTTGTCAGCATTCATAGAAACTGATGTTGCTCTCAGCAGGCATGGAAACTGACATCACAGACACCAGTCAGATGTTGTCACAGTGGCACTAAACCCCTTTTCCTGCCAGTCTGATCCTAATACATAATAATACAATTTTTCCATATCTTTTCTGGCCAGTCCTTGCTCTATCTGAATATTTTTAATTTACATAAACATTTTGCCATTTTTCCCGTCTTTTTGAGCCCCATAATGTGGCTGCTATATGTTTCAAAAGACTTGATCCATCCTTTAAGCTTCGCGTGATAATATACTTGTTGCCATGTATTGAAAATTGCTAAATCTTGTATAAAAACTTGCAGATGTCCAAGACATACTTTTATTAAGCTTTTAACAACAAAAGATACATGCAAATAAAACCTTATTATTTTGGTTATTAAAAATGAAATGTACAAAAATCTGGTTTGTTCCCAACATCAGGAAACCTTTAACAGCAACAAAATCTGGATTACAACAGAGATACATGACTCAAAGAGGTAAATACAAGCAAGATCAAAACCAGAAGTGAGTAACCCCAACACAACAAACAAAATGGGTGAAATAAAGATTAAAATATTCAGTACAGGAGTTTAAACATGAAATCCTATTTCTGGCAGTACACACTAAAACTAATTTAGTTTTAATATCTCATATTTTCTATTACATTTATTTACTTGATGTCCATATACTTATATATTTGAAAGTATGAAGTGAAATAAAACTTACATAATATTATAGGCATTATAAAATTTGATATCTAAATATGATGTTACCAACGGTGTAATATTTACCACGCCTAAAATATACTTAACATAATGACATGTCATAAAAATCTAATTTACAAGGACTATTAAATTACAATATCCAGTCATTAGTTTGTTATCTGAGGTCTTCATTGTATGTCTTCAGTATTTGAGTTTCTCGTATCAACTTTTACGTGGCAGGGGAGCTAGACTTTACATTTTTAGTTGTAATTGACAGTAGGGATGAACTTTAAATAAGAGCTGAATCTCTTATATAAACAAAATATATTGATGTAAAATATTAAACTTCTATGTACATAAAAGGAATACCATAAGCACAGAAAATCTTATACTTTTATTGTCGTCATGGAAATAGGAATTTTAAAATAAGTGTAGTGATAGCAGACATTATTTAATGACTATTAGGTGTTTTTATTATTGTAATTTTAAAGTTTGTGAAATTTGTTCAAGACTGTACAAAAAATTTGGCCGTATTTTACTGCCGTTTAATCAGAAGTTAGTTTTGTGATTTGTCGGATTAATGCCCCCAAAAAAGCCAGGGTACGATTATTCGTTCTATTAAAAAATATGATTGTGTTGAAAAATTATTTCTGTTCTGTTTCACATTTTTTCTACTAATTTTTAAATTATGTCCGCGCCTTTGAACATTTTTACTATAGATACCATTTACTTGTTGAAAAATACATTCTCATTTGAAAATATGATTGCAGAAAGTTTCCCCAATTATTGAGTTCAGCACACAGTGATGTGCTCTGATGATGATTGGAGACATCTATTACTGACTTGTTGTTTATGATATCCAATAATTTTAATCAACTATACTTACTCTCAGCAGTTATGGAAGTGGGAGGTTTGGCATGCCATAAAAGAGGATTTAACAAACATTTCTTTTGAAATGCATGTTCTTAAGTCAGGACCATTGCTGTAGGAAATGTTGATAATAAAGGTGTATCTCTCTCATAGCAAAAAAATTCAAAGGGACTTGTGACAAGTCTAATTATTGATGTATGTTTTGAATAGACAGCATGTATCTGTGTTATAAGTATAAGGCATGAATACAAAACTAATGTTCTCTTTTTTGCACAGTGTAATTTTCATTGGTTTCCTTAGCCAACTGTCAACAAATTGTCAATGCCCTGTAATTTTACTTGAACATTTCTGTAGAGATGAAAAATATACACAATTGGGAGAAATAATTATGTTTGAATCCTTAAATTATAGTTAAATTTGTGAATTGCCTCTGATCATGACTGGTTTGTTTTATTTGGTCTTCCAGGTTATGAGTCATATTAATGAGTAGGCCTACATGTATGGTGTTGTCCTAAGGATTAAATGATCAAGACAAGATTTTATTTAGAATATACATGTAGTAGCTAAATGTATTTTATTCAGTGATTATTACATAATAATACTTTGTGGTGGCTCTCTCTGTTGGTAATACGCTTTAAGATACATCTTAGTATTTATTTGTCAGTGCTGATTGGTAAAATATAAAAAAATAGTTCTTATATTTCTTCTTTTTTTTTTACCAAACACAAGTTTCTTAAAAAAACACACATGAACTTGTGCAAGTTCATGTGTGTTTTTTAAAAAAAACTTGTTTACCATTTTAGTCATCAGCTAAGGAGACCCTAGGTATAAACATTCTGGCTAAACCCTGTATTTTTAGACTATTTCCCTTTTTTTTACCTAATTTGGTAGTTGGCAGCATAGTCCACTTTATTCCCACAGTTACAACTTTGACAACTTTGTGAAATAATTTGAATTTATTGGCATCTTTGTAGAGATAGGTTGAAAGATAAATTTAAATATAATACACAAGTTAAATGTTTTTCATTTTTTTACAATGCATGTCTTCTTGTAGTACAAAAGTGAATTATTTGCTGGGTGGTAAATTTTTAATTTCTTGGTAAACTTCCAATACACATCAGAGGCCTAAGTTTACCGTGTAAATGTCAAGCTGGAATGTACATGTATATAAAGCAGTAGTGTACAAAAACATGTGGGACAGAAGAACTTGTTAGAATTTGTCTGATCAACTGATGTACAGAGTATTAGGACTATTCGAAAAATAAATATAAGGCACCTGGGAAGGAGTTAATTACTTACTCAACATGCTTTAAATTTTAAATGATTGTGCCATACATTCTTCTGTTGTCAAATGTTCAAAAACAGCCCTGCATTGGATTTTATTAGTTATTTTATTGCCTCTCCAGCTCCCCTTTTTTATGCAAACATTTTAATGTGTGTATCCTCTTAGTGTTTGGTAACACATAAGGCTTCCACCAGGGTACGCCAAACCAGCCCTGTCCTTTGCCTTTCTTTCAAGTTCTCCCCAGCTGTATCCCAACTCTCATCTCTGCTTTTAGTGTCCTTCTGCAGGTACCTTTTGGCCTTCCTGGTTTCCTCTTGCCAGCTGGTGTCCACCCCATTGCTCTGTATGCCCCCCGCAAACTAGTTTGGGGGGGGGGGGGTATATAGGAATCTCCCTGTCTGTCTGTCCGTCTGTCTGTCTGTCCATTTGTCCACATCCCTTGTAAGTGCCTTTCCTCCTAAACCGCTTGACAGATTTTGAGGAAACTTTACATGAAGGAAGTACATCATATGTAGATGTGCATGAAGAATTTCGTCGCTGTCTGATATTATTCAGGGGAGATAATTGGACTTGAAGTGGAGTGGGGTTGTATCCCTTTGTGAGCTTGCTCACAGTCCACACTTATTTTCAATGCTTTTTTATGCAAACATTTAAATGAAATCCCATAATTCAAACTGAAAAATAGTATTGGACCTTTGTTGTTCACAACATCAACAACTTTGTATACAGATAAACTTTGTATGTGACTGAGATGCTGATTTCTATTATAGGTGATCAAAGTGTCATTGGTAGATTAAATATACCAAGATATATAACCTAGAGTACACAACAACAAGGGGATAAGGAAGGGTTTAAAACTGTTAGGTACAAAACATCATGTGGATTAGGAAGGGTTTAAAACTGTTAGGTACAAAACATCATGTGGATTAGAAAGGGTTTAAAATTGTTAGGTACAAAACATCATGTGGATTAGAAAGGGTTTAAAATTGTTAGGTACAAAACATCATGTGGATTAGAAAGGGTTTAAAACTGTTAGGTACAAAACATCATGTGATTTAGAAAGGGTTTTAAACTGTTAGGTACAAAACATCATGTGGATTAGGAAGGGTTTAAAATTGTTAGGTACAAAATATCATGTGGATTAGGAAGGGTTTAAAACTGTTAGGTACAAAACATCATGTGGATTAGGAAGGGTTTAAAATTGTTAGGTACAAAACATCATGTGGATTAGAAAGGGTTTAAAACTGTTAGGTACAAAATATCATGTGGATTAGGAAGGGTTTAAAACTGTTAGGTACAAAACATCATGTGGATTAGGAAGGGTTTAAAACTGTTAGGTACAAAACATCATGTGGATTAGGAAGGGTTTAAAATTGTTAGGTACAAAACATCATGTGGATTAGAAAGGGTTTAAAACTGTTAGGTACAAAATATCATGTGGATTAGGAAGGGTTTAAAACTGTTAGGTACAAAACATCATGTGGATTAGGAAGGGTTTAAAATTGTTAGGTACAAAACATCATGTGGATTAGGAAGGGTTTAAAATTGTTAGGTACAAAACATCATGTGGATTAGGAAGGGTTTAAAACTGTTAGGTACAAAACATCATGTGGATTAGAAAGGGTTTAAAACTGTTAGGTACAAAACATCATGTGGATTAGGAAGGGTTTAAAACTGTTAGGTACAAAACATCATGTGATTTAGAAAGGGTTTTAAACTGTTAGGTACAAAACATCATGTGGATTAGGAAGGGTTTAAAACTGTTAGGTACAAAATATCATGTGGATTAGGAAGGGTTTAAAACTGTTAGGTACAAAACATCATGTGATTTAGAAAGGGTTTTAAACTGTTAGGTACAAAACATCATGTGGATTAGGAAGGGTTTAAAACTGTTAGGTACAAAATATCATGTGGATTAGGAAGGGTTTAAAACTGTTAGGTACAAAATATCATGTGGATTAGGAAGGGTTTAAAACTGCTAGGTACACAACATCATGTGGATTAGGAAGGGTTTAAAACTGTTAGGTACAAAACATCATGTGGATTAGAAAGGGTTTAAAACTGTTAGGTACAAAATATCATGTGGATTAGGAAGGGTTTAAAACTGTTAGGTACAAAACATCATGTGGATTAGAAAGGGTTTAAAACTGTTAGGTACAAAACATCATCTGGATTAGGAAGGGTTTAAAACTGTTAGGTACAAAATATCATGTGGATTAGAAAGGGTTTAAAACTGTTAGGTACAAAACATCATGTGGATTAGGAAGGGTTTAAAACTGTTAGGTACAAAACATCATGTGGATTAGGAAGGGTTTAAAACTGCTAGGTACACAACATCATGTGGATTAGGAAGGGTTTAAAACTGTTAGGTACAAAACATCATGTGGATTAGAAAGGGTTTAAAACTGTTAGGTACAAAATATCATGTGGATTAGGAAGGGTTTAAAACTGTTAGGTACAAAACATCATGTGGATTAGAAAGGGTTTAAAACTGTTAGGTACAAAACATCATCTGGATTAGGAAGGGTTTAAAACTGTTAGGTACAAGATATCATGTGGATTAGAAAGGGTTTAAAACTGTTAGGTACAAAACATCATGTGGATTAGGAAGGGTTTAAAACTGTTAGGTACAAAACATCATGTGGATTAGGAAGGGTTTAAAACTGTTAGGTACAAAACATCATCAGGATTAGGAAGGGTTTAAAACTGTTAGGTACAAAATATCATGTGGATTAGAAAGGGTTCAAAACTGTTAGGTACAAAACATCATGTGGATTAGGAAGGGTTTAAAACTGTTAGGTACAAAACATCATGTGGATTAGTAAGGGTTTAAAACTGTTAGGTACAAAACATCATGCGGATTAGGAAGGGTTTAAAACTGTTAGGTACAAAACATCATGTGGATTAGGAAGGGTTTAAAACTGTTAGGTACAAAACATCATGTGGATTAGGAAGGGTTTAAAACTGTTAGGTACAAAACATCATGTGGATTAGGAACGGTGTAAAACAGTTTAGTATACAATTTATGTCAATAGCATTGATCAACACAACTGATTATACTTTTCATCGTGCTTGATTATACTATACTGGTACTGCTCATGAATGTTTGATTTGTATTGAGTGTGCACATGAATAGGTTTGTTGTGAAAAATTGTTGAAACTACATGTATAGTGAAAAGATACTATGTGGATTACTTCATTTCTTATAATCTGCAAAGTTTGTAAATCGTTTAAATATTTACCTCGCAGGACATTTCAGAAAAAACAAATATGGCAACAATCGTCAATCTACATGTACCTTATATTTATCTCCCTAACTACCATGAACGAATGGCTTTGACACATTTTTTTTTTTAATTAATCTTACATAATATTTTTATGGTGTATTGATTTAGATGGAATTTGCATTGAACATTGAATTCAAATGTATTAACTGTTCATTAATCATAAAATCGGTGATCTGTGGTTTATAGGTAACACTTCCATGTACATAAATGGCAATTATTGTATGAAATTTAATGTTTTGTGACAAAATGAGTAAAAATGGAAGGTTTATAATTGGTAATAACCATAAAAATATAGGAAATTTAAGAACTGGAATGTTTATAAGTTAAGTAGGCCTATGGCTTGTAAGAAATTTAAGTGTTGTTTTAATGGAATAATAGATGAAACAACACGACATAAAATATAAAGTGAATTTAATGATGCCTTAATTATATTTTACTGCCCAAGACGTCAATTATCTCAAATAAATCATGATGTTTTCCAACAATCTTAAATGTTTTTACTTTGACTATACTGGGACGGTTCCCAGTGCTTTACCCACATAGCAGCCCAGTGTGTCCCCGGGTGGCAGATAGGAGAGTTATTGTCAGGTCATAATAAGCCTGGCCGTGGACCAAAGTGGGTAACATGTTTGGAGAGTGCCATGCTCCTTGCACGATAAAGATCCCTTTTGTAGATTTCGAAAACGAGTAGGCTCATTGTAGCCGATACAAAAGGCTAAATTCACCTACCATACCCAATACTCTATACTTTTCCAGTGGCAGTCAAAATTTTGTTCCCTGTGTCCCATCCCACCCCTTTTTTCAATTGGTGTATTGTTTGCTAACTTGTTCGAGTCTTGAATATAGCTGAAATACTGCTCGCTGGACGTAAAGCAAACATCCAATCATCAATCAATCAATCAATATTTTTATTCTCTGCCTCCATACAATCTAATTCAAATTAAATCTTTCACTAGCTCCCCCTTTTTTTTATTCACCGCAACAATAACAAAAAGGGGGGAGCTAATGAAAGATTTATTTTTAATTTGATTTTGCCTCCATAGTGTGTAAAAAGATTTTCCAGCTTTGACCTGCTGCTGGAAAACTCCAAGTGTTTGTCAATAAATAAAGCTTACAGTACAAATTAACAATAAAATAATTATGATAGTACATATGTAGTTGGTATGACTACCTGAGGACATAATTATACACCTATATCTATGTACAAATGTACTATGTTGATGATACTGTAAAATATCATACTTTTGTGACATGATATTATTTTTTAATGACTGTGATATTCCAATCAAAATGATGCTTCATCATAAATTTTTATTCTTTGAGTCAACTTTTTTTTTTCCAGAATAGTAAAATGTTTATTCATTTATAATTTCTCCTAGTTTTTATAATAGTCATCTTTTTTTTAATTTTGTTTATTCAGGAATCAGGTGAAATGGTGGCAGTGAAGAAGTTCAAGGACAGTGAAGGTTTGTCTTTAGTTTACATTGCTGTAATACGTCGTTTTCAGAATAGGTAGTTAGATGTATCCCATCACATGATTAATGGTATCACGTGATTTTATTTAGGGCACTTTCCTCAACATACCGTCTTTTAACATCGTGTGAACGTCATAAAACGAAATAAAACTTGACCCCTTTCCATAAATTTTATGTTTAATGTTGGCTTTGCACCCCAGCACAACACATCACAGGTTTCGTTTTGCATCGTCTTTCTTATGCCGTCCCATTTCATATCAAGTGTTGCAGTTTTAAACTAAAAGTGCCCTAAATTATTTATGACGTCAGGTGTTCAGTATTACAATTTCCACCTCCTTTAACGAGATCGATGTTATCTAGAAAACAACGTATACTCCCCAAAAATAAATTAGTTCAAACAAAATTATTATGCTGGATTTCATCTCATGGCTTGTTTAATGATGTATATAAAAGAGCCTATTATTGTTGTTTATTTCCTGATAGATTATGTTTATTCTGCAGTGGAAAGACCATATGATGTCACTTGATTAAATTGATTTGATTGAGTTATGTCACAAGATTTAGTTACATTAACAAGATTAATTATATTAAGAGTTATGACCCTTGATTGAGTTATGTCACTAGATTAAGTTACATTAACAAGACTAATTTTATGACCCTTAATTGAGTTAACATTTTTAAAATTTATGAGCTACTAGTCAACACTTAGGTAAGACTTTCTAAAGGTAAATGTCAGAAAATAACAATTCATGCCACTGTCATTGAGATAACACCATAAAATCCTCACCGTATGTATAATGTGTGTTTTGCTTAGCTCCCCATAAGATTGGTTCAATATCCATGCAGCAATTTGCAATATACATGTAGTGAAATCTACATAGGGTTGATAGATCTACAGTATTTATAAATTATGTTTCTAGTTTTAAGACCAATCCACTTCAAAAGGTTTTATAACAAAACACTGCACTACATTGAATGTTAAAGAGATTTTGTAATAGAAGTATGATTCGTAAATTAAACAAAAAGGTTTTTAAATCTTTTAAAAAAGACTTTGTAGTTCGACTGAGTTCTCCAAACAAATCTTATGTGACATTAACTATGGTTAAATTAGACCACAAATTACTTTACAGTGTTTCCTGGGTAGTATTGATTTTCATATTGGTATTTGGTCATAGGTGTTATATTTGCTGTGTTATTTCATACCAGGATTTTGTTGTAATTTCTGTTTTGGGTGATTTGTTTTTTGAAATCCTTAAAAAATAGTTTCCCAACCAACACGTAGTTCGTTTTCTTTCTGAAAATTAAGAAATAAACTCACATTTGTGTAGTAAAAAAATAGTGAAGCAAAATCGTCTTCAAAAACTTGAATAACATAAAGATAGTACCTATGTTGTGGGTTGATTGGAAAAGAGTTTTCAGGATAGCCTTAGGAATTAAATCTATGATGCTATTATATAAATCCTGACATTTGTATTCCTTTGTTTAATTAATTTAGCATGTTGGATATCAGTATGATGTTTGTCTGATATCAGTATGATGTTTGTTGGGATATCAGTATGATGTTTGTTGGATTTCAGTATGATGTTTGTCTGATATCAGTATGATATTTGTTGGATATCAGTATGATGTTTGTCTGATATCAGTATGATGTTTGTTGGGATATCAGTATGATGTTTGTTGGATATCAGTATGATGTTTGTTGGGATATCAGTATGATGTTTGTTGGATATCAGTATGATGTTTGTGGATATCAGTATGATGTTTGTTGGATTTCAGTTTGATGTTTGTTGGATATCAGTATGATGTTTGTTGGGATATCAGTATGATGTTTGTTGGATTTCAGTATGATGTTTGTTGGATATCAGTATGATGTTTGTTGGATATCAGTATGATGTTTGTTGGATATCAGTATGATGTTTGTTGGATATTGGTATGATGTTTGTTGGATATCAGTATGATGTTTGTTGGATATCAGTATGATGTTTGGTGGATTTCAGTATGATGTTTGTTGGCTTTCAGTATGATATTTGTTGGATTTCAGTATGATGTTTGTTGGATTTCAGTATGATGTTTGTTGGATTTCAGTATGATGTTTGTTGGATATCAGTATGATGTTTGTTGGATATTGGTATGACGTTTGTTGGATATCAGTATGATGTTTGTTGGATTTCAGTATAATGTTTGTTGGATATCAGTATGATGTTTGTTGGATATCAGTATGATGTTTGTTGGATATCAGTATCATGTTTGTGGATATCGGATGATGTTTTGTGGATTTCAGTATGATGTTTGTTGATATCAGTATGATGTTTGTTGGATATCAGTATGATGTTTGTTGGATATCAGTATGATGTTTATTGGATATCAGTATGATGCTTGTTGGATTTCAATATGATGTTTGTTGGCTTTCAGTATGATGTTTGTTGTTGGATATCAGTATGATGTTTGTTGGATATCAGTATGATGTTTGTTGGATTTCAGTATGATGTTTGATGGATATGATGTTTGTGGATATCAGTATGATGTTTGTTGGATATCAGTATGATGTTTGTTGGATTTCAGTATGATGTTTGTGGATATCAGTATGATGTTTGTTGGATATGATGTTTGTGGATATCGTTATGATGTTTGTTGGATTTCAGTATGATGTTTGTTGGATATCAGTATGATGTTTGTGGACATCAGTATGATGTTTGTTGGATATCAGTATGATGTTTGTTGAATTTCACTATGATGTTTGTTGGATATCAGTATGATGTTTGTGGATATCAGTATGATGTTTGTTGGATATCAGTATGATGTTTGTTGGATTTCACTATGATGTTTGTTGGATATCAGTATGATGTTTGTTGCTTTCAGTATGATGTTTGTTGGATATCAGTATGATGTTTGTTGGCTTTCAGTATTATGTTTGTTGGATATCAGTATGATGTTTGTTGGAGTATGATGTTTGTTGGATATCAGTATGATGTTTGTTGTATATCAGTATGAGGTTTGTTGGATATCAGTATGATGTTTGTTGGATATTGGTATGATGTTTGTTGGATATCAGTATGATGTTTGTTGTATATCAGTATGATGTTTGTTGGATATCAGTATGATGTTTGTTGGATATTGGTATGATGTTTGTTGGATATCACTATGATGTTTGTTGGATATCAGTATGATGTTTGTTGGATATCAGTATGATGTTTGTTGGATATTGGTATGATGTTTGTTGGATCTCAGTATGATGTTTGCTGGATTTAGTATGATGTTTGTGGATATCAGTATGATGTTTGTGGATATCGGTATGATGTTTGTTGGTTATCAGTATGATGTTTGTGGATATCAGTATGATGTTTGTTGGATATCGGTATGATGTTTGTTGGATATCGGTATGATGTTTGTTGGATTTCAATATGATGTTTGTGGATATCGGTATGATGTTTGTTGGATTTCAGTATGATGTTTGTGGATATCAGTATGATGTTTGTTGGATATCAGTATGATGTTTGTGGATATCAGTATGATGTTTGTTGGATATCAGTATGATGTTTGTTGGATTTCACTATGATGTTTGTTGGATATCAGTATGATGTTTGTTGGCTTTCAGTATTATGTTTGTTGGATATCAGTATGATGTTTGTTGGAGTATGATGTTTGTTGGATATCAGTATGATGTTTGTTGTATATCAGTATGATGTTTGTTGGATATCAGTATGATGTTTGTTGGATATTGGTATGATGTTTGTTGGATATCAGTATGATGTTTGTTGGATATTGGTATGATGTTTGTTGGATCTCAGTATGATGTTTGCTGGATTCAGTATGATGTTTGTGGATATCAGTATGATGTTTGTTGGATATGATGTTTGTGGATATCGGTATGATGTTTGTTAGATTTCAGTATGATGTTTGTGGATATCAGTATGATGTTTGTTGGATATCAGTATGATGTTTGTGGATATCAGTATGATGTTTGTTGGATATCGGTATGATGTTTGTTGGATTTCAGTATGATGTTTGTGGACATCAGTATGATGTTTGTTGGATATCAGTATGATGTTTGTTGAATTTCACTATGATGTTTGTTGGATATCAGTATGATGTTTGTTGACTTTCAGTATGATGTTTGTTGGATATCAGTATGATGTTTGTTGGTTATCAGTATGATGTTTGTGGATATCAGTATGATGTTTGTTGGATATCGGTATGATGTTTGTTGGATCTCAGTATGATGTTTGCTGGATTCAGTATGATGTTTGTGGATATCAGTATGATGTTTGTTGGATATGATGTTTGTGGATATCGGTATGATGTTTGTTAGATTTCAGTATGATGTTTGTGGATATCAGTATGATGTTTGTTGGATATCAGTATGATGTTTGTGGATATCAGTATGATGTTTGTTGGATATCGGTATGATGTTTGTTGGATTTCAGTATGATGTTTGTGGACATCAGTATGATGTTTGTTGGATATCAGTATGATGTTTGTTGAATTTCACTATGATGTTTGTTGGATATCAGTATGATGTTTGTTGACTTTCAGTATGATGTTTGTTGGATATCAGTATGATGTTTGTTGGTTATCAGTATGATGTTTGTGGATATCAGTATGATGTTTGTTGGATATCGGTATGATGTTTGTTGGATATTGGTATGATGTTTGTTGGATTTTAGTATGATGTTTGTGGATATCAGTATGATGTTTGTTGGATTTCAGTATGATGTTTGTGGATATCAGTATGATGTTTGTTGGATATTGGTATGATGTTTGTTGGATTTCAGTATGATGTTTGTGGATATCAGTATGATGTTTGTTGGATATCAGTATGATGTTTGTTGACTTTCAGTATGATGTTTGTTGGATATCAGTATGATGTTTGTTGGTTATCAGTATGATGTTTGTTGGATATCAGTATGATGTTTGTTGGATATCAGTATGATGTTTGTTGGCTTTCAGTATGATGTTTGTTGGATATCAGTATGATGTTTGTTGGCTTTCAGTATTATGTTTGTTGGATATCAGTATGATGTTTGTTGGATATCAGTATGATGTTTGTTGGCTTTCAGTATTATGTTTGTTAGATATCAGTATGATGTTTGTTGGATATCAGTATGATGTTTGTTGGATATTGGTATGATGTTTGTTGGATATCAGTATGATGTTTGTTGGATATCAGTATGATGTTTGTTGGATATCAGTATGATGTTTGTTGGATATTGGTATGATGTTTGTTGGATATTAGTATGATGTTTGTTGGATATCAGTTTGATGTTTGTTTGATTTCAGTATGATGTTTGTTGGATTTCAGTATGATGTTTGTTGGATTTCACTATGATGTTTGTTGGATATCAGTATGATGTTTGTTGGATATCAGTATGATGTTTGTTGGATATCAGTATGATGTTTGTTGAATTTCACTATGATATTTGTTGGATATCAGTATGATGTTTGTGGATATCAGTATGATGTTTGTTGGATATCAGTGTGATGTTTGTTGGATATCAGTATTATGTTTGTTGGATATCAGTATGATGTTTGTTGGCTTTCAGTATGATGTTTGTTGGATATCAGTATGATGTTTGTTGGCTTTCAGTATTATGTTTGTTGGATATCAGTATGATGTTTGTTGGATATCAGTATGATGTTTGTTGGATGTTGGTATGATGTTTGTTGGATATCAGTATGATGTTTGTTGGATATCAGTATGATGTTTGTTGGATATCAGTATGATGTTTGTTGTATATCAGTATGATGTTTGTTGGATATCAGTATGATGTTTGTTGGATATTAGTATGATGTTTGTTGGATATCAGTTTGATGTTTGATGGATATTAGTATGATGTTTGTTGGATATCAGCTTGATGTTTGTTGGATATTAGTATGATGTTTGTTTGATTTCAGTATGATGTTTGTTTGATTTCAGTATGATGTTTGTTGGATATCAGTATGATGTTTGTTGGATATTAGTATGATGTTTGTTGGATATCAGTATGATGTTTGTTGGATATCAGTATGATGTTTGTTGTATATCAGTATGATGTTTGTTGGATATCAGTATGATGTTTGTTGGATATTAGTATGATGTTTGTTGGATATCAGTATGATGTTTGTTGGATATTAGTATGATGTTTGTTGGATATCAGTATGATGTTTGTTTGATTTCAGTATGATGTTTGTTGGATTTCACTATGATGTTTGTTGGATATCAGTATGATGTTTGTTGGATATCAGTATGATGTTTGTTTGATTTCAGTATGATGTTTGTTTGATTTCAGTATGATGTTTGTTGGATTTCACTATGATGTTTGTTGGATATCAGTATGATGTTTGTTGGATATCAGTATGATGTTTGTTGGATATCAGTAAGATGTTTGTTGGATTTCAGTATGATGTTTTACATTTGTGACAGTATTTCTTCTTTCATCTTGACTAAAACATCATCATTTTTGTCATCATACTGGTTACTCCTTCATTCAGTAAAATTAATTTTGTTGCATAAAAAAAACGAAAGAAAACATTCATTTCTAGCTGTGCTTTAACTTTCCAAACACAATCCATTTTCTTATCTTTCTCAAGAAATTTATATTTCTTTGACTTTTCAAGAAGACATTCATTTCTATGTCTTTCAAGAAGACTTTAAGTTATTTGTCTTTCAAGAGAAATTAATTTTTTCGTCTTTTATGAAGACATTCAATTCTTTGCCATTTTAAAGAAGACCTTTATTTCTTTGCATTTGACATTCATTAAAATTGGAAATGGCTACATAATTGATCCCAAGATAAGGAACCCATGCAAATAAAATCTAAGCATCAAAAACAAACAAAACCAAGTATTTAGAGGCATGTGACACAGAAATAATTCTCTGGATGCAACTTCCTTCATTACATTGTACATGAGAAAATAGAAGTGAAATGAATTTGTTATGCTTCTTTTGTTTGTAAATTCATTTTCTGCAGATTGGCTTTAATTATTGTTGCAGGTTTATAATAGTGAAATAAGAACATCAGTCATTCATCTCATAAACTGCAACTTAATTTGTTGTCATGGTTATGATAATTATATACATTTAATTATTTGTAATTTTTATAATAAATTTCTTAAATATCATTTATCAGTGTGACGAATGACAAATTTTGGTTTGAAATTGTTAACATTGTAAAATCTGTATATTTTTTGTAATGTACCAGTAATGATTTGGTCTCCAGTGCACCAATTAAATGATCGTTTACACTAATATAATGACTGAAAGGGTTTATTTGTTATATAATTACAACATAAAAGATTTAATCATGCTCATGGCGTATAACAATTATTTAAACGGTTTCTATTTTAATCAGTCAGAACAGGAAATAGGAATGTGTGCTCCAAAGTCCTTTGAATAGAAACAAGGATCGGTACAATAGGTACCAGTAACTGCATGTTAACAATTCTATCAACGGAAATAAAAATTTGATCAAATTTCACAACCAGTTATATAACTGGTTTTCTTACATATTCAACCCAGGATTTTTTTATGGCGTTTTATATCCTCAATACGCCATTGTAGTAAAACTCCAATATGAGAGGACAAAGCTATATTTGTTTATCACCAAGGTCAGACAAACAGTTTTGTATACACTGTATGCTAATTACTTGTAACCATAACAATACAATTTATAACCAATGTTTACGAGCAAATTTACATATGCTAAGTACGTGTGATCATAACATAAACCAGGATTTGCACCAATGCATACAATTTTAATAACATTTTCTAATATTTTATTTGCACTTTCTTATGTAATCTTAAATTCTAAAGACACAGATAGTTAGTGTTTATGTTAAGTGAAATACTATGACCCAATTTAAATTTATAATTCTCACACAAAACTAGTTTGTAGAATAAATATCAAGCATCAGATCATAACAAAAAAACTGTAAATTAGAAAATTTGGCTGTTTTGCTAAAAAGTTACAATTTAAGTCCAGCAGTGCTTTTCACAAAAAGTTGTACATGTAAAATACATCGCAAGTGCTGACCTCACAATGCATTTGTCTTTGATCTTCAAACACTTACAACAAATTTTACACCTACAAATTTTTGTGAAATCGACTCCAGAACTGCACCATTTAAGACTTAGTTACATAATTAAAAATAAATAAAGTTGTGTAACAAAGAGAAGTTGAAAATGATTATTTCATTATTGAATAAGATTTTTTAAATGTGACCCTGTCATGATCGGTACAAGTTCATTTATTAGATTTATACCTTAATAAGAAAAACTATGGACTGCACAACAAATCAATAAAAAAAAATTAATTTAGCCAATCGGATGTGTACACAGCCTAGCAATAGTAACAACAAATAGATATGCTGTTTATTTGAACATTGAGTTTCTTATATTGTTGTCATGTTGTAAATATTTGATACCATGTGTTGGAGATAAGTAATCTGATTAGAATGGTACTCATGTTAGTCAATTTCTGTTTGATTCTTTGATATTTACGGGTACTCGTGTTAGTCAATTTCTGTTTGATTCTTTGATATTTACGGGTACTCATGTTAGTCAATTTCTGTTTGATTCTTTGATATTTACGGGTACTCGTGTTAGTCAATTTCTGTTTGATTCTTTGATATTTACGGGTACTCGTGTTAGTCAATTTCTGTTTGATTCTTTGATATTTACGGGTACTCGTGTTAGTCAATTTCTGTTTGATTCTTTGATATTTACGGGTACTCGTGTTAGTCAATTTCTGTTTGATTCTTTGATATTTACGGGTACTCGTGTTAGTCAATTTCTGTTTGATTCTTTGATATTTACGGGTACTCGTGTTAGTCAATTTCTGTTTGATTCTTTGATATTTACGGGTACTCGTGTTAGTCAATTTCTGTTTGATTCTTTGATATTTACGGGTACTCGTGTTAGTCAATTTCTGTTTGATTCTTTGATATTTACGGGTACTCGTGTTAGTCAATTTCTGTTTAATTCTTTGATATTTACGGGTTCAGTTAGAATGGTACTTGTGTTTTTCTGTTTGATTCTTTGATATTTACGGGTACTCGTGTTAGTCAATTTCTGTGTGATTCTTTGATATTTAAGGGTTCAGTTAGAATGGTACTCGTGTTAGTCAATTTCTGTTTGATTCTTTGATATTTACGGGTTCAGTTAGAATGGTACTTGTGTTAGTCAATTTCTGTTTGATTCTTTGATATTTAAGGGTTCAGTTAGAATTGTACTCGTGTTAGTCAATTTCTGTTTGATTCTTTGATATTTACGGGTACTCGTGTTAGTCAATTTCTGTTTAATTCTTTGATATTTACGGGTTCAGTTAGAATGGTACTTGTGTTAGTCAATTTCTGTTTGATTCTTTGATATTTAAGGGTTCAGTTAGAATGGTACTCGTGTTAGTCAATTTCTGTTTGATTCTTTGATATTTACGGGTACTCGTGTTAGTCAATTTCTGTTTGATTCTTTGATATTTATGGGTACTCGTGTTAGTCAATTTCTGTTTAATTCTTTGATATTTATGGGTTCAGTTAGAATGGTACTCGTGTTAGTCAATTTCTGTTTGATTCTTTGATATTTACGGGTTCAGTTAGAATGGTACTCGTGTTAGTCAATTTCTGTTTGATTCTTTGATATTTACGGGTACTCGTGTTAGTCAATTTCTGTTTGATTCTTTGAAATTTACGGGTACTCGTGTAAGTCAATTTCTGTTTGATTCTTTGATATTTACGGGTACTCGTGTTAGTCAATTTCTGTTTGATTCTTTGATATTTACGGGTACTCGTGTTAGTCAATTTCTGTTTAATTCTTTGATATTTACGGGTACTCGTGTTAGTCAATTTCCGTTTGATTCTTTGATATTTACCGGTACCCGTGTTAGTCAATTTCTGTTTAATTCTTTGATATTTACGGGTTCAGTTAGAATGGTACTTGTGTTAGTCAATTTCTGTTTGATTCTTTGATATTTACGGGTACTCGTGTTAGTCAATTTCTGTTTAATTCTTTGATATTTACGGGTTCAGTTAGAATGGTACTTGTGTTAGTCAATTTCTGTGTGATTCTTTGATATTTAAGGGTTCAGTTAGAATGGTACTCGTGTTAGTCAATTTCTGTTTGTTTCTTTGATATTTCTGGGTTCATTTTTAAGTAAGATCATCATTTTGTTCTAGAACATGTGATCAATTTTTTAAAAGAAATTTCAGCTTTTTTTAAATCTTACAATTTTACATTAATGTCTAATATGGTAACTCTACCCTTGTGTTCAGTTCCCTGTTATAAATTATTTAACAGTGTATCAGATGTACAGAACACAATATTAATAATACAATGATAAATGCTCACAAAACTATAAAATTGTGTCAGAATGATGTCTAAAATAACTGTGCTCTTGATTGAAATAAAGAATAATGTGTGTTGCATGATAGCTTTCAAATTTTATTATTGTCATACTTTTGATTGAGTATTTAATATGGCATTATGAAGTGTGTAATGTACCTGAGCTTATAAGACCATTACTCAATGTTTGTTGATATTTTGTAAAAGTGCTTTAAGTGATTGAGATAAATTTAATGCACTAGTGTGTACTTAAATTTACAATTTTATTTTCTATTACTAGTACATTATGTTACATAGAGTTAAAGAAAAAGCACATTTGAAAATGTCAAATTATGCAGCCAGAGACTCCTAAAAATAATTGTATGTATGTGTGTGTGTGGGAGCCAGGGGGCTTTCAGTTAAACAAAAATGTGTATTGCAAACATCAGTAATTCTTCTATAGTTAACAGAAATCTTGTGTAACTTTGAAAGTGAAGAAACAAGCTTATATCTATACCTAATTATATAAACCTAAGGTCGGGGGTTTTCTCCTGGTACTTTGGCTTCCTCGCCCAATTAAAACTGGATGCCATGATGTAGCTGAAAAATTGCTGAAAGTGGCGTTAAACATATTTCAAACATAAAACCACTAAATCAGTAAGTACAAAACTATTAATTTCGCAAATTACTAAACTACTAAACTACTAGCGTAGTATGTACTGGTATCAGTAATTGATGTCGTATGTACTGGTATCAGTAATTGATGTCGTATGTACTGGTACCAGTAATTGATTTAGTATTTACTGGTACCAGTAATTGATTTAGTATTTACTGGTACCAGTAATTGATGTAGGATGTACTGGTACCAGTAATTGATGTAGGATGTACTGGTACTATTACATAATCACCTATATTTTTAAATGGGGGAAAAAATTTCAGGAGAACAAGTAAACATTCAATGATGGCCTCAGTTTGAATATAATATTCTGATCTATGTTACCGAAGTTTATGTCAGAACAATTGACTTTTGATTGGTTTCATGTTAATTTGTCGTAAAACGTCAGAGTTCTATAAGGTCAGATATAATGGCTTATCAAATTCTGATCTTCAATACATGTACTGTAGGTCTACTACTCCACCTTCTGTTACATACAAAGTGTTCATTACCTGCGTCAATGAGTTCTTTGTTTGACATGGTTTTCGTTTTACCCTATATAATATGATCAGAGTATTTTTATAAGTTTTTCCCACTGGCTTCATAACAACATGTGTTTCACAACAATTTAAAACCTTTACAAATCAATACTGAACTTGTTTGTATATCTACTTTGGAATTTGTATTCATGTTTCGTTCCAAATTTAGAACATTTTTGCATATATTATAATACAGTAGTGTTGTGGTTGTGTTTTTTTCTCTCACCAAATTCATGATCCATATTGCAGGATTAGGATAAACATGATCTGTTATTTCCTTCTAAAGTGTCACTTTATATTAATGTTATTGTTGGGGCATTTAGTTGATTTTAAGATTCTGAACTAGGAAATATTTAAATGTTATTAAAATTTATTTATAGATATGTAGAAGACATTAATTCATATAGATTTCTCTAAATTACTCTTATTGACATTTAATAAAGACACATAATAAATAGATTTTGAACATGGATATACTATTTTAATTCATGTAGATCCCTGTTTTTAAGCTAGAAAGTCTACCTGGCAAGTAAATGCCTGTTCACCTAGACAGGGTCTTATTAGTCAGTAATAGGATAAACCCCTTTATTACCTGTCTGTGTACAGATTAGAAGGTAAATAATGAAAGATATTTACTGTACACATTGTTGTACATGTAATCAATGGTGTCCATTACATTAGAAATTACCTGTATGAATTCAACTGCATGTAGCATTAAATAGACCAAGAACTTTATATCCTTGTTTATTGTTAGAATGATTGAACGAAACAAACATCTGAGACCAAAAGTGGGTCCCATTTTACAAGAGTTCATTTATAACATGAGTCATTTAATACAGAGTGTAGGCCCCTAATACATATTATATACATCAAACCTCCTCTTACCTACATTTTTAATTTATGACTAGACACGACCACTATTCAAAACTGTTCAGCAAATCCACAACTAGTTCACCGAAGGTTGGGGGTTTTCTCCAGATACTCCAATTTCCTCCCTCAATAAAAACTAGACGCCATGATATGCTGAAAAATTGCTGAAAGTGGCTTTTAAAGACTATTCAAACAAACAAAAACAAAAATCATCTGCCAATTAGAACTGCTGAATTCCTGACACATTCTAAAAAAATATGTGGAAAGCTCAATCCATCCAGCCATTCACTGTACAAATCAATCTGCTCTGTTGTTGAATAACTGTTAAACATTTGCTTTCTTTGCATAAATGTTTGTTCTTTGTTATGTTCTTTTCAATAATCAATCGCCTGAATATAGCTGAAATATTGCTGCTCGGGTGTTAAACACCATTAATCAATCAATCAATCAATAATCAAATATTAACAAAAGCACAGTATTACAAAATAATTTTAAGCATAAATATTTTGTCCATTCAATAACTGTTTGTTTAAATTTTCAAACAACCTTTTGTGCCTATTACTCTGCATGTATTTGACATTCAACATGTAGCAGACGTCAGTAACTGAGCTATTATGAAGATTCAAATTGTAATTGGCATTTAATACCATAGTGATGCAGTTTCTATGTATCCGTTTTCCGCTGCTGAAGATAATTGCTACATAATTTATTTTGAAATGATCTCTGGTTTCCTGTCTATCCATGGATGTAATGGCTTTGTGATCAATGTTCTCCTATTATACGATATAAACTGACTAATTGGTTTCCCTGTTTAATGCACATTATAATTAATTAAACAGGAACCACTAAATCATTGTAGTTGTCATGGCTGCTATGACTGGTTTCCTAACCATTTTTCCCAACTGTTTCCCACCCACCCAGTTTATAAAATTTGGAAACTGAATGTTGTATGCATGTACAGTTTTACACTGCTGATTGTCACGTGTCTTTGTCTCAATCCATATTTTGTTACTTTCCAATGGTTTTTACTTCTTGCTGACCAATCGGTTTCCTACCTTTTTCTTGCAATATATGGCTTGCAAAACAAGCTTAGTGCTATTAAAACATGTAAATTTAATAAATATTTCTTGAATACTGTCTCAGATTTGTGTGCAAGTTACCTGCAGAGAAATCTCTTAGTTTTATCTCTACTTTCTTTGATATGTATTTTATAATCAGTTTATCAAGCCTTGTCAAACACAAGCCATAGCTGTGTGTCGTCCCATGTGGTCGTCCCTGCAGATGTGCTAGGGTTAATCCTAGATTTCTGGAGACAAGTCTGTTGCACACTGGCTTAGAAAGTGTAATCACAGTAAATCTTTACAATCTATTGAATGGTCATGTCTCAGAGATTTTAGAGAAAGTGTTTTTGAGTACATAAATCACGGGAGGTGTGTCACACTTATTAACCTTTTAAACATGTATTTTCCATATTACCATTCATTAAAGCTTTCTCAGATAAACTATAACACTGTTCTGTTGGGGCATTTGTTTATAGAACTTTAAAAGTCAATGGCTTCATTATCCTTTATTGTGGTTGCTTGTCAGGGTTTGAAGGCAGGCATGAGAACATACACTGTGTTAGAATATAACATTAAATTGAAATTCTTGTTGAACAAAAAACTATTTCCTTGTTGACTTTGAGCAAAATTATGGATTAAATATGATGAATGTCAATCTTCAACAGGAAAAAACATGTTTAATAGAAAAGTTACACAAAAATAAGTCTCTGTCTCTTCTTTACTGTGCATAGCTTGGTAATACATGTAGGAACCACAATTCTTCAGAATGGTCTGTGTAATCAGTAATGTCATTTGCTTCATAGCCGTCACCATTTTCTTATGTCATCGACTCGATCCTCATACGTCATTAAAAATAATTTTAGCAAACTTGGCCAGTATCTTTTTATAAGAAACATTAATTGATTTTGTTAATACTGTATATCTGTTTTTATTGTCTTCCAAGGGTCATGTGACACATGTCTACCAAAGGATCAGGTGACACATGTCTTCCAAAGGGTCTGGTGACACATGTCTTCCACAGGGTCATGTGATACATGTCTTCCAAAATGTCAGGTGACACATGTCTACCAAAGGTCAGGTGACACGTGTCTTCCAAAGGGTCTGGTGACACATGTCTTCCAATGGGTCAGGTGACACATGTCTTCCAAAGGGTCATGTGATACATGACTTCCAAAATGTCATGTGACACATGTCTACCAAAGGGTCAGGTGACACATGCCTTCCAAAGGGTCAGGTGACACATGTTTACCAAAGAGTCCGGTTACACATGTTTACCAAAGGGTCAGGTGACACATGTTTTCCATAGCAGACTCACATATAAGTTGCATTCTCTTATTTTGAGTTCTAGGACTACGCTTTATTGATGACCTAAATGTACTCGATATAGTCATTCTTAGATGCCATCACTTAATTCATTACCTATATTGTTATATTCTGAGATGATTATTGTAGGCTTAAAAGCCTGATTTGTTTTTTATATATTGTTTCCAGATAATGATGATGTCAAAAGAACAACACAAAGAGAATTAAACATGCTACGAACATTAAAACAAGAGAATATTGTAGAACTGAGAGAGGCCTTCAGAAGGAAGGGAAAACTGTACCTAGTGTTTGAATATGTAGAAAGGGTAAGTTAGGAAAAAATAATAAGAAGATAGAGAAGCCTTAGTCAGAAGGAAGGATGATCTGTACCCTAGCTGTGTTTGAATATGTAGAAGATTTAAGTTGAGAGAAAATAATAAGGCCTCAGTCGGAATGAAGGGGTATTATATCTGTACCTATAGTTTTTGAATAAGTAGAAAGGGTAAAATAGGGGAAAAATAGTAATAAAATAGTTAGATCTCAACCCTGGTAATTGTATATTGTGCTTGCATGTTAAAGATAAGAGAAAGTGAGAACAATGAGGCCTTCAGAAAGAAGAGGGTAAAAGCATGTTTAAAACTTATAGAGGCCCTCAGATGGCAGAAAAACCATACTTATCTTTAATATATGAAATGACTAATCTGCCTTTTTTAACAGATAAAAATTGTTCTTTGGTATCAAGCTTAACATGGTCAAATATTTGTCTTAACCTAAGTAATGTGTGTGTTAACATCAGTGTATCTAATGATAATGTCTTTTCCAGAACATGTTGGAACTGTTAGAAGACATGCCCAATGGTGTGGCAGCAGAGAAAGTCAAGAGTTATACCTACCAGCTCTGTAAAGCCATACAGTGGTGCCACACACAGGATATTATACACAGAGGTAAGTTATACCTACCGGCTCTGTAAAGCCATACAGAGGTGCCACACACAGGATATTATACACAGAGGTAAGCTACACCTACCAGCTCTGTAAAACCATACAGAGGTGCCACACACAGGATATTATACACAGAGGTAAGTTACACCTACCAGCTCTGTAAAGCCATACAGTGGTGCCACACACAGGATATTTTACACAGAGGTAATACATTGACTGTTTTTATTAGTTTGAACTCTGATAATTGAATTACTTTTACAGTTTTTGGACTTGCATATTTGTACATTTTGTTGGTATCACTAGTTCATTTTGTTGGACTCACCTACCTGATAATTGAATTACTTTTACAGTTTTTGGACTTTTATATTTGTACATTTTGTTGGTATCACTAGTTCATTTTGTTGGACTCACCTACCTGTAAATTTTTAAGACTCACCGTTCTGTACATTTTGATGGACTGGCCTACCTGTACATTTTATGGACTGACCTACCTGTACATTTTATGGACTGACCTACCTGTAAATTTTTAGGACTCACCTTTCTGTACATTTTATGGACTGGCCTACCTGTACATTTTATGGATTGACCTACCTGTACATTTTATGGACTGGCCTACCTGTACATTTTGTTGATCTTGCTTACCTGTACATTTTGTTGATTTCACCTGTATGTTTTGCTGGAATCACCTACCTGTACTTTCTGTTGGTTTTACTTACCTGTACATTTTGTTGGTTTTACTTACCTGTACATTTTGTTGGTTTTACTTACCTGTACATTTTGTTGGTTTTACTTACCATACATACTCGCACATAAGTCGGGAAATTGAGAGTTAAAATTTGGTTTTAGAGAAGGGTTCCGACTTTTAAGCGAGTCATACCACAAGAGGAAAGAATTCCGGTCGAGTTTAGAAGGCCGCTCATAGATCGCCAACTATAAAGACGAAAATAGACAGATACTTGATTAGTTATGCTAAATTAAGTATATTATATTATATTTACCTGTACATTTTGTGGTTTTCACCTACATGTAAGTTTCATTGGTCTTGTCTACCTGTACATTTTACCACCAGATATTTATAGAAAGGGTCAAATCATAGCTAGAGTGGCCTCGGTGGCCGAGTGGTCAAGGTAGTTCGTCTACTATTGATCACGTGGTCTGTCAACACTGAGATTGCGGGTTCGATTCACACTTCAGGCTGGGTGTACTGGACTCCAATCTTAATTGACAAGGATTGCCAGTTTTCCTACTGCAGGTTGGGGGTTTTCTCCGGGTACTTCGGCTTCCTCCCCCAATAAAAACTGGACGCCATGATATAGCTGAAAAATTGCTGAAAGTGGCGTTAAACACCATCAAACAAACAAACAAACAAATCATAGCTAGAAGATCTGATTAAGTTGCAGTGTCATAAACTCCTCCCAGTTGCTCCACATTCTGCTCATTGCTATGGTATAGCTCACAAATCACCTGTAACTCATAAATATCATTCCGGGGCCATGGTGGCCGAGTGGTTAAGGTAGTTCGTCTACTATTGATCACGTGGTCTGTCAACACTGAGATTGCGGGTTTGATTCTCACTGCAGGCAGGGTGTACTCGACCCCAATCTTAATTGACAAGGATTGCCAGTTTTCCTACCGCAGGTCAAGGGTTCTCTCTGGGTACTCCGGCTTCCTCCCCCAATAAAAACTGGATGCCATGATATAGCTGAAAAATTGCTGAAAGTGGCGTTAAAACACCATTCAAACAAACATAAATATCATTCCAATCTGATCCAGTCTAATTCTGTTTTTACAAGTAACAGCCACACTGTGCAAGTATCAAGATGTCAAAATGTCAAAATTCCTTTCAAGTATAATGGTGTAATTCTTTGGGGACAATCTTAAATGAATGGATTTACTTATACATATAACCAGTTATACTAAAGAGATCAAAATAAATGATCATATATGTAAACCATTATTGTTAGGAAGATATCAGTCATTTATAGTCCTGTTGAAGTGTATAAAATGTTACAATCAATTCAGAAAAATCATCTTACAAACAAAATGAAAACTCCATTAAAATTACATTTACCCTCGGTTAGTAAAATGTCATAACCTCTTACTTAGAAACTTGTATAAACATGCATTTAAATTTGACAAAAAAAAACATAATCAGGTAATCTGTGTGTTGAACGCTGTGTTCATTACAAAAATGACATCTTTTGAAAGTTATTGGAAGTTTAAAGTGTCGATTTTCAATTAGTATTATAGAAAATTTCTTTGAAGTATCGAGTTAATAAAATGTTTTTCTTGTTTCACATCCTTCAATAATATTTTTCAAACTGCTGATTTATAGCAGTAAAACCCATGACGACTGTTATCTACAAGAGGACAGAAGCTAACTTTGATTGAAGTGTCATTATTTATTGACTTTTAATTTCAGACCAACCCCAGAGTAACATGTTCATTGATAATTAAATCAATGTGATCCATGCAGATTATTTAAAAAAATTGTTATTAAACTTCCATAAATATTATATGCTGCATTAAATTGTTCAGTACATATTTTAATATATTGATAAACACTAAAACCAATAATTAAATTGGTTTATAGATGTTTAATGTCCAGTGAGGATTAATATAGTAGATATGTGTTATACGGTATATATTATAAAGACAAAAACTCGACACATTTTTGTAGAAAATAAGTAAGCCAAAAACATTAATTATTTTTAATCCAGTACTGTTGATGCATCTTATCACAAGTACTTTTGACATTTGCTTTCTCAATAACTGATCAAGCATGCAGCCATAACATAGCATGACTTGTTTTTAATTAATTGTCTCCCTTTGGGTCTCAGAAGTCTTGTTGATTATGTTTTATACAGATTTTTATCAAATCACGCAATTTAAATTGTACAGCTGCAAGTTTCCAGATTAAATTCAAGTGTTTAAAAGAACAATAAAATCAATATTTGTTTTCATAATACTTTGTTGAATGAACCAATTCCAGTGATATATCGGTAGAGCATGAAATAAAAACATGTGGTAATGAATTAATTATAATAGAATATAATGTTTGGTTATAGGAACAATTTTCTGAGAGCTTTTAATATCCTGCAATGAATAATAGTCATATTATAAACCTTCTTCTCACGACAATTTAGGTTTGTCGAAATGATGATGTTTTTTACTAGTAATATGGACAGTTTAACATAGAATTGTTTTTTAAGAAAAAACAAATGCAATTACATGGAGAGACATGTGACTGCCAACACGGTGGGCTTACATTACAGGTTTCATTGTATGGATGCCGTGACATTTTTGTTTGGTCTCTGAAGACTCATTTTGATAACTGTACCAAAATATCAGATATTTCCCTGTGATCTTCTTGAGTGTCACGAAAATAATTACACAATGGTGAATAATAGTGATGGCAATTCCACTAAATTTGGACTGGCCAATGGGCTTCGTATGGACCAGGATTGATATTCAGCAAGGTCCATATCAGTTTTCCTGGTCTATACCATGGCCCTTGTGCTGTTAGAATTTTATGGTATTGCCTTCAGTTTCATTTATTATTGTGCTTATTGCATTGAGGAACTGTCACTATTACTCTGGTGGCCCAATACCTGGCAGTCAATAGAAGAAAATGGGACTGCTTACCTTTATACCTTGTATTTTTTTTAAATGTACTATTACTAATATGCAATACTGTCAGTATATAATCATGCATATAGGCCACCACTGTTTATAATAAGTTTCTAATCTATTTATCTACATTCTGTTGTATATTAATAAATTTAATGTGTTTTTTGACAGGACGTAAGCTACCCCACACTTATAACAGATTAAGTTTTGATCTGCATGATCTATAACAAGTTTAAATACCAATAATTGATCAAATTTAATAACTTAACTAGATAATTGCCAATTAAACAGGGTTAGAATGGACATTATTCAACATTGTAATATGTGACTTGCTTTTTTAGTACAAAATTATTAAAAAACATAAGTCATTCATGTTTTATCTACAAACTTCAGACATCAGACAATATCGATATTAAATGTATTGTATATTATAAATAGGTATATAGAAATGAAGGAACTTGTAAATATTAAAGATCACAAAATGGATTACCATATATGACACAACACAGTTCTTGAACTCTGACCCTATTGTGTCTTATTTTCACTCTGAGCAATAACAACTGAACAAACTTGTTCCTTAATTTTGCTTTGACCATATTTTTCCTTATTTTCACTCTGATCAAACTTGTTCCTTATTTTCACTCTGATAAAACTTGTTCCTTATTTTTACTCTGACCAAACTTCTTCCTTATTTTCACTCTGAGCAAACTTGTTCCTTACTTAACTCAGACCATATTTTGTCCTCATTTTCACTCTGATCAAACTTGTTCCTCATTTTTACTAAGACCAAATTTTGTTACATTTTCATTCTGATCAAACTTTTTCCTTATTTTCACTCTGATCAAACTTATTCCTTTGTTTCACATATCAAATTTGTTCCCTATTTTCACCTAGACCAGATTGTCTTATTTTCAATGTGATCCAACTTGTTAATTATTTTCACTCTGATCAAACTTGTTCCTTAAGTATACATTTATGTGTACTATAACCTGCTAAATATGCACTTATTTTTTGCTACATCATACTGGTTAGCTAATTTGCATAGTTATACTAGAAGTGCACTAATCAGACATGCTAATATCTTGCTGTCAATCTAATTTGCATAATTGAAACCGTTCAATTTATGCTACAAAATGCGTAACTTTATATTAGTGCATTTGAAAACATTTGATTGGCTGTTGATAAAAACTAGTAGCATTATTTAGCAGTGTCTGAGATATTTGTGCTAGTATCATTTAGTGTTGCTAATAAATGCTAACAAATATGATTATTATGAACTAATTTCTATAACTGACCAGATTTTTCACTTAGACCAAACTTGTTCCTTATTTTCACTCTGATCAAATTTGTTCTAACTACTTTGAAGATATGGTAGGAGGAATACTTTTATTTCTTCAGTATGACTTATAATCAACTCATTTCCTACTTGAGTTGAGCTTGGTAACAGAGACACCACATTGGTAGAATTAGATTACAGACAATCCAAATAACCACATAAACTAGAATCAAGTCTGTTCTCAAAAGATATTGTTCCTTTGTCTGGTTATATACGCCTGTGTGATATATGTAGACTTGTTGACATTTGAAACATTAACGAAATTTAAAGGGATTTTTTATCGTCAAGATGATACGAAACAGAGGTTTACAGGTATACAAAGATGTCTGTATTGATTCCAAAGATCATAGAAATGTTGACCTTTGTGAAGAGGTGATCTCACGGGTAGGGTTAATAAAGGAAGATCTAGGTATAGACTCTGGGGATCGATCCTTTGTACAGATATCTACTATGTGTTGATATATTAAATTATTTATTATCGTGTGATAATTAAACCTACAGAAGGATTTAAATAATGAAATTAGAAGACGTTGGTAGTGATTGATTTTTGATAAGTTTTGGTGGTTATTATTTTCGGAAGTTGTAAATAGTGTAATTGATTTCAATTTAATCGATGTTTTTGTTGATAGTTTAGGATTTATTGTTTATTGATTGGGTATAATTATACAGGTGTTTTTATTGAGTGGCTATTATTAGTTTAGGGGATAATATTCTTGTTTTTTATTGACCATTATTGGTTAATGGGATAATATTCTTGTTTTTTATTGGCTGTTGCTTGGTATTTAGGACAATGTCCTCATAAAGAGATCTCTGTTTTTTGTAAATCTTTTTAAAAAGTCATATGTATATATATAATTTTTCTATTGATGTAGTAAACAAATCTTAGTACCTGGTAATAACTAAATCATTACAATCGATAACTATATATGTACTGTTCCAACTATATATGGAAAAAGTAAATAAAAGTAAAATATGCCATGTAATTGTCTCTCCTGGCATGAGTAATTACTGGGGGACATAGTTACTTTGTTATCTTGAGTTCTTTATTTTATTCTTGCTTTTTAAGCTTACCTTACTGAAGGTAAGCATGAGCTACTGTCAGTACTTTTTTAATCACTGTTACAATTTGAATCAAATTTGGTAGTTGATGATTCTTGGAAGGTCAACTACGAAAATTTTTCTTAGGCCAAGATGACTATTCTGCTGCATCTCTCAGCAAAACCAGCTTAGATTCAAATATATACCCATAAAGAAGTAGTTAATATATATTTTGTGTTTCTCTAACTTATTGGTATTTTTGCTAAACATAAAATTAGGCTTATCATCAAAACTGTCTGTGTGTACAGATGATGTTTGGATGGTTCATTCATAATATCCAATATTCCCCATCGCATGATTGAGTTCTGGTTGAGCATTGACAGATTCTTGGGAGCCTATATATTGGTAATCTACCTGAGAGGGATGCAAATTAGATGTAGACCAAGCTTTGCCTTATTCAAGATTTAAACATGGTGATATGTATATAGAACACGCAACTACAAAATACTGTAAACAAGTATGGATCCTTTATTACTGTGGGCCTGACAGCTCAGCTACATTGAGGTTGTGGCTGGGATTGACAGCACCTATTAGCTATATTGAGGTTGAGGGTCTTGATTTCTTTATTGTTAATTTATAATAAAAACATGATCTTAAGGAAAATATTAACTGACACTGAGATGACAGACATGACAAACATATGAGATAATAATACACATATAATAAAAGGAAAAAAATAAACAGAGTTAAAAAAAAAAGAGAACAAACTAAGCACAGATTATAATATGTAACACTCTAGTAATAAAAATATTCAGCTGGTTAAACGGGGATACAGTCATGATTATATGGCAGCCTGGTACCCCATTTCCACCTAGTGGCACTGTCATGTCAGATGAAGCTTAAATTGTATTAATAACATTTTTGGTTTTTTTTTTTCAGACATAAAACCAGAGAATCTTCTTATTAGTAAAAATGATACTTTAAAGTTGTGTGATTTTGGTAAGTTGATATACCATTACTTAACATTTAGAACAATTTTTAAATAAACAAAATTGAAATATTTTATTTACTCAATGTTGTTTCTGTTAAAGAAAAAATTTTGAATTTAGTAATCTTATTGAGATTTTGACTGCTGTACTCTACTAACACATCACCAGTCAACTCAGTTTGTAAACTACATGATGGCAGGTATTCCAGTATACTGCAGTTATTTCAAACAAGTCACATACCTTAGAATAACCATTACTAGGTTCTTAAAATAACCATTACTTGGTTCCTAGAATAACCAATTCTAGGTTCTTAGAATAACCATTACTAGGTTCTTATAATAACCATTACTAGGTTCTTAGAATAATCATTACTAGGTTCATAGAATAACCAGTTCTAGGTTCTTAGAAAAACCATTACTAGGTTCTTAGAATAACCATTACTAGGTTCTTAGAACAACCAATTCTAGGTTCTTAGAATAATCATTGCTAGGTTCTTAGAATAACCATTACTAGGTTCATAGAATAACCAATTCTAGGTTCTTAGAAAAACCATTACTAGGTTCTTAGAATAACCAATTCTAGGTTCTTAGAAAAACCATTACTAGGTTCATAGAATACCCAATTCTAGGTTCTTAGAATAACCATTACTATGTTCTTAGAATAACCATTACTAGGTTCTTAGAATAACCAACTCTAGGTTTTTAGAATAACCATTACTAGGTTCTTAGAATAATCATTACTAGGTTCTAAGAAAACCATTACTATGTTCTTAGAATAACCATGACTAGGTTCTTAGAATAACCATCACTAGGTTCTTAGAATAACCATTACTATGTTCTTAGAATAACCATTACTAGGTTCTTAGAATAACCATTACTAGGTTCTTAGAATAACCATGACTAGGTTATTAGAATAACCATTACTAGGTTCTTAGAATAACCATTACTAGGTTCTTAGAATAACCATTACTAGGTTCTTAGAATAACCATTACTAGGTTCTTAGAATAACCATTACTAGGTTCTTAGAATAACCATTACTAGGTTCTAAGAAAACCATTACTATGTTCTTAGAATAACCATTACTAGGTTCTTAGAATAACCATGACTAGGTTCTTAGAATAACCATGACTAGGTTCTTAGAATAGCCATGACTAGGTTATTAGAATAACCATTTCTAGGTTCTTAGAAAAACCATTACTAGGTTCTTAGAATAACCATTACTAGGTTCTAAGAATAACCATCACTAGGTTCTTAGAATAACCATTACTAGGTTCTAAGAAAACCATTACTAGGTTCTTAGAATAACCATGACTAGGTTCTTAGAATAACCATTACTAGGTTCTTAGAATAACCATGACTAGGTTCTTAGAATAACCATTACTAGGTTCTTAGAATAACCATTACTAGGTTCTTAGAATAACCATTACTAGGTTCTTAGAATAACCATTACTAGGTTCTTAGAATAACCATTACTAGGTTCTTAGAATAACCATTACTATGTTCTTAGAAAAACCATTACTAGGTTCTTAGAATAACCATTACTAGGTTCTAAGAATAACCATCACTAGGTTCTTAGAATAACCATTTCTAGGTTCTTAGAATAACCATTACTAGGTTCTTAGAATGACCATTACTAGGTTCTTAGAATGACCATGACTAGGTTCTTAGAATAACCATTGCTAGGTTCTTAGAATAACCATTACTAGGTTCTAAGAATAACCATTACTAGGTTCTTAGAATAACCATTACTAGGTTCTTAGAATAACCATTACTAGGTTCTTAGAATAACCATGACTAGGTTCTTAGAATAACCATTACTAGGTTCTTAGAATAAACATTACTAGGTTCTTAGAATAACCATTACTAGGTTCTTAGAATAACCATTACTAGGTTCTTAGAATAACCATGACTAGGTTCTTAGAATAACCATTACTAGGTTCTTAGAATAAACATTACTAGGTTCTTAGAATAACCATTACTAGGTTCTTAGAATAACCATTACTAGGTTCTTAGAATAACCATCACTAGGTTCTTAGAATAACCATCACTAGGTTCTTAGAATAACCATTACTAGGTTCTTTTATCATACATTACAGGTTTTGCTCGCAGTATCAATGCTGGATTAGTTGGTGTATATACAGATTACGTAGCCACACGATGGTACAGGTCTCCAGAACTTTTACTTGGGTAAGGATAAGTATAGTAAAGAACATTTAGAAGAGCAATTTAACATTAATAATTGTTAAAACCATGACAGTTTTAAATATTATGGAGTTTTGGACTATAAGCAAAAACCATAGAACAGTGACAAAATCAAAATATAGACCCCAAAAAAAAACGTGTGCATTCAATTTCTCTGGACAACTAAGCAGTGCTTGCCTCTGTGTAGACAACCTTTGAGTAACTTTTAATAATTTCAAACAATAATAGGAAAACGGCTAGGGATCAGAAAAAATGTCCAATCCCATTTGTGAATTAAGTTTCCGGACTTTTGTAACAATGGGGATGGAGTTTCTGTAACAATCATCTATCTCCTGAGAAATATAAAACTTCTAAAGAGATACCAACAACCTAGGTACAAAAAACCTTGCTTGAATAGCTTATTGGTAAACAACAGTGTCTGGTCTACAAAATTGTGATTTGTCAGGCAACACAAAATCCATAAAAGTCAGTATTCCTCGTATAATAATGAATGCACATTTACAGATCACCATATCACACAAAAACTTGGTGTAACTGACTGTCTTGGCCAGGTTCCATTCAATGATATTAGTGAAACAGACTATATAATAAATATCATATATTTTTCAATCCCTAATACTGCTTTTATAATTTCTAATGTTTTCCTGGTTTGTCCACAGACTATTTTCCACAAAATATGTAATTATTAAAGAAACATTGGCCTTATTATAATGGCTTCGCCTTCGGTTTTCTCAGTAGACTGTCATAATTTATTTCTTCAATATGTGTTAAACTAGTATGTAGTTAAAAAATAATTACCAGGTATATGCTGGATACAGATACACTGTCCTCTATAAATACAAAGTTGTTTTCCAGTGCTGCCTATGGTAAACCAGTAGACATCTGGTCTATAGGATGTATACTAGGAGAGTTAAGTGATGGCCAGCCATTGTTTCCTGGCGAGAGTGAGATTGACCAGCTGTATGTAATACAGAAGGTCATGGGTCAACTGCCTCCAGATCAAATGAAAATGTTCTATACAAATCCAAGGTTTTCTGGTCTAAAGGTAAAGTTGATTTATTGCAGGTTTATATTTCAGTTGTAGCGAAAATAACTTTTTGACATAATACCTACAACATACAGTTAACAGTGTCATTGATTGAAAATTGACCTATATGAAAATTAAAATAGAAATTGTGTAAAGGATCTGCCATTTTTAATTGCACATACTCATTTACCGTTTCAATTGAATGAAAACAAGAAAGTGTAAGAGATATATTAGTTATTAAATTTGTCAGGTTTGATGTATTGAACTTGTATATTAGTATTCAATATTCATACAGTGTCAGAAAAAATCAAATTTATGTGTACAAGACTTAGAAACAGGTAGAAATGCAAGGCTCTGCCGGGCATTTCTTACCTGTTTCGTGCATGTACAAATAAACTTTATATTTTGTGAAATCTATGAGTATTGTTTTTATCCTACAACTCTAAATTACATTTTACACTTATGGAACAGGTGAAAAAAAAACTTCTAGACGACTTCTGACTTTTTCTGAAATTTTAAGAACATTTGCTAGTGATACCCTGGCGTCACAAACAAATATCATACTCAACAACATGTCATTAACCAGAACAGAATACTATTTATCGTAAGAAGCAAGGACAAGGGTACCAGGAGATTTTATTCAGCTACCTTCATTGGACAGCAATTAAATGAACTGATTGCAAGATAAAAAAAATTACATGACTGGAAAACTTGCAGAGTGATACACACCTTGATCTTATAATAATAGCTGATTTAAAAAATTGTGCTGTGACCATTCTATGTTAGGGAGACCACGTGAAGGGCAATCTGACCATTCTGTGTTTGGGACATCACAGGCATTGGTGCCATTCTATGTTAAGGAGGCCACAGGAAGGGCAATTTGACCATTCTGTGTTTGGGACATCACAGGCATTGGTGCCATTCTATGTTAAGGAGGCCACAGGAAGGGCAATTTGACCATTCTGTGTTAGGGACATCACAGGCATTGGTGCCATTCTATGTTAAGGAGGCCACAGGAAGGGCAATTTGACCATTCTGTGTTTGGGACATCATAGGCATTGGTGCCATTCTATGGTAAGGAGGCCACAGGAAGGGCAATTTGACCATTCTGTGTTTGGGACATCATAGGCATTGGTGCCATTCTATGTTAAGGAGGCCACAGGAAGGGCAATTTGACCATTCTGTGTTTGGGACATCACAGGCATTGTGGCCATTCTATGTTAAGGAGGCCACAGGAAGGGCAATTTGACCATTCTGTGTTTGGGACATCACAGGCATTGTGGCCATTCTATGTTAAGGAGGCCACAGGAAGGCATTTGTTATAATGTTATCTTAGGAAGGCAGGAGAAAGGGCTTTGTTATAATGTTATGTTAGTGAGGCCACAAGAAGGGCAATGTTATCATATTATTTTATGGGAGGCTACATAAAGTTAATTGTAGAACTAATATAGTTTGATTATATTTTCAGTTTCCTTCAGTCAGCAGACCACAGACTCTACAGAAACGTTACCAAGGAATACTCAGTGGTGTTTTGATAGACTTCATGGAGGTAACATTTATTTACAGTTCTTTTATAAATAGCTGTTCTGGTTTTTTCTGACAACTGTTAATGTGTTATTATTGTTTAAAATATACATATTTTCATTAGGGCACAAATTGCATGAAGGTGTATGTGGGATAAGACCTTTTCTTGTCAAATATTTTTACGATATTTTTTTGAGACACTTTAACAAAATGGCAAACAAAACAGTCATGTCTTAATTATACAAAAAATGAATGTGTTTGTAAAGTTATATATATAGATATATATCAATTGACCTTAACATGTTTCATTGTAAATTCTATTGAACAGTTGTCTCACAAATTTGTAATTAAAATATTTATTCAAGTTTGTGTGTTCCATAAGGCCATAAATACATAAACGACACGAGTAAATCTAACAAGTACATGTAGATGTTGCAGTATTCATATTTTTCACATGAAAAACACGTCTCTGAAAATGCCACTGCAGATTGAAGATTTTCAAATTGCCTGAATTCATTCTCACAACGGATTTACAACGTTTATATCTGACTTTGTAAATTACATTTTTAGGTTAGACTGTTATACCCTCACTTTTGAAGAAGAGGGGGTATACTGTTTTACCCATCTTTCCGTCCATCTGTAATAAAAATTTCCGTCTCAAGTTTCTAAGTAACTATATAATGCAGAAGCCTGATATTTTGCATATTGTTTTATCCTATAGTACCATATTTTGTATAGCTATTTTATGCTTCTTGGTTTTATACTTCCCATTTAACGAATACTTTGAATTTTTACACATAATTGACATGCATCCAAAATTTTCACCGCAGTTTTCTAAGCAACTATAGGACGCAGAAGCCTGATTTTTTGCATATTGCTTTATCCTATAGAACCATATTGTGTGTAGCCATTTTATGCTCCTTCATCATTTACTTTCTGTTAACCAAATACTTACAAAAGTCATATTTGTGAAAGCGATGGTTTCACTAGTGAGCTCACAGATTTACCTTGTTTAACTTGAACAGTTAAATACTGCAATAACCATGTACAGCATAATAACTTTATGTTTAATATTGAGCATTGTACATTACAGAATACATTAAGACTGGACCCTGGTGATCGCTTCAGTATAGACGATTGTCTACAACATCCTGCCTTCCGAACTCAGCAACTTCTTAATCGTGATCAACATATTACCATTAAACGTTTAAATAATCATAGTGCTAAAAAACGCAAGAGTGATATTACTGACCAAGTCAACAGGTATTTAACATAAGTAATTCTAACCATAACAGTTAAGCTTGCAAACAAACAAAAAAGTAATGTATATTGAAATAACCTCTGGTGTCAATGGATGTTTATTATGAATGAGTCTTTTTGAGGATAAATTTAAACTACCAAAAAAAAAAATCAAAATCCAATAATGAATCTTCAGCAAATTATCCCAACAGTAAAAATAATGTGTCTTTGTAACATATTTGTACAACATAATAAGCAGTAGTACATGACCAAATAGGACAAATCTGACAGCGAACAGGAAAAACATGTCTAAAAGACACGTGAACAAATAGGACAAATCTGACAGCGAACAGGAAAAACATGTCTAAAGGACACAAGACTAAATAGGACAAATCTGACAGCGAACAGGAAAAACATGTCTAAAAGACACGTGAACAAATAGGACAAATCTGACAGCGAACAGGAAAAACATGTCTAAAAGACACGTGAACAAATAGGACAAATCTGACAGCGAACAGGAAAAACATGTCTAAAAGACACGTGAACAAATAGGACAAATCTGACAGCGAACAGGAAAAACATGTCTAAAAGACACGTGAACAAATAGGACAAATCTGACAGCGAACAGGAAAAACATGTCTGAAGGACACATGACTAAATAGGACAAATATGACAGCAAACAGGAAAAACATGTCTAAAGGACACGTGAACAAGTAGGACAAATCTGACAGCGAACAGGAAAAACACGTCTAAGGACACATGAACAAATAAAAGCCTTAAAAATTAAGTTATAATTTACATTGTAACCTATTTATGCAACAGATTAAAAAAAGAATCAGCAAATCAGTAAATTAATCTCCAATACACACATAGGTGGGTTTATGCTCTGTTAATGACAGTGATGTGGTAAACATAACAGTTTTAGCATTGGCGCAGCAATACGATACTAAAATATAGAGTCGCCACCATCATATTGAGTTCATGTTGCTTAGCAATTTTATTATATTCTTAATTTTATTGAACAAAAAAGCAATTCAAAAAGAATATTCCTGCAAAATCATTGTTGTGTGATGATCCTAGCCAATACAACTGCTATTTACCTGGCGACAAAAAATTGTCAGATCACTTGCATTGCCATAGTATAAACTAACCTTTACAAACTGATTGGATGTAACTCCAGCTGTAAAACACAGTTAAATTACTGATTAATGTCACTGTCTTTATTATTCATTTATCTTTTAGTGAAAATCTTAAAAATTTGAGTATGACCAGACCTGGTACAGGACCAAAACCTAAGACCTCTGCGGACAAAAATAAACGACAGGAAGAAAATATGGACACAGAGGAAGATATGTATTCTGCCCCCTTACAGAGTAAATATATCAAACAGGCTAAAAATGTGTCAAAAAGTAACGCTGATAAACAAAACAGTGAAGTAAAAGTAAAAATTGATACGGAGACCGTGGAAAAAGAAGATAAACGGAAATATTCTGCTAAACAGAAAGGAATTAAATTTGCTAGTCAGTCAGAAAGTGTACCTAATGTGGAGTTGGAAAAAGAGAAGACATTCAATATAGAAAAGACTGTTGTTGTTCAAAATGGGAGGTTGTCTCCTCAAGCTGAGAAAAAAGTAACAGCCCCAAAAACTCCAAATGAAAGGAAAAAATTCAGTATAGAACCTCGAGACTCTAAAGCTAATGTGGACAAGTTTGAAACAGAGAAAATATACCAACCTGACAATAAATTAAAAAACAATAGTGAATTTAAATATTTTAATAATGTGTCATTAGAGTCTAGGGTTGATGTAAGCGAGGACGAGGCGATGGAGGAGTCCTCCACAAAGGACAGTAGTAGTACTCCAACAACAGAGGAGTTAGAAATTTCTATAGGCAATAATAGTTCTGAATCTAAATACCTCAAGAAAAAGACTTCTCCGGAATTAGATTTTAGAATTTACAAACCTAATCATAAGGACAGTGCTCCTCCAGAGCAGCCTCCCCCTACCCCCAGGGAATCAAGACATCCCCCAAATAATACTTATGTGACTACAAATAAATCATCTACATATACTGTTAACATACAAGCACCAAATCTTCCTACAGAAAATGGAGATTCTTCACCTCCGAAACATAACAGTCCACAGCAGGAACGGAAAAAAGTAAGTGGCGTTAATTACTTAATTAAATCTGTTGATCACATTTCAGACAGATTACAAAATTTAGGATATCTCACGCAGATCATAAAATTGAAGTTATGTCACACATATTACAATTTTAGTGATATGTCACACAGATAACAAAATTGATGATATAGTACACAGAATACAAAATTGATGACATTTCACACAGGTTAAAAAATTGATGACATTTAATACAGATTAAAAAATTGATTATATTTCACACAGATAACAAAATTAATGACATCTTACACAGATTGTAAAATTGATGATATCTCTCACAGATTACAAAATTGGTGACATCTCCCACAGATTAAAAAAATTTACAATAACTCAGATAGATAACAAAATTAATGTCATCTCACACAGATTGTAAAATTGATGACATTTATCACATATTACAAAATTGGTGATATCTAACACAGAATACAAAATTGCAATTGTGTCTGGTGTTCCAAACTTTGAACAGCATTGAAATTGACCAAAAAACCCAAGGAAATCTTTGAAACTCATTTTATAATACTGCTGTCATTTCTCAGGTAGTATAATAGATTTACTTGTCAAAAAAACATTAAAATCAAGAAGTTAATAATGTCTGTCTTCTTGGTAAATTTAAGGGGCAGTTTTTATTCAAACCTAAGATCTTCATGCTTATTTAGCTAATACATATAGTACTTTTTTAAATAAAAAACTGTTGCATTTTTGTGGGTTTTTTTCAGTTCCTAGACAAAGCTATGCAAGAAGAATTACAGCGAATAAAATCTAGTACCTTAGGTCGTAAGAAAGGACCAGAAAAGCCACATCAGGGATCCTTCATACAGACAATCACAGACAGATTATCTGATGCTAAAGTATGTTATCTCCCCTGTACCTATTCCTCCTTATAACTCCTTCAGTATCTGTGTACCTTTTCCCACATAGTTGAAATTTGGATACTATGTGTAGAACAATACGAGGACAGGGATCCATACTACAGTGATGTGAAGGGATCCTTCCAGCTGTATTGTCACAGTATTGATCCTTGCTTCAATAATTGATAGTTGACTGAGATGTATTTAATGAAATTTAAAAGATATATAAAGATAAATTTTAGATCCATGGAATAAAATCTAATGTTTTGAAATAGATAAAATTGTTTGAAAATGGTGGTAAAATATTGGAAACAAGTAGCAGACATCTTTAATACATCAAACATGTGCTGTAATAAGGCTTGGTCTGTTATTGTGATTTTTAGTTCAATGGCACTACAGGCTGACAACCATGAAAGATGAAATAAAAAATAAAACATTCCAAACAATGCCATTTAGGGCTGTTCCAGAAAAAAATATACTCCCGGGGCAGGACGCAGTTGATAAAATAATGTGTAGGTGGGGGGTAAAATTGCATATTGAAATTTGTTGGGTGGGGTGTCAAAAAAATAAAATAATAATTTGATATAGGAAAATTGTAGGTGGAGGGGTTAAATTTTAATTTAAATCTATTGGTAGTACCCCTTAATTTCAAGTGCATTCTGCCTGAAGAGACACTTTTTTCTGGAATAGCCCTTAGGTCACTTACCCTGTTTAGAATACACAAGTTTTAATGATGTGATATTTATAGCAACATCACAAGATAAATTTTTACTTGTACCAAATAAAGACAATAATTTCCAACCACATGACCATTGTTATATTTTTGTTTTTGTTTTGTTTTGTTTTTCAATTTTTTTTTTTTTTTGGCATTTTTTTTTGGTATAATAAATCAGTTAGTTTTTTGTCTCGCCTGCGACGAAAGTCGCTGGAGGCGAGACATATGTATGGGAATCCGGCGGCGGCGGCGTAAACAATTGACATCTTGCTTCATATCTTTGTAAGCCCAAGCCCTAGGTCCATCAAATTTGGTCCAGAGGTAGCTTATGATGAGTACTTGCCAGTCAGTCACCTGTCACCTGACCTTGACCTCAATTTCACGGTCCAGTGACTACGTTAAAGTTTTTGGGTTACAACAGTTCCTCTGTAACTATGCATGGTAGGATGACAATATTTGGTGTATAGGTTGCTGATGACTAGTACATGACTGTCTGGTAGGTGTCACCTGACCTTGACCTCAATTTCACGGTCCAGCGACTACGTTAAAGTTTTTGGGTTACGACAGTTCCTCTGTAACTACGCATGGTAAGATGACAATATTTGGTGTATAGGTTGCTGATGACTAGTACATGACTGTCTGGTAGGTGTCACCTGACCTTGACCTCAATTTCACGGTCCAGCGACTACGTTAAAGTTTTTGGGTTACGACAGTTCCTCTGTAACTACGCATGTTAGGATGACAATATTTGGTGTATAGGTTGCTGATGACTAGTACATGACTGTCTGGTAGGTGTCACCTGACCTTGACCTCAATTTCACGGTCCAGCGACTACGTTAAAGTTTTGGGGTTACAACAGTTCCTCTGTAACTACGCATGGTATGATGACAATATTTGGTGTATAGGTTGCTGATGACTAGTACATGACTGTCTGGTAGGTGTCACCAGACCTTGACCTCAATTTCACGGTCCAGCGACTACGTTAAAGTTTTGGGGTTACGACAGTTCCTCTGTAACTATGCATGGAAGGATGACAATATTAGGTGTATAGGTTGCTGATGACTAGTACATGACTGTCTGGTAGGTGTCACCTGACCTTGACCTCAATTTCACGGTCCAGCAACTACGTTAAAGTTTTGGGGTTATGACAGTTCCTCTGTAACTACGCATGGTAGGATGACAATATTTGGTGTATAGGTTGCTGATGACTAGTACATGACTGTCTGGTAGGTGTCACCTGACCTTGACCTCAATTTCACGGTCCAGCGACTGCGTTAAAGTTTTGGGGTTACGATAGTTCCTCTGTAACTACGCATGGTAGGATGACAATATTTGGTATATAGGTTGCTGATTAATAGTACATGACTGTCTGGTAGGTTCCACCTGACCTTGACCTCAATTTCACGGTCCAGTGACTACGTTAAAGTTTTTGGGTTACGGCTGTTCCCCTGTAACTATGCAGGGTATGGTGACAATATTTTGTATACAGGCCGCTGCTGATATTTAATGCTATTTACGTAATGCTTATGACGAAATTTATTTTCGTTACTGATGCGGAATGCAGGCGAGACGTTTTTCTGTGTCCACACTTGTTATGATATAATCTTAGATTTTAAAAAGAAAACCTGCACTACTGCATTGTTGTAGTGGAATGTAATTTGATTTTGCTTTATTCATAATGGCATGTATCCAGTTTGTTAGAATGGCTTATTTTGTATATTAGTTATATTTACTGAATCTCCGGCTCTGCTTGTAACAAATTTGACAATGTTTGTCTTCATTTCAGCTACAGAACCAACAAGACATATCAGTACCAGCACCACAGACTAAGTACAGAGAGAGTAGCTTTATAAACTATGGCAATGGTCTCCAGGTCAATAAACGTAGTCGGAACCAATATTATGGTAAGGTCAACAGGAAGTGAAATACACAAGTTTAAATGTTTGACTATTCCCTGTAGTAAGAATTCACAGAATGTGGGCTATTTTTAGTAGATTTATTGTTTATTTAGATAACGTTTATCAGTTGTTAAGTAATTTAATGTATGTACTATATTAACTTTGATTTTTGCATTTTGACTAATAATGATAATTTAAATCATAAATTGCAGTTAGTATTGGTACATTTCAAATACAAAATTGTATCTTCCTTAGTTATATTGAAGTACATATTGTTTTTCGGTGTGGTTAGTATTCCCTAGTTTCGGAATACAGAGTTACTTCCCATTTGCAATCCTTGTCTTTCATAACACCAAATATTTGTTATTGAACAGAAAAGGAACTGTACAACTAAAAAAAAACTGCAAAATTAGTTTGCACACCCTATATGTGAATAAAACAATATTGCAGGAAAACATCAATAATCCATAGTAAGTAGTAAATTAATACCTGCTCTAAAGAACAGATAACTTTGCAAATGGGCCGCACGTAGGAAATACTTTCATATTTAAGTAAGTTCAATCATGAATTTTCAATTGATTGAAATAGTCACTAGTCAAATAGGATTGTTTAAAAAGGTTTGCTTAATTTAGAAGCTCATTTTTTGTTCCATATTTAAGTTTAAGATAATGATAACTTTTTATTATATTTGACCAAAATCAATACAAACAATGCTAATATTACTATAATTATTAAAGAAAATTAATTAGTAATTAACATAAAATTATTCTCCCACAGACGATAACCTTCAACAAGCTCGTGAAATATTGATAATGAAAAATGCCCAGACATCTCGAGGTATACAGCCTGCTGTGCCAATTAAACAAGCCCAGCCAACTCTTCTTAACAGATCTAAAACTCTAGGTTTAAGTTTTGGTTTGATTTTGAGTGAGCATGGTTTGGGTGGCTTTCTGTATAGGGATGGCGCTGTGTGACTAATGTTATAAGATCATGCAGACATACCTTGTCTGCCTCAATTGACTGGGCTAGAATCAGGTTGCTGCACCTCGTCCAACTAATGTGTTAATGGTATGAGGGCTTAATTATGTAAATATATAGAGGATTTACTCATCTATAATAATAACATGTTAATGTCAGAAATTAACAAAAACTTGAAAACATTAAAAAGAAGATATCTGATATCACAACTGTTTGACAAAGATATAAGATGTCCGATATCATTCTGATATCACAACTTTTTAACAAAGATATAAGATTTCTGATATCACAACTTTTTGACAAAGATATAAGATGTCTGATATCACAACTTTTTGACAAAGATATGAGATTTCTGATATCACAACTTTATAACAAAGATAAAATATATATATCATATATCATTTGAAGCTAATCTTAAATGTAATATTATCATACTACTGGAGTTAGGTTAGTACTATCAATAGTTGTGGTCTAGTACTAGAAAAATCTGTATATGTGATATCTGTATGAAAAATAAGATGGGCCAGACAACTCATTGTGTGGTATATGATTTATCTAAAGACCAAGCAAGATAGGCTGCTATCTTTGATGCAAGATAGCAGGGAAAGATCATGCTGTAGAAATTAAAACACACAAGATCTCATTATATTTTGTTCAAAAGTCGTACTTCCTGTCAGCCATTTCTTCTTGTTTTGATAAAAAAAAAAAAAAAGTGTAAAGCTTATGCCATGAACACAGAGAATGTATGAATGAATGTTGTGGGCTGTTCTGTTTATTTAGATGGGAGTGTCACTATGAGGGAGTTCTCTACACCCAGAAGTCCTTCACCAGGTATAGTTTGACATGTCCTGCATCTGTTTGTAAACAAAATGACTTCTTAAAATTGCACTTGCAAGATAAAATTACGTACCTATGGATTTTCTTTTGATTAAATCTTGGCTTTACTGAGATAATTGTACTCATTACAAGACATTAATTATTGTAAGGATTTATGTTTTTTATCGCCATTATGTTCATGAAAATTCTAAACATTGCTTCAGTACTACATTTGAACTATTGTATTACTACTTAATACTGGAATATGTGAACCATAAAATTACCCTGATTTCCACACTCTAACCAAACAGATTTTGTGATAATTTAATTTCTTGTAAAGAGTGCCTACCTTTTTGGAGTTCAAACCTCATTACGATTTTTTAAAGTTCAAGTTTTTGAGGGAATCTTTTATTGAAGTCATTTTGTAGCTAGCACGTGGTTTTTTTTTTAAATCACTCTCACTTGCCCTCCTCCTCCTTATCTGTGTGTCTGCTTCTGGAAAGGAATAATTAAAGGGCTTCTATAGATGTTTATAGATGGAGTTTGCTGTAGATATAGGTCAAGAGTTAATTTTTTAATGTTTTATATCTCTTAAAAATAAGTATTGTATTTAAATTTTTGTTTGTAATTTATGCAGCTGTTGCTATTGGTTATTACTGCTAGTGCACAGTCAATTATGTTTTTATACCCCCACTTCAAAGAAGAGGAACACTGTTTTACCTTTGTCTGTACGTTCGTTTGTCCATCCGTAACAGAAATTTCTGTCACAGTTTTCTCGGCAACTATAGAATGCAGAAGCCTGATATTTTGCATTTTGCTTTATCCTAGTGTCATATGGTATAGCAATTTTATGCTTCTTGGTCATCTACTTCCTGTTTACTTTTTGTGAAAGCGGAGGTATCACTAGTGAGGATTAGCTCACATATTTACCTTGTTGTTTTTAAAAATACCAGAATTGTTATGATTGTTTGTGTGGTGTTTAATGCTGCTTTCAGCAATTTTTCTGTTATTTCATGGTGTCAAGTTTTTTCCAGGAGGAAACTGTGGTACCCTGTTAGAACCCTCAACTTTTGACATGCAAAACTGGCAATTATTTTCAGTTACTGTTAGCGGGGACATCTTGCAACAGTCTGTCTAAAACTCAAAACACACATGTTGCCAGTGATAAACTGACCAATCAACCACCAAGGCATCTTATTTATTTCAGATTGAGAGTTTTATTGATGTCATATTATTATGTGATGAATAATAAAAATCTGTCTGCATACAAATAGCACTCATGATGCCTAAGCATGTTTATTTAATACAGACTGCTTTCTTCACACAAAATATATATCTATGAATGAAATCACTAAGAGAAAAGAAGTTGTGCACCTTACATCTTATGTTTTCTTTCGGACGGATGGGGATTTGTTCCTTTTATATTTGGCTTAGAGCTGACCCTATACATAGAAAACAAGACGTCATTCAGTACTGTTTATTTAACACAATGTATAAACAATTCTACACTCTTATTTATACAGTATAATGTGTTAAAGAAAATAATTCAATATGGATTGCTTACTTAGAACCCACTGTAATTCCACTGATGATGACGGCAGACATTTTGAAATTTATGTGACAGACATAACATATTAAAAGTAATCATAAACTCTTTGAAGATTTGCAATAAACTGTGTGAAATCTTCAGGTGAAGCATATGTAGAATCATAATTGGAACATTCTTTTTTAGTTACATGGGGGGAAATTGACAACAGGAAGTAGAAATATATCAGTGGCATTATAATGATGCTTATTTCATGTCCATGCTATAATGGTAATATGTTCCCTTACACTAACCAGGTTGTATTAATGGTCATGTTTCAGGATCTGTCACCCTTAGTATTGTTGGTAATTATATATTTTCATTTTACATGCAAAGTATCTAAGGACATTTTTCTAAATTAAAAATAAATTGGCAAAGAAACAAAAATGACCATTATATTAGAAGGCTGTGGTTCTGACAGCTGTTCCTTGTTCTTGGATACATTAGATTTTGTAGGTGTTATTATATCATATATACAGCACAATTAGGTCTCTGAGAAATATCACAGTTATAGTCGGAATATTTATAACACATTTTAAGTATTTGTACTTGAGATTTTTTAGATTTAGTCTTTTTTGTGACTGCGTATGGTTTTGATTTTAGAGTTTTTGACTAAAAATAGAATTCCCCTTTAACTCAACCAAAATAACTAAGTTCAAACATTTGTTAGTAAATTTTAACTGTCTATGTTGCACCCTGTTTATCATGATCGCTTTTTGCTTAATATAGATCGGAGATACCAGAAACTCTGCCATACCCGTTCCTTTCTCTGCACACATATTTCTTTAGCCTGCTTAGTAGAACAAGGAATGTTTTTATATATTGTAGTATTGTTAATATAAATTATTGTGATGGTCCATGTATTATATTGATACACATGTATTCTAGTTTTGGTTTAAGAAATTTAAGTTATAGTTTTCTACAAGCAGTTCACTACACCTAGATTTTGACCTTGTATTCAATTTTGTAGGTTACCACAAACCGTAGAAACTAATACTATAACTTTGGAAGATTTGTAATAAAATAGTGTACTTATACTTCTTGACTACTACTTTTCAGATATTGGTTTCCACCGTGAACCATCCAGCTTAGGCAATGCAGGTGTTCAAGTTCGCTCTCACACCAAGTACATGAACCTAAACCCAGAACCAGTCACACCCCAGCCAACATATAATACACACAACAGGGCATATATACAGGATAACTCATGGTGAGTACAAGTCTGACGATATAAACAGGATAACTCATGGTGAGTACAAGTCTGACCATATATACAGGATAACTCATGGTGAGTACAAGTCTGACGATATATACAGGATAACTCATGGTGAGTACAAGTCTGACGATATAAACATGATAACTCATGGTGAGTACAAGTCTGACGATATATACAGGATAACTCATGGTGAGTACAAGTCTGACGATATAAACAGGGTAACTCATGGTGAGTACAAGTCTGACGATATAAACAGGATAATTCATGGTAAGTACGAGTCTGACCAAATAAAAGGATAACTCATGGTAAGTACGAGTCTGAACATATAAACAGGATAACTCATGGTGAGTACGAGTCTGATCATATAAACAGGATAACTCATGGTTAGTACAAGTCTGACCATATAAACAGGATAACTCATGGTGAGTACAAGGCTGACCATATAAACAGGATAACTCATGGTAAGAACGAGCCTGACCATATAAACAGGATAACTCATGGTAAGTACGAGTCTGACCATATAAACAGGATAACTCATGGTAAGTACGAGTCTGACCATATAAACAGGATAACTCATGGTAAGAACGAGCCTGACCATATAAACAGGATAACTCATGGTAAGTACGAGTCTGACCATATAAACAGGATAACTCATGGTAAGTACGAGTCTGACCATATAAACAGGATAACTCATGGTAAGAACGAGCCTGACCATATAAACAGGATAACTCATGGTAAGTACGAGTCTGACCATATAAACAGGATAACTCATGGTAAGTACGAGTCTGACCATATAAACAGGATAACTCATGGTAAGTATGAGTCTGACTTATACAGGACAACAGGGCATATATACAGGATAACTCAAGGTGAGTACAAGTCTGACCATATAAACAGGATAACTCATGGTAAGTATGAGTCTGACTTATACAGGACAACAGGGCATATATACAGGATAACTCAAGGTGAGTACAAGTCTGACCATATAAACAAGATAACTCATGGTGAGTATGAGTCGAACCATATATACAGGATAAATAATGGTAAGTGTGAGTACCACATACACTGGTTAACTCATGGCAAAAGTCTAAAGAATTATGCAACTATATAATATAAAGATGTTTCTACTATAAAGTAATTATATTAATAAATATGGCAAAATTTTCGACCAACTGATGGCCTTCTTCAGTGTCAATATCAATAAATATATACATAGGATAACTCATGGTAAGTATGAGTCTGACCATATAAATCAGATAACTCATGGTAATTATGACTGTTAGGTCCAGATATATACAGGATAACTCGTGGTAAGTGTGAGTCTGACTGTTAGGTTCAGATATATACAGAACAACTCATGGTAAGTATGAGCCTGTGCATTCAAAAACCAGTTTATAAACTCGTAACTAGGTTTACAAATTAGTTAAATAATGTCGTCAAACTTTCCTCATTTATAAACTTTACCAACCAAAATTCTCAGGTTCTACTTACCCTTCTGTACATTGTGAAAACCTGAATGTTCAAAAACCAATATAATCACTACCACCAAAGGAACCAATGAGAATATTATTAAACCTTCAGTGGGTTCATTAACTAGTATGATCGTTTCTGTGTTATTACGTCAGAGCACCTAATGTAGTATTCAGAGCACAAAAATGTTTTAAATATAGCACAAATATGTGCTGAAGTAGACAAAAAATAGACAACATAAGGCATCGATATTCCAGCATGAAGACAAGCTTCAACTGACACACCTGAGTCACACACAGATCTAATTATTGTTGATTGTAGATTTTATGTAAAATAAAGTTGTTGACAGTTATTTTCCATTATACAGGCGGCCAGCTGAAAATAATGGTAACAGTGAGTGGACCTCAGGGTCTGCCATACATCAGCTTGCCAAGAAGAAAAAGAAGAAGAAATTTTTGCAGGTATTAAATGCTTAATAGATACCCTAATTGTGGTGTCTGGTGCTATACAACATATTTCCCTGGCAGCTTCTGTAGCTTTCATATAATGATACATGTATACTCAATTCATATAGTAATAATGACGTAGTATAGTAGAATATAATTGGATGATAAAACTGTAATCCACAAATGATTCAAACTGTAAAAAGTCTAACTTGTAAATGAATTTACTTATCATTAGTATATTGATTTAACATGAGATATAAACAATGAGTGGATAGTTTCTGTATCAACATGAGAAATATACAATATATGTAGGGGGCAGATCATATTATTATAAACAAAATGACAGTGTTGCATTATGTTACGTAATAAAATATTTTTCTGGACTTCAGGAATTTGGAAACAAGCCTTAAAATTTGTTGCATAATCTTTTCATTGAATTATTTACAGCATGCATCTTGGTAGACTAATACAGACCTTTATTCTAATGTAGAGTTATCTCCTCCCATATCTATGTTAATGATTTCAAAGTTAATTTGTCAAAAGAAGCTAACAGTTTGTTAAAATAATATCAGTGTCAAGAGATTGTGTGGGCCAGTTAATTTCTTTCATGTTATTTGACAGAAGAGATCATGTGCATTGTGGAAATAATGTTGTTTTAATAAAATGTTGCCCAACAACAGGCCTGAGTTCAATATAAAAAATATTGGATACTTTTCTGCATTTAAAATGCCCTCGACTAAAGGTTCCTGGTACATTCCATTTTGTACATTTTCAAATCATTACACTGTACTGAGCGTCAAGTCCATGACCAAGATACTCCAGCATCCATTCATCTCCATGTTTACATAAACTTAATTATTATCTCCAGTCTTGACTTAACATTCATCAAAGTATATAGCTTATCCCATTGGTCCAAAAAACGTCCCCCATGTCTTTACTAACCTTCAAAGCTTCCGTTCATCCCTATGAGTATTAAGTTTTCTCCTCTTCATGTTTCTTGTTTATTTTTACACTTTCAGTTGTTTTATAGCGGTGTGATGATGAACATTTTTTGATTTCCCATAATAATGTAAGAAAGCTATTTGACAAATTCTTCCTCAAAACTAGAATGACATCACCATTCATCATTTTATTTATATGTCAAATGTAACTTGTATCAGTACATATGTCTGACCAATTTACTGCAACATTTTCTTATTAATAATATGATCTGCCACTGTTCACCGTCAGAAAATATCCTACTATGTAGATGTAGAAAGAAAAGCAAAAATCTACCAATCCAAATATGTATTTATTTGTCCATCACTGTTCAGTTATTTCATGACTTGGGTACCAAGAGAACAAATAAAAAAAAATGTGTTTTTACACCTTGATGGTGCAACAAATGCAAAACAAGTATAAATTTACTGTTATAGTTCTGATAGCATTTTAATTTAAACTGAAATGGATTGTTCATTTTAATTACCGTTAAATTATTTTTAAATCTCAAATAAATTTTAGATCTTAGCAAATGACAACATGGATAGGATAACTCCAAGTCGTCTTCAGTTAAATCCTTCACGGGCAACAAGTCGGATAGACTTTGAACCTATGGAGGATGATTCCGGGGAGGGGCAGATTTCAGCGAGGGAACCCCTCCAAAACAGGGACTACATGTCAAAAGATATGTACGAGAGTAAATACGGAAAACAGATCTCACTTCGCAAACGAACACAAACTCCTATTGATAAGGTAATAAATGTCAATTGCATGTTGATTAATATAACACAGAAACATTGGGGATCAGGCACACACTCACACTTGTACAAGGGCTTCTATTGTCTGGGACAAATTAACAAAGTAATGTCGGACTGAATAGGTTTATGAAATTTCAATGTTCTTTTCAGGACTGTTCCAGAAATATATCTAGGGACCTTGAAAGCATATATATACATATCTTAATAAATATCTTAGATTTGTTTAACTGTATGTATATAACACGATAATTTAAGGTTTTACAAAAGAAGCTCGAGTTAAACCCCATTCCCTATAGGGGTTATGGGTATACTGTTTTCTGTTTATGTGTGTTAAAGGTGCATGTTATTACATACCATTTCTATCACATTTTTCTCAGCAATGGTTAATGATACAATATTGTTGTCGGTAGCTTTGTATGATCATGCCATACAGACCTCTTCGACTCCTAATTCCTGTTTACCGACAGTCAATTTTCAGCCATCAGTAACCATTTTCCGTCACATTTTTCTCAGCAATGATAAATGATAAGGTACTAAAATTTTGTGAGTAGCTTTGTAGGATCATGCCATATTGTGGGATTCATTTTCAGACATCTTCGACACCTACATTCTGTTTAGCAATTGAGGTCAATTTTTTACCTTTAAAAATGGTATTGAAATTTTCTAACACATTTTTCTCAGCAATGATAAAAGATACAATACTGAAATATTGTCAATAGCTTTGTAGGATCATGCTATATTGTCGGATTCATTATAACCCCACTCCCAATGGAGATACGTGGCATACTGTTTTCGGTCTGTGTACCGGTATGTGTATAAAGTTAAAGAGCAAGGATTTTATCAGGGAACATTAGCTCAGAAAGAAACTTGTTATCTTGAATTTCTGTGTTTTTTGCTGCAATTTATGGCAAAACAATTATAAAATTTTAGTCAGGTAACTGTAGAAATAAAATATTCTTTGTTCTGTAAGGGTCAATGTTCAGATTTTAATATATTTCTGTTGTGCCAGTAATTTCAGTTGTCAGTTGATTAGACGTCTAGCATGGTAAATTTTATAGCTTGGTATCTTTGATGATATTTATTTTTTATGTCCAATACCAATCAAGATATTTTTATTGTAGAATCCAAGGTTACAGCCTTTACAGATATCCTCTGGTGTTCATCTGCTTCATCTAAATACCCATCAGGCAAATCTGCAAACCATGGACCCAGTGTGGCATCACCATAACAACAAATCTGAATCAGATACTCGCCTGGCAGGGACTGACCTTAGGAATGGTTGGTTGTCAAGACCAGGGTCAGTGCTAGACGATAACCCTGACCTTTATAATTACTCTCCTCGTGATCCAGGAGAATTAAGACCTTTAAAAAGTGGTAAAGGCAAACCACACTTAGACTTTAGGGGGAGGGAGAATTCTTAATCACTGCCTGCTAGAAGTGAATAATGTTATCGTGCAAAATATATTTATTTTAACAGTCATTTCTCTGCCTTTTTTTTGTCTTCTCGAAAAAATAATAAGTTTTGATATAATAGTAGTGTTATATTCTTTTATCGTTTAAATTTGGCAAAAACTGTTGTTATGTATTCATTTCTTTACTTTTTGATGATGATGATCTTAAATGTTATAAATAAAAAAAAAAGAACAATGATGGCTGGCTGTTAATAAAGGGAGGAAGAATTTTCATGAGTATTTATTTATTTATTGGAAATATATTATTAATATATATAACTTATTACCAAAGTATATAGACAGAACTCAAAATTAAAAAGCTTGATATACTTTAAATTTACTGACAGATAAATTTATATTTTGTTATAACCAGTAATATTGAGAAACAAAAAACCACAGTAAACCTGTTGTAGGTCTTCGAAACAAGGGCTCTTTTAAAAGAAGTCAAAATATATATTTCTTTTTTTTTTCAATCATTGGCTTCTCAAAAGAGACTGTTGTTTTAATGAAGGACACTGAAATAAATTGTAACAGATGTTTAACTGTATATTATAGGTCATAGGGAAGATGAAAAAAGGGGTTACATATTGATCCCATGGTCCAAATGTAAAGTGTTAACAAGAGAAAGTTTATTATTTATTGTGAGTGATTTAAAAATGACCAGAAGTCATGAAATCAATATTCATAAAATTTATAGAAAAACGGTCAATATTTACATTGAAAGGTCCGGTAATAGAATGTAATAACATTTATGTGGAACAACTAAAGTCAAAAACAAGCTGTCAGACTTTATAGTGAAAAATAAGTTGTTGAGAAATGTGGATTGTGTTCATAAATTTCATCTTGACTGATGAAGTGCTTTAATTAATTATTGTGATTAGTGATAATATTTTATGCATATCTTTGTTTTATACACTGTTTGTCAGTAGTGTTTAGGAAACATATGTGATATAGTCTTTTTACAGTTTTATATTTATTTTTTTGTAATTATATTACTTTTATTCATTCCAATGTCAAGACAGGAACAATATTTCTTTCCATTATTCATACACTGTAGTTAAGAAAATCTTTCCTTTATCCAAACTCCTGGGTTTTTATGTTGTTTTTTTTTTCTCAACACGGGTCTATTAGAAACAGTATATCATTTGTGAAATTATTTGTTGGCACATTTTACATTGATATATTTCAGGCGACTGTTTTGATTGTATTGTACATCAACCAGTTATGTTACCAATTTGCATTATTTATGTAGCTTCAGTGATATATATACATGATAATACATGCTTAGGTAATAAAGATAACAGCTATTGCATAAACAGCTTACCGTACATTTATCGTTAAGTTTTTAATCTTCCTTTACAAAATAAATCTTAAAATTTTAATGTCCATATTTAAAAGTTGTTATACATTTTTAATTTCCATTTTAAGTCTTTAGTTAGCCTCATCCAGTTCTGTCAAGTATACTCGTCGGTCATTCAGTATTACTGTAACATCTATGTTTATCCTACCTCACTTACTGTGCTGTGGCTATTTCGTGCATTATTTGGTTTCCAAGTCATTTGTGACATGCTGGATATGATTGGTCTACTAGAGTCTGATTTTGACTAAATTATTGTGGTTGCTTTTATTAAACAATGTAATCTGCATGAAAATAATGAAATAAAACTTTTTTATGATCTGTTCAGAAAAAGAATTTCAAGTTGAAGACATTCTAAAGAATTGTTTGACAAATTTACAAACAGCCACAAATCAATGCTTTCTTGTTTTCATATTATTTATATAATGACACAAAAACGAGAACAAATGCATGGTTAGAATGAAGAGAAGAAATAAAAGTGGTTTTAAATGTAATCTGAAGGGTGGAGCTTTTCCATCTATAATTGTAATGGAGAAATTGGGGGGGGGGGGGGGGGGGGAGGCACTGTCTTACATCACTTATAGGGCAGTGGTAAATTCTAAACTTTAAGTATTGACTTGAGAAATTCATGAAAATATGAAGGACAGGGTTATGAAAAATAGTTCCGTCCATTTTGTGCCCTTTTTTTCTCCACCTTCCAAATTATTTCTGCAATACCCTATGGAGATCAGCATGCACAATATGACTTGGTAACAGTACAGTTTGACTGGTTTCCTATGAGATTTTATATCAGTTTATTTATAAGTATTACATGCACACAGAGAAATAAAACGATTTTATTTATAATTTGCAGTAGTATAGAATTTGTTTCCTTTGAAATCTCTCTTGTGTACTATGTCAGCCATTTTTGTTTTAAATCATTATTTCTGGTTTACTGTATGAATAATGGTTGTTGAGCATATCAATATAAGCATTATTTAAGGTACAGCTTTAAACATCGATATACTATGCTTTACTATATAATGAAATATAAATACAATGAATACAGGTGTACTCTTTTAATCATCGACAATTTAACGAGTACTTGTGTATTACTCCTCTTTTTTTCACAGAATCAACAAAATCCTGTTCACCAAAACTCTCCCTAGAATTGTTAGAGTATTTTGGATGCAAGTGTATGTAATAGTATAAATAAACTTTCACTATGACATTTGTAAAAGTCAAATATTATTTTGCTTCTATGTGTCCAATTATTTTAATGTCGAGTTTTGGCGAGTGCCTTCTTTAGTTGTTGAAATGTATGCTTGGATGTAAATTAGCAGCAGCTACAAAATCTGGAGCAGATATTTCAATCAAAGAAAAAATTCATAGATTTTTTAAAAGAACCAAAATATTAAATTCTATACAAGAGTAAACCATTGAAACATTACAAAATTCATTATTGAATGTGCATTGTCATATTATAAAGTCTGAAGTACATATCCTTTGTTTTCTTAAAAATGTTTTTTTATGTGTGGTACATCCAAAATAATTTTATATATTTGAGTATTTCAAGTATTGTATTTTATGTTTTATTTTCATCAATGTATACTTAATATTTGATTGACATGGTAACATTGTCAATGCATTGTAAACTTGATGCAGTCTCACGATACCATATCCATCTTTAAACGTCCAACAGATTGAACACTTTGCTACCGTCCAGAAAGGGTTAAGAGAACATTATATGTGCCATTGTTATTTAAAGATTAAATGAAAATAAATTGTTAAAAATAAGATTTTAGTTTTATTTTTTACACCATTTTTGAGAGAATTTTAGCTCCATCCATAAACTAGAGGCTCCCAGGAGCCTGTATTACTCACCTGAACCTGAAACCAAACAACCCTTTTTTATCCAGTTTTTCTTTGCTATAAGGAATTGCCCAACACTTCTGCAAAAGTCATTAATTTTGACCTTTTAAGGGAAATAATTCCTATAAGAGCTTTTGATGATTAGAGGGAGAAGGGAGGTCACTTCAAATTTGCTGTACCTGTTATACTTTTTAGCTCACCTGACCCAAAGGGTCATGTGAGCTATTGCCATCACTTGGCGTCCGTCGTCGTCGTCAACTTTTCTTCAAAAATCTTCTCCTCCAAAACCACTGAAGGGATTGCTTTGAAACTTTGCACACATCATCAGTAAAATGTCCTCTACCAAGTTTGCCCAAATCATGGCCTCAGACCAACCAACATGGCCACCATGGCTAAAAATAGAACAGGGGGGTCAAAATACAGTTTTTTGCTTATAGTTCAAAAAGTATAACAGATACAGGAAAACCGAACAGACCTTCCTTCTTTAGCATCTAAAGCTCTACAAAACACTCTATTGGGTCAAAGTTGTATGATGACTCCTTGTAGGAGCTATTGCCCTTTAATTGTCAAAATTGATGATTTTTGACATTTTTGCCTCAAAATCTTGACAACTTTTAGAACTAGAGAAAAAGTTAGCATTGCTTACTTGTTCTGCTCTATGAGGGCTACAAAAATGACTTAAGGGTCAAGATTGTCTGATGAAGCGTTTAGGAATTATTCTCCTTGAACATTTTTTTAATCAATTTTACTTGATTTTAAAAAATCTTCACCTCTTTAACCAATGAAAGGACTGCTTTGAAACATTGCACACATCATCTTTAGGACGTCCTCTACCAAAATTTTGCAAATCATGACACCTGACTACCTACATAGCTACGTTGGCTTAAAATAGAAAAAATGAAAAAAAAAGGGGGGTCGAGAGAGTTTTGGACTGATAGTTAAAAAAGTATAACAGGTACAGCAAATTTGAAGTGAACCTCCCTTCTCCCTCTAAGCATCAAAAGCTCCTCCTTATAGGAGTTATTTCCCTTAAAAGGTCAAAATTAATGATTTTTGCAGAAGTGTTGGGCAATTCCTTATAGCAACTAAAAGGTGGATAAAAAAGGTTTGTTTGGTTTCAGGTTCAGGTGAGCGATACAGGCTCCTGGGAGCCTCTAGTTTAACTATCAGTCGAAAACTCTCTTGACCCCCCCCCCCCCCCCAATTTTCTATTTTAAACCAACGTAGCTATGTAGGTAGTCAGGTGTCATGATTTGCACAATTTTGGTTTTTTTACAAATCAAAAATCCAACCGATAGTTTGGTTGCATTCTGTCATGTGGTTTCAGAGAAGATTTTTGAAAAGTTGAACGGACAGACGACGGACGGGGGGGAAAGACATAAATATCAGGAGGTTGAGGCTATCTATCCCCTATAATAGAGGCTGTAAATGTAATAACAAATGCAGATTTTGTTTCTGATTGGTTTTGGCCATCTATCCTGTTTAATGGAGGCTGTTAATGTAATGGTAACAAATGCAGATTTTCTGTTTTTGATTGGTTGGAGGTTGAGGCTATCTATCCCGTATAACAGGCTGTTAATGTAATGGTAACAAATGCAGATTTTCTGTTTTTGATTGGTTGGAGGTTGAGGCTATCTATCCCGTATAACAGGCTGTTAATGTAATGATAACAAATGCATATTTCTGTTTTTGACATTTTTTTGTATTTATTGCATGATATCTACTAACTAGGAAAATGCTATGATAAGCAAAAACAGAAAAAAATTGGGTTTTAATGTATAAATGGATAATCCCATCCATGATGTATATATATTATATATAATAAAACAGCATGACAGTTCATTGGTTAAAGCACCTAGAGATTAAAGGTCATGATATGCCATTCGACAGGACAAAATTAACAATTAGTTGATTTTTTCACATAATTTTATTATTTATTTCATGCATTCAAAAGATAAAATAGTTTCAGTTCGGGGCCAAGAATGTTGCAAAGCAAACAGGATGAACAATGGCACGTCATGACCCCAGTGTTTTCATTCATACAATTGCATGTTAGAACATTAGTGGTTACACTGATGACATTAACAAACAGTAAATTGAAATAAATGTAATAGCCAAAATCTGTTGCGACTGAAAAAAATAACAAACCATTATTTTAACATACGAGAACAACTACACTAACCCGGTTGTGAATTTTCCTGGAATAATGATGTGGCTTCATAGCATCAAATAAAATTACGCAAAAATCACAGATCACAATGTCATTAGACTCTGATTAATATCATACGAACGTAGTGAAAATACACGAATTCTTTAATATGAAGAGATTTAATATAAAGCGGGAAAGAAAAGAAGTTTTGAAGAAAAAAATACAAATTTAATGATCCTTAATAGTTTTTAAAAAAGGTCAATATAAGCAGGCATTAGCGATTTTATTACATGACTGACTAGTATTAGGAGGTACAATAATTCACAGTTCTTGTGTATTAGTGTTACTATAGTAACAGAAAAGAGATCCTACGGTTCTAGACAAAAATAAGTGTAAGTTATTGGGAAGAGACCACTTCAGGTTCTGTTTTAACTGCCAGAATCCAGACCCATTGATAAGTAATACTAAATCAACAATGCACCAAAATGTTTATTTGTTGGTCTTGAGACATACCAACACATAAATGCAATGAGTAATATGCATGTTTTATGTGTCACTTGGCAGTTTTAATTAAACTTGGTATAAAATAAATATAGAAATCTCTGAATATCCCTCAAGAGATGTTTCGAATTAAGTCTTAAAAAACCACCATTATCATTTCCATAATTTGCATTTCAAACAAGAACAATACGGGTTAATTAATCGAACAAGTGAAGCAGTAAATCAACAGTGTTTTAAAAGACAAGCGTAAATGAACTTGATGTCATAGATTATTGTTCCACCTTATATACGCTTGGAATATATCTAAAATAAACGGCAACCATATTGATTATTACTGAGGTTTAACACAAAGGAAAATAGATTTAATAAATGACGGGATTAAATTAGGGATAATTAGACACCGATTAAAATGACAACAAATATGTAAATCCTTTTACATTGCTGTTAATATATCCATGATTAATATATTTTTGTCTATGTACAAACAAACAAATTTATTTACATCAACAAATGCTTTCTCATTTCTGTTAGTTTCTCCAAACATATATTAACAAAGAAGTCTTAAAGGATAACAATGGAAGCATGAAGGCAAAACAATCACTCGTACACATAGAACTCGACAACAAAACTGCAACACATTTTTTTTCTATAAATTTCATTTAAGCAAACTGACAGACCTTAAAAAAATATCTACATATAAAAGTCCAAATTCTCTTCAAAAAATAAAAAAATATGGCTGAACCACTGTACTACACAGATGTGTATATTAACACGTTACCCTTTTAAAATGTTCCTGCACAAATTCTTACATCAAAAATTCGGAACATTTACTTGAGCTATTAAAAACTTAATCTTAAATAAAATACATGACACTGTCTAGGTAGGATCTAACATTTTGAAAACTGTGGAAAACCTTCCTTCAATTTGTAATAATTTTTTCAAGATTTATCAAATTAGATCCACCAAAATAAAATAACTTATCTGATCTGTCAAAAATGTCCTCACATTCAAACAGTTGACCTAGGCATGTTTTATATAAAATGATTAAAATATACATGTTCAATGTCTTGAATTCATTTGTGCTATCAAAATAAATAAAACTTCCATTAAAAACTTTTATAATTAATCATCCATTATCAACAAATATAACAATACTTTGTACAAGAAAAACTCATCTCTAATATAAAAGATAAATTGATGAATTATATCCAAATTTTACATTTCATTATAGGCTTAAACTATTTTTCACAGTAAATCAAATCTGGTTTCTTTTAAATTTCGATCCATTATGTTGAAACTTATAAACTCTATTTTTAATTACATGAACACAAAACAATTACTCTTTGACGAGGTTCTAAGATTTCTGGACAAAGAATGGTCGTGCTGAAGACCATTAAATACAAGGACTAGTAGAAATGTACAACAATGCATAGAGACGAAAGACTGATGATATCTCCACTCCCAACGGCCATTATACATGTAATATAATAATTTTTTAATTAAAACAAACTTCAGTACTGCACGCGTCTACAAAAGCTAAATTATCGTCAGTACCTTTAACTTTGTCACTGGCATCATCTGAAGCCTAACATTTTTGTGCCATAACAAAAATTTATTACCTGTCCTTCCATTATTTGTTAAAATTCTTTGAAGAACAATTTAGTTCACGATAATCAGATAAGCTGACATCAGGGAAATATTTGCAGTATTGGCGCATAGTTTTAAAAAATAAATCCAAAATTGTAATTAAATTTAATGCAGCAGTCAATAATATTGTAAGCTGTATCACTTTGACTTTTATTTTGCCGTTGGTGAAAATCTGATTACTCCAAGTAATCAGCTGATGTTACTATGGTAACTAGGAAGTCATTCATACAGTGAATATATCATGAATATTTGATACATGGATATACTTCACATCGATATGAATTATATATTATAAAGCATAATTTAATTTTTTTTTTAAATACATTTTCTTCCTTTTTTAAAATTTTTTTTGTTACTTTGAAATGGCAATAAAATAAAGTACCACACATAAACAAATGTCTATATGATAGATAAAAAGAATTTTGTCCGATCTCATAAAATTCAAATTTTGCAAAATTTTCCATCACCAACTAAATTTAGAAATTTTTTCAAAAGGTAAACAAGACTTATTCCTTTGTGACCTCGGTTTTCAATTGCACAGATTTGTTAGTCGATTGGTTCGCTGTATTATTTGACTGCTGGGATTTGTTCGAGTCTATCCCACTTTTTTTTTCCTCTGAATGTTTAGATGCTTCGGTTACGTCTTTGGCTTTTTGTGTTGAACTAGATTTTCCACTACTGACGGTTTTTGAATCATGTGAACTAGGTTTTTCACTTGAAACTGATTTAGAATCTGAAGGTTTTCCACTGGTTTTTGACTCTGATGCTTTTGCCATTGGTTTAGCGCTACTTGGCTTTGAATGCCCACTATGTTTTGAAGTCTGACTGAAAGGTTTTGCTTGATGAGGTCGTGCAGTGCCTGTCTCTTTTCCGCCAGACTTATTTTGACCTGAATCTTTATCCTCCGACTTTGCCACATGCGTATCTTTATCGCCAGACTTCACCGAATGTGAATCTCTTCCAACTGACTTTTGCTGATTTGAGTCTTTTCCATGCGAATCAGAAGACTTGGTCACCGGCGACTCCTTGGCAACCAATTTTGTGCCATGGGAGTCCTTGCCTCCAGACTTGTTGGTTTGTGAATCTTTTTTCGATGAATTAGCGTCTTTTCCACCGGACTTGTCTTTTTGTTTATCAGATGAACCAGTTTTAATCTGATCCGATTGGTTAGCACTATGTTTTGGATATGATTGGCCCCTCTGCCCTTTTGACCCTGATATATGTCGTTCCCTTGTTGAACTTCCAGACATTTGGCGTTCTCTGTGGTGTTTCTGACCTTCAGGTTTGTCCTGATCTGGAGGAAACATCTGCAATTATACAGTTAATTACCATGTAATAACAATGTTTTTGTTGCCAATTAAAAGTTTTCACACATAACGAAAAGCAGATGAAATCAAACAACCAAGTTTTCACTCACATAAAAAACAGATGAAATAAAGCAACAGTTGTCACTTGCATTGAAAATAAATGAAATCAAGAAACCCAAGTTTTAGGTATTAAAAAAATTAGTCCATTCCTTTGCTTCTGTTCTAAATTTAAATACATCCACTGCTTAAGTTATGCTTAAAAGATGGCAAAGCAGTTTTTATGAATGGTGCTGAAAGCTGCTTAAAAAGAATTTCAATATTGACCTGAATCTTTGTTTCGATCAAGATTTTATTTGTTTTAAAGGATACTTACTTCATCCCTGAAATCTTCCAACTTTTTGTATTTAGACAACCATTCTTTTAGTTTAGGATCTATTTCTACATGTTTTCTGGAATACTTAAGGAATGCCCAAAATTTCTCCAAGCCATATAACTGACCTGAAATAAAGGAAATTATTTAAATGCTCGAATCAAAATGACTATCGTAGCAATAACAGCAGTTCTGGACAAAAATTACTTAGCAGCATTTCTGAGAACAAGACATGGTTTAAGGCATGTTACATTTGAAATGTGTTTGTTTGTATGTTACTCGATAATATCTCATTGGCATCGCAAAAGAGGACTAATGCAGTAATTAAAAACCGATTTCTCAATGGACCTGTTACATTGTAATGTGTTTGTTTGTATGTTAGATGTTCAATACCACATTCAGGAATGTTTTTTATTAATCATGGCATGCATTTTGTAGTTGTAAAGGATGTCGGAGTACCCACTACAAGTCCTGATCTTCATGTAGCAATGTCTGTCAATAAACGTTTAAGTGAACACACTGCCCTTAGGTCAGACTCAACCCCAATGTGAAAACACACCTACACCACTCACCGAGTGTGAACACCCACCTACACCACTCGCCGAGTGTGAACACCCACCTACACCACTCGCCGAGTGTGAACAACCACCTACACCACTCACTGATCTCATTGGCATTGCAAAAGAGGACTAATGCAGTGATTAAAAACAGATTTCTCAATGGAAATTAACCTACCTCCCTTAAAGACGACTGAATCAGCAATCGAAAAATTAAACTACCTCCAAAATGACACCTGAATCAAAAGATTGAAGTCCTACTTGGCATATCTTTGTAAACACCCCCACCCCCTTTTTCCATGAAAAATTGGTTCAGCCCTACAGATTTTGCCATTTAAGAGATCTTATCAGGTTGCAACTGTGTACCAGGTTTCATGAGATTTAAAGTCATCTTCATAAAAAAAGCTTGGACGCTAAGGTAAACTTGTGATAAGATGGATGAACAAACCGAAAAGCAACATGTCCCTCAACATTGGCGAGACATAAAAACAACACAAAATACATATATGTGAGCATCAACTATTAGCTTGGAACAATCATTTGGTGGGGGGTTCAACCAGTGAAATGGATTCCAACATAAAAATTGAAACTCAACTGAATGATGGAAATTTTAAAAATGTGGTCAACCGATTACAGCAACATAGATAAACACATAAGTTTTATTAAGAGCAAGGAAAACAGAATATATGGAAGCAGCTTACCTAGCTCATAGTCTCTTATTGTCTCCTCTTGGAAGTCTTTGTACAATTCTGGTCTGAATCTTTTCTCCAAACCATAACTGTAGTATCGAAATAGACATTCCACGCCGTATCTGATGGAAGAAGATTCAAATATTAATTGAAACAAGGTCAACTTTTCAGTGTAAATTTGCACATGTATGGTTATTCCATTTAAAAATACATGGGAGGGTAGGAATGGAGGTAAAACACAGATCCTTAATGTCCTAGTTCGATCTGACGACTGATGGTCCAGGACTATGTTGTAAAACTTGAACATGTATCAGTGTAAATTGGAGACAAACGTAATAAGTATAAAAATATACCTCTACCTATCTCCTTAATAAAGAGCCAGGAAAAATGCTCATGTCAAATTGTATGTCTCTTGGTGTGACCAGACCAGATATCAAAGAAGCCTTTAAAAATATAACCTTTAATAATCTCAATATATCCAGAAATATTAAAAAAATGGAACATACCTGTAGCCAGCAATGGAATCTTCCACTGCTAACTGTCGAAACTCCTGGTACATTTTTTTGTTGAAATGTTGCCTCAAGAAAAAGGACCAGAAACGGAAAAGCGTGTTCATCTCCTGAGACATACCAACACCTAATTTCTTACGATCTGAAATGAAAATAGAGAACCTTAATAAGTAAGGAAACAACATATAAATGCAATATCCTACATAGAATGAAGTTATGTACTTACTTTTTCTACAGGATTATTACACTGGAGTTTAAACACGGTATTCAATTGTCATTTACATGGTCAGTATTATAACATTACTTTCACTTACATGTATTAATTACAGGTGTTAAAGTATAAAGAGTACACATTGACAATTGAAATTCTCCGATTGGTTTAAATGTTTACTTTCATTTTCAAGGATGTTCTGCATGTTGTTCTCAATATATTTATATATATAGCAAAAAAGTGTTTTGATTTCAATGTTAGCTTTGATTTTTATTTACAACAATGTATGTATAAGGAATGGCTATATTTTAGTCTGATTGATTATTCCAAAAATTAGTTTGCGACTTTTTGACTGTGGCTTATTCAAAGTGAAGATATAAACATTAATGTTATGAATCAATAAAACCAAAATCAGTAATAGCCATTCCTGAACTGTATTGGCTGTTTTTTTAGAGCAGAAGTATGCAAGAAAACCATGTACCTTTTAGACATTTGGCATGATATTTATGATAAACATGCCAGACAAAGTTGTTTTCCTTTAAAAGTTCGTGTGATGGGTGATGGAATGCTGGGAAGGCATGTGGCGTGCTACCATAACTACCATAACTTGATGACATCATACTTTCTGATGGACTGGAAAACAAAACAATCCAATATAAACGTACGTTGCAAACTGAGATATTATTAATTTTTTGTGAAGTAAATACCTTGAAATTCTAATATGCAATTCTTGATGTAGTGTCAAATCTTATTGGACAATAAGAATATTATAATTAGTGAATCCACATACTGGTCATGGTCTCCAGTTTGTGTTTATTGGCTTACTATCTTTGTGGCTATTTTTAACGTTACTTATAGATACTTGTGTTTATAAAAATGCCAACAGCAGCTAATATAGCTTCAGCAATGTTTTTCAATAATTACTACATCTAGCAGACATAAATAAAATTAAATATGATTTTTCTAGAACTAAATTAGACTTGAATATCTTCAACAATGCTTTTTTTCCCCTATTTATATGCCTACCTCTGAGACGTAGAATTATTTCGAGATCGTGACGGTCTGTGTTCTCTGGCATCCATTATCCATCCTACGTGACTCTCTATTGGAGGATTACTACTATGTCTTGTTTTTTTCTTCCTAGGAGTCTAAAAAAAACCATAACATTGAATCTAAGGTTTTTTAAACAATTTGCATTTTAAAATGCAAGGACTTTTGTAAATAGTAGAAATCCAAAATATATATAAATGTACATACATTACACATGTTCTAGTCCAAAATTTTTTAATTGTAAAATGCATTGTTATTTATTGGAAAACATGGGGGGGGGGGGGGGGGGGGATTTTTACTGGAATAGCTTAATGCATCTACATTAACAGCTCTCATTTGAAACAACAACACTACAAAAATCGATCAAAGACAGAAATGGCCAAAATTAAACAGGAAGTAGGTTATCGACAGACCTGCAATTGAATCCCAGGTTATGGGAGGCCATGCTGATGCTGCATACCAAATTTCATGAGAATGTGATTAGTAGTTGCTGAGAAAACTGTTGCGAAAATTTTTCCTATTTTGACCCTTGAAACAGTCCAAGTCAGATTGGAAAACAGGAAGTATATAACTGACTGACCTAGAAAGGGGAGGCAAGGTACAACTCTAATGCTGTGTACCAAATTTAAAATTAATCCCTTTAGTAGAAGCTGAGAAAACTGTCCCGCCTGCCCGCCATTCACCATACTATAACCCAGATTTTCTCTCTGTGAAATCCGGCCAAAAACTAATTCACTATTGCTATCTTTTTACGTACTTGAGGATCATGTGGTCGTGAGGAATCTTTTACAACAGGGTAAAACCTGGGAGCCATTTCTTCTTTTTTACTCCTTGGTGTACGAGGACCTTTCTCCTTCTTTCCAGGAGTGTCCGGTACATAGGCTGGCAGAGATCTAGCAATATCCGGTTGAGCATTGGGCGGTGTTGGCACTTTCTTAATGGCTGTAAATCAGAACATCCAATAATAAAATACAGGTCATCTAATATACAGCAGAATATATACACTACTGGATGAATTCATCTTTAATAAAACTTAATTCTCGAACTGTAGTTAGTCTGCAGTTGGGGGAAACCACACTACTCCAAACTGACCTTTTTAATCTGAATGCTAAGGATCATGTACTAGTTAATTTATTTTTCAGTTGACTAAATGTGGAAACAAACAACAATCGATGACAAACATGTCAAATACACAACAGATTAGCTGGATTAATAAACATTACTATAAAATAATGATAAAGGCAAGTTTCAGCAGCTCTTATAATTAATAGAGGTGAACAGATGTAACATCAAGTCCTTTGCCATCTAGAAATCCACACATGATCTGATGGAACAATTCTGATCCATTATTTAAAAAGTACAAGAAAACAGTACCCATCAAGTCTGGCTTGAGTTCATTAACCCTGCCCGTAATGAGACAACACACAACCTCAGTGTTCAATGATCAATAGATGACTTACTACCTTGACCACTTGGCCATTGAGGCCCCTACTTGTCTCTATACACAAATAGTTAACTGTAAGCAGACCGAGTTGTTCAAAGTTTACAACAATTTTTACCTGATTGTATGGTTACAGGGGGTGGTGGTGGTGGCAGTTTCTGAGTTGGTGCAGCAGAATGTGGCATCAGAGACTGAAACTCTTCCTTGGTAATCACTGATACAGTTCTATACTTGCTGAAGTCATCCTATAAAATAAGACACGTCGTGATTAACTACCATAATATGATTTATAGCTCACTAACCTTACAATATTACCAACTGTAATTATTGCAAAAAAATCCTATGTTAACAAAATTTGAATTACAAACTGTTTGCAGAGGAACCATTAGGGTGCTAGGAAGTTACGTCAAGAATCATAAAATATTTGACGCTCACATTTTGGCTGTGCCTATTTTCATATTATAAATTCATATTTTATTCCAATATCTTTGACCAAAGTATCAGCAGTTGGAAGCTCAAATAACATTGTTTTTTAATCCACTATGTTGGTACAACAGGATATAATTTTAATTCCAAAAACTTATAATATCTAATGTTTTTTTGAAGCAATGAAACTCTCTCTCTCCCCTCCTTCCCCCGAAAAAAATTAAAATAAAACAAGTGTGGACTGTGAGCACGCTCACAAAGGGATACCCCCCGCTTCACTTTCAAGTCCAAGTCAAGCGGTTTAGGAGGAGAAGCGCTTAAAAGGGATGTGGACAGTCAGACAGACAGACAGACAGACCGGGTTTGCGGGGGTATAAAAAAACCTGTCATGATAGGTTCTTAAAATGCACAAGGTTTAAGAATCTAAGAATTTTTGAAACAGCATGTAGGAGTTTAAACTATAAAATGAATGCTTAATAGTATGATCTACTCATGTTCGGATCTTCCGATCTACAAAGATTGATTCACAGGCGATGAAGCATATAGAAGTTGTGTCTACAAAGTGCATACTAAATACTAAAACATCTCAAAGGGACATAACTCTGAGTTTTGATTGACCAGGCTGTTATGTAGGATCTTGCATAGTACAAAGTTTTTGTATCATCTGACAAAACTTGCACATGGAATTGCAGCCAAAAAGTGCATACTAAATAGTATCAATTTTTAACCAAAGGGGCATAAATTTTAAAATGGAATTATACATGGAATTTTAATATGTATTATGGACTCGAAACACAAAATATCAAACTGAACTTCGGTTTTGAGTTTATGCTAATTTTTGTGAAAATATGCAAAAACAAATAAAACTTTCCCGAACTCCCTAAAAGTACCTCAAACTCTTGTTCCCAGAGATCCTGTTCATAGTAACACAGTCCATCATTTATTATTTTTGTCATTTCTGCCGTCATCTTGGACCGTGGTACGTAATCTCCAGTCCTGTCACCTCCAGGATGTCTCCTCAGCGATGGAGGTGTCTGGGTCACAATCAATATCTTGTTGATTTCAGAATCTGGAATCTCATTGTCAGACTCGTCATCCGACCTGAAAGGAGAAATATATATTTTAACTTTTAATTAATTTCTTAATACTAATGATATACTTCTTATTTTCACATATACAGAATGTGTTGTAAATTTTGTTTGTCTGAATAGTGTGTAATGCTACTTTCAGCTTCATATAGATTTATTTGTTTCACCAGCCAAGTCCCTGTTTTGGTAAAACCCCATATATTGCTACAATCAAAATGTAAAATGGCACTATGTGAAGAAGACTATGGAATTTTAATTTAATTTTGTGCAGTGGTGTAGGAGGTGTTTCAGATAACAGATAGGCACCTCAAGTGTAATAGAAGGACGGACACATACCCTCAATTTAAACCTCAAGGGTATAAGTAGGTCAAACAAGCTGCAAACCAAAGGGGAAATTACTCAAATGAATAAATTCTGTTTAACATTATATAAAGTGTACAAATATCAGGTATTAAGAAACTTACCTAGTATCAATTAGAGTTACTTTTTTGTTTTTCATTATAAACTTGGTGTTAATCCATAAACATTTCTTAATGCAATACTTCATTGTATCCTCAATACAACCACACAGTAACACAGCTACACAAGAATAAAGGTCATGATGTAATGACCTTGAAATATTGCATTAGAAAATTCACTGATGAAACTAAAACCTGATTCAAGGCCAGACAAACATTTTTTTGTTAAATCTGATGTCAAGGACACACAAACATGGTTTGTTATATATGTAATATGGAGAACCCCCAAAAAACTATCCCAATATCAATAAATATCTATTTGAGTCTTCTCAGAGAAAGAAATTATGATACATAAGAGGATACAACAGACCTATGTAGATCAAGATTATTATCATTACTTTCAGAAAGAATTTCTCTTGTAACTTTTAAGAGCAGCTCTCGTTTTCAAATGAAATGACCTCAGCCCTATCATTTACTTTCACAAACTGTCAAATATAAAGGCTCTTGATACTTCATCATTGGTCAATCATGGACAATGAAAAATGGTTCGTGATAATTTACTGAGATCAAACAGTCTAGAACTTAACACTGAAAATACTGAATAACAGAAGAATGGAAATTTATAGAAATTGTTTGTATAGGACAACTGGTTCTTTATTGGATGGTTGTTGTTTTTGAAAATCTTCCAATGGAAGTATAGTTACAATCATTTTCCATTGTGCTTCGTCGGCAAAAAAAATACTGGAAGCTACTTGGATCATGCCATAACTTAAAATGGCCTTATTTTTAATGGCAGCAATCTTTGCAATATAATTTTGGTAGTAAGCTTGTAAGGATCGTTGAAACAGATATAGATATTTAAATTATTTTTATCGAGCTAAAATCAGTATAAAATACAACAGTTACTATCTAGTAATCTAGTAATTCTTGTCATTCCCATTATTTCTCAAATACTCCCATGTCAGACCTGAGTGTTCCTGTTACAGTGACCTCAGCCCTATCATTAACTTTCACTGACAGTCAAATATAAAGGCTCTAGATATTTCATCATTGGTCAGGGACATTCTCTTTAGTGCTAGATAGCTTTGGTACTTAGTACACTTAAGGATTGTTTTCAATTCCCTATTTTGATAGGGATTAATAGGCCAATGTTTCAAAATGGAATGTGGCCACCATTTCAAAATTATAACCTGACATTTTGAAACAGGATGACTACTGGGGACTAGCTTGGCAGCTCTGGGAACTATCATCAGGCAACAGGAGCCAGCATTTTTTTAAAATAAATACAGACACTGGACGTAGAAATTAAAGCATTAAAATGAAGACAAGTGACCACAGACCTTGAAAGGGCATGTACATCGTCACAAGCAAGTCATGTGTGCCCTTTAGCAAATGTACAAGGCAGGGTGACAAGTACACAAGTACAATGTCTGGAAATGTATCATTTTACAGGTATTAATGCTCAAAGACATTTTATAATTTTTGAAACTGTTACTACTGTCAAGATGTTTATTTAACATACACAGAATGTTACCTGTTACTGTGACCTCAGCCCTATCATTAACTTTCACTAACAGTCAAATATAAAGGCTCTTGATACTTCATCATTGGTCAACCTATGAATGTTTTATATTACTTATGCACTTTAAAAGTTAAAAGACTATTGAAATAATTTATACAAAATTATAAAAAAAAACCATCAATACCAGGGTCAAACACTTGTTTCTTCAAACTTGTTTAATCAAACAATTATCTGTAGCACTCTAACCAATAAAATTGGAATGTCAGGTGATCAAGATGTTGGTAAGCATTGATAACAAAATTATCAAAAGTTAAGCCAAATTCTGCTTAGGCCATATAAACATTTAAATTAGTAAAAACCTTAAGACTTAAACAAGTAAAAACCACAAGACTTAACATTTCTGTAACTTCATTAAAAGACTATAAGAATGGATTCATGTCAGCACCTAAGGGTGACCACTGGAATGGTGATACCTGCCGGGACCACCAGAGGCTTCAACACAGTGCATACAAATGGACGTCATGAAAGATACCAATGCAGACACTATCCTGCATGAGACATGAATAAATACATTGAAAAATGGTATAGAATAATATTGTAACCAAAATCCCAACAAAAATCTTCAATTTGCACAAACATTCAAATCTGTGGCATTAATATAATTTGCATTGAAATACATTTCACTGGTTTCCCTCAAAACCTACCTACAACAAATGTATTGGGTTGGTGACCTCAGCCCTATCATTAACTTTCACCAACAGTCAAATATAAAGGCTCTAGATATTTCATCATTGGTCAACCTACGAATGTTTTATATTACTTATGCAATTTAAAAATTTAAAAATTTGAGACTATTTGAAATAATTTTTTTTTTTTAATTTTAAATAAACCCAAGATATCGGGGTCATACGCTTGTTTCTTCTTATCAAACCTTATCTATAGCACTCAAACAAATAATATTGGAATGTCAAGATGTTGGTAAGCTTTGATAACAAAATTACCAATAGTTAAGCCGAATTCTGCTTAGGCCAAAAGACTTTTAAACATTTCTGCAACTTCATTAAAGGACTATCAAAGAAAATATTTAATGTCAGCACACAAGTGTGGACACTGGAATGGCGATACCTGCCAGGACCACCAGAGGCTTCAACACAGTGGTTCCAAATGGTGTCGGGACCACCAGAGGCTTCAACACAGTGGTTACAAATGGTGCCGGGACCACCAGAGGCTTCAACACAGTGGTTACAAATGGTGCCGGGACCACCAGAGGCTTCAACACAGTGGTTACAAATGGTGCCGGGACCACCAGAGGCTTCAACACAGTGGTTACAAATGGTGCCGGGACCACCAGAGGCTTCGAAACAATGGTTACACAAAAAGTCATGAAAGATACCAATATCATTCATTGAGAAATGGTATAGAATAATATTGTAACCAACATCACAACAAAAGCTTCAATTTGCACAAACGTTTAAAACTGCCTTTAACATACATGTAATTTACATTCAAATACATTGCACTGGTTTTCCTCGAAAGGTACCTACAACAAATGTATTGGGTTGGTGACCTCAGCCCTATCATTAACTTTCACCAACAGTCAAATATAAAGGCTCTAGATATTTCATCATTGGTCAGCAGATTTTGCAATTCAGAATAGGTTAGGTGGTATACCCTTAGTATCTATGCAATCATTTACAGGAAAAATTCAGATTGATTATGTCAGCATAAATTTGTCTGGTCAGAGAATCAGCTCGACGACTGACTGCTTACATTACCTGAACAGAACATCTGTTATTTATTGACTTGCTTGAACCTGATTGGTCTTTATTAATTTTGTTAATTTTTTAAAAAAGGTTTTCATGCAAAAAGTGGATATTTTAACATACAGAAACCTCGGACTAAGAGGCCAGATGTCAACTACAGAAACCTCGGACTAAGCAGCCAGATGTCAACTTTAGAAACCTCGGACTAAGCAGCCAGATGTCAACTACAGAATCCTTGAACTAAGCAGCCAGATGTCAACTACAGAAACCTCGGACTAAGAGGCCAGATGTCAACTACAGAAACCTCGGACTAAGCAGCCAGATGTCAACTTTAGAAACCTCGGACTAAGCAGCCAGATGTCAACTACAGAATCCTTGAACTAAGCAGCCAGATGTCAACTACAGAAACCTCGGACTAAGCAGCCAGATGTCAATGCTGGCATGTTTATTAATAAAGATGAATATAAGGCCAGCCTTAAAATATTGTTTGTTTGCCTTTTTCCGACTGTACCTTGGAAGGGGTGGGTAGGTAGGTAGGGAAAATATTTTATTTTATCAATATTGGTGTAGGTTGAACTAGCAATGAAACAGTGAAAGATAATACAGTTGGTGAAATATATTTGGTTGAATATATAGGAAATCATTGAAGCATGACCAAATGTATTTGTCAGAAACATTTTAAAGAAAAGCAAGACCAGTGGCAGATCGAGGATGCTCCTTCCCGGGTGATGGTGATCTCCTGACCAGTTTTTACAATAGTGTGGCTTTGGATTTTTTTAGTAAACGCTTGAAATTATTAAGTACACAAGAAAAATAAGCCCTCGTTATTAAAGGACAATTAAAATTAATAATTTGATTCCTTTCTTTGAAATTAATTGTTGAAAAAGCATAATCTATTCGCAACTCTTATACCCAAGACTCAAAAGACAGTTGTCCTTAATGGGTGTTGAAATTTGAAATACAAATAAAAATATGCATTGAATTTGTTTTTTTTTTTAATCAACTGCAAAATAATTGTAAAAGGCCCTAATATTTTCATATATTTTTATCTAATATACAATATATATATTTTTTATTTAGAACTGATTTAGAACATTCTGTACATATTTACTATATTAAAATGCAAAGGTACGAGTCGACTAGGATTCCCCCTCCCTTTTGGCAAGAAATGAAATAAAAGAAATAAGAAAATTATTGACATTGACTTTTGGGTCCCCTCTACGGACAGTCATTGCCCCCCATTTCGAAATCCTGGACAGTCTAATTTGTCTGTTTAGGTCGGACTTAGAAAGAAAAGAAAGAAAATTTGCAATGAGTGGGACAGTCCCCCTTATCCTAAAGGGACATACTCATTGCAAGCAAAGATAGTTAGGGGAAAAGATTTTATTTTAGTATATGCCAACCATTTAATTTATCTACGTGCTTCCTTATTTTAGGGGGAGGTTTGTCCACCCTTCTTTCCATCAGCATGACAAATGCGTATTTTCTCCTAGCTACAATAATGTAGCTCCTTTTTTTCTTTTTTTTTTTAATGGACGGAGCTACAAAGAGGTCCCATTATTCGTAACGGACCAAAAACATTGTTGGCATTTATACATATTTTCCGCTATTTAACTGCTATTTTTGTTTAATATAGTTTTTCCTTTCTCCGACGTTCAGCTGACATTTCTACAATGTCTAATTTAATAATTTCAACACTTTTTCGTAATCATGACAAAATTGACATTGTGTAGTGTAGAATTGTAGAATCGTATCTGTTAAAGATTTGATCCCAGCGAATGCAATAAATCAGGAAAAAACTTGATCCGGATAATAATTTTACCAAATCGATTCAGGTATTATGTACTTGCGGAATTCAAATTTTGACAATGTTCAATGCCATTATTACGGATAAAAGTGTAAAACTAACGAATTAGGTGTTGTAGAAATATCAGTTAAACTTCAAAGACATTAAAAAGTATCTATCAATTTAGTGAAACAGTTTAATGGCTTATTATATGCATTAAACCCCCGGGTGTGAATCACTCACGGCTTGCTCCACTGTGAGTAATGGGACCGCTTTGTAGCTCCGTCAAAAAAAGAAGCTACATTATTGTATTGACGTTGCACCAGAATCAACATCGTCTCGAGTAATTGTTAATGTCACATTCTTTATGGTGTTGTCAAAGTTTTGGACTCGTATACATGCTCATGGAAGTCGGGTTCGAAAGTTTCATTGCATGCTTTATTAAATACAGAGTCGGAACCATCTGTTTTCTTCAATTCGTAGTCGTCCGCGTCCAGAACATCGGCGAAAACATCTGCCCAGCTGCATGTAGACTTAAATTGAAAACCTCTGTTTAACACTAAAGGTTTAACTTTGTTCCCTTCGTTCAATTTTACAGACGAGGAGATAAAAAACTCTATCGCAACATGTCAACAAAATTGAACCACGTGCGCCATTTCGGAATTGTCCCCAAAACGTTTGACAGAAATGACGCATATTAAATAAAAAACAGAAAGCATTTAATTGAAACCGATTTATTTAGAAACTTAAAAATCGCTAACGGAAATGGCTCTGACGTTCCGGGAAAAGATCGATATATAATAAAAAAAAAGTTTTATATTTAAGGGCAATAAAATTTTGTCACTCGGGCCGATTATTGACGGTCGGTCGGAAAAAGGCAAACAAACAATATTTTAATTTAAGCCTAACTGATATGTCTACAGCTTCAGATTTAGTTCTAGTTAGCCATCTTTAAAATGTCATTATATTTAATGCTTATTTGCCAAAAGATGTACATAATTATGATGACTGTGTTGGGGTGTTCGGTAATAATTACATAAATATTTGTTGAAAACAATCTTAAATTAACTGGTAAATCAATATATATTTCTAACATACTAAAATCCAACATAGCTTCTGTGACATACAAACAACATGGTTTCAAACATTAAGCTGACACAGATCGGTTTCAATCATCAATCTGACACAGATGACCTCAGTCCTATCATTAACTTTCATCAATTGTCAAATATAAAGGCTCATGATATTTCATCATTGGTCATTCTCTAAAGACTTCCTCAAACATACGATATAAAGGACTTGATATTTATTTCACTGTTGTATCGAAGTACAAATTGCACACTATTAAAAAATACTGACTATTATTTCTATAAATAAACCGTGCAAGTGAACAAATATCAACAACTTATTTTGTTTTTTTTTAAATATAATTGTTTACGTTATGCTTTGGCCTATTCCACAAAATTGACTCCTGACAAAACACTTACCATTCTGAGAAATGATTTCTCCTGCCAACATCAATACCATCCATTTCTTCATCAAACATGAAGTCTAATTCCTCTTGTTGGTCTTCATCTGGTTTGCTTTTGGTTTTTTCTTTTACAGATTGTTCATCCTGTTATATAAGACAATTGGTTCATTATATATCCTTAAAAATTTGAAGACATCAAGTGTGGTTTTGTTGGGTTAATCCAGTAAACTAGGCAAACTGTGGGATAAACATAACATGTTTACACCCTTTACCCATGCAAAAATAAAATTAATATTTTTGACTCCTCTACAATTTATTTTTCTGACCAAAAACACCTATATAATTTAATCAAAATTTCACCCATATTTATATATATCCCTATCATCCTGCCCCTTTACCTGTAAATATTGATGACTAAATACCTATTGTTATGCACTAAAAATATAAATAGACAAGTTCTATAGAACTAACCTTTTTCTTTGGTGTACGATCTTTCTTTTTGACCTGTATCCATTCTCCTGTCATTTCCGGTGCACTAGTGGACAAAATTTTAGGATTAGGATACCCTAAGTTATCACTGACTCCATCCTCATAATCTGATCGAGCGTTCTCGTCATCTCCTTCATTCCCATCATGATGTTCTATAAAGGAAATAAGGACTAAAATTACCAACTCCTTTTGAACATTATTAGTAGCCATTTTTCAGATTTCAATACTTTGTCGTTTTATCTTGCTGATTTTTCAACCTCATTTTTGTTGTTTGTTTTTTGTTATTTAGTCTGCCCATGTTCATTTATTCCGAGTTAGCAACAATAGAACATTTTAACTGTCCTCAAAGGAAAATCTTGAAGAATGAAATTCTTGAGAATCTGTATGGATCAAGTGTTTATTGTACAGTGAAATAGCCACTAGGTGTAAGAAGATCAACTGTCAACAATGCTGAAATGTTATTTACAGCTACCAAGTTTTTATTTACCCTTACTCTTAAATACAAAACCACACCCACATGACAAAAATAATTTTAAACAATGCTCTAGGGATATTCAAATGTATAATATAACTTATCATGCCATAAAAACTGATCATGTGCGTGATTGTAACTGACGTTTTTGCCATATATATATATATATATATAATGCTATCTTGGACTTTCCATTCAAAATTTGGAGATTTACAATATTTTCCAATTTGCATCAAAATCTGTGCATCAAACTTAAACCTGAATACATAATACTGAACTGACTATATGCAGATTACTCATAAGTTACCATGTGAATATACGGGTTGAAATCTGTAAGGAAGCCCGGGTACAAATTCAGGAACATCAGCATGCAGCGTTGATGACACAGGAATGCCCACAGGTGGTCCTTCTATCGGCCATTTTGTAGGGTCTTTTTTACCTCGAACTTTCACATTGTCCTCAGCAAGTTCTAAAACTTCACTTTCTTTTAATGACTGCAAAAAAAGAAAAAATTTCTTAAATGACTGCAAAAAAAGAAAAAATTTATCTTCACATCAAGGTTGAAGACTTACTTCAAACTCCATGTTTACAAATGTAAATTAACTAAATTCCATCCTATTTTTTTAAACTGACAAAAACTAGACAAAGTTGATCTAGCGATCACCGATACCCCTGCTTTTGTAAAAAATTTCTAAAGTTTTTCGCGGACTGCGACCTTGAAATTTGACTGATTTCCCCCCAAAATCAATAGGCTTCTTACCAACTGATAAATAACAATACCCTAAAGTTTCATTCAAATCTGATGCAAACTTTTGAGAGTTATTGTCGGGAAACAACTTTTTTGTAAAAATTTCTAACGTTTTTCGTGGACTACGACCTTGAAATTTGACAGATTTCCCCCAAAATCGATAGGCTTATTACCAACTTGATTTATAACAACATCCCAAAGTTTTATTTAAATTGGATGTAAACTTTTTGAATTATCATTCGGAAACCAAATGTGGATGGACGAATGGACACAAGGACCACTATATACCCCCAACTCTGTCTAGCAGGGGTCTAAAAATGATATAAAACTTCCGATATTTTATATGTACTGGAACCTACTGGACAACAATACTGCCAGGACAGTGTACCGAACAGATCTGTGACTATGGTATATATCCAGTTTATGGAGTGATTGGCCTTTATTGGACTGAAAGTGACATCATCTGTCATGTCCTATTCTATTTATGACAGTTAATTTTATACCTTAATAATCAAAGCTACATCTTGTGTTAAAGCTTGCACTCTGTGAAAACTGGCAATAAGACTGATGGGAATCCATCCCTCCTTGTCCATTCTCCTCCTCAAGAAAAAGTCCCTCTGTAAATTGTCCTCACTGAAGTAATATTCACTGCAAGACAAAACAATAGATGATTGGTACAACTGGTTTAAATGGGATTCAGTATTTGTTTGTTGGTTTTACGGTATCAGTAATTTTTTAACCTACTTTAATTCCTCCAGTTTTTACTGTTGGAAAAGATGACATGCTCTTATGTACACAGAAACAACATATTTTTATTTATATGTACAAATATTTCAGACAACTCATTTCCATTTTCTCATCACAACTCTCAGAAGAGGGAGCATGGATGTTCTTTATCACAAATGTTCTAAACAATGTACTATCATAGATTGTTACAACTGATTTTACAAGGATTCCAAAACCAGGCATATGATCCAGAGAACAACTAAAGACAAAAATCACAAAAAAATTATTCATTCAGTCTCTGGTACACAGGCCATTCCATTTATTTTATAATTTGCAAGTTAATGAGAACAGGGAACAGGCTAACTGTGTTGAACTTTACTAGAAAACAAAAGAATTGCCATAAATAAAACTAAAGAACCTAAATCTGTCGTTTCTGAGGAAAAGGTATTATGAGTGGTTTCCTACAAATATTTTGAGTAATTTCTAAGTTCAAGGTAGCATAAATTAAAACAAAAAAATCTTATCTTTATCGATACACACAACTACATAAGCCTACCAAGTTTCAAAAATTGTAAACAGTGGTTTCAGAATAAGTGCTACAAGTTGTTTCAGCATGTATTTTGAAAAAATTTCTATGTGCAAAGGGTATATTAAACTCCTACATAATTTTTTTTACCCTAATTTCTTTCTATATACACGACTACATTTATTTGACAAATTTTCACAAAATTCTGATCAATAGGTTCAGATGAGTTACAATAATAGGACTGTCGCAGTATAGACCCATAGAAAACATTATACCCTGCACAACTTTGTTGAGTAAACAGTATAACCCCCACCCCTCTTCTTCCAAGTGGGGGTATACTAACTTTTATTTTATTTCACAGTGATTCAGACAGAACTAATTTCCATCTGCTCATCACAGCTCTCAGAAGAGGGAGCATGATGGATGTTCTTCATCATAAGTTGTTTTTTTATTTCCAAATCTAAATCACAAACAATATGCCTTCAACATTAACAAGATATCTATTGAATGAATTAAATGAATTTTACATCTGCAAGAAAACAAAGTATTTAATAATAAAGACATTTAAACTACAGACAAAAGGAAATAAACTGGAACATTATATTTAAAGACACTGAACGAATTGTTGGTTTAAAAAAAAATTTTTTTCAGATAAACAGGGCCCTAATTAATGTTCAAGAATCATTTGTTTATGTGTAAACACTGAATTATTACCAGAAGGAACATGACTTATAAACACCTAACAACTTCAGACAGAACTGATTTCCATTTTCTGCTTATTTTTTTAACATGGACATGAAAGAAGGATGATTTGATTACACAAATTATGTACCCACTTAGGTAACATTTGCTTACAAATGACTAAGTTCCCAGGTGTGGAAAATGGGACAAAATATTCGAACAAACCATAAAAGCAAGTGCACAACTTCAATACATTTGCATTCGCTCTGACGTTTCAGAGGTCTGGGTTGAGTAGTTGATTACACAAAACAGATACCCTATTTTCCCGCCAGCCCTACTTCAACATACTATAACCCAGGTTTGCACTTCGTGGAAAATGGCCAAAAATAAAATGAATCATTTTTTGCATGTAAACATACAGCAGAAGAAAAAAGTGATGTTAAAATTGTATCTCTTATAATTTTTGACAAAATAACATTCCAGTTTTATCAACCACAAACCCTTATCACCTAAGAACCCACAGTGAGGTCAGACAGTACTAATTTACAATTGCTCATCACAACTCAGATGAAGGAGCATTGGAAGTTCTTGGAAGTTCACAATTTTATTTTATGATCACAATCCAAAATGTGGAATATCTACAGTAAATGGACTGATAATGAAAACATAAATATGTTTTTAACTCTCAACTGATTAAACTATATCAATGATCGATTATACAAGCATATGCCCACTGAAGTGTGACAGATTACTAAACACATCCTTGATTATAATGGAAGAAATCATTAATCTTAGTACCTATTAAGACCTACAAGTTATTTTTGTTGATAAACTTACACTTGTTTCTTGACCATGTCCATCAAACTCTCCTCCATAAACGAGGGATTAAAATAAACAGTTCCAAAACCACCACTTCCATCAGCAGGAGCTGATGATGGCTCAGCGAAAAAAGTTTCATTGTTGAATTCTGTACTAAAATACTTTACATCTTGTCCTGAAAAAGAAAACCATTAATAGTACCACTCATTTATCCATTTAGTACATTTATTGAAACTTTGAAGTTTTGTAGTCTTATTCATAGCTATTCTTAAAAGCCTGCACAAAATGAAAATTGTGGAATTTTTAAGTCTGAGTCTTTATTGGATTTCTCCAATCACGATGGTTAAAGTGTTGAATTTCAGAATTCCATATTTTAACTATCTAGATTGGAGATAAAGTATAATCAACTCGTACCAATGTAAGATCCTATATTAATCCCACAAAGAACCATATAATCCTACTAATACACAGCATCAACAACTATTTTTTCAATATTTATCAATGACACAAATCATAGCTGTAAAAGTACATCACATCCCAACAGGCGATATTCAGAAATCTTATTCATTTTTCATGCATCATTTATACTGGCACATTTCAGACACATATAGGTAATTTGTGTAATTACAGACGAAGATATACGGTACATGTAGTAGATTCTCAAAAGCCTCATACACTTGTGTACAAAAATACAATTATAGTTTAATGTTTATTTTAAATTTATTTTTGCAATTCTGAAATTTAAATGTAACATTTCCGACGGCAAAATATTTGAAGGAATGTTAGCTGTCATTGAAGTAATGGTTTATTAAGATTTTAACATGGCCTCTAAGGCTATTCCAGAATAAATGTCTCCTGGGGGCAGAACGCACTTGAAATTAAGGGGTACCACCAATAGATTTAAATTAAAATTTAACCCCCACCTACAAATTTCTTATATCAAAATAGGCCCCCACCAACGGATTTTTTTTGACATGCTTAATTTTCAATTTTCAGTTTTCTTTATAAATTATGTATATTTTGCATGTAAATTTGTCTTTCTATTATTTAAGGATTCAATCTTTCAATCAAACTTTTTCTTCAAAATAAATAAATCTCCCAAATATTTTTAAATATTCACTCACAAAACTTGCCAGTACGAGTACTGTCAATATTCGCCCATAAGACTACGGCGCTTATAAACCGACCACCCCCTTTTTCAGGAAAACAACAATTCAGTACTTTTGTCTTGACCCTGCTATTCCTTACTTGCGGTAAACAAGATTTATCTCCCATTTTCAGAGTTATCTGTTCTTTAGACTCTTGCAAATGAGAAGTAACTCTTGTATTCCGAAAATAGGGAATAAGACGACAATGAAATTAAAAAAAAAAAAAAAACAATACAGATATTGTTCTTTATCAAGAATAAAGGTTTCCTTGCATATACATAATATTGGCATAATACAAACAACTTAATAATACTTAAATTTATGATACAGTTATTAATCCCGACTATCATCAGGGGAATATTAGGAAAAGGGGAGTGAAACATACTCGATTAAGGCAGGAAATATATCCACTTCCTTCAAATTGAAGAAGTTCACTTCCTGTTTTGATAACAAAAGATATTAAATCGATAATCATCAGCTTTGCTTTTGTAATTATTTTAAACAAAAAGTTATTTTACTGTAATTTGAAACACTTGTTAATGCAAATTGGTATATATTTTTAGGTATTTGGATACCACTTCATGCCCCCCCCCCACCCACCAATGTATTATTTTGTTTGTTTGACACCCCACCCAACAACTTTCAATATGCAATTTAACCCCCCATCTACACATTATCTGACTGCATTCTGCCCTGTGGGTATAATTTTCTCTGGAATAGCCCTAATACAATACAAACCAGACAATTTATTGTTGTACTAACCAACAAAACCTTCAGGTCCAAAGTCTCTTCCTCGTCCCCGTCCTCTGGCTCCTCTACCCCTGCCACCACGTCCTCTTCTAAAGCCACCAAACCCACCTCGCCCATCTCTGGGGCTAGGAGGACGCATATCATCTCTCCAGTTTCTGCCATCTGGACCTGACAAAAATGTATTTAAAATGATTTCTATCTGGATTATAAGTTTTTTTAATAGTTTTTCAGGAAAAATCTTTTAAATTTTCTTTGACAGGAAACCTTGTTAAAAATTTTGCATTACATAGTAGGTTCATCTATATCCTCATTTCAATTTTGCAGCAGAAATTTATTGTTCAAGGAACAAAGTTAAAATTACTAATTTCCTTTTATATCAAAAAGCATTATCCATGTCAATACGCAAATTTTGATGTCGATAAGACAGTCTACACATCTATATATTTTGTTATGTACTAGTAGATGTCCTTAGCATAACACAAGTTCCCTCATTACAAAACATCCAAGGTGATAAACATTCACACCCCTCGGGGCACAAAACTTCCTGCACCATAAATCTGCTGATCCATGTAATATTGTACATGATAATTTAATCATATCTTATGGAGCAAATATAACTATTTGTGGCACATGATCAAGAATTTTTATGACTTTAGTTTTCAAACAAAACAAAATACTCAAATACATATTCAGATTTTCAGAAAACTTCAATTAGAAGACTCTGTTTATTCAGACAGCAGCTCATCCTTTGATTAAAATGATTAATATCTTTTTCTGGACCCTTTAATTTATCATACCAAATGTTCTAGTATTGCTAACACACTTAATAGAGTTCCTTAAAACAAAACATGTCCATTATGGCAATCTTTAAAAGTTTAAAGGAAAGGAATTTTCAAGTGGTCTTCTCGCATGTATGACTTCTATAAAAAAACGCTTTATTTGGTCTATTTTTTAATGAAGGGTTTTTAATTCCAGCCAATAGGATTTAGAATTCCTAATGGTGGTCATGTTTTAAACCATAGAAAGAATAGAGGATGCTAGTTAGTAGATTCCCAGAAATAGATGAGGAATCGTTGTTAAGGACCCAATTCAGTTCAATCCTGTAAAGCAACAACAAAATAAAGCTTGAAGTTTGACATCAATTTCAGAGGAAGATTTTTTTTCAATTTTATCATAACAGAAACGAGGATCCGTGTTGGTAGCCATCTTTTTATGTTTTTTCACAATCAATATTAAATAAGAAATAGTAGCAGAAATTATACCTCACATTTACAGACAGATAGAATGACAAGCATGGCAAACAGACAGCAGACGCAAAGTAGTAGTAGTAACAGCTCACCTGAAAGTTTATTCAGGCAAGCTAAGAGAAAAGGCAAAACTGGTATAATAATCTACGTAATCATGAAATATGATATTTTTACTTGAAACATCTAAATACCCAAGTACTTTGAAATTTCTCTTTGTTACTTAGGACAAGATGATTCATCAAATATTAGTAATATTTCTTGTTTAATGAGAGAAAAATAGGACAGGAAAAAAACTGATGTTTTAAAAGCAGCCAACAACATTTAAAACCATGCAATGTCTGTCAATGTGTTAAAATTTATGTCAATATTAAATCAAGTCCTTTGTAGAGTCTGCAATCAAAGTCATTCAATACAGTACATCAAGGGCACACAATGTCAGTCAACTATTCATTGACGTCTGCTACTTGAAGGATTGCACCTAATTTTGTTCCAATATAAGTAACTCTTGCCACACAGGTTACAATAGAAAATCAAAAGCCACTATTACTACAGAAACATTCTCTTTTGCAACAGAAATTTTGCGTCAGCGAGGAAATAAATTTGTACATGTGCCTTTGCAGGACCTGTCAATCAAGGCTGACAATAATATCACTACAAGTGTGATATATTTCACTCTATTGGCAATAAGATTTGGTTGAACGATATGAAAAATATCTTCTTGAAAATAACACAATTTTTTATCCAAATTCTTCATTAGCAATTTGTGTATTAAATCTACATTGATTTTTACATTTTTAATAATTTCATAAATATAAAACTTTATAAAATAACTGTGAAGTTTATTTATTTTCAGTATCTTAAATGTCACTGAAGAAAGTAAAAATAACTAAATATAAATCTAGACGTAAACAGCACACGATTGATGTGTATCAAAATTAAAACTGAATCAATTTAAATGTCTCAGACTTCATAACAGGAACAGTTAAACAGGATTTCCCTGTCTTCACTGGTGCTAACATCTATCTGCGGCTAATGAAGTCAAGAGTACCTAGACCAAACTGTTGACCTCAAGCACATTATTGGGTTCATTAATAACAGAACAAGGAACACGACATTCATCATATTTCAATGTACCTAATTATTTCAACCCCGACCTACACATATTTTGTCTTTCACTAATGTCAGCAAATTTTTTCTAATAAATCTATGGACTTCAAAAAAAAATTATGTGCTGTAATTACTACAATTAAACATTACTTTGTCAGTGTTAAAAAAGTAGTTGGATAAAATGAACTACTCAATCTTATAGACCACACCTCCCTGTGTATACATCAAACAGATGACAATTTACAAAAAAGTATTTGAAGGCAGCGATGTTCAGTAACTAAAGATTAAATCTGAAAATCGAAAGCAATCAAATTATAGGGCTATTTTTTGCTGAATAATACAATTGCATGTTAATGATTTATGTACAAGTAAGCACGATTTTACACCTGAATAGATGATATGTGTGTGACATACCTTGTTGTGACATATACACCAGATTTTGTAAGCTTTGATGGTACAGACATAAAGACATCATTTTTGTTAATAGTTATATTTATCCATATGCCAGCTTTACAGTGCCATTCACAAATCCATCCAAAATTTAATATAAGGAGTAGGTCAAAATATTCCAGGTAAAAAACTTGCATTAATTCATGACCTGAATGTGGTTATAGAAACCATCCATCAGGCAGGATGACATGAGGGACCATCTCAAAAATATGAACCATGACCTGAGGGGAAAACCACAACATGCAGGTGGGATTGTCCTGGGGGAAATCCTCAAACTGTCATCATGTTGTACCAGGATGCTGATGGAATGAGGATAGTATATACAATGAACAAAAGCTGATAGTTACAGTAAAAATGTAATGAAACAACTATTAACCTGTTTAAATTTACTTTTAACTTTCAAAAAAGAAATAGCAACAAGAGTTATCTTTCTTGCCCCAACATTTTTACCTACCATCCTTACAGCTTTAAAATGTTTAAATTTGTCCAATATATCTATACATCGCACAAGCACAATGTGAAGTAACATCACAAGAGTTTTACGACATAACCATGTTAACAGCTCAATTTTGAAGTAGAAGTCAACAAATAAGACATAAGAAGGAACATTATGGTAAAATATTTAATAAATGTTTCAATTAAGAAATATATTACTGGAAGGCTCTATCTACACAATCAAGGATCTACCATATTAAGTTTGGTAAAAAGTAGGCAACTGGTTTATTTGGAGATTTTTTTTTTTTTTTTTTCAAAATAAGCCAAATTTGCATAATTAATTGCTAGTTAGTTAAGAAATCTATTTCTCAGGAAAAACATAACACACAGTTCAGATTAAGTTTGTTTTGGGGATAAATGAAGCACTATCATCTATTTGTTTCAATGAGTTATAACACCACTTTTAGGTATTTTACAGATATATCAAGCATTGTAACACCGCTTTTAGGTATTTTACAGATATATCAAGCCTTGTAACACCACTTTTACGTATTTGACAGATATATATCAAGCCTTGTAACACCACTTTTAGGTATTTTACAGATATATCAAGCATTGTAACACCACTCTTAGGTATTTTACAGATATATATCAAGCCTTGTAACACCACTTTTAGGTATTTTACAGATATATCAAGCCTTGTAACACCACTTTTAGGTATTTTACAGATATATATCAAGCCCTGTAACACCACTTTTAGGTATTTTACAGATATATATCAAGCCTTGTAACACCACTTTTAGGTATTTGACAGATATATATCAAGCCTTGTAATACCACTTTTAGGTATTTGACAGATATATATCAAGCCTTGTAACACCACTTTTAGGTATTTTACAGATATATCAAGCCTTGTAACACCACTTTTAGGTATTTTACAGATATATATCAAGCCTTGTAACACCACTTTTAGGTATTTTACAGATATATATCAAGCCTTGTAACACCACTTTTAGGTATTTTACAGATATATATCAACCCTTGTAACACCACTTTTTGGTATTTTACATATTTTTTACAGGTTCAATGTTCTTTAAATTGAGGTTTACAGTTAGCTGCTCAAATACAATTGTACATTTTAACTACCACCAGTATGAAAATGTTCAAAAGTTAACCATCTAAATGACAACTCTAAAAAAACCCTTTTTATCCTACCTTCTGGTCTTCGGTCAAATTTTCCACGTCCATTTGGTTGTCTCCCCTGACTACGACTTCTGCGACCTTTTGGTGGGTCTATATCTAATGGTACCCACTTCTGCTTGGAACCTAGAAATATATCCAGAATATATAAAGAAGATTTAGTCCTCCACTGAATACACATGTTGCATGCCCCACCCCTTTTGTAGCATACCCCACCCCCTTTTGTTGAAATGCTCATGTTCAACAGAACAATCAACAATTTTTTTTAATTATATAGCAGATGCTAAAGATTGCTCATTAATACTGTGCCTGTTTGTTAAATTTCTTGTGGTCTTTGAAATTATATTTCTTGACTTCTTTGAAAGAATAGAAGAAAGGTAAAAATATGACACATTCCACTCTTGTAAATAACTTTTTCTTCAGAAAAAAATCACTCTATATCCAAAAGCTAAATAGCTAGTTTCTGTCTTAAGAATCATCAAATATATTAAATACATCAACAGATACTGCATTTAAGTGTTTCCTATTCAAGGAAGTATGCAATTTATTTGTCGTAAAGCATACTTAAAATAGTAAAAGCATGTTTTTCAAAAACCACTTAAATATGAGTCTGGAAGAGCAAGTTTGGGAAATTTTGAATGAATGGCTTCTGGTGTTTTTTTTCAACTATACAGTAGCAGTTATTTTAATTGAATGGAAGTTGTGCACATTTAATGCAATTCAATATGTTATCACTAAATGCAGAAAATCATTTTTGTTGTCAATACTTATAAATTAATTCAAACATTAAAATAAATTACCATCAAAATTACACATATACGCATAAAAATGAACACAAAAACTGGAAGTATTACAGAGTAATACATTACTTGACAAGATTTTTTCAGGAATTAGTATTGTCATACAATTTATTCATTGAACTATACTACACCGCGAACAGGTATCTTTTCAATTATTTTATTGAACTATACTAAGATTTTTAATTAATGTCCCGAATGTAGTTGAAATATTGCTTGCTGGACATAAAACAACAATCAATCAATCAATTTAATTTACAATCCACCAAAGAACAGATGTCAATTGTTTAAAAGACATGCACTCCTTCTTGTTAATTATTTACAGGTTCAATTAAACCACAGAAAATACAGCATGTTTCATTCAAATTTTATTTTTCTGTGCAACACATCAAAGCTAACATTGGACAAAACATACTTGGTTTTCCTTTACGTCTAGGTGTACCGGGGCCATCTCCATTGTTGCTAGAGGTATCTTTGTTTTCTTTAGATGAATCTTCTCCCCCAGAATCACTGCCTTGTGATTGGCTACCTGAAGATCCAGCAGACGGTTGGTTTGTAACAGCAGTTTTCATTGGTTTCTTTGAGGACTGGGTCTACAAAATGTATTCATTTTATTTACACAGCTTTGTGTACTTTTTGTATTACTTTTGATAGTGCCTCTTTTGTTTTTTACTGTAATACAACAATGGAGGACTTGCTGTTCTGGGTTTTGGAGTTGAGCGCACCCTGCCAAAGTGAGACTCAAAACTGCTATCTCAGTGTAGACAGAACACCTGATCAATAGTAGACGAACTACTTTAACCACTTGGACACCGAGGCCCCATCCCACTCTGTCACCTGTCATTATGGAAGTATAGTTATGTGTGCAGGGTAGGTTTATTTTGCCTAAATTGGATCCACTTCCACAGTGGACAGGTGGAATGTCAAATCAAAGCCATATTGTACCTTTGAAGAAGACATCTTGTTTATATGGGATTTTACAATGCTTATCAAATAGATATGCCTTACAAATTTTAATAAAATAATCCTTTTGGGATTTTTATTTTAACTACAAATCAGGAGTTTCACATCGTGCAATCCCTAAAATTGATTCATGTAATCCCTGTAAAATATGGATCAGAATCTTCAGGTGTAATCAGTGTGACCTCAGGTGAAACACGAACAGAATATACATCATCTCCATATTTTACTCAAAATGGCAAAGTAGTGAAGTGAAGTGTCAACAATTGTATGAATAACTAAGAAATAGTAATTGAACATATTTGGACTCCTTTAAAGGTTTCTTGACCTGCAGTGGAAGTGCAAACTCTATCGTAAAATGAAAATGCATTGTGATGTCAGCATTAACACTTGCAACTTTTTGTGAAAATAAAACTACTGAACTAATATCTTTATAAATGTTCTTTTGGCTTTTTTGTTTTTGTTTTTGGTGGAGTTTTTTGTTGTTTTTTCTTTGTTTTGTTTTTTGTGACACACAGCATTACATTATGTTTTTTTTGTTTTAGGTAAGAAAATCTTTACTTTAGAAGTAAGCATATTGGATTGTAACAATAAGGAGAAAAAAAGACAAGTTAATAATAGGCTTGATGTCCAGAAAATATATAGATATATTATTCCACTTCCACAGTGGACAGGTGGAATGTCAAATCAAAGCCATATTGTACCTTTGATTTGTAGAAGACATCTTGTTTATGTGGGATTTTACAATGCTTATCAAATAGATATACCTTACAAATTTTAATAAAATAATCCTTTTGGGATTTTTATGTTAACTACAAATCAGGAGTTTCACATCGTGCAATCCCTAAAATTGATTCATGTAATCCTTGTAAAATATGGATCAGAACCATCAGGTGTAATCAGCGTGACCTCAGGTGAAACACGAACAGAATATACATCATCTCCATATTTTACTCAAAAGTGCAAAGTAGTGAGGAGTAGTCCCAGTTCCTATTGGTCTCTCTTTGTATGAATAATTAAGAAATAGTTATTGAACATATTTGGACTCCTTTGAAGTTTTCTTGACCAGCAGCGGATTTTACAAGTCGCAAGTGCTAACTCTATCGTAAAATGAAAATGCATTGTGATGTCAGCATTCACATTTAAAACTTTTTGTGAAAAAAACTACTGAACTCTTCAAATATCTTTATAAATGCTGTTTTAGCTTTTTTTTATTTTGATTTTGGGGGAGTTTTTTTTTTTTTTTTTTTTTTTTCTATGTTTTGTTTTTTGTGACACGCAGCATTATATTTTGTTTTTTTTTTTGTGATTTAGGCAAGAAATTTTTTACCTTAGAAGTAAGCATTTTGGAGTGTAACAATAATGAGAAAAAAAAAGACGAGTTAATAATAGACTTGCAGTCCAGAAAATATATAGATATTATTCCACTTCCACAGTGGACAGGTTGAATGTCAAATCAAAGCCATATTGTACCTTTGAAGAAGACATCTTGTTTATATGGGATTTTACAATGCTTATCAAATAGATATACCTTACAAATTTTAATAAAATAATCCTTTTGGGATTTTTATGTTAACTACAAATCAGGAGTTTCACATCGTGCAATCCCTAAAATTGATTCATGTAATCCCTGTAAAATATGGATCAGAATCATCAGGTGTAATCAGCGTGACCTCAGGTGAAACACGAACAGAATATACATCATCTCCATATTTTACTCAAAAGTGCAAAGTAGTGAGGAGTAGTCCCAGTTCCTATTGGTCTCTAATTGTATGAATAACTAAACTAGAGGCTCCCAGGAGCCTGTGTCGCTCACCTGAACCTGAAACCAAACAACCCTTTTTTGTCCAGCTCTTCTTTGCTATCAGGAATTGCCCAACACTTCTGCAAAAATCATTAATTTTGACCTTTTAAGGGAAATAACTCCTATAAGGAGGAGCTTTTGATGCTTAGAGGGAGAAGGGAGGTTCACTTCAAATTTGCTGTACCTGTTATACTTTTTTAACTATCAATTAAAAACTCTCTCGACTCCCCCCAACCTTTTTTTCATTTTTTCTATTTTAAGCCAACATAGCTATGCAGGTAGTCAGGTGTCATGATTTGCACAATTTTGGTAGAGGACGTCCTTAAGATGATATGTGCAATGTTTCAAAGCAGTCCTTTCATTTTTTAAAGAGGAGAAGATTTTTTAAAATCAAGTAAAATTGATTAAAAAAATGTTCAAGGAGAATAATTCCTAAACGGTTCATCAAACAATCTTGACCCTAAAGTCATTTTTGTAGCCCCCATAGAGCAGAACAATTAAGCAATGCTAACTTTTTCCCTAGTTCTAATAATTTTCAAGATTTTGAGGCAAAAATGTCAAAAATAATAAATTTCAACAATTAAAGGGCAATAACTCCTACAAGGAGTCATCATACAACTTCAACCCAATGAAGTGTTTCGTAGAGCTTTTGATGCAGATGAAGGCATGTCTCTTCGGTTTTCCTGTATCTGTTATACTTTTTTAAATATAAGCCTAAAATTGTATTTTACCCTCCCCCCCCCCCCCCTCCGTCCTATTTTTAGCCATGGTGGCCATGTTGGTCAATCTGCAGCCATGGTTAGTGAAAACTTGGTTGAGGACATATGACGGATGATGTGTACAAAGTTTTAAAGCAGTACTTTCAGTTGTTTCAGAGATGATTTTAAAAAATCAATTAAAACCGATTAAAAACCAGAGGCTCTTAAGAGCCTGTATCGCTCACCTGATTTTATAGGCAATGAAGATGGCATTTCCCTGATGTTAAAGTAAGTCCTGTAATTTTCAATAAACTTTAAATAGGACCATCCAAACAATATTACTAAAAAGCTTTGTTTCATTGGTTAACCAGTTGTATAGAGAAGATTTTTTTTATTTGCCCATAGGGTCCTATGTTAAACTAAGTCCTGCGGGGGAGGTGGCCATTTTGAATTTCCAATTGCAATAAAAAACATAAACTTTATAAAGGACCATCCAAACAATATTGCTAGTAAGTTTTTGTTTCCAATGATTAACCGGTTTCAGAGAAGAAGCCTTTTAAAACTTTTTCCCATAGGGTCCTAAGTTAAACTAAGTCCTGCGGTAGCGGCCATTTTGAATTTCCAGTTGGCATAAAAATCATAAACTTTATAAAGGACCATCCAAACAATATTGCTAGTAAGTTTTGTTTTGATTGGTTAACCGGTTTCAGAGAAGAAGCCCTTTTTAACCTTTTTCCTATAGGGTCCAATGTTAAATTAAGTCCTGCGTTGGCGGCCATTTTGGATATCAGATTGGGATAAAAAAACATTAACTTTATAGAGGACCATCCAAACAATATTGCTAGTAAGTTTTGTTTCCATTGGTTGGCCGGTTTCAGAAAAGAAGCCTTTCAAACTTTTTCCCATAGGGTCGTATGTTAAACTAAGTCCTGCGGTAGCGGCCATTTTGAATTTCAAATTGCCATAAAAAACATAAACTTTATAGAGGACCATCCAAACAATATTGCTAGTAAGTTTTTGTTTCCATTGATTAACCGGTTTCAGAGAAGAAGCCTTTAAAAACTTTTTCCCATAGGGTCCTATGTTAAACTAAGTCCTGCGGTAGTGGCCATTTTGAATTTCCAGTTGGCATAAAAATCATAAACTTTATAAAGGACCATCCAAACAATATTGCTAGTAAGTTTTGTTTTGATTGGTTAACCGGTTTCAGAGAAGAAGCCCTTTTTAACCTTTTTCCCATAGGGTCCAATGTTAAACTAAGTCCTGCTGTGGCGGCCATTTTGAATATCAGATTGGGATAAAAAACATTAACTTTATAGAGGACCATCCAAACAATATTGCTAGTAAGTTTTGTTTCCATTGGTTGGCCGGTTTCAGAAAAGAAGCCTTTCAAACTTTTTCCCATAGGGTCCTATGTTAAATTAAGTCCTGCGGTAGCGGCCATTTTGAATTTCCAATTGCCATAAAAAAACACAAACTTTATAGAGGACCATCCAAACAATATTGCTAGTAAGTTTTTGTTTCCATTGATTAACCGGTTTCAGAGAAGAAGCCTTTTAAAACTTTTTCCCATAGGGTTCTATGTTAAACTAAGTCCTGCAGTGGCGGCCATTTTGAATTTCCAATTCCCATCTAAAACACAAACTTTATAGAGGACCATCTAAACAATATTGCTAGTAAGTTTTGTTATGATTGGTTAAACGGTTTCAGAGAAGAAGCCCTTTTAAACTTTTTTCCCATAGGGTCCTATGTTAAACTAAGTCTTGAGGTGGCGGCCATATTGGTTTACCAATCAAAATAAAAAACACAAACTTTGTAAAGGTCCATCCAATGAACATTATGGCCAAGTTTGGTTTCAATTGGCCAAGTGGTTTCAGAGAAGAAGATTAAAATGTAAAAAGTTTACAGACGCCGACGCCGCCGCCGACGACGACGCCGACGGACGCAAAGTGATAACAATAGCTCACATGACCCTTTGGGTCAGGTGAGCTAAAAACAGTTCAAGGAGAATAACTCTTAAACAGTTAATCAGACAATCTTGACATTTAAGTCATTTTTTTAGCCCTCATAGAGCAGAACAATTAAGCAATGCTAATTTTTTCTCTAGTTCTAATAATTTTCAAGATTTAGAGGCAAAAATGGCAAAAAATCATCAATTTTGACAATTAAAGGGCAATAACTCCTACAAGGAGTCATCATACAACTTTGACCCAATGGAGTGTTTTGTAGAGCTTTTGATGCTGAAGAAGGAAGGTCTCTTCGGTTTTCCTGTATCTGTTATACTTTTTGAACTTTAGCAAAAAACTGTATTTTGACCCCCCTGTTCTATTTTTAGCCATGGTGGCCATGTTGGTTGGTCTGAGGCCATGATTTACTTGGTAGAGGACATTTTACTGATGATGTGTGCAAAGTTTCAAAGCAATCCCTTCAGTGGTTTTGGAGAAGATTTTTGAAGAAAAGTTAACAACGACGCCGACGGACGCCAAGTGATGGCAATAGCTCACATGACCCTTCGGGTCAGGTGAGCTAAAAATAGTAATTGTACATATTTGGACTCCTTTGAAGGTTTCTTGACCAGCAGTGGATTTTACAAGTCGCAAGTGCAAACTCTATCGTAAAATGAAAATGCATTGTGATGTCAGCATTCACACTTAAAACTTTTTGTGAAAAAAACTACTGAACTCTTGAAATATCTTTATAAATGTTGTTTTAGCTTTTTTTTTTTTGTTTTTGGTGGAGTTTTTTTTTTGTTGTTGTTTTTCTATGTTTTGTTTTTTGTGACACGCAGCATTATATTTTGGGGTTTTTTTTGTGATTTAGGTAAGAAATTTTTTACCTTAGAAGTAAGCATTATGGAGTGTAACAATAATGAGAAAAAAAAAGACGAGTTAATAATAGACTTGCAGTCCAGAAAATATATAGATATTATTCCACTTCCACAGTGGAATGTCAAATCAAAGCCATATTGTACCTTTGAATTGTAGAAGACATCTTGTTTATGTTGGATTTTACAATGCTTATCAAATAGATATGTCTTACAAATTTTAATAAAATAATCCTTTTGGGATTTTTATGTTAACTACAAATGAGGAGTTTCACATCGTGCGATCCCTAAAATTGATTCATGTAATCCCTGTAAAATATGGATCAGAATCATCAGGTGTAATCAGCGTGACCTCAGGTGAAACACGAACAGAATATACATCATCTCCATATTTTACTCAAAATGGCAAAGTAGTGAAGTGTAGTACCAGTTCCTATTGGTCTCTCTTTGTATGAATAACTAAGAAATAGTAATTGAACATATTTGGACTCCTTTAAAGGTTTCTTGACCTGCAGTGAAGTGCTAACTCTATCGTAAAATGAAAATGCATTTTGATGTAAGCATTTACGCTTAAAACTTTTGGTGAAAAAACTACTGAACTCTTCAAATATGATCTTTTTGGGTTTTTTTGTTTTTTTAAATTTTGTTTTTGATGGAGTTTTTTGTTGTTTTCTTTCCTTTGTCTTTTTGTGATACACAGCATTCCATTAGGTTTTTTTTGTTTTAGGTCGAGATTTTTTGGATTGTAACAATAAGGAGAAAAAAAGAAGCGCTAATAATAGACTTGCTGTCCAGAAAATATATAGATATATTATTTTTATTCATTCTTTGGATCTTACCTCTGTCACTTCATGTAATGCTGGCCAATTTTCATCACTCAAACCACTGGATGCCTACAAACAACAAAAAATATGGCATTAAATGATACCCTGCCACAAGAAATAGGGCATTAAATGATACCCTGCCACAAGAAATAGGGCATTAAATGAAACCCTGCCACAAGAAATAGGGCATTAAATGATACCCAGCCACGTTGAATTGTTTTTAATAATCATTAACACATTTTACTGAATTATGTATCAGCCAACAGGAATATGCATGATAACTGTCCATCTCAGAAGAAAATGTTTACCGTGACCCTGGACCTATGATAATTATTTTAAATTGGCCTTACTCACAAACTACAAAAAGGGGGGGGGGAATGTACAGATCGACAGACATCTTATATCCATACAGAGGATATTACATGATAACCGCCAGTTTGTGTAGCAGGGTGTAAAAATGTGGTACAAGTCAACCAGAGGCTTGCAATGGCCTGTACTAGTCACCTGATTATGTCGAAATATTATTGTAAACTCATTCAATGAATAATTCAGAATGAATACTATCATGAATTATTTATAATTTTTTTGCTATTTTCTTCTCAACAATTTGATATAAAATAACAGATTACTGTTGTTTGTAATTATAATATAATAACATTAACTCAATTCTAAACCTATTTTTAAACTGCTATACCATGCACAAAAATTTCATACATTCAAAATTGCTAAACAGTGAAAATAAAGGCAAAGATTTATAATCACACATTTATTAAGTACACAAACAATCCTAAACATGGACAACAATTCCTTATGTAAGTACATAACATATTTTTGGTAACTAAGCAACCTACATGTAAATGAATATTTTTACCGTCATGTCACATAATAAAACAAGTACACTATCAAACCACTACACATTTTCCTTGATTTTATTCAGATGTAATAGGTCATGAATTTGTGTTAAAATTTAGAACAAACAACATTAATGTTAAAATTGTCCCTTACATGTACATAGATTTACACAGACAAATTAAGCTCCATTGTGAAGCAAAGAGCCAGACATACGGCAACTTTCAACAGCTGGCCTATACTGTAGAAGGCAAAGACGAATTTTATATTACCTTTGTAGTACAGATGGTAAAGAAAGATGTCTGGCTTGTTGAGTGTATTTTGGTGCTAAAGTACTATAGCCAGTAGCCCCCCCCCCCCCTTCCCCTGTTATGTCCTATAGCCTGTAGTCCCCATTCTTCCCAAAATGTTGATGTACTAAAGCCAGTAATCTAATGTTCAACAAACAGTATAACAGTCCCAACCAAATTTTACTGACCCGAACTGACCGTTTTGATACATTTACCTGAATTAATGCACAAAAAATTAAATGTGTTTGTGACAAAACAAGACTGAAACTCTATTCTGCCCAACTAGTCCACATAGCTACCCTGTACCCATGGCCCTTAGGCACTACAACTAAGAGGTAATTGAGACACATTTCTAGTACCCCCACCCATCAACTTACATGAGAACTAAAGAGGAAGATGTAACAAGCTATGTAGAATCCTCAGCTGTCATGACCCTCCTAGATTAAAATAGAGGCCACAGTTTTATCATGTCATCTAAATTGGTTCAATCTTATTTTAGCCAAGATTGGAACACTTACAAGATAATGGTTTGTAAATTACCTTAATCCGTTTTTAAAAATAAATATGTTACATTTTAAATTTCAATTTTGTAAGCTACAGCTTAAAATATTATTTGTTAACGTGTTTGTTTGAATTGGGTTTTACACCAAAATCAAGAAGTTTTCATTTATATTATGGCTTCTGGTTTTTAATGTGAGAGGAAGCAGGATTACTGAGTTCCCACCCCTGACGGCAGAAAATCTAGAAATTCTGGTCAATTACATGGGAGTCTAACACACCAAACCTGAAGCTGGGTTAGGCACACCAGTAATCAAATTTTAAGTTTAATATTTAACCTGAGAAAGATTTACATGTATTTATCTTAGCATGGTCATAATATTAACAAACTTAAGCATTCACCTTAAAAATTTTGATCCTAAAAATAACCCAATACACAACTTCATGTACATGTAGTATTAATTCCAGCTACATACCAACAACAGCTCCCAAACCATAATCACCTGATTGTTTTTCGACTTACCTGTGTAGTCTTGTTGACATCTGTGTTTGCCTTGATTACTTTTATTTCTTCACCTACAAATATCAATAAAATGTATATATATCTGACATTTCACAATATTGGTCTGTACATCAAAACACTATTGTAGTCTATACAACACTGTACCATAAATACAACTCATTTCCAACACTCCCACACATCTGTTAATTTTTAGAACTTTAAAGTACATTGTAACGAAAATATGTAGACAGGTACCAATGTCCTGTATATTGACTTAACAAATGAGTATCCATTTTAAACATATGATGTCCGTACACTTAGCTTTGATAACCAGAGGCTCTTAAGAGCCTGTATCGCTCACCTGATTTTATAGGCAATGAAGATGGCATTTCCCTGATGTTAAAGTAAGTCCTGTAATTTTCAATAAACTTTAAATAGGACCATCCAAACAATATTACTAGAAAGCTTTGTTTCATTGGTTAACCAGTTGTATAGAGATTTTTTTTATTTGCCCATAGGGTCCTATGTTAAACTAAGTCCTGCGGGGGAGTTGGCCATTTCCAATTGCCATAAAAAACATAAACTTTATAAAGGACCATCCAAACAATATTGCTAGTAAGTTTTTGTTTCCATTGATTAACCGGTTTCGGAGAAGAAGCCTTTAAAAACTTTTTCCCATCAGGGCTCACGCTGGGTCAAAATTATAGGGAGAAGTCACTTCTCTTTTGGGTGGTTGACAGGGAGAAGTGAGAATAGAACAGGGAGAAGTGGGTGGACAACAGGGAGAAGTTACATATGTCGCGAAAGCGTCCTGTTTTCTTTGTTTTTAAAAAAAAAAAATAAGAGTTGGCATTTGTATTCTTATTGTTATATGTTTCTTCAGCAGTTTAATTTATTGAGGATAAAGTATCAAAGATTTGATTAACTATTCAGTATACTTATTTCACAATTTTCATAAATACATGTATTAAACATAACAATAATAAAAGTATAAACTGTCACAAAATTGTTCATTAAAAAAAATGTTTCTTTGTCATTGGTATACAAATTGATTGAATTATAATGAAGTACTATAAGAACTAGAAGTAGAAAATTACATCATTGTGATACATATTATATTATGTAAAATGGTAAAATTCACTATTAAAAGTATTTTAAAATATTTTTTACTTAAATTTGTTGAAAGTAACTGCCAAAATACTTTTTTACTACGTTTCTGTCATTGCAATACTCATTTCCTTCCTATCAGCGTAGTACATTTGCAATCTCCGGTACCAAATTCATATCCGCTCCGGAAAGTTTAATATTTTTTGCACTGAACTGGTTTTCGGTCGTATTTTAAACCTACGCTTCATATACTTTATACAAATTAAACGGGTACCAGTTGACTTTGTGGCGCGTAAACATAATAAACATGACGCGGTTTCAAAACTACGACGATTCTTACCAAAATGGGAATAAAATTTTAAAGGCGACATTAGGCGATTCTACAGAATGATAGGGCGACTTCACTTCGCTTTGGAAGATGATCGAGGGCGAAGTGGGACCACGATAAAGCGACTTCTTCGCCCGAGTCGCCCTCCAACGCGAGCCCTGCCCATAGGGTCGTATGTTAAACAAAGTCCTGCGGTAGCGGCCATTTTGAATTTCCAATTGCCATAAAAAACAAAAACTTTATAGAGGACCATCCAAACAATATTGCTGGTAAGTTTTTGTTTCCATTGATTAACCGGTTTCAGAGAAGAAGCCTTTAAAAACTCTTTCCCATAGGGTCCTATGTTAAACTAAGTCCTGCGGTAGTGGCCATTTTGAATTTCCAGTTGGCATAAAAATCATAAACTTTATAAAGGACCACCCAAACAATATTGCTAGTAAGTTTTGTTTTGATTGGTTAACCGGTTTCAGAGAAGAAGCCCTTTTTAACATTTTTCCCATAGGGTCCAATGTTAAACTAAGTCCTGCGGTGGTGGCCATTTTGCATATCAGATTGGGATGAAAAAACATTAACTTTATAGAGGACCATCCAAACAATATTGCTAGTAAGTTTTGTTTCCATTGGTTGGCCGGTTTCAGAAAAGAAGCCTTTTAAACTTTTTCCCATAGGGTCCTATGTTAAATTAAGTCCTGCCGTGGCAGCCATTTTGAATTTCCAATTGCCATAAAAAACACAAACTTTATAGAGGACCATCCAAACAATATTGCTAGTAAGTTTTGTTTTGATTGGTTAACCGGTTTCAGAGAAGAAGCCCTTTTTAACATTTTTCCCATAGGGTCCAATGTTAAACTAAGTCCTGAGGTGGCGGCCATTTTGAATATCAGATTGGGATAAAAAACATTACTTTATAGAGGACCATCCAAACAATATTGCTAGTAAGTTTTGTTTCCATTGGTTGGCCGGTTTCAGAAAAGAAGCCTTTCAAACTTTTTCCCATAGGGTCCTATGTTAAATTAAGTCTTGCGGTGGCAGCCATTTTGAATTTCCAATTGCCATAAAAAACACTAACTTTATAGAGGACCATCCAAACAATATTGCTATTAAGTTTTTGTTTCCATTGATTAACTGGTTTCAGAGAAGAAGCCTTTTAAAACTTTTTCCCATAGGGTTCTATGTTAAACTAAGTCCTGCAGTAGTGGCTATTTTGAATTTCCAATTCCCATCTAAAACACAAACTTTATAGAGGACCATCTAAACAATATTGCTAGTAAGTTTTGTTTTGATTGGTTAAACAGTTTCAGAGAAGAAGCCCTTTTTAACTTTTTTCCCATAGGGTCCTATGTTAAACTAAGTCTTGAGGTGGCGGCCATATTGGTTTACCAATCAAAATAAAAAACACAAACTTTGTAAAGGTCCATCCAATGAACATTATGGCCAAGTTTGGTTTCAATTGGCCAAGTGGTTTCAGAGAAGAAGATTAAAATGTAAAAAGTTTACAGACGCCGACGACGACGACAACGCCGACGGACGCAAAGTGATAACAATAGCTCACATGACCCTTTGGGTCAGGTGAGCTAAAAATCCAAGGCCTGTAATTTCTCTAAAAATCAGTGGACTATAGACCCACAAACCAAAAATCAGCAAAATATCTTCAAGGATTTACAATAAAAATTCAAAAAACATATGGGACGGACAGATGGACATGGGTTAAAACAGTATGCCCCCAAGTGTTCATTGTTGGAGCATAGTTGTGGGATATGAAAATAAGCAGCTTTATATTAGTCCATACATTTGTAGACCAATTTAGTGTTCTTTTCGCAGGTCACAACTACAACACTATTGATCTAATTGCATCAAAGTCTGTGAAACAATTAAAATAAACAAATCTGGAAAACTGAACTTAATCTACAAAGATGAAATGCAGTTTGAGCTGGGACCAAAACATCATTCTTCTGGATAATTTTGAACTAAATTCAAAACACTGAAATGCAGTCTATCAGCTTCTGGATAAATGTAATATATTTTCATTGTATAAATGTTCATCAAGTGTATATATATATAGCCATCAGTCCCGTATAACATATTTTCTATCATATACCTGTTTATCAAATACTGCAAGCTGTTACAAGAATTTCATTATACTGGTGGGTGTTTAGTAGAAACATTATTATAATAATACCAATCTTTATATGTATTTCAACCTCAAAATCAACATGTTAGAACTGACAAAATGGCATATATTTGTAAATGTATAATGTTTATGCTATAACAGGTTCTGTACCTCCGTTATAGTGATTTTGATAAGAGGAGCCCCATGTCTTTAATCTCAATAAATGTGGACACAACAAAATGTTAGCCTTTAAAATAAAATTACACGAGAAAACTGTAAATTGCTTTATGAAGTCATCATATAATATTATGAGAAACTGACTGATTCCAAAACTTGCTCATTGGATCGGGACCATAATATCAAGGTCGAGGTCATGTGACACCTATCAGACTGTCATGTACCTTTCATCAAAAACTTGTAATCCCAGTTGTAATTCTACTATGCATGGTTACTGAGGACCCCACTTAATCCAATAAATTTAACATTTACTGGACCGTAAAATTTAGGTCAAGGTCGAGTTACAGACATCATAAGCTACTACTGGACCAAACTTTTGATGACCTATGGCCTTAGCTTACAAAAGATAAAGCAAAAAATGATTTGTTAACACTTCCCGTGCCACACGAAACCCATATACATGTCTTGCTTCCAGTGACTTGTATTGCAGGCGAGACAAAAACCGATACTTTCCCATTGAAATTTTATAAGAACACTTTACAAATTTAAAGGTTACTGACATATGTCTCCTTCTCTTATCACTGCTGTCATTGCATGCTTTATTCTACACATATGTGCATTAAAGAAAAGCGACAATTTGCAAACATTTCGTGCTGTTGTCATTGTAAAAACAAGTGTGGACACAGAAAAATGTCTCGCCTGCATTCCGCATCAGTAACGAAAATAAATTTCGTCATAAGCATTACGTAAATAGCATTAAATATCAGCAGCGGCCTGTATACGAAATATTGTCACCATACTATGCATAGTTACAGGGGAACAGCCGTAACCCAAAAACTTTAACGTAGTCGCTGGACTGTGAAATTGAGGTCAAGGTCAGGTGGAACCTACCAGACAGTCATGTACTATTCATCAGCAACCTATATACCAAATATTGTCATCCTACCATGCGTAGTTACAGACAAACTATCGTAACTCAAAAACTTTAACGTAGTCGCTGGACCGTGAAATTGAGGTCAAGGTCAGGTGACACCTACCAGACAGTCATGTACTAGTCTTCAGCAACCTATACACCAAATATTGTCATCCTACCATGCGTAGTTACAGAGGAACTGTCGTAACCCAAAAACTTTAACGTAGTCGCTGGACCGTGAAATTGAGGTCAAGGTCAGGTGACACCTACCAAACAGTCATGTACTAGTCATCAGCAACCTATACACCAAATATTGTCATCCTACCATGCGTAGTTACAGAGGAACTGTCGTAACCCAAAAACTTTAACGTAGTCACTGGACCGTGAAATTGAGGTCAAGGTCAGGTGACACCTACCAGACAGACAAGTACTAGTCATCAGCAACCTGTATACCAAATATTGTCATCCTACCATGCGTGGTTACAGAGGAACTGTCGTAACCCAAAAACTTTAACGTAGTCGCTGGACCGTGAAATTGAGGTCAAGGTCAGGTGACACCTACCAGACAGTCATGTACTAGTCATCAGCAACCTATACACCAAATATTGTCATCCTACCATGCGTAGTTACAGAGGAACTGTCGTAACCCAAAAACTTTAACGTAGTCGCTGGACCGTGAAATTGAGGTCAAGGTCAGGTGACACCTACCAGACAGTCATGTACTAGTCATCAGCAACCTATACACCAAATATTGTCATCCTACCATGCGTAGTTACAGAGGAACTGTCGTAACCCAAAAACTTTAACGTAGTCGCTGGACCGTGAAATTGAGGTCAAGGTCAGGTGACAGGTGACTGACTGGCAAGTACTCATCATAAGCTACCTCTGGACCAAATTTGATGGACCTAGGGCTTGGGCTTACAAATATATGAAGCAAGATGTCAAGTGTTTACGCCGCCGCCGCCGCCGCCGGATTCCCATACATATGTCTCGCCTCCAGCGACGAAAGTCGCAGGCGAGACAAAAAACAGGACTACAGTAATATTCTCCAACCAAAACACAAAGGGAATAGCAGCTTCATCTTTATAAATATAAGATACTACTATTCTACAGAACTTCTAAGCTACATTTCATTCTGTTTGATTAACATGTACTTCTAAATGCAATTCCCCAATGGGTCTTACAACTAATTGAAAATGAATTCCTTTGTGTTGTAAATGATTTCACATTGACCTTCAAATTCCATTTTAAAATATACTCATTAAGTAGTTATAAAAGTACATTAGCATAACACGTGGTCATCAAATCAAAAGTTTTCTACAATGTTAACTCGAGCAATAAATTCTTCAAAACTTTACAATGAACATTTATAGACAGCTGCCTAATTTCTCACAAGATGAATCGTTCATGATAAATCAATACATCTAGTCACTCAGTTATTCCATCACGCCAGTTTTCCACTAAATCATGTACCATATGGTAAAAAATCATATGGTTGGCAGCAACAAAAATTAATTTTAACCAATCAGAAATAAGATAACTAGTTACCTCTGGCCAATCAACCTCACCAACAAAATTTGCATTAAATGTTAATCTGTCCACCTGTAATTTGGTGTATATATTATAAGGTATTATCTAGTCGTCACCGTGGTCACATGACAACTGAACATGTCAGATAATCAGGATATGATATCCTAACTACATGTACCTGTAATACACTAATAATAGTCACAACAACTATCTGAATTACTTTACATTTTAAAGGTTTAAATCTTTAATACACAATTTGCAACTTATCCTAAAAATGGTGCCTTTTGAACTTATCAGTAAATTTGTGATGACTTGACAAGTTATTTCAGATACCAGTGTTGTTGTAAAGGTTTAAGTATTGATAGAAGACGAAGGAGGTCAAAGATCTGTTGTGACCTTCCTTACCAGTCTTCATTATTGATTGATGCTCAATGCCCAGTTTAATGGATTTCAAATATCCACTGTACACCACAGAAATGATTGCTTTTGCTACTAATATGTAAATCACCCCCTTTTTGTAGTGAATGGTATCTCCAAACCACCACAAAAATTAAAGTAATCCAAGTTCTTCTTTCAATATACAATTATGCAGGATTTAAGAGTCTACTCTCTTATCAAATCCCTTTTTCTATAGCTAATGTCTTCTCTATCTACACTTCACTCCATTTACATTGTTCCTCTCAAAGGGAGGTAATACCGCTGATAGGTCAACAAGCACTTGTATGACAGCATATAATGTACAAGATTTTTGACTGTTTTCCATCTTCTACTTGCATCGAATCAAAAATTGTAGGAAAAATTGAGTTTCATTGTACTAGTATTTAAAATAATATAGTACTTATAGTACATAATAATATTTTGTTAGTCAAAGCAACCCTTACTGGTTTCCCAGAAATTACACTATATACAGTATAACCTGTATCTAATGACCTTAGTACAAGAGGTGGTTATAGACAGTCATTGATTTATGGTATCGATGTCAGCTGGTGTTATTTGTCTACGTGTATATTATTTGTATTTCTTACAGATTCCTGATTGACTGCATTGTTGCTTAATGGCCAGCTTAGTATTTCAGCAATATACAGGACGAGAACAAATAAACAACAATACCAAGTCCCCTACCGGTAAATAAATTTTTCATAGTCCAAGGGCAATAATTTCATGAAAAAATCATTGGACAAGAACAGCATTAGAACTATATCTGGACCTCATCATGGTTTACTCATACCCCCTAAATGAAACTTGCAAACCTTTTATTTTTATTATGGGTTCTGCTAAGTTAGAAGACAGATGATAAAAGTGGATTATATACTTTCTGCTGATGACTAGTTGTGTATTTATTTATGAGTATAGAGACAACATTTATGCTGTTATGTATTGACAAATGTGTATTATCATGAAATAATGACAAATCACATTATTACTGTTGCAGTACTTTCATTGAACTCAGGACTAGAAATTGTCTTTTTTTTTTTTAATTCAATCGAGTTGTTAAAAAAAATTATTATAGTGCAAGTTTTTATTTATCAACGAACAAATTTTAAAGCTTTAAATTTCCTCACATGAACTAGATTCTACATTGATTCTACTGGCAACGCGGGAGTGAAAAACCACAAACTTAATAAACAATTTTTTCCAAATTTGGTAGAGATAATTTGTGGGTCCACACCTTAAATTTTAGGTGCAACACTGTGTAGTGTTTTTCAGTAACCATCATCTCTGGATGTACTGCACTTGTTGAAATTTTAAAAAGAAACTGCATGCCTTGGTCTAAGAAAAAGGGATTCATCTTTCTGTAAAATCTGAATGTTGTAACTTTTATGACATTTTTGTGCCAAGCATGCAAGACTTGGTCGTCTTCCATTAATGGTCCGCTTCACAGTGAATTTTTTATCCCTTGCCATTTCATCATTGACGAAAGCATTTAAAAAATTGATGGTTGATTCCTAAATCAATAACATTACTGAAATTCCAACAATAAAAATTGTGTCCATACAAATTCATTCTACCAAGTGTAAAACAACATATTTATTACCCCAAGCCAATTAATAGGAAATTTAATGATTTCACCTTGTTCCTCATAAAAGCAGGTGTCAATGTTTTAACATTCAGGTACCAGGAATAAGTGGTGCTCCTAATACACCAACAAAAGTGTCATACAGACTTCCAATGCAATTAAAAAATTGCAAAGATTTCCTGTATTTAACTAATTTCTTACATCTTTTATGGGTTTTAAATGGATTACACACCATTTGTTTTCTTATGAGATATGTCTATTTACCAACAGAAAAAAGGCCCTTAATGAAAAATTGTAAACGTTTGATAAACCAAACGCATTTAAATTAGTTTTAAGATTAAAGTTCTTTCAAAATTAATAAACATTTTTTAAACTGTTTTTTTTTTAAATATATAAGCTGCAATTGAAAGAATATACTCATACTGTACAATTATGGTGGGCGGTATTACTGTTATAACTGTGTCTTGTGATTCGAGTCCAGTCTGCGACGTTATCCACAAGCCCGATGCCCCAGACTAGTAATTTTCAGCTCGTTCTAGTAAATTTTATTTATCGCTAGCCCGACCGGCCTTATTTGAAATTTAAACATATTTGGAGTTCAAAGTATTACAAAAAGGATCGTGTACGACATTTATCACGAGGAGATAAACAGAAGGAAACGAAAACCAGTCGCTAGTTCCGGTACTTCGATCTGTCTGATAACCAGTAAAAAGTGGACCAACACGGACACAATAATGAAGGCAATTGTTTATAAAACGAAAAGACCATCATGTTTCCCCCGATTAATTATATATCTTTAATGGTATAAAAATGTTTTAGTTTAATTCACACAATCAATAAAGTTATTAAAATAGATTTATGTCATTGAGTTATCTTCACCGTGTTGGTACACTTCGATTTTTTTGGTAATTAGAAAGACCGGAGACCAGTCACCATGTGTCAACAAACATAAAACTCAAGCACTTATTAAAAGACTATGAGGAATAACAAAACTTGAAAACTCTGACATTGTTTTTATTATCATTATGGACAGCACACATGAATAAAAATAAATAGTGTCACAAGTTTTCCTTGTTTAATAAATTTTTTGCTAATGTAAAATCCTTAAAATTAGCTAAAAAAAAGTTTTCAACCAGCTAAAACCATTTCAGGTATGCTCAGAATGCAGGATTTTGCATCTAAGATGCCCCCATACCCCCCTAGCAGGTTCGTGTCGCTTTGCGACCCTCAACCAGTGTCGGACTAGTGGAAAATTTTGAGGACTAGTAAATTAAAAATTTTTACAAGTCCAGTGGACTAGTACCCTCAAAAGTTTTTGGTGCAGACTGCGAGTCATTGGCAATATGCTCTATCGGTATGATCTAAGAATATTGGTACGCTCAGGAAAATCTGTAAGACTGTAAATTGTAGTCATATTCTAAAAAATCGAAGAATGTGTCCATGGGCCACAGATGCCCCCGCTAAATGAAGTCCCAAACAGGAAGTAGTTGTCCGACAGGCCTGATAGTCGCTTAAGACGTACAACTTGTGACACTGAAGCTGAACCACCCTGCCTAATTTCAAATTGTTCTCATGTACAGTTTCTGAGAAAAGCTTGATAGAACTTTTCATACTTGTGTTCACACATTTTTATATCGGCCAGGGCTCACCACACTGGGCGAAGTGGGCGACAAAGTCGCCCTACTAGTACCTGGCGTCGCCCTAAGGCGACTCAAAAGCGAAGTCGAAGTCGCCCTGTCATTTCCTTCAAGTCGCCCGATGGTTCACATAAGATACTTGTAAATCTGGTCCAAATACTTCACCCAGACTACCAATTTATCAGTAAATGGGGAATTCCAATAAAAACGGAAACCAATAAGCGTATTTTACGTATTTTCAAACGATTTACGTCTTTCAAATGTATTACGCGCCATTTGTTTATTTACCGGATGTGACTAAATTCACTAATTACCGGAAGTGAACAACAAAGAAAAGTAATGTACAATGACCCATAATGACAAATCGTAACTTTTTTGATAAACAAACACTTTTAATTGGTTTCAAACTTCAGTTCTTTCAAAGAGTATTGTACTTAAACAATTTTCTTTGATAAGTTTATGAGATTCACTTGAAAGAATAAAGATGTATAGTAATTATCGGCATCATGAAGTTCTGTAGATGGGTGTCCTATGAAGCAATTTGGATCAGCACATCTTTGTCCAAGTGGAAGTGTGCTGAACAAAAGAATTATTTCTGGGTTTAATGTAATGTTATTTTATCTTCTTTGGAAAATTTGCTGAGATAAACATGGCATGTTCATAACAAACTGTTAGGAATATTATGATACAAGAACTCATGAATGAAGTTTATGTCTACACATATAAAAATATTTTTGTTGATCTATTTTTATTTGTAAATATCCTTGTATGGCTACAAGTACTGAAGTAGACAGAAAATGGTGTTTTTTTTCATTGATTAATGGTAAAGGTTATGTGCTGTTTGATATTGCATACCATGAATAACATGAAAAAGAAAGAATAAAACTGAATCTAAGTGTTATGGTTTTAAAACACAAGAGAAATAATCCTGGAAATTGATGTAAATAATGAAAAATTTATGTAACTACTGCGAAATTAATTATTTGTACAGCCCCCTTACTTCTCCCTAGTGTCTCCTGAAGTTTCCCTATCAGGGCCTGACTTCTCCCTGTTTGGCTGCCAGGGAGAAGTCACTTCTCCCTACTTTTTTGGAGTGTGGTGACCCCTGATCGGCCCTGTCCCAAACAGGAAGTGGTTGTCCTACAGGTCTGAAAGTCGCTTAGGATCTACAGCTTGTGATACTGAACCACCCCGCCAAATTTCAAATTGTTCTCATGTATGGTTTCTGAGAAAAGCTTGACTGAACTTTTCATACTCTTGTTCACACATTTTCATTTCAGCACAGTCCTAAACAGGAAGTAGTTCTGACAACTACTTCCTGGTCTGAAAGTCGCTTGTCGTCGCGGGAGCATAAAAACGTTAAAAGTTACTTTATTTACCTAAAATTACCCTTGTCTTCTTGCTTTTCATATGTTTAAATGCCAATCATCAGCATTTAGCTTAAAACATGTGTGTGCCTATATTTGACGCATAATTGACCCCCAAAAAAATAACCCAGAGGAAATCATGAAACAATACACCAATTATTTTTAATAAGCAGGGCTCCACATAGAACATACCCTCGCAATTTTTTTTTGGCAATGGTACGAATTTAGTCCCATTACTCGTCAGGGTTCTCCACACTTTTTAGAGTAAAAGGCTGAATCACTAAAGTAGAAGGCAGGGGGTCTGGGGGCGGCTCAAGGCCCCCAGTGGGGTTAAGAGGCAGCGCCCCTATAGAGGGTCCAGGGGGGCTTCGTCCGAAAATGGTTTTAAGCTATTTTGAATGTGATTTGGACACCTCTCCTGGCATGAGCAGACAGATAAATGTTTTCACTGTTAGAGTGAATAAAAGTATAACGTAACAGCTTTACTTTATTTTAAGTCTATACATGTTATAAGACGTCGTATTCTCAGCGGAAAAAAAATCCCATGTAATTAATTTATCCAAACACCGGTGGATATCGTAGGTTATCATTATTATCATTATTTGCAACTTCGTAAAAGGTAAAAGACATATTACCATCCTTTCTTACCATCGGTTAGTTTCTGCCTTTTAGTGAAATAGTCTGTAATATTTTTATTTCCAGCTACCCGTTTATTCATTGCAGTTTTATACACCGGAAACGCATGTAAAACTATACCGGTGTTGACACAAAGAAATACCGTAAATTATATTTTGCATCGAACGCGGACCTCGCCGAGAGCACCATTAAAAAAACGAACACGCTACGAGAAAAACAAACTTCAGCTGCCGATTTCTCTACATTATAAAGATTAAATTTTCATTCATAATTTTTTTAGCAATAGGTAACATAAATTTGGCAAAAAAGTAGCCGGTCAAAATACAAAAATACACGGCAATATAGCCGGCTACCGGCTTCAAAGGAAACCACTGCTCGTAATGTAGCAAATGGGAGTGAATCACTCCAGGCACTTTGATGTCCAACAGAAGTTGCATATACAATCAGACGTGGTCGATCTTGATATTTTTTGACCTTGTCTTCATTTTTAAAATCAGTTTCGTGTTTAAAATCAATCATTATTGATAAGTGATGATAGTTATTGCCATTTTTAATTACCCGCTGTGTGTTTTGTATTAATTGACATTCGTGTGTCTTTAATTATGTTTACTACACGAAAAACAGTTGAGAAACCCGAAACTGCATGGCATGTTGCATCTTGGGTAATACATAAGTAAATTACTGGATTCTTACTACGGAATGGTTGTTATAGTATGCAAATTAGCACATTTGAAATTAGGTCACATTATCCATATACGGAAAAATGATCAACCTAGCATTTTCCTCGTGTGTCTTCAACAACGAAAAAGATATTTCTTCAATAATTAGTTTCGCAATGTCTTAAGCTTCAATAATGTAAAGAAGGTGAATATTATGTTTGAATTTTGTATAAATAGACCGAAGTTAGAATTTTTTTTTTCTACATTATGAGCAATAGGACTGAATTCTGCCATTAATCCGACAAATCACAAAACTAACTTCGGATTATAACGGCAGTAAAATTTGGCCTAGGGTGTCTCATGAAGCAATTTTGCTCAGCACATTTTTGTCCAAGTGGAAGTGTGCTTAACAGAATTATTTCTGGGTTTTGTGTAATGTTATTCTAAAAGTATAAAAATAAAACTAGCACTTCTTTTTTTTTCCTGCTGTACAATACTTGACCCACTTTTCACATACTATTTTAAGTCGAAACTCACACATTTTTCTTTTCCGCTGTAATCATTTATAAAAGTTAAACAATTATTTGGACATATTTAAGTCAGAACTCCTCGTTTGTTATCGGTTATGCTGAATAAGTGTTCAAAGTTTGATGAAGTTCCAATTTAGGTTGCATTTTATCATATGGGCGAATCGTGGTGGGACAACTTGGGACAGACTGAAAAACAATACGTCCCACATAAAATGGAACCCAAAAAATAGTTTCAAGGTACACCATTGTCACCAGTATATGTCACTACTCAAATTTACAAAACTTGTCAAAACATCAATTCATGACAAAATCCAGACCTAGAATTTCTCAATATAAGGAATAAGTGTACGCGACACAACTGACATATACCAACGGTTATTTGAAAAATCTACAATGGAAGACAGCCAGTACTTAGCCTTCAATGTGACCTGTGGTCCCTGCTTGCTGTTTTTTAAGAGGCCCAAGATTAAAATAAAATGCAAACGATTCAAAACAAATCCTAAAAATGTCGAAGAAAGACTCCCTTCTGGACAAAGAACACCTAACATAAAGACAACGAGTACAAACATAAGCTTTGGTTTATGACGAAATTTTCACTTTCATCCATCAACAAAATGTTTCAGTCGATGGGTTGAACAATAACATTCTCCTGGGATATTTTCAAGCATATCTGTCAACAACGGTTGCAATGTCTACTTCGATGTCTTTGTGAACAAACAACAGAACAAGAGCACTGAACCTATCCTCGCTCATGGTACTCCAAAAACTGTTCTTGACGAACTTGAGAGAGGAGTTAGCTCTTTCTACAGAACTAGACGTGACAAAGGTGAGTAACAGCAAATTCAGAATTTTTGTTACATTTGGATACATTACGTGATCCATCCTTTTGTCAACTAGCGTGCTGGAAATGTCATTTGGTTTGTCTGAGTATTCCAAAGTGGCTTTTTTATTCTGTAACTCATTTAAACAAATTATCACTGTTTTAATTAATCAGATATACGTGTTCATAGGCTAGCCCATATTTAAAGCTAAATAAAATACAGTAGTGGGACTTACCGCTTCGTAATGGGCTGTCTAAACAACATGACTAAAAGACCTTGTCTACTAGATGATGTTTGTCAAGTTTTTTTTCCGTTTTGCCGATTGTGACATTACGGTTAAGTAAATATTACATATTCTGGAAACTGATTATTAGATGACGTCATGACAACTAATATTCAAATCAATTTCGAATAGGATTCAAAGTAATTACGTTTAAAACTGTCATTGAACAGGGCTCACGCTGGGTCAAAATTATAGGGAGAAGTCACTTCTCTTTTGGGTGGTTGACAGGGAGAAGTGAGGATAGAACAGGGAGAAGTGGGTGGACAACAGGGAGAAGTTGCATTACCGGTAAATTTCACGAAAGCGTCCTGTTTTCTTTGTTTTTTTTTTAAATAAGTGTTGGCATTTGCATTCTTATTGTTATATGTTTTTTTAGCAGTTTAATTTATTGAGGATAAAGTATCAAAGATTTGATTCACTATTCAGTATACTTATTTCACACATTTTCATAAATACATGTATTAAACATAACAATAAAAAAAGAATAAACTGTAACAAAACTGTTCATTAAAATAAATGTTTCTTTGTCATTGGTACACAAATTGATTGAATTATAATGAAGTACTAAGAACTAGAGTAGAAGTAGAAAATTACATCATTGTGACACATATTATATTATGTAAAATGGTAAAATTCACTATTAAAATTATTTTAAAATATTTCACTTAAATTTGTTTAAAGTAACTGCTGAAATACTTTTTTACTACGTTTCTGTCATTGTAATACACATTTCATACCTATCAGCGTAGTACATTTGCAATCTCCGGTACCAAATTCATATCCGCTCCGGAAAATTTAATGTTTTTTGCACTGAACTGGTTATCGGTCGTATTTTAAACCTACGCTCCATATACTTAATACAATTAAACGGGTACCAGTTGACTTTGTGGCGCGTAAACAAAATCAACATGACACGGTATCAAAAATACGACGATTCTTACCAAAATGGGAATAAAATTTTAAAGGCGATTCTACAAAATGATAGGGCGACTTCACTTCGCTTTGGAAGATGATCGAGGGCGAAGTGGGACCACGATAAAGCGACTTCTTCGCCCGAGTCGCCCTCCAACGCGAGCCCTGCATTGAACGTAGAATGGACATTGGCATATTGTACCTTACTTGTATGTTATTTAGCAATAATATTTCGGTTTTCAGCACAATTAGAAATAATGGTTTTGACGGACGGGGATCAGAGTTGGCTACATCACCCGCCCTACCTATTTCTCTCTTCCTTTTTTTCTTTTTTTAGGGGGGGATGCCCTCCACGCCCCCTCTAAATCCACACCTGGGTACTTTCATGCACTTGGGGAAAGCTTGTGTTATCTTCCACTCTGGATAGATTTTCAAGGCACATCTATGCACATACCAAATATCAAAAGCCTACCTCAAAAGATACAAAAAGTTATGGCCTGACAAGACTGGTTTGACACAGACAGGCAATCTGATCACTTTTAGGCATCAACACTGTGCCGGACCCTAATTATGCCATTCTATAAATGTTGCCACTACCTTCCTTCCCATTTTTAAATACAAAGTCTTAACAACTTTCAGTTTCCCTAAATAATTTACCTGGTGGTTTTTTCACAATTTGAGCAGGAGGGCTAGTTGGTGGCTGGCTTTTATTCCATGGGTTTGTTTTTGGAAGTGGGGCCTCAACATAGTTTTTATTATCAAACTTTTTAACTATTTTAGTTGCCTTCTCTTTATCAGTACTTTCATCATCAGGTTCATTTTCTTTCTCCAAATTATTAGTCACTTTATTTTCTGATGGTTGGTCTTTAGCTCCACCTGTTCCAGTTGATTCAGTATTATTATTTATGCTGAGTTCCGACTGGAAATGTTCGTTCTGTGTGTTTGATCCTACTGCTGTGGCCATGGCTGCTGTTCAACGCAACCAGGTCAACAGATGGTTCCTTATTTACGCTCAATGATAGAGGTGTTGTAATGATAAATTACACATTAGCGCAAAATATAGCTATTAAAACTAAAGAGTGATACAATCTTATAATCTCGTCCTTTCTGGAATGTCTTGAAACGATCTTGGTGTTTGCACAAATTTATCAACTACACAGCCTCGTTTTAAATCCAATCACAAGAACGTGTCTATTTACAGATTTTTTGTACTAAATGGTCTTTGAAAGCTTGTCATGTAACTTTGCGAGTTAAAATATACGGATACTAACGAAAACTATCAGCAGAGTTCAGTTTTGCGGTAAATTAACGTAGTGTAACTTTAAATTCAACTTTTGAGTAAAAAATGTGAAAGCCACGTTGTCTGCAAGGGCACAATGTTTACATCCGGCATGCACCAAAAGAAATCCTTGTGTGATCCAGTTAATTATTCTCCACTTAACGTAGAATGTACCAAACCCGGTGACAACCACTAATCTACGAAAACTTATTGGCAAACATGGCAAGAGAAATTGTGAAATATCGTCGAGCACATGTCGCCATTGACACAAGTTGAAAGGAGTACGCATGTGTTGCGATTTAAATCGTTTGTGTCACGTCGAGTCATTATCAATAGAATGCTTGAATGACATTACAATGCGATCATGCAGATAGAAACCTAACAATTAAAATTAATCAACAAATCACTAAAAATAACGAAAATCCAAAAAACAGAGAGGCAAATTAAGAAGTCATAAACTGCTTGCTTAGAACAGTCGTATAAAACAGCATTTGCCGAGGTAGAACCTGTAAAAGGAACAGAGCCGTCTGAAAAAAAAGGGGGGGGAGGGGCGCCTTCTTTTCCTAAAGTATTGATGTGTTACCGAAAATAGAGAATTGAAGTATTTTGAGCATAATGCATTGTTTCAACTTCAATATCACAGGACTCAGACATTAAACTTATCAACCCTAGTTCAGAATTCAAGCACCAATTCTAATATGACTGTGCACTAAATATTTTCCTTTCTTTTTGTCAAAAATTTACTAATATCTGAGAGGAGCCCGCCTGGACCCCGCACCCCTTCTATGAGAACTGCAGACGGTCATGAATCTTAGCCTCCACCAGTTTTGTGTCTTCATAACTTATTGTTCTTGTTGTTGTTCTGTCTTTAGATGATTACAAAAAGTACACCTGTACCGAATATAGACATGACAATAAGAGACCCTATAAGAAGCAACCCGTACTACCAAGCACATGTATACGGTCTCAGACTTCACAAAAATACTTTAAGTAAAGTGAAACCATAATAACAGTTTTATTATAAGTATATAAATATTGATATAATATCAACTTACTCCACCGCATGGGGGGGGAGAGGGGGAGAGATCTAGAAGACGTGGGGGGGGGGTGTAAAATATATAAATATTTTTAGTATTCTCTTCTGTATAATATTTTCTTGAACATTATTCATATTGTCAAAACTATAATGTAATTGAGTTGTGATATCCGGATTGTGAAATAGGTAAACCGTACAAATTTCAAATCAGCCCTGCTGCTAGGATATATTTTGATCAAGACTTTCCACCAAGATATCCCGAGTGATGATCAAGCTTTGCCCCACCACCATGGTGCAGTCCATACAATTATTACCTAAAGTACTACAATATAACCGTCTGAGAGATTTGTCGCATTTTATATTACAAATATACCGCCCTGACCCCTTTGCTGCATTTTTCATAAGACTGTCCTCCGACAGTAGAGCTTATGTTGTAGCGTTTAGACATATCGACTCATGGCTTTTTTGGCCATGGCAGTTGCACATGCAGATGATTCTAGAATCTTTCTAGGTGTATGTAAAATGACAATGAACTGGAGTAGTATAAATTCAAGTATATGTTAATGTTACATAAAATATGATGGATTATACATATATTTGTATATTAAGTACTGGTGCAATGAAAAAATATTTTTATTGCAGAAACAAGATAATAAGAAAACATGTAAAGAATTGGATAGAGATGGCGAGTTGAGACTTAAGTAACTCCTACTCTTTATCGAAATCTTCGAACGGGGTCTTTAATATTGCACGTATCGTGGCACTCTTCGAAGTATAGCGATACATTACTGGTGCCTTATATTACAGTAAAATTGTATGTAATGTCCAGTAAATAGATGTATGCGTCTTGTCAGTAAATTGTGAAAATAAAACAAGAAATGATATGGGTTACACCTATATCCAGAGATGTTCGATTTATATGTTATAGGTGTATCCGATTCGGTTTAATAGGTTTTTTCAATTTGTTTTATTTAAAATTTCATCATATGCTGTAAAGGGTTACAAAATATAAAGACGATTGTGGAAGGCAAGAAATAATCATCTTGATTATAATATCTCAACTTTGAGAAGAGTACTGTAATAAAAAAAGCAAAGTGTTAGAAAGACAAATGTTACCGTACAATAACAATACATTGACCTTTTCGAAATCACATAGTCACGTGTTTCTGTGGGGAAAAAAGGGGGGGGGGGCGGTAAGATCGGCAGCTATCGGATCCTTCCGTCGGGCATCCTCGGATCAAAGAAAAATACCGACAAGTTACAATTTCTTTTGATTTAATTTTACAATAATTGAAGCAATTAAATGTATTCAAACATCAAACTAACGTTCATGTGCATAAACATTGCTAAGAGCTTATTTTCAGACTTTAAAATAAACCCCCCCCCCCCCAAAAAAAAAAAGAAAAAAAATTAAAGAAGAGCCCTTTTTTGCCAGAGACATGTAATTATATGTCTCTGTTTTTGCAAAACAATTTATGAGATTATTAACTTTTAAAATTGTTTTCAACTATTTAAACTGTTGATGACCTTTATTCGAATGAAGCTGAGTTGGTTGTCTATTGTATTATTATAGACAATTTTCAAAATTTCATTTAGCTTTTTTTTTTAATTTCTGTTTGTTTAACAGACTTCATATACGATCATAGAGGTATGTTTAATCTAATTCTATAAGTATCAAAATATAACTTGCTTCTTTAAAAAGGTTTAAACATAAAAAATTTTAAATCTTGAAATAAAGAAAAATCCATACCTTTTGTGTTTTTTATTATAAAAAAAATTATTTTCCCTACCAATGTCTATGACATTTTTCACTGATTCAGAATCAAATCTCTTTAAATAACATGCCTGTTTTTTAAATCTTATTTTCGTTTAAAAAAATATTCTAAATTATCATTTTCGTGGCTAATTGTGTGAGTCTAAATTGTCTTTCATTTTTACCTTTCATTAAAGTTTAGTGTCATAAATAACCAATAAGCAAATAAACAATGCACATCTAATTTACAATTTACAAATCACAGAAATATCTCTTACCCTCCCCCCCCCCCCCAACCCCACCACGCACCGGCCAATCTCGTGCGAGAGAGTTTGGGATTTAGAAATCGTTAATAATTAAAACCCAGGGAAATTAAATTCAATGTTCAAGATTGATGAATTTTCTACATAAAGGTTCATTTTCTACCCTAAATATGAAATAATCCAGAAATATTACTGAAAATTATCGATCAAGGCTTTCTGGATAAGTTGTTTAACAAGCGCGTTAAACATACTGTTGGACTGATGATGATGCACGGGGGGGGGGGGGGGACCTCATGCATTACGTAATTCTACAAAATTTTAAAATGAATTTTTATCAAATCATCTTATGAATTCCTATAAAAACAAATACATTCACATTCTATTATGTGAAGATTAGAAACTGCATAAAAATACAAAGCTTAAGTACCCTATAAATTATGACATAACCAAAGAAATAAAAACTGAAAATTATCGATCAAGTCAAATTTATAATCATCTACATTTTTATGTAGAGATACGCATGCAAAAAAAGATATGAAGCTTGTTCTATCAATCGTGAAATAATCCACAAAAACAACATATATTATGATAAAATTGAACCGAACAAGTCTTTCTAGCATATGCATTACGTAATATAACGTAACAAAATCTAAAAATGCCTTTTATTATCAAATTATCTAACTAATTAATAAAAGAAACACACATATATACATTTTATTTTGTAAAGATAAGAATGCATTTAAAAAAATACTAAGCATACCCTTAGTTCCATTAATAAAACCTCTCATTTCATGTTATTTTCAACATTTGTTATCGGATATTGATATTTTATGTTTGTCGTGAAATTCACATTTCAAATAATAATAAAAAATGTAAAAGTCAGATGAAAATGATAAATACAAACGTGAAATGGGAGGTTTTATGTTATAGAACTAAGCATACCCTATAAATCATGCAATAATCCAAGAAATAAAATTGAAGCGATGATCCTATCTAGCGAGGACAAAAGCGCATTAATATACAATTTTGTACATTTTTACTAAGATCAGGAAAAACATGTATTTTAAAGCTTGAAGGATTTAATAAAAACAAAAAACTGTAAATGAAATATTTTCTTTAATATTTAATTAGCCATTTTATGACTTAAGACATGAACTATATTGTAGAGTATGGATTTTTACCTCGAAAGCGATATATGGTCAATCGTACCCGAAAACAATTATATATCATTAAAAAGATAATAAGAAGAGATTGAACATATGATAAAATGCATCTTGATGCTCGGATTAATTTAAGATAATTGATAGGCAGCAGCATGACAATTTTTACCGCGTACTGTAAAATATGCTTCAATATTTTCATCCCAAATTACATACATAAAATGCATTATCAACAGCAAAGGTTTGAAACAAAAATACCAACACCAATTGGTAACTGTGTTCTTTAACATTTGTTGGGTTCCTTTATGTTTGTATCAATCTGGGACCTAAAATGCTCATTTTTTGTCTGCCTGTGAGTGTAATTGCATCCCATGAGCAAAAACGTAGCTGCGTGCACATCATGTTCAAAATGTTCAAAGGTCTATATTTGTTGCAAGAATGCATGATTCATTTTGCGATCATAAGAATTTGCTATAACTGTATTTTGGGATGTCTACGCTCCTTTCGTCCCTTGTTTATATCAACCTAGAATTCTGATAGTCTCTTGTTCGTCTGTATAAACCTGGTACTGTGACTTTCACCTTTTCTACTGTAATTGTGTTTAAATCAGCATACCGGAACAAATTATAACTTGATATGTAACTCGTGCTGCTTGACACACATATCATATATCGACTCCAAGCGTCTAGAAAAAAGTTAGGAAAACATGTGGGTGACTGACAGTCTGACAAACCGAGTGCAAACCAATTCCCCTTCGGAGAGGACTGTAGAGGACTAATAAAAACATGTGCACTTAGATGTGTAAGCCCTTGCTGAAAGTCGCTTAAAACGCCTTTCAAATAAATATTAAATTGATAATTTCTTCATTAACGTCGGCCATATTTTCTATATTAACACGTACAAGACAGTTTTCTCCAAGTCTTTCTTTACCAACACAAGATTCTGTAATTGTCTACATCAACGCAAGACTTATACTGAGATCTGTACCAACATGGGATCATTTAATCCCATTGTCTCAACACAAGACAGATAGCTCCAAGTCTGTTTGTACCATGGGATTCTTTAATTAATCCTATTGTCTACATCAACATAGAAAGATAGCTCCAAAGTCTGTCTGAATGAACATGGGATTCTTAAATCCCATTGTTTCATCAACACAAGACAGATAGCTCCATGTCTTTCTGTACCAACATGGGATTCTTTAATCCTATTGTCTACATCAACATAAGAAAGATGGCTCCAAAGTCTGTCTGAATGAACATGAGATTACCAACATGGGATTCTTTAATCCCATTGTCTCATCAACACAAGACGATAGCGCCAAGTCTATCTGTACCAACCCATGACTCTTTAATCCCTTTGTGTTATCAACAAGACAGATAGCTCCAAGTCTGTCTGTACCAACATGGGATTCTTTAACCACACAGTCCACATCAACAAAGAACAGATAACTCCAAGTCTGTCTGTGCCAACATGGGATTCAGTAATCCCATTGTCTACATCAACTAATGACAGATTGCTCCAAGTCTGTCTTTATGAACATTGGATTCTTAAATCCCATTGTTTCATCAACACAAGACAGATAGCTCCATCTCTTTCTGTACCAACATGGGATTCTTTAATCCCACTGTGTACATCAACAAAAGACGGATAGCTTCAAAGTCTGTTTGTAACAAAATGGGATTTTGTAATCACATTGTCTACATCAACAAAAGACAGATAGCTCCAATCCAAAGTCTGTCTGTATAAACATGGAATTCTTTAATTTGTCTACATCAACATAGGACAGATAGCCATTGGTTGTCACCTGGGACTATAGTGGTCCTATCACTTGTCTGTATCAACCAAAGACTTAATAGCCCCTGGTAGTAACCTGAGCCTGGGACCCCTTGGTCCCATCCATGTCTGTACCAACCAAGGACTTTATAGCCCAGTTTGCTGCTTGTAGTAACCTGGATCCTAGTGGTCCCATCACTGTCTGTATCAACCAAGGACTTTATAGCCCTGTTTGCTGCTTGTAGTAACCTGGGACTACAGTGGTCCTATCACTGTCTGTACCAACCAAGGACTTTATAGCCCTTTGTAGTAACCTGGGACTATAGTGGTCCTATCACTGTCTGTACCAACCAAGGACTTAATATCCCTGTTTGCTGCTGTAGTAACCTGGGACCGTAGTGGCCCTATCACTGTCTGTACTAACCAACGGCTTTATAGCCCCGTGTGCTGCTTGTAGTAACCTGGGACCTTAGTGGCCCTATCACTGTCTGTACTAACCAACGGCTTTATAGCCCCGTGTGCTGCTTGTAGTAACCTGGGACCTTAGTGGTCCTATCACTGTCTGTACTAACCAAGGGCTTTATAGCCCCGTGTGCTGCTTGTAATAATCTGGGATCCTGGTGTTCCTGTCACTTTCTGTATCAACTCTGATTGGAATTTGTCTGTCTGGGGCAACTATGTAGTTAAATATTAAAATTTTACTTTCAAAAAGATACACTATATTGGTATGTTTATGATATTTTTAGATAAATGTGTTTCTTATTCACAACAAAGTTGTATTAAAAATTGTTTATTTTTAGCATCATTATTTATTAAAATACATGAACTGATTAAAATTCTTCTGTAGAATGAATTTCTGCCATAAACAACCTACAGTATGTGTGCAGAAAAATACTTAACCGTCCAACAGCAAAGCCATAATTTATATGTGAATTTTACTCAAAAGATCACAGACAATAAAAATATGTACGAAATATGACAGAAGAAGTAAAACATAACATGAAGTGCAATTAACAATTTAAAGATGAGTTACAAGTAGAACAAAAGACAAGACACAAGACAGATCTTTAAAAGCATATTAAAATAACTTCTTCATCTGACTTTTATTTACACAAATATGGTCCACCATTACTTAAAATTACAAAAAAAAAATATCAAACATCTGATTCTGACATTGTGACAGTAAATTATTTATTATTGTTTCTTTTAGTTTTGCATTCTTTGTTTTCTGTACATTATTTATGTCATATATAAGCTGGTTTTTTTTTAAAATAAGGAATGTATTTCAGAGTTGTCTGCTTAATTAATTTAATGAAATATTATTTTTTCTTGTTATTTAACATTTTTCTGGTACTTTCCTGTTTTCGTAATTACAAATTTGAAATAATTTTCCCTCTTTCATTTTGACCAGCAATACAGAATAAAATGTAACAAAAAGAATATATTAATTTATAAAACATAAAAAGTCCACTTCAAATAAATAGGGACAAGAAAACTTTTGATGCAAAGCATCAGTTCGCCGCCGACGTATTTTGCATTCTGCACGATTTTGTCAAAAAGATTTGATAATAATTTTACGGGACGCATTGTAAAGCACGTTTATATCTATGTTGGTTTTTTTAACATGAAAGCTTGCGTAGCAGGCATCTAAGATTTTCAATCGAACTAAAACACACACTTTCTATAAATTATCTAATGATATTCGCTTAGAAAGCATTGAAATTTCAAAAAGAAGGCATTTGAACTTTTCCCCTATAAAGTTCTATTTAAAGCTAAGTCGTGAGGTTGTGGCTAGTTTGAATTGGTGATTTATAAATTTGCGCACATGTAATCTTTTGTCATATATTGAATCATAAATATACTTAAATTAAAACTAATATTCACGTGGTTCAATTAAATTATTGACATAACACTTATTTATTGAATGTTACAAATGTCAGCGGACTCCGGAATTGTATACACAAAATAGCCTTTTATTCTGGTTTCCGATTTTTCAAAGCTACGCTCGTCGATAGAGCTATCACCGAAAGACAAAGTACCAGGATAAAATGGGTCTCCCTGCATTATTAACTTCCGTAAATAGAATACCAACAAAACTTATTATTACATGAAACTTTGATATCACCCAAGCATTTTGCAGGCGATCCTAATATATTATCTTGATTTTTCACTCAAGTTAAATGATTGACATTCTTTGTAGCAAAATTCTGTTCATTTATGGTAACTAAGTGTACTTCGAAATATTTTCTCCTTTATCCATCGTTAGCAACGAAAGTGAATACAAATATATCGCCGCCCTCCTGGGCGGCGATAATTAAAAACTATAGTCCATTTCTGTTATTCCTAATACTTGATTTTTTATTGGAAACTAAAGTCTATTTCTGTTATCTATAATATTTGTCAATCTGTCTTTGAAAGGATTCTGCAATAGCTTTCCTGAAAAATAAGAAATAAAACCAGTTAATACTGTGCATAGAGTATTTGAAAAATAAATTGTGTTCTGTTGTAAACCTTTTCTTTTTCAGTGTAGTTTCCATGATTGAAATGTCCCAGATTTGCTCTTTATAACAAAAACCAAATACAACAAAAACTTGAACTGAGTTTTCAATTTGACAATGACTATGTGAATGTGGGAGAGGAAAATATTTCTTTCTTGAATATTTGGCTGCGCAAAGCTGTAGCATGGACAGTGGATTTATTATTCAATGAAATTTTAATGTAACAGCTATACTGAAGAAGAACTTGTATATATAATTGAAAATAAATCTATAAAGATAATGTATTAAATGAATTTTTTTCAACAATTTCAATGAAATTCAGGCGAGTTGATTCTGCTCTCATAGCTCAATGAAACTTTGCGTAGAAATGGGAGCAAAGGATTCTCACATTGTCTCCTTAGGCAAAATAATTAGGAGACTGTTGTCAGGTGCTGGTTAAATACCACATAAATTTATCATGGCTTGTTGCTAAGTCCACTTTTTTTCTAATTTTGTTCTCCTCTCTTACATAGACTTAAACCTTCAGGTAGAAAGGTAGGTATTTATTGTTCATATCTAATAATTAAACAAAAATATTCATGTAGACAGCATGTTTGGTTAGCATGTTTCCCTACCAATAATTTATTTGGACAAAATTTGTGACATCATTAGAGAAAACACTCATGAATTTACTATAAAAGTTCGAGAATCTTACCTAAAAAGATGATTGTGAAATAAAAACGCTCCAACATGACCAGAGTCTATATATCTGACTTCAGCTCCAGGCCATACCTTGTCTAGACTAAGTACATCCTTACGTATAACATAGGCATCTTGTTTGGCTGCCAATATAATAATAAGACTAGTGTCAACAGGGATTGAGTAGTGGGCAAGATGTGTGCACTCGTCCATAACTCCTCGCATGAAGTCCAAGGCTTCTGGTCTAAAATTGGTCTTAGGGATTATTTTGGGCATAGTTTGTGGTTTTCCTGAGAGAGTTCCAAACCCTGACAAGCTGACATAATTCATTATTTTGCTATTTGTTTGTTGTATTCTCTCAATTAATGCCAACTTTTTTGGTCCCTGATTGGAGATATCATGCTTTTTTGAAAGGTAATCCTCCATTGCTTCAATATCTGCTTTGATATCCATGCCCTGGACTTCCCTGCTAGAAACATTTTCATCACTTGGCTCTGTGTTTTGGTTAGCTTGAGTCCTAGAACATAAATTGTCCACTTTTTCTTTGAACAGTAAGTAACTCCCTTCCTTATCTTTTTCCGCGACATTGGGGTCAAATTGTTCTGAGAATGTCCGTACAAATTCTTGGCCCATGCTGTAGGTAGATCCCCAAATCTGTCAACAAACCAACTATTATAAATTAAATAAAGTTCTGATGACAAACTAACAACATATTTATATAAATATACTAATTAACAACTGAACTCCCTAGCAGCTTTGAACTCCACACTTGGCTTGAGAGTATGTGACCACATGTACCAATGTATATTTAAATAAAATGAAAGGCTTGAAAATGAAACTTTGTTCTTAAAAGGTTGGAATAATAAGGTAGAAAAGCTGATTTTACAGAATTCAGTAGTGTATTAACTCACCAACTTACTCACAACCTTTATATAAACCTTTGGTTGTGAGTTGGTTTTGTTCATGCACCGATTGGTTTCGTTCATGCACAGATGAATTTTTCTAAAGCCACTTAAATTCCTCTATTTATACCCCACCAATAAATTTTGTAAATTAGAAGTAACTTAAATAACCCACTACTATTGCTGTAAAATCAAACTTGAAATGCTCAGTTCAAGCAAAATTTAATCATTTTCTTTCCCCAATATAGTATTTATCCACTGTTTACTCCGAAGGATAAAACTCTCAATAAAATAGTGGTTCCAAGAACCATACTGTCATCGCTGAAATCTGAATAGGTCCCATTTTATTCAAAACTGAGCTATTCCTGTACATGTTTTTGTACCATATCTTATTTGGGAGTTCTAACTTCTGTTAACATGTGAAAAACTGTCCAATGAAACCTTTGTTAACATACCTCTTCAGGAGATATAATCATATTTTTAAGCTCCTCATCATACACAGAATCTTCAGCATACTGATTTTCCAACAATTTCCATGGTATTGCTCCACTCATAACACCCTGTAATGCCAGGAACTTACTTATATATATGACATAATATACATGAACTTTACATACAAAAACTCACAACAAACCAATGATGCTAGGAACTTACTTATATATATGACATAATATACATGAACTTTACATACAAAAACTCACAACAAACCAATGATGCTAGGAACTTACTTATATTATAACACCCATGGTTTTTATGAGGTTCAGGTTACTCACTTTTTGTTTTTGTATTTATGGATTTTTTTGTGTGTTGTATGTGTTTGCCTATATGTGTATTTTTAAGTGTCTTTAACTTTCAGCTCTTGATATTTGGTCATCTTCCTTGCTATTTTTTTAAAATAATATAACTAAATTAAATGTTGTTTTTGCATACAAAAACGATGTCTCCCCCCTATTCCCCAGATTCAAAAGTTTAAAGTCCTATAACTTCTACAAAATTTAGAGGATAAAAATGTCCTGGTTATATGCATACATATGGTGTACTTGCTACATACCAAGTTTCGTAAAATTTGGTCGAGTAGTTTCAGAGGAGTTGAGCGGAATATATAACTTTGTGACTGACAAACATACATGGATAGGACAAAAACAATTTGTCTCCCACAAAGTGGGGGAAGACATACATATTTTAAATATGAAAATAGATATATACAGATGTAAACAATAAAGTTAAATATGAAAATAGAAACAGAAAAGTGTGGTAGCGTCAGAGAATTCAGCCTTTTGTTGCAGCCGAAATGATCCTACTCTGTTTCAAAATATACAAAAGGGTTTTTTATCCTGCCAGGAGGGTAGCATTCTACAAACATGTCCACAATTAGGCTTTCTGAAATTAAACTGAAACCCCAACTACAGGGCGTCCACCACCTGGGGATGCACCGGGCAGCTTGAGGGGTCGAGCACTGGGAACCGTCCCACCATGATCCCATGTAACCTTTATTTATGCCTTAAAGATTTTACACTGCATTTGTTATTCATTTCTGTTTACAATATTAAGAATTAGTATGTCAAAAAAAACAACAAATGATTGCAAAAATATGTCTTCTCTCTACTATTATTTGTTTGTTTATTTACTATTGTACTACAAACCTTGGTAAATACACCTGAAGCTGTGCTCCATGACAGGCAAGGGATCAGGGATAATGGCTTTGGCCAGTTGGATGCTGCCAATGATGCCATCTAGTGATAAAAATATAAATAACATGTAATATAAATGTCTGTTAAATCAATCTGACCATGTAATATACACTGATAATCAAATATCTGATATGTTAATTATCTTCTATAAGTATGATATTTTGCAAAATTCTTACCAACCTTTATAAAAAGGACTTGAAATAAATAGAAAAGTAATTTTGAAAAAACATGTATGCACTTTACACACAGCTGACCTTCAGGTAATAGTAAACAATCAACTATTTATACCACTATAGTGCACAAATGGTATCTATCCATTCAACAGAACACTCAGGATTAAAAGCATCTCATAAGCAACTGAAAAATTACAAAAATGATCTTGTCCATTGCCTCTGAATTCTAAACATTAATAAGAAAATTAATAGATACTTACAAAACCCCCCATGGAGATCCCGGTTACACCTAATGGTCCAAATCCTTGTCTCTCACACCAGTGGAACAATACCAGAGATTCCATGATCAGAGCTCCTCCCATCACAAATAGGTCACTGACATTATGTAAACTAGAACGCCTGTAAGTAAATATCCTAAAATGGTCACCATATGTATGTCAGGATCTTTGCAACTGGCCAAAAATAGTATCATAATCTTAGATTTGTTACAAATGGTAGGGATCATCCGAGATTGGCCACTACTTATAGGTTATTTACGTTTTTTGAAACGAGATGCGTTTTCTTGTTCATATCTCATCGAAGGGCGACAGCCCTGAGATGAGATGACGAGAAAGTGCATCGAGTTTCATAAAACGTAAATAATCTGTTTATCGCTGTTTTGTAACATTGTGACGTCACAATGTTACTTAACGACGTCTTGACAGCGAGCTGAGATGGGCCTATCTCAAGCTAGTAGAGTGAGATGGAATAATATCGCACACAAAGATCAAAGGAAAATACTGCAAAATAGCGATAATTACTGGTATCAACTGAGAATGGCAACAAAACTTGGGGATCATCTGAGGTTGGCCATAATGATGAGATAAACTGAGATTGTCTAAAAATAGTGTTGATAATTGAGATTGACCACAAATTGTTGGGATCATCAGAGATCATCTACATATCATTACCTGGTTCCAAACAATTTTGACAAATTACCATGAAGGTGTCCACATTGAAAAATATATAACAGTACACAAACAATAATCAATAAAAACTCTTGTATAATGAAAATGTATTAAAAAACTGGTGATCCTCTATACAGGTGGAATCAACACAATTACAGTTAGTTAATTCAATGATTATCAATTATCAGACTGTATACTGTAAATTTACTTTATGGTACAAAAACAATACAGCAGTTCCAAAGACTTAATCTGATATGTTTGCTATTATCAAAAGAAGGAAAAGAAACACTACTTAAAATTTCTGGTCAGTATTTGTGTTTAAGGTGACAATCAATGTGATTGTTTGTATGTTTGAATGGTGTTTTAACGCCACTTTCAGAAATTTTTCAGCTATTTCATGGCGTCCAGTTTTTATTGGGGGAGGAAGCCGGAGTACCCGGAGAGAACCCCCGACCTGCGGTAGGAGAACTGGCAAACCTTGTCAATTAAGATTGGAGTTGAGTACACCGTGCCTGCAGTGAGAATCAAACCCGCAATCTCAGTATTGACAGACCACGTGATCAATAGTAAACGAACTACATTGACCACTCGGCCACCAAGGCCCCTGACAATCAATGTGACATGAAACATTACTGCTTTTGATAGAAGCAGATGAAATTTGTTTTTGTAACAACAATTTTCTGTATCATGATATTCCTGATAATTTATACTTTTTTTGACACACATCACCAACTCTGGCTGATTATTCGTCACAATTTGTGAAAAATATCATTGGACAGCTTACAATCTTTCCTCTAGTTTGCATTCACACAAGGATATAAACTAATGAGTAACACAACAGTGGTCACTAGATAATTCTCAAAATTCTAGAACACCTGATGTCACTAATTTGTTCAGAGAGGTCGGTGTTGGTCTTTTGTATGTCTTAGATGTTTGAGTTTTCTGCTAGCATTGGCTCTGTAATGTCATGCTTTGACTTTATGCTTGACCTTTTTAAAAGTTAACTGGTTCTAAAGAAAAGGTCCCCTTTGAAGGAGATACCAGATGAGATCACTGCTAACTATGTAGACTTATTTTAACCCACTTTTGTTCAATTCTAGCAGGACAATTACAGTACCTTAAATTGTCCCAATATGCCGCTGTTTAAATTGAACAAAAATAATGTAACACAAGTGTGGACACAGAAAAACATCTCGCCTGCATTCCGCATCAGTAACGAAAATAAATTTCGTCATAAGCATTACGTAAATAGCATTAAATATCAGCAGCGGCCTGTATACAAAATATTGTCACCATACATTGCATAGTTACAGGGGAACAGCCGTAACCCAAAAACTTTAACGCAGTCGCTGGACCGTGAAATTGAGGTCAAGGTCAGGTGACACCTCCCAGACAGTCATGTACTAGTCATCAGCAACCTATACACCAAATATTGTCATCCTACCATGCGTAGTTACAGAGGAACTGTCGTAACCCAAAAACTTTAACGTAGTCGCTGGACCGTGAAATTGAGGTCAAGGTCAGGTGACACCTACCAGACAGTCATGTACTAGTCATCAGCAACCTATACACCAAATATTGTCATCCTACCATGCGTAGTTACAGTGGAACTGTCGTAACCCAAAAACTTTAACGTAGTCTCTGGACCGTGAAATTGAGGTCAAGGTCAGGTGACACCTACCAGACAGTCATGTACTAGTCATCAGCAACCTATACACCAAATATTGTCATCCTACCATGCGTAGTTACAGAGGAACTGTTGTAACCCAAAAACTTTAACGTAGTCGCTGGACCGTAAAATTGAGGTCAAGGTCAGGTGACACCTACCAGACAGTCATGTACTAGTCATCAGCAACCTATACACCAAATATTGTCCTCCTACCATGCGTAGTTACAGAGGAACTGTCGTAACCCAAAAACTTTAACGTAGTCGCTGGACCGTGAAATTGAGGTCAAGGTCAGGTGACACCTACCAGACAGTCATGTACTAGTCATCAGCAACCTATACACCAAATATTGTCATCCTACCATGCGTAGTTACAGACGAACTGTCATAACCCAAAAACTTTAACGTAGTCGCTGGACCGTGAAATTGAGGTCAAGGTCAGGTGACACCTACCAGACAGTCATGTACTAGTAATCAGCAACCTATACACCAAATATTGTCATCCTACCATGCGTAGTTACAGACGAACTGTCATAACCCAAAAACTTTAACGTAGTCGCTGGACCGTGAAATTGAGGTCAAGGTCAGGTGACACCTACCAGACAGTCATGTACTAGTCATCAGCAACCTATACACCAAATATTGTCATCCTACCATGCGTAGTTACAGACGAACTGTCATAACCCAAAAACTTTAATGTAGTCGCTGGACCGTGAAATTGAGGTCAAGGTCAGGTGACACCTACCAGACAGTCATGTACTAGTCATCAGCAACCTATACACCAAATATTGTCCTCCTACCATGCGTAGTTACAGAGGAACTGTCGTAACCCAAAAACTTTAAAATAGTCGCTGGACCGTGAAATTGAGGTCAAGGTCAGGTGACACCTACCAGACAGTCATGTACTAGTCATCAGCAACCTATACATCAAATATTGTCATCCTACCATGCGTAGTTACAGAGGAACTGTCGTAACCCAAAAACTAACGTAGTCGCTGGACCGTGAAATTGAGGTCAAGGTCAGGTGACAGGTGACTGACTGGCAAGTACTCATCATAAGCTACCTCTAGACCAAATTTGATGGACCTAGGGCTTGGGCTTACAAATATATGAAGCAAGATGTCAAGTGTTTATGCCGCCGCCGGATTCCCATACATATGTCTCGCCTCCAGCGACTTTCGTCGCAGGCGAGACAAAAAACAGATCATGGCTTGAAGTCAACTACACAAATTCAGGGAATTTTTAAGCGCTCGCCACTTTCGTCATTGACAAAATCATTTGAAAATTGACGATAGATTTCTAAATCAATTTCGTCGCCTGATTTCCAACAAGTACTAAAATTTTTCGTTACAAAATCCTAAAAAATTCCCTGCACAATAGAATGTGACATTTGCATTTACCACAGCAGATTAATTGTAAGTGGGAGTTATAAAGAACAGCCATAAGTAATACCTACCTGGTATCATGTTGATCATTAGTTTATCACTTTTTTTACAATGACTGAAGCCTTAGAAGGACATTGTATTAGAATTGTTATATAAGCAATGTTAGCGAGTACATTAATGTACATCAATTAGCCCCATTGGGATCTGGGTTTACTTGTAGGCTTAATGTTCTGTAGTAAACTTTGATAAGATCAAATTTGATAAACAGAGGACAAATGCTTCATTGAGTGAAGTCATACTTAATGTCCATTGTGCCCAGGACTTAAAATGAGATCAAGGTGTGCTCAACTGCAAATTTCATATAATGATTACCCATTTTCCTTCAAAACATAAGGTACTATGGCTGATCCTCCTACTAAAAATTTTGACACCATGAAATAGCTAATAGCTGCTGAACATGGCATAAAATCCAAATTAATTAAACAAACCTTAAAAGCTTATAAATAAATGGTCAATGATCACTTATCACTTTATCATTATAAAGGATCAGTGTTCCATATAACAATGTAAAAAACATCTAATGTATTCCAGCCAACTTTGTACTTACAGCTGCTGCTTAGGTTTTCTGCAACCATCTGTGACATAATTAAGGAACTGTTTTCTTTTGGAGAAATAAGCATAAACATCACTGTACTTTATAGTATACTCTTTGTATGGGTAAATATTTCCATGGTCTCAGAGATATTTTAAGAATGAAGTTATTTCCTTTATTTTTTTAAGAATAAACAAGAGAAGATATGATGCATGCTCTAATCAAAAACACTTGTATAATATTGCATGAAAGGTGACATGTGCCCGTTTAAAACAATGGAAAAAACGCCATGCAATAACCAATTACTGTTAAAACCAATAGAAAAAGCTCCACCCTAATTAAGTCAAATTTTTAAATATTAATTTTTTATTATGTTTTTTTTGTGGATATATCACACAAGCTTCCAATATAAGTTTTTTCTGAATGGTACCAGTCTCACAATTATTAGCAGCACAAATAATTGTACCCTCGCCTAATTTTTGTTGTTGTGTGCTGTGCTATAAACTGAACTTACCTTGTTATCATTTGAACAAAAATTGATACATATTTATGTTAATGATTTTTCATATTTCATTTTAACTTGTTAGATACAAAATGTACACTCTTTTATTTCAATTGTTAATTATTTCATATTTCATTTAATCTATTTGGTTTATTCCAACAAGCTACAAACATTTTAAGGTTTATTGAAAAAAACCACATTCATTAAAGATAACTTAAAATACAAATCCATTAAAGAAAATTGTATGCTGATTAAAAATATTATCCTTTTTACAAATGATGATACATATAATAACATAATGTATGGTTTTAAAATTATTTAACAACTGTCATGTAATCAGATACGAGTGGCCTTTCCACAGCAGGCAATTTTGAGTTTTAACCATATTTTTTTTATACAAATTTATAGAAATAAAGATTAATATAACTGTATTTTCTACTAAAACTGCAACTTTAAAAGAAAGTTGTATTTTTCTCAGAATTTATTCTTAATTATTCTGTAACTACAAATATGGATAAATAATGTGTGATTTTATAATATCATACAAAAATTATTGTAAATTTATTGGTTTTTGTTTTTTTTTTAAATTGTTCAATGTTTCATAAACAATCTTATCCAAATGATAAGAATGCACTAATCAGAGGGATAAAGACTACATAGTTATTTGATAACTCCTAAAGGTGTCATTGTTACCTGTAGACCTAATCATAAGCTCTACAGATAATACCTACATATTATTAATAAGTCATGTTTTTAGACTTGATGTATCAGACAAATAAAGTATCCAAACAATGCTTGTTTTGACTGATATTTAGAATTTTCAAAATCTACTTTAAGCAGACAATCGATATGATTTGTTGATAAGATAATTCTGAACAATATTTTAGTAATATTCCATCAATAAATGTATTTATTATTGGAAGGTCAAGGTAAAACAATAAATCCTTTCTTTAAACATTAAGGTATATCTCAGTCTGTGACAGAATCTTAAGGAAATGGAAATGCCTGCAAAAGATTCTTGTAGTGCTAAGATGAAGAAATACATTATTTATTCTCGTTATCATATTTTGAATTATTAAACAAAAAAGAATATAATTAAGATCAAATTTCTGAACAGGTTATACTTTATAACCTGTTCAGGTAAAACCAGTGAAATCAGGGAACTATTTGAAATTAAATGGCATTAGAAAAGGTCATGTGACCATGCAAGTTATTTCTTATAACCTGTGATGCTCAATTTGAAGTCACCAATCAGATTTCACCTTACAAAGCAAATTAAATTATTTATAGGATAATAAATCATAAAAACTATGAGTGCGACAGAACACATCAGATTAAACAAGTAATATTTAATGAGTTTGAGCACAATTGATCTTATTTTTAATATATTTATAATGCATTATTATTATCCAGATTATTACATTGATTAATATTTAATGTTCCCAAAAACCTTTTTTGAATGTTCATGCACGTCAATGTTTGCTAGTAATGTAATAAAAGACATTCTTTGTACCGTCACTTTCAGGGGGTGAAAAAACTAAATTTTTTTCACATGTGATTTATAGGATTCCGAATTTCTTTCATGTGAAAATCCCCGAATTTCATCGCTGTCACTATAATAATAATAATGATAATTTTTACATCTACTGTAGTTGTTTGCAAAAGCCACCATCCATTTGTAGTACGGGGATGCACACTTTTCAGTTCTCAAAAAAATCCTCAAAAGGATACAGTATGGACTTTCCAAAACAATGGATGCTATTTCATTTTCCTTTAAAAGCGGCCTGGCCATCAATATACGTCTTCTCCAGAAATACTAAAAAAAATATATAATACCATATTACCATTGTTGATTATTATAGGATTAAACACCGTTTTCAATGGATTTATCGGTATATCAACAAGACCAACTCACTCACAAACAAATAAAAGTCCAAAGGACTTTTATGATATGTTTGTGAGTGAGTTGGTCTTGTTGATATACCGATAAATCCATTGAAAACGGTGTTTAATCCTTATAATTCTTTAAAATTGGATTAAGTAATTAATTTATCTAACGTGTTTCTCAACTTCATATTTCTTGTGTATTTGGTAGCGGGATTGACTGAACGTATGAATATTTTGTTTATTTTTAAACGTACGATTATTTCCATGAACCATTTTCTGATTTTAATAAACACAATTTTTAGTTTTACATCAATCTGTAACCTTATTTTCTGTATCGAACACAAGGAAAGTTTTAAATTTAACAAATCATTAATGATAATACATCAAACAAATAATTTGTAAGTTGATCGCTACTTTCGATATTGAAAGCCGCCATCTTTGTTTACATTGGTAACGCTAAAAATAGTTTGGTCAACGTCGTTTATCCTAAAATAAATGGAGTCAACTTCATTTATCAAAAAATATATTTCGTTAAAAACCTCAACCGGAAGTAATCTAGACCAATCAAATAAACGTATTTCTAAATATGCAAATCATATTAGAATTATTAGATATTTAAACAAAGTTTGAACAATTTCTCAAAAAAAAACTGATCCATTTGTGAAGGATGAAATGAATGACTGACTACCTTGACTGACTTTCTTGCCATATTTTAAGAAAACAATTAATTTTCCTAACTATAAAAGGTTTCAATATTTGCAGTAAACATCATCAGATTCTGATCCAAACTAGATATTAGTAAGATGGTATCCATCTCTGTGGGCCCCATGGACCTTGAGGTCAAAGTTTAAGGTCAAAGGTGATCAATCATGGTATGTGACACATCCCCTTGATACCTACCTTACCACATACCAAATATCAAAAGCCTACCTCAAAAGACAAAAAAGTTTTATGGCACCATTTTGGACGGACTGATCACTTTAGGGAATCTGCCACTAAGTGGTGGGGCCCTAACTAAAAAAGGAATAGCAAGTGACCTGTGACAGTGTTTGATCAAGAATTGTAAAGTTAACAGATTTGAAAACAAATGGTTTACATAGTAGATGGTAAAAGCTAAAAAAATTCAAAAGTCTACAATGGCAGGGTTGCAAAGCAAGTGCCCTATTGAATGTGGAATGGTATACAATTTGTTGGAAGAACGTTTTAAGTCTGCGTCCAAAAGTGTAGATGCTGATTACACATAAAACAGAACCATTATGTATAAAATTTTGCAAAATTCCCATGTTTTGAAAAATGGGAAAACATTTTGTGAACAATTTCATGAGATCAGGTGTACAACTTTAACAGGCTTGCAATCATTCTATGAAGTTTCAAGGATATGGGTTGAAAGCTGTTGGAGTTGATTTCACAAAATAGGAACCTTCTGAAAATTTTTCCTGAAAAACGACTAAGTTCCCAAGTCTGGAAAAATGTGAAAATATTCTTCGACCAATTCCATAACAGCAGGTGCACAACTTCACTCTTTAGTATGTGTACAATCTTTCTGTTAAGTTTCAGGGATCTGGGTTGAAACTGTTGGAGGATTTGATTACACAAATTAGATACCCCATTCCCCCCATCCATCAATCTATGATGCAGGTTTGCTATTCGTACAACACAACCAATAATATGGATGGTTTATATTAAGTCATCCTAATAAGATAAAACACACACATGATCACCAGTTCCAGCTAGGTGCAGACATATTGGTTTATGTTTTCCTTTCCAGGTTTTGGGTAAAATAACTTGAAATCTGCAAATACAAATGTACAGACAGATTAAAACAAAGATCTCACAATATTCTGATTAATTTTATTATTATGGGTTGGTATTACATTAATTAGTTACAAAGAGTAATTAATTAAGAATGATTTCAAATCAATGTAAGAACCATTTCATTGAATAATTTGCAGTCTGTATTTTTACATTTTATGTTTTTAGGAATAAAAGATTATATCAACAAAAAGACAATATCTAGATTCTAATCCAATGTTACAGCCCCGAGTTTGATACAGCTAGATGAAAAAGGTTGATTTGAATTTCATGTGTCACAAAACAAGTGCATGTAGATATATTGTAAAGTTCATTTTGCCTTTTAGACTATATTGAACTTGTTTATTTTCTAATGTGTTCCATGAAATGAAAGGAATAGTAACATTACAGACTTCTGAAGGACGCCATATGTACTGTTTATTTAGTTACAGCGTTTAAGATAAACTTATCGTGGTCCCACTTCGCCGTCGATCATCTTCAAAAGCGAAGTGAAGTCGCCCTTTCATTTTGTAGAATCGCCTAATGTCGCCTTTCAAATTTTATTCCCATTTTGGTAAGAAATCTTCATATTTTTGATACCGCGTCATGTTTATTATGTTTACGCGCCAAAGTTGAACTGGTACCCTTTTAACTTTTATTTGGTATATAAAGCGTAGGTTTACCATATAACCGAAAACCAGTTCAGAGCACAAGAATTTGTGAAAATTTCTGGAGCGGATATGAATTTGGTGCCGGAGATTGCAAATATACTACGCTGATAGTCATGATAGTGGTGAAATGAGTTTTGCAATGATAGACAATTAGTAAAAATAGTATTTTGGCAGTTACTTAAAACAAATTTAAGTTAAACATTTTAAAATACTTTTTAATAGTGAATTTTACAATTTTAAATAATATATTATGTGTCACAATGATGTAATTTTCTTCTTCTAGTTCTAATAGTACTTCATTATAAATCAATCAAATTGTGTATCAATGACAAAGAAACATTTATTTTAATGAACAGTTTTGTGACAGTTGATTTTATTTTTATTGTTATGTTTAATACATGTATTTTTGAAAATGTGTGAAATAAGTATACTGAATAGTTAATCAAATCTTTGATACTTTATCGTCAATAAATTAAACTGCTAAAAAAACATAATAAAAATGCAAATGCCAACACTAATTTAAAAAAAAAAAAAAAGAAAGTAAACAGGACGCTTTCGCGACATATACTGCAACTTCTCCCTGTTTTCCACCCACTTCTCCCTGTTCTATCCTCACTTCTCCCTGTCAGCCACCCAAAAGAGAAGTGACTTCTCCCTATAATTTTGACCCAGCGTGAGCCCTGTTTATTGGAAAAAAGCAACTGAAAACAGTTTAATATTTGAAAAAAAAAACTTAATAAAACACAAAACATACACAAACCTCTAAAGAGTTTAATATCACAGATTTTAGAAGAAAGCAAGTATTTATCACAGATGTGTCACTCAGTAAAAAACTCATTGGTTATTCTGGTTTGTATCAGTTTTAATACTATCAAAAAAACATAGAAGTGACAGTTACAAAATTTTGTTACTTGAAGTTCGTCTGCTATGTTGACATATGAGCTGAAGTTCAAAATGAAAGCAGAAGCTAAAAACCGTTATCAGCCACCGGGCTAATATTAATATTAGACCCAAGGGCTAATATCAGTCCATCACTTCTGGTCATATCAAATATGCAAATATGTTCATATTACTACCAAATATGAGATAATTCTTGATATGGTCCTACACTCATTTACAATCAAATAGATATTGCCACTTTTAACATGATATTTTATGACAATAAGAATAAATTTGAATAATATGCAAGTGGGAAAATACTTTACTACATATATTTTACATTTTTTTAATGAGTCTAAGGATGTAATATTATAATGTTGTTTAAAACCAGATGATAATCAGATTAATTTTCAGTTGTATCATGTCCAGAAAAATACACTTGTTACTGTAGGTTTTTAACAAGACCCACTCCTTTGTATGAATTATTTAATTTTTTAAAAACATGAACATTACTGTTGTTGCTGCAGTAATATTAGAAGATAAAAAGCCAGCATCAAGGTTTAATTATTTAATTTGACCAAACCAACAATGCACCACAATACTTGACACATTACCAATTGCATCATGGATATAGTTAGACTTACCTTGCAACCTGTGTTTCTTTTGGCATAATTCCAGGAAGAACTTTGGTATAAGGACAATCAAAATGTCCTTCCAGTATACGTACATCTCCCTGTAGCTCATCCTGAAATAAGCGTGTTTCCAATATACAATTTTACTCTTACTAAAAGGTCAATAAAACAGTGGATTTGTTTGTTTGTATGGCGTTTAACACCACTTTCAGCAATTTTTCAGCTATATCATGGCATCCAGCATTTATTGGGGGAGGAAGCAGGAGTACCTGGAGAAAACCCCCGACCTGCGGTAGGAAAACTGGCAATCCTTATCAATTAAGATTGGAGTCAATATATAGCACCCTGTTCGAAGTGAGTCTCTAACCCGCAACCTCAGTGCTAAAAGACCACATGATCAATAGTAGAAGAACTACCTTAACCACTCAGCCACTGAGGCCCCTTAACACATAGAAAAAAAGGTGTATAAGATTCTCAATGATCATAAAAAAAGATACTCCCACAGATCGCTCACAAAAGTAGATACCTATGCAATTTTACACAAATTACATGAAAGAAAGGTAAAACCACAAATTCTTAATGGTTAAATATTTTTAGCTCAATAGTATTGTAAGGGTATGAAACCACTTACAATGTAACAAAGTCTGATAGAATCAAATAAATACAATGAATATAATGAAATTAGATCTTTAAACATTTTTAAGTTCACACATAACTTTGTTTTGCAGAAGTACAGTTTTTACACATTTTCTTAGATTTCTGTTAGGAAATAATGCATGCAAACCATACTTTATTATAGTTTCAAGATGGATGGGCATAATATTCATGATATTTCATTATGGTATCCGACCCATAATTAAAGTTACCATTTAATTTTATTTTTCGACCGAGAAATATAGCTTTATTACATCAAGCGATTCAAGGTATTACTATTTAATGATACAAATTAAATATATTGTTTTACTTTGAGTCAATGTTAACAGTTTTGTGCAAAGAAGTTAGTTACTCAAATAGTATTTCTGATGTTTGCGAACATAACAAAGGTCTGCTCCATTGAAAAACAATAGACATCCGGGACACCAAATAGGATCACATGGTCAATTGTGGTCAGGATACCTTAATATAAAGCCCACCTATGTTAAAACGATAATAAAGTATGGTATGCATTAATTCTAATTATGAAAAATTGAGAAATCTATACATTGAACCTCCATCATGTCATAATGCAGAATGGTGAGAAAAATAATCTAATGGCTGTATGTTAAATCATGCATATCACAGAATTCATACTTAAAATAACCATTTTATTAACAATAATGTTGTTTAAGGGTAACAAATAACACAAGTATGTATAAAGTCAACCGACAAAAAACTTATGAATGTTCAAGCTAAATTTATTGGAATTTTAACACTGCTTTGTGTAACTACCAAAGCAGGATGTCATATAAAAACCAGAACAAGTGCAGGTGGCTTTTTCACTGTTAATTTCTTGGTAACCTATTTATCTTGTTCCGTTTTATATAGTGACTGATGTAACACCAGTTAATTTCTTCAATAAAATGAATAAATCAGTATATAATATCACTATTTAATTTATTATAAAATCTCTATGGGGATGACAACCTCTTGTAACAACCTTCTCAATCATATTAATAGGGTAATATTCAAACAAAAGTGAATTATACCGAGTGCAATTCCACAAAATTCTGACAGCCCAAGGACCCTGTTATGGACCACAAATATTGATATGGATTAAACGCCTGTTAAAAAGAAAGCCAGATCAAATGAAATGTAATCATAAAATACATCTACTGTATATGGTTAGAACTCCTTACCTTGTCAATATGAACGGGATAATCTGGTGGTACTAATTTGTAACAGCTTTCTCTATTGGACAAAATCCTTCTGGCATCAAAAATCCTATAAATTCATAAAAGTAATATATATGTTTAGTACAAAGGTCAAAATGATAGTAGTTTTATGTAAAAGTTTACAACAAGTCCAATGTAAATAAATTAATGGTGTCCTTTTTAAATGATGTTCATTTTATAAGTATGATTTGTGTTAAATGATTGATGCTATGGCCATTAACAAACATTTTGCAAGCTATATTGACTGTGTGATTGTTGGCAGCTCTGTGGGACAAGCACTGGGAACTCTCCAAGTATGGTCCCAGCACTTATTACGAAATGCTGAACACTATTCCTTGATCACTTATCTCAATTTTTACTTAATGTATCTAGTTATTCGTTGGTTTCAAATCAATAGTTTTTGTTCAGCTATCTAGACACTGATTTATGTCAAAGAAATCTAAAAACAATACAGACAAACATGCAAAGATTAAAAATTATTCAGATATAATTACAATTTTTCAACATCACCTTTTTAAGTTTTCTGGTTTTCCCCATCCTTTTGTGAAGAAACTTGTTAAAATAAATCTTCTATAAATCTGGTCTAGTCTACTCATTTCCTTTAAGGACACCTCTACATCTAAAAAAATAAGCTGTAATTAATTCAAATATACAGTAGTTAGGATTGAGAACCATAATACATATATAAATGTAATCAGTTTTTATGTGCCTTTACATTTTTTGATGTACAGGTTCTTCCTACAAGATTCGTATTTGTGTTAAGTGGATTTTTGTTCGTTTGTTAGTTTGATATTTAACGCCATTTTCAGCAAATTTTCAGCTATTTCATAGTGTCCGGTTTTTATTGGGGAGGAAGCCGGAGTACCAGGAGACAACCCTCAACCTGTGGCAGGAAAACTGGCAATCCATGTCAATTAAGATTGGAGTAGAGTACATCCTGCCCGCACCGGTGTTACGTGAATTTGCAGCTGATCTTAGAGCCAGGCTAAAATGTGCGATCACAGCTCAACAGAATGATAATTGGGAACAATCAGACAGCACTGACAATTAAAGATTAATTATCATAGGCACTTTGGTGCGAACAGGAATATTATTGATTCTTTCAAAAAATAGTCATCGTTTAAATTTACTGCCCGAAAATTTTGACAATAATTTTTATTCTAGGTTTTACTATTTTCAAGGTCGTAGTGAGATTTGGTTTTCTATTAACCTTGCTTTCTTTAATCACATTTTATTTGCAACTACTGGGTCAATGCCTTCGCTGGTGGAATATAAGTCCCCAGCCCAGTAGTCACACTCTTGGGATTTATACATATTTTCCGGTATTAAACTGCTTTTTTTGTTAAATATTTATGTTTTTCTTTCTCTGCCGTTCAGTTGACATTTTCTACAATGTCTTATTAAATAATTTTAACACTTTTTCATAATCATGGCATTGTTGACAAAATTGAAATTGTGGAGTGTAGAGTTGTAGATCCCAACTAATGCAATAAAGACAGAAAAAACTTGATCCAGATGAATATTTTTACCAAATTAATTCAGAAATTATGCACTTCCAGATTTCAAATTTTGACAACAATGCCATGATTACGAATAAAGTGTAATTAGGTGTTGCAGAAATTTTAGTTAAACTTCAAAAACATTAAAAAGTATGTAGCAATTTAGTGAAACATTTTAATGGTATATTATATGCATAAAATCCCCAGGTGTGAATCACTCCCGGCTTGCTCCATTGTGATTAATGGGACATGTTTGTAGCCCCGTCCATAAAAAAAAGGAGCTGCATTATTGTAGCTCTGACTAAACCATTATCATTTATTGTTCATTGTTACTGTTTTATTAGTCCAAGAATCTCCTGCTGTCCAACGTTTTTTGTGTGTGGGAACCATGTAAAAAAAAAGCGTTGGATGGCAGAGGATTCTCAGACTACTGTTTTACTAAAAAAATAAGGAAACCTACCCACGATTTTCATTCATTTAGCAGTATGACAATGAACATGATGAATTCAAAGCAAGTGTTCTGATAAATATCTTTATATATATTTCTTCAAACAAAAAATTTCTAAATAATAAAATTCAGTAGTGGATTTCACAAAAAGTCCTAAGTGTAGAATCAATTGTGATACTGGGATGAAACTTACAAAATTCTAATAAAATTCACTTATACTACAGTCTATATTGACTTACATTGGTTTTAGATACCTATGCATTTTTTGGAGTAGTACAGACATAAAAACATAACATTTGTCCAGAAATATTTTAACTGGGAATACTGCCATTACTATTAGTATCCAAAACACAACGTCAACGTCACAAATAGTGTGACCCAAAAGACCTATCAAATATAATTTATAAAACATCAATATCTCTTCACTGTTCCGGGTTTGTCAGATGGCTTTAACCGACTGTATTTCAGATTATTATTGAAACTGCTATTATATAAACTGCTATTTAGATGACTGCTGACAAAGACTGAGAGTGCCAAGAGAGAAATCAAACAAGTCAAATGTTCCCCAGGTCTCGCCATTTTAGCCATTTCATTTGCGATCTACACTCATGCAACGTTTTTACTTTTAACCTGAAGTTTTAAAAAAAAGAAACCTTATATGAAAATCCTAGACTCAATAATCAAGGGTGACATATGTACATTCAACGTGAGACTTAACGGACAAGGGAGGTAAATCTTAAAATGCCGTCGTAAATAAACACAAATACGACTTAGAATGAAGTCACGTGATTGACATGTGGTTGACCAGTAAACAAGAAACACGTGTGGTTACACAACAATATTGATTATTGCAATTTTTAATACAGCTTGGACAGGTGGCAAAAAATGTTACAGCCAATAATTAACAGCTTGAACTGTAGAAGAATTGTTTTGGCTAGTGGATCTCCTCGACGGAAAGAAATACTTAAGAATATTGTTTGTAAAAACGGGCATCTTTCATTTAGTTTAAATTTCTAAATGTTTACTTAAAACAATTAAGAAAATATTGATGTGTTTTTCTTTTAACATATTGCTTTTATTGTCAATTTAATTATAAACTTAAAATAAAGAATCAGTATCAATTCATAAATTTAAAGCTCGATTTATCATTGTTACATACAATTATGTATTACCTTATTTTATCTGGATGGAGCTACAAAGACGTTTCATTGCTTGTAATGGAGTAAAAACATGATGACGTGACGTTTCATCCCATGACCAAAATGGACCATAATCAAAACAGACAGTCAGAAAATAGAAATAAATAAATAAATGTGTTATTATTTGTTTCTTTAGTTTTTCTTTATAGTTTGTTGGAACATTTGAATTTGTTTTGGGGTAAATTCGTGTAATCTAATCAGAGTATTGTTATCTTAGTTAGTATTTAACACATCATTACCTAATTAGTCTATTACACTTTAATTTAATTATTAAGTGATTGTATATTGACGCAGCAAATATATATATTAAAAATATCAAGTGTATTGAATTTTTATTTTTCAATGACATTTCACGTTGTTAATACAACAACAAAGTCAACGGAGTAAATTGCATGAAATAAAAATACAATAAAAACAGAAGTCACAATACATATCATTAGACAATAAGACATAATAAACTTTAAATTAAAAAAATTTTTTTTAGACATTCAATACATGTATTTACCAATAACAACATGATCAGACCATATATTTGTCTTCATTGTATACCTCGCTGTCGCTCTGTATAAAATATATAAACAGAATTCACAATTACATATAATTAGACAATAAGACAATAATAATTATATGACCTAATCGCCATTATATACTATCACATTCTCGCAGGAGAGGGGACAAACAACCTTGAACACTAAGCATAATGATTTTATTTTAATTAAACTAAAATGCATAAAATTTCTTATCATCAATTATATATGTGTGCATTCACTTAATTTTTTTTGCCGTATATGCTGTTAGCTACAAAGCATTTTTTGTTAAAAAGTATATAGATATATAAAAAGAATTACTTAACACTATCGTCAGATTTCTCTTTGCGCTTTGTGCACACACATTTTGGAAAGTGGTGTCATTTTTTATAAATAGATGGTACTCAGTTACTGTAATGCCAGTACTACACTTTCTTTGAATAAAGAATGATAACAACCCCAGCCCATTGTCTTTTATAATTTATGATTAAAAGATCAAAGGCATTTTTTGTTTTTATAAAAAAAATTTCTTGGCATTATTACAGTTTGTGTAATCAAACCTCATTTGGTCAACAACCCAAACCTGCATTAATTTGGTGAAACTATTATTAAAAGCATAACAAATCTTAATGATCATAATTTCTCCTAATTATGTTAGACAACACCCTATAAATCATTTATTAGTAATTTATACTAAATCATAATTGTAAATGTTTAAATAATTGTAATTATTGTTATTAATTAATTTTTAATTAAAATGCATTAATTACATAAATGATTATTTGTTAATAAATAATTATTATTTATCACCTATAAACTTATTTACTATTTTGGTTATGGGATGAAATGTCCTGCAGCACATTGTATTTATAGATATTTCCTGCTAAATTTAACTGCTGTTTTGGTTTAATAAATAATTTTTCCTTTCTCTGCCATTTAGTTGTCTTTATTTTTAATTTTCTGTTATTTGTAATATAATTGAGCTAATTACACATTTTTCTCTAATTAACTTGACATGCACATGACACAGAAACCTGATAATTGCCAGTGTGGTCTTTCTTATTAGGTTATGTAACTGTTATAAGTTTGTAACATCTTTGACATGTATAAAGTCTGGATGTCTTGTGTCTGTTTTAATAATTCATAATCTTTGATATTATGTTGAAATCTTGCTTCCAAAAGATTTGTATCATACCAAAATCTAACTACTTGGGTATTATCACACTCAAAAGATTTTTTAATACATTTGTATGAGTTTCAAGTTCAAAGATGTTTGTATAAAACATTTTCTTATTTGTATTTATGGTAGGGTTTGCAGTTTGAAGTTTTGAAATCAAATTTTGAAGAGAATTTTGACAAAGCAAGTTTTAAAAACCCAGTTGAATATGTCAAAGAAACTGCCAAACAGAAAACATTAGAGGTTGCTGCATGTCTTTCCACAGATGAGGTAAACACCAAATATTTCTCATATTTAATGGCATATAAATAGTTCATATCACATATCTACAGTAAAGGTATGGTTAGATGGATTTGGACTTTCTTCAGCTTTGTAACTTTTTGTAACTTTTGGCTTTAAGAAAGTACAGATGAGACATTTGATGTTTGTCTATTTCATGAAATTGATTACTGTTCTTTGATGTTTAAATCACACACTATTTACCAATACATGTACTTTCATGAAATAAACTTTAGAAACAAAATGATGATTTTCATACAACACAAAATACTAATCTTTTATCACCAACAGCATTTTTTAACTATAAAACTATAATGACTATGTTCAACTAACATTTTAGTTCAGATGTTTTTTCAGCAATTTTAAATTCTATATGTTACTAAGCAGATGTTGTACCAGTACATGTACAACATCTTTTAATTCATTCCACTTTCAGAATCCACCAGATCTCATAATAGGAGCTGACACCATAGTTGTCCAAGATAACGTTATATTTGAAAAACCGATGGATCATAAACATGCATTTGAAATGCTTTCAAAGTGAGTATTGATAATTTACTTACATGTAAACACCATCAGCGAGTGAGTTAATATTGGATATTTACATTTTTCTAGAAGTCTGAAGGAATGACACCTAGCTCAGATATATTACCCATTTAACCTACGCAGTTCAATGCTATGTCCTAACTATTAATGCAACAACTAGTTCCCAATGATTATTAAAATCTTTACAGGAAAATCTTTGATCAATGGTTGGACTGTCTAAACTGGAATGGGGACATCTATGGCCGAGTGGTAGTTTGTCTACTATTGATCATGTGGTCTGTCAACACTGAGATTGCAGCTTTGAGTCTCACTGTGGGCAGGGTGCACTTGACTCCAATCTTAATTGACAAGGATTACCAGTTTATATACCAAAGGTCCGGTCTTTGTCGGGTACTCTTGCTTCCTCCCTTATAACACTGGGCGCCATTATATAAGCTGAAAAAGTGATGAAAGATTAAACAGCATTCAAACAAAAAAAAAACTAGAATTAATTGAAAAATGGAGATAACAAATGTCTCAATAAATCTGAATGCGCTTTTGTTAAATAATAACAATTAAGGTTTAAGTACTGATGTTTTGGTGACAAATATCTTTCTTTACTGTCTGTCCTTGCAGGTTTAGTGGTAATGTACATACAGTATGGACAGCCGTAGTGTTGATAACACCAGTAAACTCTACAGGTAATGTACATACAGTATGGACAGCCGTAGTGTTGATAACACCTGTAAACTTTACAGGTAATGTACATACAGTATGGACAGCCGTAGTGTTGATAACACCAGTAAACTCTACAGGTAATGTACATACAGTATGGACAGCCGTAGTGTTGATAACACCTGTAAACTCTACAGGAAATGTACATACAGTATGGACAGCCATTGTGTTGATAACACCAGTAAACTCTACAGGTAATGTACATACAGTATGGACAGCCATAGTGTTGATAACACCAGTAAACTCTACAGGTAATGTATATACAGTATGGACAGCCATTGTGTTGATAACACCAGTAAACTCTACAGGTAATGTACATACAGTATGGACAGCCATAGTGTTGATAACACCAGTAAACTCTACAGGTAATGTACATACAGTATGGACAGCCATAGTGTTGATAACACCAGTAAACTCTACAGGTAATGTACATACAGTATGGACAGCCGTAGTGTTGGCAACACCTGTAAACTTTACAGGTAATGTACATACAGTATGGACAGCCATTGTGTTGATAACACCAGTAAACTCTACAGGTAATGTACATACAGTATGGACAGCCATAGTGTTGATAACACCAGTAAACTCTACAGGTAATGTACATACAGTATGGACAGCCGTAGTGTTGGCAACACCTGTAAACTCTACAGGTAATGTACATACAGTATGGACAGCAGTAGTGTTGATAATGCAAGTAAACTCTACAGGTAATGTACATACAGTATGGACAGCCGTAGTGTTGATAACACCTGTAAACTTTACAGGTAATGTACATACAGTATGGACAGCCGTAGTGTTGATAATGCCAGTAAACTCTACAGGTAATGTATAAACAGTATGGACAGCCGTAGTGTTGATAACGCCAGTAAACTCTACAGGTAATGTACATACAGTATGGACAGCCGTAGTGTTGATAACGCCAGTAAACTCTACAGGTAATGTACATACAGTATGGACAGCCGTAGTGTTGGCAACACCTGTAAACTCTACAGGTAATGTACATACAGTATGGACAGCCGTAGTGTTGATAACACCAGTAAACTCTACAGGTAATGTACATACAGTATGGACAGCCATTGTGTTGATAACACCAGTAAACTCTACAGGTAATGTACATACAGTATGGACAGCCGTAGTGTTGATAAGGCCAGTAAACTCTACAGGTAATGTATATACAGTATGGACAGCCATTGTGTTGATAACACCAGTAAACTCTACAGGTAATGTACATACAGTATGGACAGCCGTAGTGTTGATAACACCTGTAAACTTTACAGGTAATGTACATACAGTATGGACAGCCGTAGTGTTGATAAGGCCAGTAAACTCTACAGGTAATGTATATACAGTATGGACAGCCATTGTGTTGATAACACCAGTAAACTCTACAGGTAATGTATATACAGTATGGACAGCCATTGTGTTGATAACACCAGTAAACTCTACAGGTAATGTACATACAGTATGGACAGCCGTAGTGTTGATAACACCAGTAAACTCTACAGGTAATGTACATACAGTATGGACAGCCGTAGTGTTGATAAGGCCAGTAAACTCTACAGGTAATGTATATACAGTATGGACAGCCATTGTGTTGATAACACCAGTAAACTCTACAGGTAATGTACATACAGTATGGACAGCCGTAGCGTTGATAACACCTGTAAACTTTACAGGTAATGTACATACAGTATGGACAGCCGTAGTGTTGATAACACCAGTAAACTCTACAGGTAATGTACATACAGTATGGACAGCCGTAGTGTTGATAACGCCAGTAAACTCTACAGGTAATGTATAAACAATATGGACAGCCATTGTGTTGATAACACCAGTAAACTCTACAGGTAATGTACATACAGTATGGACATCCATAGTGTTGATAACACCAGTAAACTCTACAGGTAATGTACATACAATATGGACATCCATAGTGTTGATAACACCAGTAAACTCTACAGGTAATGTACATACAGTATGGACAGCCATAGTGTTGATAACGCCAGTAAACTCTACAGGTAATGTACATACAGTATGGACAGCCGTAGTGTTGATAAAACCTGTAAACTCTACAGGAAATGTACATACAGTATGGACAGTCGTTGTGTTGATAACACCTGTAAACTCTACAGGTAATGTACAAACAGTATGGACAGCCGTAGTGTTGATAACCAGTAAACTCTACAGGTAATGTACATACAGTATGGACAGCCATAGTGTTGATAACACCTGTAAACTTTACAGGTAATGTACATACAGTATGGACAGCCATAGTGTTGATAACACCAGTAAACTCTACAGGTAATGTACATACAGTATGGACAGCCATAGTGTTGATAACACCTGTAAACTTTACAGGTAATGTACATACAGTATGGACAGCCGTAGTGTTGATAACGCCAGTAAACTCTACAGGTAATGTACATATAGTATGGACAGTCGTTGTGTTGATAACACCTGTAAACTTTACAGGTAATGTACATACAGTATGGACAGTCGTTGTGTTGATAACACCTGTAAACTCTACAGGTAATGTACAAACAGTATGGACATAGTCCGACATACATAGCTCATCTACGTGCTCTACCAAAGAGTTGTCAAAACAGTTGAGGAAAATATTGTGAAAGAAGGATAGCAAAAATATTGTAAAACTGTTTATTTATCATATGTGGGTTCTAAAAAATTCTAAAGAACTTTTGGACAATTTAAAATCAAGATCCATATCTAAAATTTCTTCTGTTAGAACCTTTGATTTTTCAACTTTTTATACCACCTTGCCTCACAAGAACTACTATCCCATCTTAAACAAGACCTTTGCTTCCAAATATGTAGTTTTAGGTTACAACAGAACTAAAAGGAAAATTGTCATCTTAGCACAATAATTTATGACAAACAAGACAATTATAATTTAAAAGTTATGCAATTTCCTCACTTATGCAGTAATATTCAAGCTTCTCCTGCATACAGTATCTATATTTTTCAATTGATCAGGTATGCATGAGCTTGCAGCAAGTCTACTGATTTTTGCAAAACGTCACCAATTTCATCGGGATAAACAAAGGTTACAAGAAAAACGACTTGTCTGTGCCTTTAATACATTTTACTATTGATACCATTTCTTGTTGAAAAATATATCTCATTTGAAAATATAATTGCAGATAGTTTTCCAATTTTTGAATTCTGAATAACATGTTTATGCTGCAATGATTATTGGATACACCTATTACTGACTAGTGGTATATGATACCCATCAATTTTTATCAACATACCAACTCCTGTACTACAGTAATGGAAGTGGGATGTTTGGCATGCTATAAAACTTGGTTCAACCTACCATTTCTTTTGAAATGCCTGCACCAAGTCAGGACCATTGCTGTAGTTTCTTTTTTTTTTTGTTGGTTCCAACATTGCCAGTTCCTTGGACTTTGTGGATTTGTCTTTTTCGACAGTTTCCTTGGTGTTCGTTATTTTATTATAACCTTCATTTAAGGGAAAATATGCTTTTTTGTTTTTAATTTAAGGCAGTACCATTCATTATGATTGTCATGATCATATCAACTGGAATTTCTTTGGTGAGCTGATTCATTACATTTACAAATGAGATAAAAAGAGGAATTAAATTATATACTTTGGTTAATAAATGATTTGGACATTTCTAGTTTTTAAGGGTACAGTAAGATGTAAAGAAGATGACAGATTTAACATAAGAGAATTCCAGGAATCTACCGATGTAATGGTGGCACAGCTTACCCCAGATATCATCAAGTCATATGTGGATACTGGTGAATTTTTGTAGGTGTTTTTTGTGGCATTCTGGGTAAACTTCCTTCATGCCTGCAAATATGACCCTTGTCAGAACCTTGCCCTGGAGCAAATATCTCCTGTGAAGCCTCTTTATTCCAAAAACTGTCTACTAAGTTGTACCCTCAAATCCCAAGTTGTTTTTAAATTTTGTTTAATGTACTTGAAAACTAACTGCACTGCTATAACTATAAACAAAGCAACTGGAAAACTCACTTTTCAAAAAAAAGAGAGACTAAAATTGTTAAGAATAATTTTACCAAAATTGTAAAGTATCTTTATTTGTGCACCAGGTGTTTGATTTTACCACATATTTGAGTTTGTTCACATTTTTCCTTTTTTAACATTATTCTTTAAATTGTAATCAATGGACCAAACTCTATTTAGGTGTTTCCAAAAACATTTGTTGAGTGAGAGGAAACTAGAGGCTCCCAGGAGCCTGTATCGCTCACTTGAACCTGAAACCAAACAACCCCTTTTTATCCACCTTTTTCTTTGCTATAAGGAATTGCCCAACACTTCTGCCCCCCCCCCCCATTTTCTATTTTAAGCCAACGTAGCTATGTAGGTAGGCAGGTGTCATGATTTGCACAATTTTGGTACAGGACGTCCTAAAGATGATGTGTGCAATGTTTCAAAGCAGTCCTTGAATAGGTTAAAGTGGAGAAGATTTTTTAAAATCAAGTAAAATTGATAAAAAAAATGTTCAAGGAGAATAATTCCTAAAGGTTCATCAGACAATCTTGACCCTAAGTCATTTTTGTAGCCCTCATAGAACAGAACAATTATGCAATGCTAACTTTTTCTCTAGTTGTAATAATTTTCAAGATTTTGAGGCAAAAATGTCAAAAATAATCAATTTTGACAATTAAAGGGCAATAACTCCTATAAGGAGTCCTCATACAACTTCAACCCAATCGAGTGTTTCATAGAGCTTTTGATGCAGATGAAGGCATGTCTCTTCGGTTTTCCTGTATCTGTTACACTTTTTTAAATATAAGCCAAAAACTGTATTTTACCCCCCCCCCCCCCCCCCACTCCATTCTATTTTTAGCCATGGCGGCCATGTTGGTTAATCTGCAGCCATGGTTGGTGCAAACTTGGTTGAGGACATTTGACGGATGATGTGTACAAAGTTTCAAATCAGTACTTTCAGTGGTTTCAGAGGAGAAGATTTTTAAAAAATCAATTAAAACCGATTAAAAAAAAAACAGTTCAAGGGGAATAACTCTTAAACAGTTCATCAGACAATCTTAACCTTCAGTCATTTTTGTAGCCCTCATAGAGCAGAACAATTAAGCAATGCTAACTTTTTCTCTAGTTCTAATAATTTTCAAGATTTTGAGGCAAAAATGTCCAAAATGATCAATTTCGACAATTAAAGGGCAATAACTCCTGTAAGGGGTCATCATATAACTTTGACCCAATGGAGTGTTTCGTAGAGCTTTTGGTGCTGATGCAGGTATGTCTCTTTGGTTTTCCTGTATCTGTTATACTTTTTGAACTATAAGCTAAAAAACTGTATTTTGACCCCCCCTGTTCTATTTTTAGCCATGGCGGCCATGTTGGTTAGTCTGAGGCCATGATTTGTGCAAACTTGGCAGAGGACATTTTACTGATGATGTGTGCAAAGTTTAAAAGCAATCCCTTCAGTGGTTTTTGAGGAGAAGATTTTTAAAGAAAAGTTAACGACAACGATGATGACGACGGACACCAACTGATGGCAATAGCTCACCTGACCCTTTGGATCAGGTGAGCTTAAAAAGGGGGGGTCACTGTTTGGTTTGTTTTGTTTGTTTAAATGCAGTTTAATGCAACTTTCAGCAATTTATCAGCTGTATCATGGCATCGGGATTTTTGGCGAAGGAAGCCAGAGTACTCAGTCAAAAACCCTGACCTTCAAAGGGCAAACTAGCAATCGTTCTCAATAAGGATTGAGTGGAGCACACACTGCTCTCAGTAAGATTTGAACCTGCAACCACAGTGTCATTACAGGCACATGATCAGTAGTAGATGACTAACTAACCAAACCACTCTGCCACCAAGCGACCAGGTGACTAACTTAGTCACTCATCGTTAGTCAAGACTAGTACATGTACTATTAACTACGAAAAGAGGACATTATATCTAAATCTAGCAGTAACATGTTTGTTAATATGTATTTATCTTCATATAGTTACTGGACTGGGAGGCTGTTAAAATATCTAATTCTTCTGTTTGTTTTCAGGGATAAAGCCGGAGGATATGGTATACAAGCAATTGGAGGAAGTCTAATAGAAGGAATCAAGGGAGACTATTTTAATGTTATGGGATTTCCATTACATAGATTCTGTTATCATGTATCACAAATGTTTTGTCAAAATCAAATATAATTTTCCTATGACTGTATATACATGTAGTTAAAAGGGGACATTGTATGTGGATCTGGGGTACTTTACACTATTTATGAGAAATGTTCTTGTAGTCAGACAATCAATATATACATTTGAGGTTATGTGTGGTGACTAATCCATCCATTTGAAACTTGTTTTACTTGTCTGTAAGACATTGTATGGTTTAATATGTAAGGATGTGGGAATAAAAACCTCATTAATTACCACTCTGTATCAGTATCACAGATTAGGTTGTTGGAGGTTTTCCACTACTTAAGGTATCCGACCCATAATTCAAGTTACCGTTTAATTTTATTTGTCGACCAAGAGATACAGCTTTATTTAATCAATGTATTGCTAATTAATGATAAAAGTAAAATATATTATATAACTTGAGTCAATGTTCACAATTTTGAGGAAAACAATTTAGTTACTCAAATAGTATTTCCGATGTTTGCCGAACATTACCGAGGTCTGCTCCATTGAAAAACAATAGACATCCGGGACACCAAATATGATCACCTGGTCAATTATGGTCTGGATACCTTAAAGCAATTTGTCAGATACTAGTACATGTATAGTGGCATAGTGGTTAAGGTAGTTCGTCTACTATTGATCACGTGATCTGTCAACACTGAGATTGTGGGTTTGAGTCTCACTGCGGGCAGGGTGCGCTCGACTCTAATCTTAATTGAAAAGGATTGCCAGTTTTCCTACATAAGGTTGAGGTTTTTCTCCAGGTTATCTGGCTTCCTCCCCAATAAAAATTGGACACCATGATATAGCTGAACAATTGCTGAAAGTGGCATTAAACATCATTCAAACTAACAAGATACTAGTATATAATGCTTCCTTCTCCCTCCCTAGCTTTCTCCTGGTGCTAAAAATTCTACCTTTCAGGAGTTGCCTACCCTTTCAGTACATCTTGTTATATTTATGATATTGATGCTGCTAAGTGAAATCAAATCAGCTGTTTATTGGCATGTAATTAACTGATTCACACCTCCTTATCTGTTGTGGTCAGTTTGCTAAGATATAAATATTCATTCAATGCTTATATTTAAAATTCATGTGTAGTCGGGGGTAGAGTGATTTTTTTTCGCTCTTGGTTTTGATTGTTGATATAGAATTTAGTTAAAGTTATTTAATAAATCGTCTTTATTTAATTTTTTAATTAGATTTGTGTAATGTCACAATCCAATACATAGTTGGGATACAGGAAACTAAATTTGTAATGAAACTAAAGATTTCAGCAGATTATCTGTTACATTTTGGAAAATGGTGAAAATTAAATATTTAGAATTAATATTCTCTTGTTTGAATGATTCCATATAGCACTTGGGTCATTTTAACACAACATTTAACCAAAAGGTTCAATTATTTCCATTTTGTATACCATTTCATACAATAACAGGACAAAGAATCAGAGATGACATAAGGACAGACTTGTAATTTAATATCAACTGAGGGATCAAATGTATGTCCCTTAAGAAGAAACTGATTGACCTCTTTAGCACTTGGATATTGAGATTACCAGAGACAATATGGCTACAAGAGGATATTTATTCTCTGGTCTGAATTTCACAGTGACAGTTATGAATTGAAATCAGTTCGCATGATGTAACTAAATTTTAGTAAAAAAATAACATTTCCTTAAATTGTATGGGGATATAAAATAGCCCATGATAATAATTCCATGTAAAAAGACAGTATCCAAATCAGCATTCTAATGTTTAAATATGTATATATAAATTGTCTTCACAAAATTATTAAAATTTTCATAATATAATTTAATATTCCTTTTGATTATGTTACGGGTCGATGTCCTGCACCCAATTTGAGTAAACTCTTATCTTATAAAAAGCAGCAATAATTTTAAATCCGTCATGTCGTAAGCGGGTCTGAAAAAAGAGAGGCATTTTTTAATGTAAGCCAACATCCTCATAAGTCAGGGTTTCTGATTTCACATGTGTTTCGTGGATATACGTTGACACAGAATCCTGACTTGTGAAGCTGGTAAACCAACAATGATCAACATTTTAGAAATATAGCACATTTTTTTAGTAACACGCTTCTCTATTGTTTGTGGAGATAGTTTGTTCAGATTTGCATTTCCGTGTTTCTGTTGGTCTATAATGGTTTGTTATCAAGAGATGGCATTACATCAAAAGATAATATTTTGTATACGTTTTCTTGTTTTATGATATTATAATTAAGACCCAACGCCGGGTGATTTGTAAATTGTAATCCAAAAATCCCATTATTTTCTATTTCTAATCAGTTTTCTATTGGAAAGACCCTTTTAATTACCTTTTTAGTAAGTAAGTAAGCTTTTTTTAAAGTCAGCAAGACAAGTAAGAGAAAAACATAAGCTCTGCAGAGCTTTTAAACCGACATATACATAATTACATATTGTCACACAAAAAAATTAATCACGATCGTAATAAAAAGCAAAGCATGCAAGACATAATTATTTGACAATATACGACTCTAAGAATAAGCACATTTAACTTAAAAAGCAAGACATAAATGGGAAAAATTAAACAAGCACATTTGGAAGCACAACAATAAAAGGATAGACCTTTAAAACAAGACATTAAATCAAACATCAGACTAGCACATTTGGAAGCACAGGCATAAAGGCTAAACAAAATTTTAAAAAACGACAAAAATCAAAACATGAGAGAAGCACATTGGATGCAGTAGTAAAAGCATGAAGAAGCATAAAATGTGAAAAACGAGACATAAGATCAAGCACTAAACATGCATTCCCAGGCCTGTGGATAAGTTTTAATGACATGCCAAGCAGTTGCAAATTTTTCCACTCCAAAAGGAGATCTGGTTCCGAAACAAGTTAAAACATGTAATTTTTCGAAATTCTTCCGGTAGAGAGTTCCACAGTACAGGGGCCGCATACCTAAAGGAGTTTTTGCCATACCTTGTTGTATTTACATGTGGTACCTGTAATAAATTAGAATATCTAAAGCTATATGTACATTGTTTCCGTTGAATCAGATCTGATAATACAATAGGAGATAACACATTTAATATTTTAAAAGTTTCTATTGCTATATATCTAACCTTTCTAATATCCATACTTGGAATTTTTGCTTTTACTTATTTTGTCTCACATTTTATGCGTTATTGTAGCAAAATTATAAACTGATACCAATAACTAATGAAGATCGTTTGCCTTACAGAGCTCGCGACAGACACTTGTTAACGTTTTATCTGATTTATGCAGAATTTATATAATACAATTTTCTATGTTCTCCAAATTTATACGCTTCTGAAAGGAGTGGAACTAAATAATGCTGAACACCTATTATTGATCTCAACGTTCTGCAAGTCCAGATTTTTAAATGGCTTTAGACTGTGTCATTTTTTCACGATGTTTCCTTTTTACATTACACACCGAAATAATTGCACGTGAATAATTAGAATGAATAATCGTAACCTCGCTTTTTTGTTAATCCGACAAATAAAAAACCTAACTTCGGATTATAACGGCAGTTAAATTTGTCCTAGTGAATAATCATCCTCCCAAGTCAGGGGTTCTGAGTCCGCGTTCGCTCCATCATCATGGAGCGAACGCGGACTCGGAACTCCTGACTTGGGAGGATGGGTGCATGTGGCATCATTTATAATTACACTTTAAATCATGTGGATTCTTTATTGAGAGTAGTTTTAACAACAAATGTTTACAAGAGACGTTCGGCATTACATGGAGGTGAATTTTCAAGATTTTAATTTAGCCATTCGATACGTTTAATTGGAATTTAAATGGCCAACTTCAACAAATTTAAACCGGTTGCATGTGGCATCATTTATAATTACGCTAAGTAAATCATGTGGATTCTTTATTGAGAGTAGTTTTAACATCAAATGTTTACAAGAGACGTTCGGCATTACATGGAGGTGAATTTTCAAGATTTTAATTTAGCCATTCGATACGTTTAATTGGAATTTAAATGGCCAACTTCAACAAATTGAAACCGGTTGCATGTGGCATCATTTATAATTACGCTAAGTAAATCATGTGGATTCTTTATTGAGAGTAGTTTTAACATCAAATGTTTACAAGAGACGTTCGGCTTTACATGGAGGTGAATTTTCAAGATTTTAATTTAGCCATTTGATACGTTTAATTGGAATTTAAATGGCCAACATCAACAAATTTAAACCGAGTGCATGTGGAATCAATTATAATGACGCTAAGTAAATCATGTGGATTCTTTATTGAGAGTAGTTTTAACATCAAATGTTTACAAGAGACGTTCGGCATTACATGGAGTTGAATTTTCAAGATTTTGATACGTTTAATTGGAATTCTTATTCATCATAAGACACCGATGAAACGATTAATCTGACTTTATGAAACAAATTATCAAAAGAATACATTACTTCAAAAACGATCACTACAAGTCAAAACATAAAGCATGGTATATTTCTCATATCGGGGCAGAATCGGGTTACGTATACAGGCCAAGCATAATATCACCAGGATAGGTAAAAAAACGAATAGCAGGGTGAAATATGCTAAATAGAAGTTCCCTATAAACGCTAATTAGCTTCTTAATGGATGGGAATGATAGTTCGAAGTCTTAATGGAAAATTGTTCAGATTTTAATTGGTAACGGGTCGATTTACTCGAATATACCTGTCTTTATTAAACACAGGAACAAGTAAAATTGAATGAAATGACACTCTAGAGGCAAGCATATTGAATAATTTCGTTTGCTCTGTAACAAATATTCAGGGTGCTGATAATTCTCCTCTAACTTTTGAAAAATGAATAGACTCTTTATTTGATGTTGAATGTGTGACCGTCGATGAAATCGGTGGTATTTTACAAACTTAATACACTTTGCGTTGTAGTCAGCGATCATAGCAAAAGAGGGGAGCAAGTGACAATTTTAATTTTAATTAGACTGGTAAAGCAACATGATGCGATCATATTAGTCATCACCTGTTAAAATTTATCGCAAATACTACAAATACACTCCAAATAATGTTTAATTCAACTGTACATCAGCTTTTAGAAATTGTTCTGAACATCTGTTTTTGCGATTTATAATAAGGAAATAATTTATTCATTTTTCTCCTAATATTAAAGGCTTTTAATAATTATTGGGACTTAGCCAAAAAACTGTGCCATATGGAATCTCATAATGCTTAAATGCTATATATAAAACAGAAATCAACGAGTCCTCATTAAAAATTGCTTTTCGAACAAAAGTATGATTTAAGCGGTGCAACAGAGGATTCTAGTCTGGTGCTATTATTGTTTCTTATTTACATTAATGACCTTGTTGACAACACTGACTGTCTGTCATGATTGTTTTTGATGATTCGTCCTTATAAATGTTCGGCAATAAATGTTTAAATAAATTAGAAAATAAAATTAACAAGTACTTGAATGATTGGAGGAAATATACATCTGGTTAGTAGAATTTAATTCACTAAAAGTAAAATCTTATGTTTTATCTCCAGAAATAACTGACAAACCTGTAGTGAATTTAGCGATTTGAATGTAAAATGACCATATACATCTTGGTTTATACTAGTATTTTTCTAGTGATTGTAAATGAAATCGTCATATTAATTATGTAGCAATGTGTCAATAAATTATATTAATGGAAGACGTCAAAATCTAACAATAAAAAATGCAATGTTAACACTTTGTGATATTTCATCTGGAGTACACTATAGAATTCTTAGTCCTTTACTGTTTATTATATACATAAAGGATGTCTCTGATTTCTGTGGCAATACTGTTTGCAGATGATACGTCATTTGTATGTTCTGGATCACTTTCGAATCACATTCCGTAAATGTCATCGATCATGACCTTGCTGAATTGGATCAATGGTCCAGAGTTTCAATCCCAACAAAATAGTGACATTAATGATATCCAACGCTAAAAAATTCCCGATGTTCAATTTTCCATGAATTTTCTAAATATTCATATGTAAACAACCATAAACAATTCTAGGTATTACTCTAATCAACGATGGAAAATTGAATGTACGTTTACAAATTTAATGAATAGCGGTACCAAGCATATCAGTGTAATGACAATGTCGAAATATATATCTCTGTGTACTTTAGAACAATTTTATTTAGTACATATTCGTCCCATTTGAAATATTTTTGTGAATTACGGGATAGTTGTGGTGTTACGTATACTAACGGGTGAATTACGGGATAGTTGTGGTGTTACGTATACTAACAGGTGAATTACGGGATAGTTGTGGTGTTACTAACAGGTGAGAACACATTCAGCTAGTAGCTGGAAGAATTGTAACGGGGTTTTCTATATTGTGCAAAAATCGAACATCTTTATGGCTAAACTGGATGCAAATGTAGACGGGAGAAAAGAAACTACGTTTTATTCAGTGGTAACGAAAAAGCCCCTCCATTTCTAGTTCCGCCTACCGTTCAGAGCACCACTAGTTATCCCTTATAGAAACGAAATGACCTGATCCTACCGTTATATGGTCATTTGTTGCTCTTCTATAAATCTGTGGAATAAACTAGACAACGAGATACCGTCTAAAAGTTAAAATAAATCATCTAAAAGAATATTTTTGAAAATTATAGTTCCTCTTATCTATAGATTTCGTACTATAAAATCAAATGTAATTAGAACTCAAGTGCGTGGCAATGGCGCATCATTCTTAAACTACGACGTTCAAACGGTAAAATATTCTAAAAAGACTGTCATGTCATTGCGTCTTTTTTAGCCTAGCAGTTTTGTTTTGTCCCAAATATATTGTACCGAAAAGCGACTTCTTGGAAAATCTAAAGTTCATTCCCCTGACAGAAACCATTAAACTTCGAACTTCTATCGGAAATGATCTGAAAATAAAAAACAAATAATTGTTACATCAAAATATATAAGAGATTCCTAGTCGTGTAGAAATGACCAATGTTTCATAATAGCATTATTGTATGTTTATACTTCATTGGGAATAGATTTCGTAAATACGTGTGTCTAATCTCGTTGTGTAGAAATTCTACATGTAAAATATCGATGGCTCCGCATGAAACTTTGCACAAACCTAGAATGCCAAGTTTAGTTGTGCACATCCATTTTATCATATGTTCGATCTCTTCTTATTATCTCTTAATGATAATATAATTGTTTTCGGGTAAATTGAGCAAAAAGGTAAAAACCATACTCTAGAATATAGTTCATGTAAGTGATAAAATGGCTAATTTAATGCTAAAGAAAAATATTTCAATTACAGTTTTTCGTATTTGTTAAATCCTCCTAGCTTTAAAATACATTTTTCTGTCCTAATCTAATAAGGAGTAGTAAAGATGAACAAAATTGTATATTAATGCGCTTTCGACCTCGCTAGATAGGATCATCGATTCAATTTTATTTCTTGGATTATTTCACGATTTATAGGGTATGCTTAGTATTTTTTTTAATGCATTCTTATCTTTACAAAATAAAATGTATATATCGGTGTTTCTTTTATTAATTAGTTAGATAATTTGATAATAAAAAGGCATTTTTAGATTTTGTTACGTTATATTACGTAATGTATATGTGTTAGAAAGACTTGCTCAGTTCAATTTTATCATTATAATTTTTGTTTGGATTACTGCATGCTTGATAGAGCAAGCTTCATATCTTTTTTGAATTCGTATCTTTACATAAAAATATAGATGATTATAAATTTGACTTTATCGACAATTTTCCATTTCTTTTGTTATGTCAGAATTTCTAGGGTACTTCATCCTCCCAAGTCAGTGGTTCTGAGTCCGCGTTCGCGATGATGGAGCGAACGCGGACTCAGAACCACTGACTTGGGAGGATGGGGTACTTAAACCTTGTAGTTTATATGCAGTTTCTAATCTTCACATAATAGAATGTGAATGTATTTGTTTTTATGGGAATTCATAAGATGATTTGATAAAAATAATGCATTTTAAAATTTTGTAGTATTACGTGATGCATGATCGATAATTTTCAGTTTTATTTCTGGATTATTTCATAATTAGGGTAGAAAATGAAACCTTTATGTAGAAATTCATCAATCTTGAACATTAAATTTAATTTCCCTGGGTTTTGATTATTTACAATTTCGAAATCCGAAACTCTCTCGCACGAGATTGGCCGAGAACGAGGCGTATGTGTGTGTGTGCGTGGTAGGGGGTGAGGGGTAAGAGATATTTCTGTGATGTAATTGTAAATTGTAAATTAGATGTGCCTTGTTTATTTGCTAATTGCTTATTTATGTCATTGAACTTGAATGAAAGGTATAAATGGAAGACCATTTAGACTCACATAATTAGCCACGAAAATGCTAATTTAGATTATGATTTTTACACGAAAATAAGATTTTAAAACAGGCATGTTATTTAAAGAAATTTGATTTCTGAATGAGTGAAAATTATCATAGACATTGGTAGGGAAAATAAATTTCTTTCTAATAAGAAAAAAAAGCACAAAAGGTTTGCATTTTTATTTAATTGAAGATTTAATTTTTTTTTATGCAGAACTATTTTAAAGAAGCAGTTATATTTAGATACTTATAGAATTATATTAAACCTACCTCTAGATCGTATATGAAGTCCTTTAAAGAAACAGAAATTAAAAAAAGCTATATGAAATTTTGAAAAATAATAATACAATAGAAAAACTAAAAGCTAAATGAAATTTTGAAAAATGTATATAAAAATACAATAGAAAAACAATTCAGTTACATTCCAATAAAGGTCATCAACAGTTGTTATAGTTGAAAATAATTCTAGAAGTTAATAATCTCATAAATTGTTTTGCAAAAACAGAGGCATATAATTACATGTCTCTGGTAAAAATAAGACTCTTCTATATATATTTTACAGTCTGAAAATATTATTAAGTTCTTAGCAATGATTATGCACATGAACGGTAGTTTGACGTTTGAATACATTTTAATTGCAAATTTTTTTCAAAACAATTTTAATTACTGTAAAATTAAATCAATTGAGATTGTAACTTGTCGGTATTTTTCTATGATCTTCCGAGGATGCCCGACGGAAGTACGCGATAACTGTCGATTTTCCTGCCCCCTTTTTTCCCACAGAACCACGTGATTATGTGATTTCGAAAAGGTCAGTGTATTGTTATTGTACGGTAAACATTTGTCTTTCCTACACATTGCTTTTTTGATTACAATACTCTTCTCAAAATTGAGATATTATAATCAAGATGACTACTTATTTCTTGCCTTGCACAACCGTCTATATTTGTAACCTTTTACAGCATATGATGAAATTTTAAATAAAACAAGTTGAAAAAAAACTATTAAAACCAAATCGGATACACCTATAACATATAAATCGAACATCTCTTGATATGGGTGTAACCCATATCATTTCTTGTATTCTTCAAGATGCCGCCTTTTCAAAATGACCGCCTTCTGAAAATGTGAGACGGCATTTTGGTTCTTCGGATCGCCTTGAAAATGGATTATATGAGTAAAATTTGTATACTGAACATGATAGAGCAAAAAGAATTGTTCTACGACTTGCCAACTTTTGGCAGTGAATTGCCAAATTTGCCAAAATTTCATACATTGTTGGGTTGCCTTGAAAATCGGTTATCTGGGTAAAATGAACATCCTGTAAATGATTACGCAAACAGAGTTTTATACGGCTGCCCAGTTTGTGACAATTAGCAGCTAAAATCAATTATTTTGTAGACGCGAGGGGACTTTTTGTACTTTGCAATCACATTCAGCACTTCTTCTTCTTCTTCGTTTTTCTTTACAAGTACACTCGTTTTCTGAAGAGTTTAGATTTCTGATCAACACAAAACTTTGTCAGTATTTCAGGGCTGAACTAAAGTTGTGTAATCAATTATTGAAATTGCAAGACAGCCACCAATTAAAAAAAATGGTCGCCGTTGAAAATAACAGTATAATTCTCAACTCTCTGGGATGGCTTTAGCCATTTCAATGCAAATTCGTACACTAATACTGTTGACTACCCTGAGCATTTTAGCGGAAAAAATTGATGCAAAAGCCGCGAGTTCGTAAAGACGGCCATCTTGCTACACCCCCTTCCAAATATCAACTTTGTCCGATTTCAACGATTTTTTTTCCTTGCATGTTCTGCTTTCAATAAAATACTATCCATGGGGATTTTAGGCGACTGTTGTGTTTGCATCCTAACAAGTATTTATAGTTTTTCGTGCTTCACCAACAAAACACTTGCGGACACATCCTTGTTTTGTTTGTCTTTATAGTTATACTGTGCCTGTTTTAATTCTTATGACTATAACTAGACATGTACCTTTTACATTTTTAAAGGCCCTGCTAAATTATATTAATGTTACGTATTTTTCATCCTAATATGTATATAAAGTAGCTTATATTATATATACTTGTGTTTCAAAATATTTTTTCCATTCTTATTTTTTGTCTTTAAAGTAATCCTTTTCAGGTTTTCAATAACACCCGTACACATACCTTGTCCGGTTTATGCCCTGGGGCACATTGGACAATGACTGGGACTTTCCATCTTTATCTGTCGTGAGCAGTCTTGTATACTTATGTAACCCGCTTTATGTTCCATTTTGTATAAATATAAAGATTTTGAAGCTATCCTTGGTCCATATTTCCTACAGTTCGTTATCATTTCTTTCATTTCTTCCATTCCGGTGGTAATTTTTTGTGTACTTGTATTTGATTGTTCTTGTTGTTTGTTTGTTGTTTATATTTACGTGATGTTTATGTGTTTGTGCATGTGTAGTAGTTTTTGGTTTTAAGCTGACCCATAGCGTCACCATAGAGCAGCCCAGCGCGTACCCAGGTGGCTTCTCGCCCCTACCAAAAACTCCATACTATTCTAGTGTCAAACCCTGTTAATTTTTTGCTTATTGCTTTTACCGGTGATTTATTGTTGTTAACTTGTTCTCGTCCTGAATATAGCTGAACTCCAATTCAACGTCTTGATATGATTCTGTAGTCAATTTATAATATTTATGATAATCACCTGTTGTTTGTAATTTCATGCTCTATTCTAGGGCCCTTGATTGGAATAAAGATATTTGTATTTGTATTTGTATTTGTATTTGTATTTGTATTTGTATTTGTATTTGTATTTGTATTTGTATTTGTATTTGTATTTGTATTTGTAGTCCATCATTCAAAATCGGGTCTGCGTTTAATTACTTTAACAAAAGTCACTCGTGTTTTCGGACATCACAGTTCTTTAAATTATACAAATAAAACCCCAGTGATTTCTTGACTGACCCACAATTTGTAATTGAATTTCAAATTAGTCTATAAACTGGGTCGTTTAAAGGTTAGTACGTAGACGCTGCACAAGCAGTTTTATTTGATACTATGCAAATGCTGTTTAAATTGCTGACTTTAAACATTTTAAACATTTGCAACTGGAAACAATTTCCCTATATATATAATAGAAAAGGACAAGTAACTGTTGTGGTATTAACGGAATTATAACTATTATTACATAACCATATTATATTATTAGATACATTAAATGAGGAAAAGGGGGGGCCTCTTTAATGTGTATGTGTTCGTAAACACGTAGTTTCCGAAAATATTAAGCTACGAGATCCTTTGTTTTCTTTAATAAAATTGTAAGTTCATTTCCTACAAATTTTAAGTCTTTAAATTATTTGGGAAGGAATGTTGCTGTCGAAAACGTTAAATTGGTTATGTATGATATTGCGGCGATTATTCGTAATAAAGAGGGGCTTTGATGGCCCAGCTGTTAAGTAGTTCATCTACTGTTGATCACGTAGTATCTCGACTCTGAGATTGTGGGTTCTAGTTTCATAGCTGGCAGGGTGTGCTCGACTCCAATCCTAAATGAGATGGATTGCCATGCAGTTTCATTATGTCTATACAGGTACTTCGGCTTCCTCCCCCAATTAATAAAAACAGGCCGCCATGATATAGCTGAAAAATTCCTGAATGTAGCTTATACATCAAGCAAACAAACAAAAAACCGTAATAAAGAGAAAATTCCTTAGCTTCCATTTTTCTAAACAAACTTTTCAACACTAAAAACAAACGAGTCGTTCTAACAATTAACAACGAATTTAAGATGCTTTTTGTCCTCGATCAGTACGCACAAAGCCAAAGGCTCAAAATTCTTTCCTAGTTACACTAATTGATAAAAATATACATTTACGTTAAATTTGCGGTCAAGTATTAATTTAGTCAGAGAATCCCTTGCCGTCCAACGTTTTCGTTTCTTTTTTCAAAAGTGTTGGACGACAGAGAATTATCGGACAAGTATTAATGCAATGTCTTTATTGTCATATATAAATCAATACTACATTGATCAGTGACATTAAACAGAAGTAACAAACAACTAAATTGCAATCAGAAAAATCGACAAAATATACAAGTCTACGAGACCCCTGTCCTCAGTTCCAGAGACTGTTTAATGAAAGAGCCAAGACTCTGAATTTGTCGAAAATTTTCCGGGTTTAAAATTGTTTTAAGTGAATCGAGATATGGATTAACATTAGATATATTGAAGTCATATAAGAGGTTGGACCGAAACAGTTTATTGTGATCACATTTTAAAAAGAAGTGAACCTCATCGTCCACTTCATTTAGATTACAGAAGGAGCAAAGACGTTGTTCACGAGGGACTTTTCTATATCTTCCACGTTCTATTTCAAGACTGTGGTCGGCTATTCGAAATTTATATTAAAATATTAGTCACGAAAATTTTTTAGTATCACCTTGTTAACTAATTGATCGCAATAAAAAAAAACTATCAGATTATTAATTGAATTACATTAAAACAGTAACAAAATGGCCAGGTAGTAGGGGATGCGGAACCAAGTGTTTCGTACCATGCAGTTGAGAAATTTAGTGCATCGGTTTTCAGCTGAAAGCGGAACATCATCTCATATAAATGTTCACGAAAATGCTGTTTGGAAAACTATGAATATGACTACTAGAAATGGAACAAAGCGCCCTTTTCACGGTTTCAAGCGAAATTCTTAATAAAAAAACAGCATCGTAAAAGTTGAAGTTTCCTGTATTTGTGTATTGAGATCTCACAGCACACTTGGCCGAATACACAATTCAGCTTTGATCGAAGACCTTTCAGAACTTTATATACTATCTAAAATAATGTAGCTCTCCTTTAATTTATTCTTTGTCCGCTGAGACCAGTGACTTTTTTATATTTAAAAAAAGCAATTGTTTTTCCAATGTACAAAGTTAACAAACAATCGACTGTTTAAACATAACTCATCTTAGTTGATATATTTAAATTGACTAGTTCAAGGTTAACAATAGATTTGTGATAATTTAAAACAAATCACTGAAATTTGTGCAGACTTGTTTCTAAGATTTTCGCTCGTAAGGTTTTTAAAAGTCCTCTAGGGGGGACAAAGTGATCACTTGTCAAGTCGCTTCACGTCAGCAAGGTGCGCGTTAGTAAGATAGGTGGCGCGTCGATACTAATTAATTCATTTTCGTATTCATATCCATATCGAGGCGAGTATTCTTTATTTGTCATGGCGGGATAGTGAAGTGCACATGTCTTCCCATTAAATACAATTTCTATACGACTGATAACAAGTAAGTATAAATTAGTTCGATCTTTATTTCAAAACATTAAGACTTATTTTGTTAAGTTTTAAAAACTTTTCTGTGACAACAGTCGTCGATTTCCCACGAGGAATGTACGTTTCACCGAGTACAGTTGTGCGTTTCAAAACATGGCGTTTTGTTGTGTGAAACAATGAATTCTGTTAGAAAAAATATGAGACAGTGCTTGATCGTCATTTATATTGCAGACAAAGCCAATAAATTGAACACCTGCGGCTCCGATTATTAATTGCTTTATTTTCTTGCGGAGATTTCTTTGTTGTCTAGTGGAATATTATTTTTCAAAATTTGCAAGTTTCAGACATGACCGAGCAGAGTTCATCCCTTTCGACACATTTGATTGGTCGAGACAAGTGTGTCACTGGATGTTTATACCTTTAGGTCGAATTACCATAATTGACGAAAAAAAGTCTGATTAAATATAAACTTATATTTTTAACTGTACACGTTCAAATTCAAATTACCCAGGTAACTGCATTAATCGCAAATATAGCAAAGTGATTAACAGCTGATTCAGTTTGATCAGATGAGTCATTGATCCACCCTGGTCACTAACCGTCCTTTCAACAACCCCCGCACCATTATCACAGGTAATTGCCCAGTAGGTCATCGCTGAATTATTTTATTTACCACCTAAAAATATGGACTCGATGTCCTTGGTGAATAAATTCAAACAGAATGGAGTGGTTTTCTTTGTCACAAAGAGAAGTTAAATTTAGAACAAACTGCTTCCTGTCTCTATAAACAATAAACAAAGAAGTCTACAACAACAGAAATAATTCGGTTTCCAGTCTAGTAGCAGGAGTTTGAATTTGAGAATATTTTGTGACAAAAAATCAATTGTTGACATTAAGTTTAATGTGTTAGATGGTTATAGAGAGATTTTTGTTCATTGGGTGTTCTGTTACTAATTTTAGAAATAAAAATCCTCCTGATCAGATGTTAGGACCACGTCAAGATAGGTAAGACCTTAAATTTTAAATTATTACATCAATTAACTGAATTAAGGTAGATTGTTAGTTAGATTGATCAGTTTGTAAATATTGTAAACTTGTGTATTAGAATTTTAGCCAGAAAACAATTAAATGTTAAGTTAAATGATAAAGAAGCCATTTTGTCTCTTGTTGGTTTTATTATGACTAATTTGTTTTCTATTGAATTATATTCAGACTGCATGTATTCTCAACTGTCTTATTAATTCATCGTGGTGATTTAAAGGGAGAGCAGTAGAAACATTGTTAACATTTGTATGATTATAACAACAAATGTAACTAAATTATACTTAGTATTAGGAAATAGTTTGGAATTACAAATCCTGTAACTAGATCTTGGGTGGAGATAGAAAAAATTTAAGAGGGTTGTGAATATATTGATATTCTTTGATTAGAAGTTGCTGATATATTAGAAAAAAATTAGAAATGAATTGATATTAAGAAAAGTAGTTTTTTCATTTAGCCCTTTGGTGTGGACAGTTTTTGTTTGTTGTTTAAAAAAAAATGAAAAAAATGGGGGGGGGGGGGGAGGGGGGGAGAAGTTTGATAACAAAATTGGTTGAAATTGTTTAAATGTTTGTACATAGTAAAGGTGTTCATGAAGTGTTGAACCAATGATTTCTCTGTCCCTCCCCTACTCCTTCCTGAATCAGCATTGATGTAAACAACACACCAAGACAAGTTCAGCATGAGAATTTCATTCAGAAAACTGCTAGCAGTACTGAATAACTAACATTACTTTAAAAATGTTGTACATATATAAGGAACATAATATGATCTGTAATGTATTACTATAAGTCAGAAATGCAAATAAATATTGACGTAAGCTATTCAATCTATGGGTATTTCTGGAAAACAGTATGTAAACTTCATTAGTTTTAAGATTTGTTCTAAACATCTAGTGATGTCATGTAGCCAGTTGGTCATAATTGAAAACAAGAATAAAACTATTTGTACATTAATGCTTCCTTGGCTTAGCTCCTTCATGTACTATGATTATCTTGCTGGAAACCTTGCTAAGTTTTACTCAACCCATTTGGCTTGCCCTCTGAAACCAGGCTACCTGAGATCTCATGAAAATATGAGGTACAACTGGATCCCAAAATATGTTGTACACTTGCCAATCAGGGTTACTACACTCGTAGGGATAAGTGAAGCCTGATTGGGAGACTAGAGAAGTTGTAAGACACTTTTCTTTTATTTACATCTACATCAATCTGTAAATAATTGTGGTTTTTCGGGACGATTTCTCTTGTATTTTAAACCATAATGCACTTAGATTTAGGTTTTTCTTTATTTAATTGACATTATTTTTCATGATATGACAAACTGCATATCCATTAATCGTTTAAACTGATCAGGCACAGATAAAGCAACTATTTTTCTATCATATTAATTAATTAAAAATAGAACAACTTAAAAGTATTTGTTCAAATGTAGACATAAACATCATACATGGAGTTATTATATATGTACAACATCATGTTCCTAACAGTGTTATAAACATGGAATGTTTGTCTGGGCAAAAAGGAATGTACAAAGAATATAAAAAAAATAACATAACATTAAGCCCAGAAATAGTTCTTTAGTTCAGAACAGCTCTACGTGCACAAAGATGTGCTTCAACTTAAGTGCTTCATGGGAAACCCATCTACAGAAACCATCATGAGGTCATTTGACTAGTTATCTTCATTCTTTCAATTGCAGCTTGTATGTTTAGGCCTAAATTAAATAAATTTTGTTTCACCTTGCACCAAATTGCTTTCCTATCTTGATCCAGATTCAACTAACATTGGAACTCGTCAAAATGCTTTAAAAAGTAAATTTCTTTTGCTCAATGTGTTTCCGTTAGTTTAAGAAACAGTCAAAGCAAAATAAACTGAATTGTTTAATGCAGCTTGCTACAGATCAGCAGTAAATTTCACAAAAGTTGTAAGTAAAATCTGGAAATGCATTGTGCTCTGTATTTTACACTTTACGACTTGAAAAAGTTTACACCATTTACAAGATCAAGCCAACAAAAACGACAGTAAAAGATTCAACTGTTAATTGTTCTAGGAACAATTAGTAAATAAGGTCTTTCCGTATCATATTCTACTAAGTAAAAACTTACTCTTAATCTTCAAAGATGGTAAAAATATTGTGCCATTATTTTTTTCTTCGGAATATTATTATTATATTTCTTTAGTAGGGGTTACATACACAAAACAGTTTTTAGACTGACCAACAAAATTTGTCCTAACTTAATAAAGTTTATCTCTATGACTTGGTCTGTAGTTGGGGATAGCCAAAAGAATACCTTTTGCTGCCAGGTTTTTTTTTAGACAAACCCCAACCCAAGCTCTTGTCTATTCTAGTTCCATTTTAATTCAGACATATTCTGTACTCTGAGTTAGCCTACAGAATATCTTTTTGTTAGTTTATAAGCCCCCACTTTGGAAAGTCATGGGTATATATAATACATTTCAACCCTACCAATTTACACTCTATACTAAATGTTGACATATTTTGGTTATTGTTTTTGTGTGTTACACTCATTTTGTAGATCAATTAATGTGTAAATTGAATTCATCACTTTATTTTCCACAGTTATTTAGTATTTTGAAATGCAGCATATTTTTCAATGTGATAGAGCAATTTTCTATAGTAAAGTTTGACCTAAATTACAACGGAAGTGTATGTTTGGAAGAGTCCATTGTCGTCTGTTCCAAATCCTTCGGGTACTATCGTCTGCAGTTAAGGTGGGAAAATCCTCGCGGTTTGTCAGAATACCAATAAGTGTTACGAAAGCAGACGATCTTTTTCAAAACAACGCACGGTCCCTGTAGAAACTCAAATGGCTGACTTCCTATGTAAAATTCCTGTAGCAAGTGTCAAGGACGATTTGGAACTTGTCAACAACAAAGGCATAATATAAAATATGGACGTGTTATCGTGTAGAAATGTTTTAAATTGGATTTTAACACTACAAAGTCAAAGGTACAATATGGAATAATAATAAAATGCAAGTATAACACCTAGCCCAGCTGGGTGTAACATTTAGTATAGACTGTTCTATCTACTGCCTACTGATCCAAAGTGTTTGTGGATTATTCGGGTGAAAATATGCAAGGTGATGAAACGACCCACATGCAGATATTTTTCTAACCAAAATTGCTGTTGGTGAAGCTACTAGTGTCTAAGCTCCAGAATGCAGTATTTTACATACTCCGAAAATAAATTGGAAGGCGGGACAACCCATCCAAACACCACCTACCGCTTTGTATTTATAGGGTTGGCATGTATGATATTCCTTTACCTTGTCTGGATTGGTGTGCATGGCTTGTCTGTTTATTTTCTCCCACAGTTTAAGGGCTACAACTTACTATCTGGTAAGATGTTTGAAAACGTAATGGTAGTGTGCAGGGCTGAAGGATTTTGATTTTCGTTTTGCTCAATATAAGAGAGTTTGCAGACCAGATAACTGAGAGTACTTGCCAGCTATCTTTACCAGTTTTATGTTTTTTTCTTGGGTATTTGTTTGTACCAACTGCGTATAGTCAACCATACAACTTGAAGGATACTTTTCTTGTGAGTCGAGGAATCTATATGAATATTGAAGTTTGGACCCTATGTGCAGTGTCTGATTATAATTTTCAATTTTATTTTTCGGATTCATAATCGGACAGTGTGTACTCAACTCCAATCTTAATTGACAAGGATTGCCAGTTTTCCTACCGCAGGTTGGGGTTTTTCTCCAGGTACCTTGGCTTCCTCCCCCAATAAAAACTGGATGCTATTATACAGCTGAAAAAATTGCTGAAAGTGGCGTTAAACACCATCAAACAAACAAATAAAACACAATCTGATTTTGCTGATTTTCCCAGTTTCTACATATACTTGTGTGTTTCCGGTCCTCAAAATGTGATCTGCAATATGATTGGATTAGAAGGGGCACTGGCCAATCATTAAATTAGTGTAGTCGTGTAGTCATTTATGACTATTTTATATAAACATTTTGTCCATCTCTGTACCCAAGCCTCTAATAAAAAATATAAAACCTATTGCAGATGTAGATGTGAAATTGAATATTAAACTGTCTCATAAATGTCTCCTGGGATGTTCGTTTAATGGAATATCAAGGTGTCCAATAAATATCTGGTCAAAATGGGCTCAGGAGAGGTCTAGAATGCCTGATAATTGTATTGGTGAAAATTGATAATACTGTTAACATTAAAAGTATTAATTACTGATAATATTAAAAGTATTAATTAAATTTGCTGTGACCATAGCAACTTCCTGGAATAGCAGGCCCTTGTTGTTTCTTAAAAACTGTTGTTCTGCATGGCTCAGGTCCCTCGGTGGCTGACTTGTTGTCGTAGTTGGTCTACTGTCAATAATCAATTAACCAAAAAGTGGGAGCCCTTAAATATTTTGTTACTTAAGATTCATAGTAATATTATGTTTACATGTATGAAGCTGTGTAGCCATTAATTAAGTTCCAGAAAGTTTTCTGGCCGTCACTTTTCCAAATCAAATAAGAACCTCAGTGGCAGAGTGGTTGAGGTACTAGTAGTTAATCTTCTGTTGATCACATGGTCTGTCAACACTCAGCTTTGCTGGTTTGTAGTCTTGCTGGAGGCAGGGATATTCAACTCAAATACAATTCAAATCTTAATTTACAGGGTTTTCCAGTTTTCCTACCAAAGTTTGGGTTTTTTTCTGGGTACTCTGGCTTCTTCCACCAAAAAAATGGATGCCATAGTATCGCTAAAATAGTTGCTGAAATTGGCTTTAAACACCGTTAAAAACAAAAAAAAACCCAATGCATTGTTCTTATACAAAGTAGGCTTGTGTATACATGTAGCAATGCAGCTAATTCTGCTTTAACCGAAGTTTGCAGGAGTTATTGTGTCCGTGTAGCATTACCACTATTTATGGGAAGTTTTTTTTCTGAATATTGGATACAAATGTCAGACATCCATCAACCTTGATAAATTTTCAAGCAGTTACTTCCTTCTTACAAGGTGATAGAAGTAATTGACACCTTATGTGTCATTTCATGTGTACACATTTTCTTTGGAAACTTGAAAACTAATTACTTGTCAGTTTATGTACCAGTACATTATCTAGATATCGGCTAGAAGATATTGTCTGTATATTTCTTCAGTTTTCTTCAACATAAAATGTAAATCAACAAATTAAAAGTATAAAACGTTTCAGACAATCTCACATATCAATGTAGTATATATATTGCTCACAAATAGCAGATGGAAATCCCTGAATTAAAAAAAATGGTAAACCCAATAATTTGAATTATTTCAACATTTAATGTTTAACACATGTCTGTGTAATTATTTTGTTTATAAATTTAAACAGCAAAATTTAAACAGCAAAACCAATAAAAGGCCATTACTATGTTAAAGATTAATTATTTATTCATAAATTGTCCTTTGAAAAATAAACCCTTTTGTTAGCAGATGCAGCTGAATCACGGAACCACAACAAAGTTGGTACCACGGTAACCATGACTCATTGCTCTGCAAATAGAACAAAGGCTTGAGTCATATTTCTTTACACATTGTGCTAATTTTGAAGAAGGAAAATATTTATTTTTGCCATTTGATGATCTAATTGACTATACATTTGTTATTGTTTGATTTATAAAATATAAAATAAAATCAATCAGTTAATTGAATATCTTGCAAGTATATATTATTTATAAAATATTTTTTATTGAGAGATGACTGAATTATGCATATTCTGCAAGGTATAAATGTGTTTGTTGTTGTTTTCTGATTAGCAAAAATTTTTATTTTTGCCTTGAAAATAAATTAAAGTAAAATCATTACCTTCATTTAGAAAAAAGATGACATATAAAAATTTTTTGTTGTTAACTGTTGGTGGTTGATTTATTTTACTTTTTGTGGCTGAAAATGGTAAATAAGCTTTGTGTTTTGTAATGGAGCAAGGCTAATATAGGTTACCCATTGAGCAGAGACGTTCATTGTATTACCAGACAATAAAGGCATTTATTATACACACACACCCCAGCTATCAAAAGTGGGTTGGGGGGGTATATAGTGATGGGGTTGTCAGTTGCACTTTCTCTTTTCAACTCCTTTCCTATAGCTATAGCAGAACATGGACTTTGTTATTAACATAAGGGGGTACCCATCTCTTAACCACAACTTGATCTACACCACTGAATGGAATTTTATCTTTTACAGAATCTTTGTCACTTAGTGCCATTATGCACCTGATATTTAACATTTTGATCAGATTGATAGTTGGGGTGTTTTGAAAATTCGGAAGAGGGTATCAATTAGTGACTATTGCTAAGTTTTTCTAGTAATATTTTTTAGTGCCCTGCCGCTAAATGGCAGACACCCTATAGTGATCAGTTTATCCAACCTTCCCTAACTAATCAGGTGGGGGGAGGGGTAAATAACGTTATTTTCTTTCGGGGAATGCGTGTGATATTTGGCATGTGGAGAGATAATGTGTCACATACTAAAGTTGATAACCCTTGAGTGAATTTCAACCTGGAGGTCGGTGGGGACCACAGAGATGGATACCATTTTACTGATATCCAGTTTATTTTGAATTTCATCGGTTTCCCACAAAACAGTTATATACCTTTTTTCTCATTTTCCAACTTTCTCACTGAAGAACAATAAGGTTATTGAATTGAAATGTCTTATTCCGTTGTCTAGGTTAATTGATATCTCCCTTATTAAGTGTATTCTAAGTACCAGGCATTGTAGTCTTACATGTAGTTAAAGTATCTTGGTTAGGCCACATTTAAAAATATGTTTGTTTCGTTATTTCTGACCCTAGATTTTACAGGTGGGTAGGTAGGTAGGTAGGTGAAAAGTTTTTTTTTTTTGCAGCACTGCCACTATTCATATTTTTCTTGATTTTGGATCGCATTAAACAAAAAACTAGAAGCTCCGATCACTTCCGGTCATTATAAAACCATGATCTCTACCAACCGATACCAAGTTTTTTCTGGAAAAAAAAATTTGCTAAAATATTGGAAAAAAACTTTTGGGTTGTCTGGCATTTCTCTGGGTCATTTGGCGAGGGGAAACTAACAATATTTTTATTCTGGCCTTAAGTATGACATTATATTCATGTAAGCACTTTATAATCATTCATGTAGGTACAATATCATGGTTAGGGGGTGAGGACATTATATTAATTCATTTATGTATAAAAAAATTTAAACTTAATAATAGAAATGACAAATCTAAATTAATATTCTTTTAACAACATATTCATGTTATAATATGGGCTCCTGCTAACAGTAAACCAATAGTGGTAAAATTCTGACCTAGGTTATCATTTAGTGGTAATAACTTCAATGTGATGTTACATTTACACATGCCTGATGCTGTTTACATTGTATGTAGTCTGTATACTTATATAACAGCAGTTGAACATAACTTGGTTGTAATAAAACATGTTGAGCATAACATAGAGTACATATTTTGTTTTGTCTGAGGTTTTTTGTTGGTAGCGTCATTAACACTGAACAGTTTGCTTTATATCTTTGAAAGCCATGGCAATTGGGCCAGTGGTATTTCATGGCCCAGTTGCTATGTTAACATTTGTACTTCAGTCACCATGCAAAGTAAGAAACAGTACTTAGGGTACACTATAGGATTTGATGAAAAGTTTTTGACAGCCTAGTAAGTATCATCGGACCCTGACCTCAATTTTATGGTCCAGTGGTCATGTTTACATTGGTTCCCCAGTGAACAGGAAATTTCTGTAATTTGCACTAAAATCATCAATTTTATTCTGTGTTTACTCTTACGTAGGTTTTTATACTATGTGAGATATATCCATACTAAAAATGCAACTTCAGATCATTCAAAGGTTTTTCTTTTTTCTTTTTTAGTAAAATTACGTTGATAAGAAACATGGCTTCGCCAACACCATCTCAGAGTGATACAGTCACCACAGCATCAACAACATCAAATTCTTCAGACAGCGAGATGGATTCGGCTGGACCAAACACCAGGTGTTCCATATGTCATGAAACCTACACAATACCAAAAGTCCTCACATGTTTCCATACATTTTGTCAGCCATGCCTAGAAAAAACGCAGGAAGTTGCTGATAAGATAACCTGTCCAGAATGTCACCATGACACATTTCTTGGAGGCCAAGGATTAACGGGACTTTTACCTGATTATGCCGTCAGTAATTTGTTGGAAACAAATGCATTGGATACCAGTGCCTTACACTGTACAGGATGTAAGAGTAAAGATACCAATGCTGTAGCACGATGTTTTGATTGTGCTAACTTCCTGTGTGCTAACTGTGTGATGGCCCACCAGTTTATGCATTGCTTTGAAGGGCACCGAGTTGCCAGTTTGAGTGAGTTGCAGGGTAACAAAGAAGACAAAGCCGAAAAATCCATCTATTGTCCAAGACACAAAACAGATGTTTTAAAATTTTTCTGCAAAACTTGCCAGCAACCAATCTGTAAAGAATGTACCGTGTTTGACCATGGCAGAGGGCACGATTGTCAGTTTATTATGGATATAGGAGAAAAGCAAATTGAAATGATGCAGCACATTGATGGGGAGGCAAAGTTGAAGGCAAATGAATTACGAGTGTCGGCTAAAGGAATCGAGCATCTTTCAAGTCGCCTGCAAGTTCAATATCACAAGGCACAAAATGATATCAATGATACCTACAACTTCTACAGAGCAATGTTGGAGGAAAGAAAGCAAGAGTCCCTGAAGGAACTGGATCAAGCTTATAACACAAAGCAAGTCGCCATTAGTGGATTAGCCCAGAAAATCCAGGAAAATATCGATAGGTTGTATCTTGGTTGTGAGTTCTTGGAGAAAATCTTGAAGTATGCAAGTGTAACTGAAGCATTGCTGTTTAAAAATCTTGTCGAACAACGATTTCATAACATGTTTAACTTCTGTCCAGATGTTAACAATCAGTCATACATTGATATCGAATTTGTATCTAATTTCCAGGCAATAACAGCTGGTGTCCGAAATACCTTTGGATATATCCGTGAAGGTAATGATGAAATCACTGGTCCGATTCAGAAACCACAGCCAATTGCCAGACCGAATGGTCTCATTTCAACCTCACCCCCACTTACTAATGGTCACAATATTTTTGAAGCTCCACCACTGACCAAAGAATATGGATCCCAAAATAGCTTGGTATTCCCTACAAATGATACCAATATGTATGAGAAGTGGTCCAATGGTTTGGATATTTTCCAGAATGGAATCGATGTCTTCTCTACAAGTGCTGATCCCTTGTTTGATTTGAGCACCAAACTGAACTTGAGTGGTCTGTATCCCCCAAAATCACAGATCAAGCGTCAGAAAATGATCTATCATTGCAAGTTTGGGGAGTTTGGTGTTATGGAAGGGCAGTTCACAGAACCTAGCGGAGTTGCTGTTAATGCTCAGAATGACATTATTGTGGCCGACACCAATAATCACAGAATCCAGATATTTGACAAAGAAGGAAGGTTCAAATTTCAGTTTGGGGAATGTGGAAAACGAGATGGACAATTGCTCTATCCAAATCGTGTGTCTGTTGTCAAATCGTCAGGAGACATAATTGTCACAGAACGAAGTCCTACCCATCAAATTCAGATATACAATCAGTATGGCCAGTTTGTTCGCAAGTTTGGAGCAAACATTTTGCAACATCCGCGTGGTGTAACTGTCGACAACAAAGGAAGAATCATCATTGTAGAATGCAAAGTGATGAGAGTGATCATCTTTGACCAATTTGGAAACGTCATTCACAAGTTTGGCTGTTCTAAACACCTAGAATTCCCCAACGGTGTTGTTGTTAACGACAAAGAAGAAATTTTCATCAGCGACAACAGAGCTCACTGTGTCAAAGTTTTCAACTATCAAGGTGCCTATCTGCGTCAGGTTGGAGGAGAAGGTATAACCAACTACCCAATAGGAGTTGGCATCAATAGTGCTGGAGAGATTCTTGTTGCAGATAACCACAACAATTTCAACTTGACAATTTTTACACAGGATGGGCAGTTGATCAATGCTTTGGAGAGTAAGGTTAAGCATGCTCAATGCTTCGACGTTTCTCTGATGGACGATGGCTCTGTGGTTCTTGCGAGCAAAGACTATCGTCTTTATATCTACAGATATGCCCAGATCCCTGGTTTAGGTATTTGAAGAAATTTTGGTTCCAGCATTTGAAGAAGCCAAAGTTAATTGAAAGTGTTCTCAGAAATTTCTTGCCGATTTTTGAGATGTCAGTGAAGACCAGATTTTGACATGTGTTGATCAAGCATTTCTTGAACAAAGTTTTTGTGTTAGTAAATGAGAAGTGTATTGGGACAGATCAGCTGTATTGTTTATAGATCTGGTTACATGGAACAATCAGGATCTTGTACAGTAATTACTATAATGTAACATAATTTTTAATCTACATGTATTATTACTCGCCAATTATGAACTAGTCATAATCATAAATTTTTGTCAAATTTTAGAAATCTTTGACCGCCATATTGGCATTGACTATGATGTTATGGTACAAGCATATCAGATGCATGTTAATTTGCCGAAGTGGCAATTTTTTTATTGCATGTGATGTTAAAGGTTTGATCAGTATTCTAATTATATGCCTCTCGATCAAATTGATATAAATTTCCGCAAGACCATATTTTGACAGGAAAATGACTCGGGCAGTCATTTTCCTGTCATGTATTGTGATAGCCTGTTTTTTGTTGTGGCATTGTCAATTTAATTTTGCTGGCTTTGTATTTTTTGTAAGTTATCAAAATTAATGCATGGTGTTAACAATTTAGATATTTTGTGTTATTATATATCTGTTTGGTTACTAGTTATTTTACTTACAATATTTTTTTCAATTGTTTAATATTTTCCTTTAGTTAATTGTTGGTGTTTTCAAGATATTATTAAACAAATGCAGGTTTATATAGATATTTATGTTCGTAGTTTATTTACATGTCAAAAACATTTCAAAGTCGAGAGTTCCTCCCCTTTGATACTACCTCAAATTTACAACATCTGATCAAAACAGTATCTGCAATACAAAATTGAAGTGTATTACAAAAAAAACGTAGAAACCTTTTAAAACCTTATTTGGAAACAAAAAGCTGAATATTGTGTACTGTTATGTAATAATATATTGTAAAATGAAAAAAAGGTGTTGGGACTGAACACCTAGTCAAATATTTTTCATAATGAGGAGTTCATGATGTTTGAAAGAAGGATAAAATAAATCGTTGTCAACATATGTCAAAGAATCTTTGTTTATGCAGGATCTGAATATTTCTAACAATCAAGAAATTTGTTAGGTTAATTTACACATGTTTTTCCTTTTTTTTTTTTATAAATGTTGGATTTTAAATTGTTGAATTAATGCACATTTGTCCATTGTTGTAAACAAACTCTTCTTGAACTGCCACAAATGGATAGATGTATTGTGATGTCTTTAAAATCGCACAAGTGGTTTTTTAAGCTTTAATTATGTAATTTTGTGCAATGATTTTGTACCAAGACTGTTTGCAGGTTTTTAAAAGGTTTATTTTTGTGTGAAATACACTTTTGTTTGATTGTTTTATACAATAAGGACGTCTGATTTGATAGGATAGAAACAAGGTCAGAAATCAAGGTACATTATGTTAAATTCCGAGACATTTTTGTAAAGTATTTTTAAAAAACCCTTTGAACAAATACAAAAGACATCTCTTGTGCTCCTCGATGTTCTTTGTGTTTTGTAGATGTACCTCAGCATTATTTACTCAGTAAAGAACTTCCTGTTCAAATCGTAGGATTAGGTCTGTGTCAACAGCAGTCTGGCATTAGCTATTTTTTTTTGTATTGCGTCATAGTCTCTTGTTTTTGTACCTGTTTTGATAATTTTCTATGAAAGATTAAACAGGAGGTTTTTGAAATAAATGTCATAATTGAAATTTTTTGTACGAATAATTCCTGTTTTTTACATGCTTTGATAGTTGCTAGTTGTTACCCATGATGACGTATAGCATGGAAAAAACACGGATGTCATATATTCAATTGTTGTCATTGAAGAAAAAAAGAAAAAAAAATGTATGCTTTGTGCTACTATGAGTTTTTAAACAAGTTACACTTAAATGGCAAGTGTTAAGTTGGATGTTATTCTGGTTAATATCGACTGCTTTGGTTTGTAAAGTATGGATGTAACATGTTTAAAAAAAAAACATGGGAAATTTTCTTGTTAACAAATTGGGATAAATTCTTTTTGGAAAAGGGAGAAATTTTATAGTTTTCATGAAATCTGATTTTAGATGTAATGACTTAAATTAAAAAAAATTGTTTTTGGATTTGTGGGGAGAGATGGATTATTATAAAGAAAATTCCCCATGTTCTGTTGTTGCTCATATTAAATTGTGTTCAGGGTGTGAAATATTTTTCTACAAATTTGCTGTTATTGTTGACGGGGGTTGTGTATAACCTAGCATATGTTAAATATACCACGGTGTCTTCCTCCAATCAAATTTGTATTTGTACTTTTTAAAAAAATCGAATATGTAAAAAAAAATTTTTTGCAGCCATCTTAAATCTGAATAGAAGTTCAAAAGGCATGTGAAAATGGCATATTGATAATCACATGTAATCTATGTTAAGTTTTGCAAACAAGGTTAGAAAAGACGTATATTTAAGAGCTCAGCGAATTATGATCTATTTTTAATGGTTGGAAAATTGGGGAAATAAATATGGAAATTTTGAGCAGTAATGCAAAAAATTTGATTTTGAAAATACAAATGCAGATTTGAAAGAATTGAATTGACAGGAAGTTAAGTCTTGTTGATTTAATTGGATGTAGTTATGTTTTCAAGAAAAGTACACCAGGAATTAATATAGGATAAGCCTTAATTTTTACAACGGAATTTTTTGTCAAAAGTGGATATATTCTGCTGTTGTTATTTTTTCTTCGTTATATATATATAGACATATTAGAATGTGCTATTTTGACAAAGTTGTTTATTATTTTTGTTATAAACCAGTGACTACTGTGCATTTTTGCAAACTCTGCTGGTGCTCAAAGCATCCAATCATCTTCATCCAAATCGCTACCATGGTTACAACATTTAAATTCTCCTTTGTCATATTTTCAGAATGCATTTCTGTCAAAAGGTTTCATCTCTTATGTTAAATTACTCTGAAGAATGCAAAGAACATATTTAATAATTCTAATTACAAATGTCGGGAGGCTGAGATTTTTTTCAATGTAGATACAATGTATGTCTCTGTATGTTAAAAATGTCAAATTTGTCTTAATAATTTTTTAGGGTAAATTATTTTAAGGAGGGTCAGATTTGGTGGTAAATATCTTAAGTGTCAAATTAAGGGGGAATGATTTGTGGACGGTCTAATTTAGGTATTTGATAGAGCCTTGTCGAAATAAAAGTACAAAATGAAATAAAATAACCATCAGTCGTAAAGAAGATGAAATGTTCGAATAGTACTTTTCATTCTGTTATCTTTTTTCGTGGTAATTACATGAATTAAAAAAATCAACAAGACCTTCCCAGAACTGTGCAATGAATCGCTTCATGTTTCCAAAGAAAACAAATTTTCACATTCCCATTTGTTAGGTCGTATATTAGGAGTACATTAATATTGACCAAGAAGTGAGAAAATGCTCACTGCAAAAATCAGAGATTTATGTAAAATAATTGCCTCAATTATTATTTTTTGTTGTTATAATTTATTTTGCCAGTTGTTGAAATCTTGCTTATTTATCTTAGTAGGTTCATGTTTGTTGTTAATATATAATGAATTCCATGTTCTCTCTGCATGAGAATATATTGTCTCATAATAGTACATTGTATAACTTTTGTGTTGATGTTTCCAATGCCCACAAGGATGATCTGAGAGGTGGCACGAAAATGACCAGTGCATACAGGGTTTAATACCCACAGAGTTGCACTAGTCTAAAAAGGACAAAATGCTCAGATATAACATGTGGTTTGAGTTGAAGCCTATTTAACAATCATTTTACTCGTCATGAACTCCAATAAACATTGGACAAGACATGGTAATGTATGGGTGCAACTACAGATCTGCTTGCTCTTGTAGGGAATTGTTGGATATGTATAAGTTACAAATACTTAGTCAAATATTGAATGTTTTTAAACACTAGTCTGAAAAGAGATACTTAAACCAAATGACATGTAATTTTTAGATCCCTTTGTAAGAGAAAGAATTTGATGAGATGGTTGCCAAGGGAACAAGATTGAAATGCATGAAAAAACGGAATGTAACTGTACAACATTACAGTTACATGCGAGGGGTCAGATTATTGTAACATAGACAAGTGCCATTTTTAATGTTTGGTTTGTTGTTTTTTGTTTATTTATTTTTGGAGTGTTGGTGAATGGTTTAAAAGTGTCCACTATCTTGTCAGTTTCATCAGACATTCATTGCTGTTGTTACACATTTTTGTAGTATAGACATTTATTCATTGTATATATGTTTATCTTAATTGTCCCATTGGTTGTCTCCCCTGTGTAGAATTCTCCAGTTTTTCTTCATTTCGAAAACTTGTTTTTATTGGTCTTTTTTGATAAATGAAAAATGTATGAAGCTCTCTTGATAGAGCTAGTAAATAATATCTGTATTACCTGGGTGTTTTAAATACAGGATGACATGAATGGGATGAATAGGATAAGATTGTCTGTGATTTGTACATGAAAATATGACCAGTATCTTTTTATTAAGGGTTATTTTATTTTTGTTAACAAAAAGGTTAAATGAAACAGTTTTTATATGCAGTCTAGAGATTGATAAATGCAAAGCAATAGTGTTTTCTTGAAAGTAATTCTTTTGTTAGTCCCATTGACCTTTGACCTAAGGATTGGCATGCATGATCTGTTTGAAGGTGAGCCAGTCCTTGGCTTTTATTGTTTCATTTAAAATCCATATCAGATATATTTTGTTAAATGAAGTTGAGCTAAAATCTTATACCTTGTATGATGAAGCAGGGCAGGAAAGTAAAAACACACTGAAAACTTAACAAATACAACTTGTCCATTTAAGCCTTTTGTTTTTCGATGTTGTGCAAAGCTTGTTGATATTTCAAATTGGTGCGAACTCCAGTTATGTATGAAATGTTTGATACAAAATGTTTTTAAAAAAAAAGTACAAAAAATTTGTTAACAGTTGTTAGTATTTTTAGCAGTCCGAAGATTGTTTTCTATTTTTTTTTAAGCTAAGAGTTTGAGTTTCGCTTGATTGGGCACAATATGGCGACCAGATTCACTGCTTTCTTCATCGTTTTTTTTCAAAGGAGATTTTTCTAAATCTTCCTTAACTTTATACATTGTTGAAACTTGTATATGTTGCCATGTTTAAGCTGCTTCAGTTTTTTTTATTGCTGTTAACATAAGGGGCCTTCATTGTTAAACTTTTCAGACATGTTTCCATACTTGCCAAAAATTTTGAACAAAAAATCTTAAGAAATTTAAAAAAATGGAAATTGCATGTATTAGATTTTGTACAAGGTTGGACGACAGTTTTATATACTTTATATATACTTAGGTAGTTAGTTGTGTCAGTGCTATATTGTTGATGTTTATATTCATATGTGTTGTTTTTGTTGTTTGCCTCATTCCATGTAAAATCAGTTGCTAGGTAACACTATAAATAAAGAATATATCTGACCTTCTAGTTAAGAAGGATGTATTTATGATATCAATAAATACACGATTATTTTTTATTAAAAAAATTACTGTCAAAGATGTAAGAGTCATTTTTTTTTCTTAACACTACTGGTCATAGAGTAGATCTCGCAGTCAAGTAATTCTCGCCACTGAATCTTTTGGCAGTTTTTGTGAAAAATTTGCATTTTTAAATCGATCAACGTAACTTGTTTTGGATGGAAGATGAGGAAATCTATTAAATGAAGCCTTTGCCTTTGATTTTAATGTAAAAATGATGGCACAGTCACCAAAGTGCGAGAAGTGCTTCTGTCATTTTAATGGTGAGAACTACTCTCTGACCAGTAGTCATTTTTTGTTTGATAAAACTATTTCACTGAAAGTTATGTTTGTGTTTGGAATATCACAAAAATGGCAAACTAGGTCAAACTAGCCTAGGAATGTTGAATTGTTAGAAAAGAAGAAATGCGTGAATCACTGGACATAAAACCTTAGACAAGAAATCATGTGTGTTACATGTTCTTTGTGTTTCACATATTTTTTCAAGTTGATTATTAGAAATGGCAAATAGAAGAGGGTCAGTTGTATTTAATGTATTGTTAAAAACATGGAAGTTTTTTAAGGTATGAACTTTTAGGGTCAAAAGACAACAAATAATAAACACTAGAAATTCATGTCAGTTTTTGAGAACATAAAAATTGTCTTTAAATGCATATATCGTTCAAGTTATATAACTAATCCTTGTTACTATATAGAGGTTATAACTTATTTACCCACCATTAAGATGCTAGTTTATTTGTATTAGTTCGTACAATATTTGTAGATAATAATTTTTTCTTGATCAACACATTTCTGTTGAGAGAATACTCAAGTTGTTGATTTCATTAAAAAAAAATTGTAATAATTTCATTGTTGCTATTGTTTTAATTGGACGACTATTCAGGAAAATATTTTAGAAAAACTGCTCGTTTCTAAATTTGTATGTTTCCTGTAAAGATATCTTTATGTTTACCAGAAAAAAATGGAAGAATTTTGCAAATGTAATGTCAAATTTGTACAGTAACAAGTTGATTTAATAGTAATATGTAAAGTGTTGATTTAATTTCATTGGAAAGCAACAGTGAAATTATTTTCATCAATTAACATTTATTTCATCAGCTTCATATATAATCATCGTTGTTTATTGCAATGTTAAGTTTGATTTGGTATCCAGGTTTTTGACTATTTTTTTGTTACTTAGCATTTAGATTTTTGGTGTGTGTTATGTTGTGTTATATGGTATTATTAAAAAAAAACCCCTAAAGGCTTTATTGAATGAATGCTGAAAATCCCACCATTCTTAGTCAATTATTGATCAAAACACTCATTGAAACAAAATTGTTGATGACAGCTTTTGTGAATTCTATGAAATTCTTTTTTTTTTTAGTTGTAGTTTCATTCCTTCTCCTAAACCACTTAATTGCTTGGGTCTAGTTCTCCTTTATTAATTGAAATAATTTCCCAATATACATGTTAAATGCAGTCTTAAGTTTAATTTCCCAGAAGAAACTTGAATGAGCATGCAAATCGAGGACAAGTCAAATGCAGTAGATTTCTAGTGATTTGTTTAACAACTAACACATAAAACTTAAAGATCAAATGCACAAATATTCAAATTGTATTTTGTACATTCATTTTAGTATTGAAACGATTTCATCACATAAAATTGATGCATAAATTTTGTTGTTAAGGATATTTTCAACCTGGTTACCAAGGTTATAATGTATATGTAGAGATAGACTTGCTTGAACATGCATTTTGGGGTATAGAACATGTCTAATTTGGGAAAAATGAAGAGAACAAAATTGTCAACAGAATTTTACAATTCGTGAGCAGGCTCAGGCAGGTCAATCATCTACTTAGTTTTAACTGGTCACATTTTATCCTAAATGAAGCATAACTCAGGAGCTTTTGCCATTTGATCTTTTATCTTGCTTTTGATTGGCTCAAATAATATGTAGACCCATAGTGATAGTCTATCCTATTGTTAAGTTTTATTTAATTTATTATTTACATGTTTATCTAATTTATTTATTTATTCCCATTATTTAGTTTTATTTAAACCTTGCCCAAGCAAAAGCAGGTTTCTAATTTTCAATGTGATCCTTGCATTTTGATTTTATGTTCCTTAACGATGAAATTTTTGGTGTTCATTAGTTTTTGGTCTTAAAAATAAATTTTTTTATTTTAGTTGTGGAAGTTTATGTGTCATGTATGTTTTCTGACAAGTAAAAGGGTTAGGACTAGGAACTGCTTTAGGACCTTATAAGGAATTGATTTCAACAGTTTGGAGCACTTCTTTTTCTATAATTAACCCATTTAAATGTGACTGCTAAGAGAAAAAAGATGGCAAAATTATTCTATCAAAACTGTAAATTTGTGAAAATGACATTTGTTGACATGTTGAAATTTCAAGAGTAACGAAATAAACTGTGACGCCTTGAATGTTGGGCCAGTATGTACACAAAATACAAGATGTTGACAATACTTATAATGTAGGTACCAATCGTTCTTGTTCAGTAAACTTTATTTGCCGTCCAGCTGCCATTGTATGCCCTGTTTTAGATGCAAGGAAAGTTCTGAAATTTTTCAAACTATGCAACAGTTGTTTTTTTTTTTTAAGTTACCATAGAAACAGTTATTTTTTTTAGTTACCATACCAATAGTTGTTTAAAATTAAATACCATTGTTAATTGTTGCAACTTTCCATCAAATTTTGAACCAAAGTCATTCTGTAAAATATTCATTTAATTTGACAGTTGTGAAGGTTCATACTTTTGAATTTTGAATAATGGCAAATTGTTAAATATTAATATATATTAAATTTTGGATACCTGTGAAATGGGTGTTGCTAAATTGATATTACATTGTACATGAAATTCACTATATCGTAATTCAGAAAATGATGTCGAAATTGACGGAAGTTGAATATTTAGGATTTAGTTTAAAAAAATTACCTTTCTGGAGTCTTGCTCGTCAAACATAAGGCTAATTAAAAGATTTTGTGTTCTGGATTATGGACTGTTGACTGTTGCATTCACAACACATTCCAGTTAACTACATCATGTAGGATTCATAAGACAAGGTGCTCTCATTTCTGTTTTTGTTGTGTATTGCTTCAAATGTTGTTTTAATGACAGAAAAGCATTCAATATGTATGTGACCCAACCTAAATGACAAAGGCTCAATTGAGTCTTAATTATTAAACATGATTTTAACCAACGAGATCATTTCACTGATAAAACTATCTGTGTTTTTCACTAAATATCAGTTTGTACAATCTTTTCGTATTTTTAATATCGGTGTTGTATCCTGGTTTTTGTACAAAATGTATGTATCAATAACAGTACATTGAAACAACATTTGAAGATTTTTTTATATTGATACAAATCAAATATAGAATAGGAAAATATTCAAGCATTTTAAATGTTGTGTAATGATTAGTCGTCAAATTATTTTCATGTATAGACAAACTTGTTTAACAATGCCTCCAAATGTTTTCTCTGCAATATTTACTCATTAGTACATGTGTACTGAAATGTTCAGATTTCTGCTACCTTCTCTTGGTAAGGTCAGCTAAAAATAAATCGAAAACCGTAATTGTGAGTTTACCGACAATTTTTCAGGAAATTTTTAGCTAAAAACAAGAAAGGGAGGAAACCATGGCAGAATTTCATCCAATAAGGTCCCATATATGCATTATGTTCCCCTATTTCTCCCATGATGCAATAGCTTTGTCAGTTGTGTATTGTTAAATTGATCTCTTTTATATTGACTATGACTTGTAAGAACATGTACAATTTTTAATCATCTATTCACAAGTTTTGTTATGAGTGTAAAACTGAATGGTATTCAATAAAGTATTTTGTTTGCTTCAGGTAGTCTTATAGTTGTTTTTTAATGAGAGCTATTCCAGAAAAAATTGTCTCCTAGAGCAGAATGCACTTGAAATTAAAGGGTACCACCAATAGATATAAATTAAAATTTAACCCCTCACCTACAATTTTCCTATATCAAATTATTATTTTATTTTTTTTATACCCCACCCACACATAATTTTATCCATGGCGTCCTGCCCCTGTGGAATATTTTTTTTGGAATAGCCCTGCGAGCTTTTCCATCAACTTTCTATTATTCACCAGTGGACATATTATTAAAAAAAGTAAAAACATGAAAAACTTAATTTGTGGGATTTTTGAATTGCATACTTTCTCGTATTACATGACATTATGGATGTTTTAGGTAGTTGGTCAACATGGATCACATGTCTGTCACTCCAACCTTAATTGACAAAGATTGACAGTTTTACCAGCTGAAGGTCAATTTTTATTGGGAACTCGGGCTTACTCACCCAATAACAACTCTTTGTGATGAAAGTGGCACTAAAACTCAATTCAGACAAGTAAACTTTCTTTAAACTTGTAGCCCTGACTGAATCTTGTTCTCTGCAGAAACAATACACAGGAGTGTCAATAATAAAACATGAAACAAAATGCTGGGAGCATAATGGGATGGTTCCCAGTGCTCGACCCACAGAGCAGCCCAATGCGTCCATGGGTGGCAGATAGGGGAGACCCTCCCTTTTGTAGATTTCGAACAAGAGTAGGCTCATTGTAGCTGCTACAAAAGGCTAAATTCTCCGACCCTTCCCAATACTCCATACTTTTCCAGTGGCAGACAAAATTGTGTTCTCTGTGTCCCATCCCCCCCCTCCCCCTCTTTTTTGTTATTGATGTATTGTTTGTTAACTTGTTCCAGTCCTCAATATAGCTGAATAGCTGAAATACTGCTTGCTGGATGTGAAACAAACATCCAATCAATCATCAATCAATCAATGACTAATATTCATAAATTGATCTTGATAATGCATTGTTTAGTTTTCTGGATGGAAGGTAATGGTATGCATACAAACTTGTCAGATACTGGCTCCATCTTTGAAAAACCAAAGACTTTGAATGAAATATGTACTGGGCTAAGCAAACAACAAAATGGTTTAAGCTAGACCAGAATTATGTGGATAGGCATGTTGAACAGATCTGTGACCCCAGTGCCTTGGCTGGCACAAAAAAAATCTTTGTTCTGGTAATACAACCACTGCAATGCATGGAGTAGGAGTTGTTAACCCTACCAGAGCACATAGACTTCTCCTGTTGTAAGTGCAGTTTTGCTACACTCAGATTGTTTGTTTGTTGTTGGCCCTTGTTTAACCATGATATTGTTTTTAATTGACTTGTCATTTCCTGATTTCTCCTGGTTATCTTCCATTTCTTATTCTTTTGTGTATTGATTGATGGAGACATTAGGGACAGAACTTGTAATGTTGGGGCCACATTTGCCTAATGGTTAAGTAAGGTTTTCATCTACATTTGAACAAGCATGTCACCACTCAGGTTGTACTTTAAAGCAGGATCTGGAATGGAAGGTCGGGGTTTTCAGTAGGTTCTCTTGCTTAATAACCAATAAACATTGTATTCCATGATATTGATTATTGTTTTATGTCCAGCAAGCATTATTTAAATTGCTACAAGTAGGGATAAACCCTCTTGTAATGTGTACAATGCACACCCCTTTTGTGCCATTGATAAAATGTGCAAAGAGTGTGGGCTTTAAACCCGAGGCTATCAAGAGCCTGTATTGCTCATGCTATGAAGTTGGCATTACCCTGAAGTTAATAAAGGCCGAGGCTATCGAGAGCCTGTGTTGCTCATGCTATGAAGTTGGCATTACCCTAACAAAGTTATTGCTGTTTCGTTTCAACTGGTTCAATAATTATAGTAAGAAAGCCTTTTCCTGTAGGTTACTATGTTGGATTAATTCCTACAAAGCATGCAATCTTCAGCTTTTAATTAAAAAAAAAACGAAGCATAAACTTTCAAGAGAACAATCCAATAAACATTCACATACAATATAGCTTCAATAAGCTTTGCAGTCTCAGAAGCTTTCAAGAGAATCCTCTCTTAAGCTAAGTCTGTTGTGGTAGACATTTTTACTGTCGTATTGGCATAACTAAATATTTTGTAGTGGACCACTGATAAGATTTGTCTCAAATGGGTAACTGGTTTCAGAGAAGAAGCCTTTTGAAAATTTTTAAAGTCCTATGGTGGTGGTCATTTTGAATTTCCTATGGGCATAAAAAATACCAGCCTTATAAGAGGACCATCCAATGAATAACTGGTGATAAGTTTTGTTTCAATTGGTTAAGCGATTTAATTATTTTTTAAAAGTCCAGCAGTTGTGGTCATTTTGGTGTTCTATCAGAACAACAACAAACGGCATAACAGGAAGTCTTATCCTCTGTTCATCATTTATGGTGAACTACATAATGGTGAAATTCTGTGTTTGCCATTGAAATTTGTATGTGACAATTTTTTTTGTATCATGGTATCAATTGACAAAGTGACAAAACTAGGTTGAAACTAGGCTTTTAATGTACATAGCAACAAATTTTGAGAAAAGACAGCTTTTGGTTCCTGCTGTGTCACATGTGGCTTACACCATATTTTCTGCCGGCACAAAGAGGGGGACAGCAGTGTCATGCTACCATAACACGACTGTGAAATAATGCCCCAATGTATCCAGTCAACTTAATGTCGGTGTACTGCAACACAATATAGTTAATTTGAAAGATTACATAACGTCTTATTTTATTTACTCAGCATCAGCCAATAAGCTTAAACCATAAATTATGATGAATTATGTAGATCAATTACCAAAAATATGTCGACTAACTTTCTTGTAGGAAGCTCACTGGAGCAACTATCAGATCTGAGCCATCCCTTCATTGTTCTACTTCCTTATTATTGCATTAGACCCTTTTATCTAAAGACTTTCTATATTTTTAGCATAGTGTAATACCTATAATAGGGAGTTTTTTTTGTTTGAATGATGTTTAACGTCACTTACAGCAATTTTTCAGCAATATCATGGCATGCAGTTTTTATTGGTGATGAAGCCAAAGTACCTGGAAAAACCCCAAAAACCTTCGATAGAAAATATAATGGGGAGTAATGTATCATACATCAAAATATGACTTGTCATGTATAAACAATTCTCTTACCTTTAGAATAAACAATGACAAATAGTTTGTCACAATAAGTAAATCCAATCAGTAGTAACAGTATTTTTAAATGTATTGTTTGTTTGAATGGTGTTTAACACCACCTTTTAGCAAAATTTAGCAGTGTTATCCAGTTTTTATTGGGGAAGGAAGCTGGAGTACCTGGAGTAAAAACCCTGACCTTTGATAGGTTTTTTAATGTAAAACAAATCATCGTCAATATATCAGAGGCCATCCAAGAACTTAGAATATCAGTTAAATTAGATATTCATTGATGTATGAAAGTATGTAGCTCCAGCCCCAGTTAGACATTAGATAAAATTACACTGCAGGTGTAGAATTGATATTACTTCATCTATGAAAGATACTTAAAAGGGAACAACAGGTCTGCTGAAAGTTTAGCTGATGCCCAAGTATTAATTGTAATGACTACATGTACATGTTTTAATGCCACTTTCAGCTATTTTTCAGCCATACCCTGGCGTCCAATTTTAATTGGGAGAGGAAGCCGAAATACCCTGAGAAAACCCCCGACCTGCGGTAGGAAAACTGGCAATCCTTGTCAATTAAGATTGGAGTCGAATACACCCTGCCTGCAGTGAGAATCAAACATGCAATCTCAGTGTTGACAGACCACGTGATCAATAGTAGACGAACTACCTTAACCACTCGGCCACTGAGGCCCCAAGAAGACATAGAAAGTGACGGCTATTTTAAACAATTTCTGATTTGGATTATAAACATTGAAGAACGTGCCTGCATAGTACAGGTATACAAACTAAAATAAACACACATGAAACTACACATTTAATTTAAAAACACCAAATGGTGCAATATAAAAACTCACATCAATAATTTATAATATGATAAAAGGAAATATGTTGATGGAGCATTAATTTAAAATTATATACTTGTAGTTTGAAAATTAGATGTGCTTTTACAAATGGCTGGAAACAGCTGCTTTACTGAATAAAAGTTCAGAATTTGGGAACAACCCATACATGAAAGATCAATGTCACAATGTCAGAAATAAGTAAAAATTTACACATTTAATTCCTCATTTTTATTTCACAAAAGATAAAAATAAGAACAATTTTAATTAGGAATTTTACTCATCCTATGAACAGGAATAAAAAAATACCTGAAATAGACTGTTAATAAAATCGATTAATGAAAACACCCTAAAATGATATACAACACACTTCTATTTGCTTGTTTATTTGTTTACATTTTGATACAACACATTCTATTTATTGTACACAATTTATTTGTTTTCATCGGAACATATAAACAAGACTGATGTTAATGTTTAAGACTAAAAACCTGACATTTATTTTTTAAATTATTTTTGTATGTGTGAAAAAATTATGAGGCTCCACAAAATTGTGTGAACAACAATCATTGAAGAAACAGAAAATAAAATCATTTTTTCTTCCTATTTCAGTCACATTATCCCATCTTACTTTGACAGACCATGACAAAAACAATATTTTCTTACTACACAAATATTTAGAATCCACCAGATCTGACATTTCTAACTATTTTAGTATAAGCTTTCTCTCCTCCAGATCTACCCTTTTCTAATTATTTTAGTATTTAGGTTTCTTTCCTCCAGAACTGCCTTGTTCTCCTGTTTTACGTTTAGCCAGAATGTTCTGAATTTTCTGCCACTGTTTGTCAAGTTCAGCTTTCTCATCCTTTGGTCCAGCTCTCCTGGTTTTTCTACCATCAGCCATTTTAACACCATACTGGAAAGCTGCCCTGAAATGTAAATAAGCTGATTAGTAATGTATGTCATGATTAAATTTAAATCTCCAAAATCTATTTAAAATTATTGAATATGATCTAAAAAAAGCAGTTATTGAAAGAGTGAGATCAATTTTAGACAAAACTTTTGACAAACTTTCTAACTAATGAGACAGCCAGGTACCTATTTTGAGCCAGTTGAGATATCCTTATCTCAACCCATGGGTGAGATATCCTTATCTCAACCCATGGGTGAGATATGAATTTTACGTTCCTTTTCCCATACAAATCTATGCTTAAGTTGTGTTGTTTTACTAGGCCTCTTTGAAAACAAGATATCTGAGCTTCCATGAATCAATTTATGCCGCATTCTGATAGAGGTACAGTCAAACCTCGATAAGTCAAAGTTTGCGGGACCGTAAAAATATATCGAGTTATCCGAAGTTCGAGTCAACCGAGTTTAGGGTGTGACGTCATTTTCATGATGTGATTTTTAAAAAATCTAACGGTATTTATTTCATGTATATTGGTTTCGAACATCGGCATCGCTTGTTTTGTCACAGTATTATTAGTGTGCGATATATGAAGTATTTTAGCCATTCACATAAATCGACAATAATTAATAAATAGTGTAATCATATTTTATAAACTTTATTTTACGAAATTATGGAAAAACATTTCAAGAAAACACTTATCAACTTACAGTTCGTAAGACTAATGAAACAATACAAATTGTTTTTTACGTAATTGACAACACACAAGTCAACAACTAGAGTAAAAAAACCTGTGAGCAATGCTCACCATTGATACCCCCCGCTCACAATTACTTTGAAAATTCAGGTGTTCTTAAATATGAACTTTATCTTTTTTTAATGTGAAGGCGGAGTTGAAGATAAAACATGTAACCCTCCCCCATAAGAGATGAGGACCCCATTAGGTCCATGTTTTTCTATGGAAAACCCCAAATATTTTTCCGATCAAAATGTTTAATACCTCCTGCACAATGGCACTATGTGACAAGAATTCTGGGTAATTTTCACTAAATTCCATTCAGTGGTGTAGGAGGAGTTGCACATAAGAGATAGGGACCCCATTAGGTCAATGACAAAGTCCATGTTTTTCTATGGGAAACCCCAAATATCATTCCGATCAAAATGTTTAATATCTCATGCACAATGACACTATGTGACAAAGATTCTGTGTAAGTTTCATCAAATTCCATTCAGTGGTGTAGGAGGAGTTGCAAATAAGAGAAAGTGTAACGGACGGACAGACGGACGGACACCATGATCACTATATACCCCCTGCTTTTCAAGCGAGGGCTATAAAAATAACAGAATGTATTAATAATAAGGAAATGAAACTCGACCACATACATCATTGATCAGATCAAAAGAAATTTTCAACAATTATCATTTTTAATTAAACATGACAAAATAATTCGGCATATTAGCGGATCATCAATTAACCTTAATAATGCATGTCCTGCGCTTTGATTACCAATTCGTTTTATTAAATTGCCCATTCAAATTGTAATAGCCAATCAAAAATCGTGATTGCTCTACGACAGGTGTTTAAAATAAACAGACGCATATTAAGTAACAATACAAAATTCAAATTAAATTGTTAGTTTTGACATCGATATTGAGAGCAAAATTAACTTTGAGACATTGAGGTTAAAATTACACTTATTAATATTGTCCGGACGTCAAAAATCCATCGAGTTAAGTGAAATATCGAAAGAACCGAGATCGACACATTCCAGGAAGAAATGCATTGTTGATATGGGAAAAATGCCGGAACTTAAAAATTATATCCACATAACCAATTATCTAGTCAACCAAGTTCGAGACAACCAGGTTCGACTGTATATATCAAAACAAAAACGTTGATGAAACAAGTTACACTGAAGATTATGTTCATTGTAGATAACTCTATTTGTTGACAACTTCAAACATAACAGCACCACGGTCTTGGTAGCGCAAGACGGGAAAATCTCGGACACCCGCCTGAAAGATTTATATTGTTCTCCAACTAGGGTGTCTGAGATTTTCCTGTCTTGCCCTCCCACTGGTGTTAGATCCTATATGTCTTTTAAGGATTTATCAGACAAAAGTGTATTAAAAGTTTTCATAGTGTATTATTGATAAAGAAATGACAAAAATATTGGCATATTGTGCTATCAACAAGAAAGTCTGATTTCTGACTTAAAGTTTTTAAATTTGAGAATGTACATGTTGTATAACTGAAAGCACAACTTAGGTTATATTAAGAAGAGATTAATTATGCAGTCTAACACTTTTATTGTAAAAAAAGAATTAAATGCAGATTTGCAATTGTGGTGTCTTTATCATTTGTTTGACCTTTGACCTATTTACCTGCATATATTACTGATTGACCCTAAAATCTATTTTATAATTGTAGTAAACTTACTTAGGTAGGGCCTCTTTGTTAGACATATAATTGCTGTATTCCTCCTGAGTATCGAAGTCCCATCTCCCTACTGGACCTTTTTTGTTTCCCTGGTCCATCTTGCTGTAATCCACTTCATCATCAGAGTCATCCAAGGTGTCTTGCATTTGCCATTCTCTATAAATACAAATCTGTTAGTTTGTTAACGTTTGTTACAATTGTCATTCCTTGTTTGATTATAATTTTTGTTGTTAACATAATTTGCACATGGAATGGAAATTAACGTGAAATTCATATAAAAAATTTTGTATTAGCTAATTCACCTGAAATGGTCTTATACATGAATTTCAGGTGAAAATTGATTTAGTAGAATTTTCAACATCTATATTATGCTGCTGCGAAATATTTGTTCAAAATACCAATCAAGACTCAGAAATGGGTTATTTTCTCTCAAGACTGGCATTCTTGGCAAATATCCCACCAAGACAATACAATAGAACCAGCTTAATCAGACACACTTTGGGCAAGTGAAAAATGTCGGCTTATAAGGGAGAATGGAACACTCAAGTTTTTTCATCAACAACTGAAAACATGATTTAGTTGGTGATTCAATGTTATACGTTTGATGTAAAAATAAATTCATGTTGACATAATCAGAGTATACCTTATTGATACAATTATTATTTAAAAAGAATAAAAAAAACAAACTTTATTGATGGGAGCTATCAAAGAAAGTGTCAATGCTCGACTGGTGTCATTTGCAGGTTGTACTGTATAGCACAATTTTAAAGGTCATGGTAAAATATCTGACACTGTTGTACGTCCTACTCCATACTTTTTGAAAAGTTCTTTCTGGGAAAATTTAGTAATTTACACACTATATGTAATTTGCTGGTTTTTGTCATTTTGTAATTTTCTCACTATCTTCAATAAGCTGGATTTCAATCCATCGTTAAATCCTTCCTTGCTCTTTTTAATAATGAGGTATCTATCTGATAAATGTTCTAATATTGTAGTTTTTTAGTTAGGGTTGATGCAATGCTTTATCGTTAGGTAAGAACAAGAAATTCTATTATGATATATGTTCAGCTATAAAACAGGGAATATGAAGTATAAAACAACAAACTTCTGTTCTAATTTAGGTCAAAATTTACTTTAGAAAATCCTCCTATCTAAATGAAAAACCCAGCACATTTTAAAATGCTGATTAACTGTGGAAAATAATTGTTGAATTCATTTTGCAAATTGGATCTTTGTAAGGATTATAAGCTTGACTCAAAGTATTTAGCAGTTTTCGTTTGCCATGCAAAAACCTCACCACAGACTCTGTGACTTTAAGTATAGAAAGTTGGTTTCTTACCCAGGATAACACTCATCATAGCCATAGTGGTCTATCTTTCCTTTCAGTTTCTGTAGCTTACTATTGGTCCTGCAAAATAAAATTATAAATCAAAATGACATCTAAATGGATATTGTCAGTTTTGCACCTTATTACAGCCATATTATAAGTCCTGTCAACACAAAATAGGTCAACTTGAAGGCCCTTCAAAAATGCAATCCATAAAGACTTGTAAATTGTAAATTCAGATTCTATAATTAAAGTCTGTTTTTGCATACAAAAATGATGTCTCCCTCCATTCCCTAGATTTGACCCAGAGGATAAAAATTTCCTTGTAATATGAACAACTAAATATGATGTGCTTGCTACACACCAAGTTTCCTAACATTTGATGCAATAGTTTCAGAGAAGTTGAGCGGAAACCATGATCTATAAGGAATTGTTGGAAAATTCTAAGTTCAAAGGGCCATAACTGCCACAAAATTTTGAGGATAAGAATTTCCAGGTAATATGCACAACTACATACTGTGAACTTGTTATATACCAAGTTTCGAAAAATTTGGTTGCGTAGTTTCAGAGGAGTTGAGCGGAATAACTTTGTGACGGACAGACGGACGGACAGGACAAAAACAATATGTCTTCCCACCAAGTGGGAGGAGACACAATTAAGGTCAATCAGACTGACCACAGAATTGATGTTTTTTGGCATGATCAGGACCAAATAAGGAATCTTTTCAGAAATCTTACATACATCATTTGTGCCAAGTTACAGAACATTAAGATGTGTAATTCAGAGAAAAAGTTTCAGCCTATCAGCTATATATTATTAATTACAAATCTGATCTTCAGCATGTCATATTTATCGTAGATGCTCGCTTAAAAGTGGCTCCGCATATAAGTCGGGGGTCTTTTTGGGCCTTAAAATCTTATATTTTGCTGTTGACCCTTGTATAAGTCGGTCTGAAGACAGACGTGTTGACATGAGGTCAGAATCAAATAAACATTCCAAAATTTGTTAATAAAAATCATTATATCAACAAGACTTCTTGGTTATTATTTGTTTGTCGTGTTTTATGAGTTAAATATCGCTTGTCATTTATCGTAAGTGGTTTGTTTACACTAGTGTACACGTGTTTTGAAAATGTAAATGTAATTATCTCCCTGAATTTGCTATGACTAAAAACCATAAAAAAGACAAACACAAGTAAATATACAAATATTCTTTTCATAATTATTTAATAGTTAAAGCAGAGTTTTTAAAATAAATGAAAGTTAAATACAAAATATAAAGGAATATGGTTTGTAAATTAAAATAATAATTGATGAAAAAATGAATTCTGTAGCATATATGTATAAGGTAGTTTATCTTGATTTTCGGTTTTTAGTTGTACCATGACATCACCGGTTGTATTATGCATTACATACAAATAAATCGATACTTGTGTAAACAGTGGTAAATACGAATGGAAATATGGAAACTGGATAATATAAACATTACACAAGAAAAAACAATCTTTATTAATGTCTTAAATATACTTTATTTAGCATAACTAATCACGTATCTGTCTATTTTCGTCTTTATAGTTGGCGATCTATGTATAGCCTTCAAACTTCGACCGGAATTCTTTCCTCTTGTGGTATGACTCGCTTATAAGTCGGAACCCTTCTCTAAAACCAAATTTTAACTCCCAATTTCCTGACTTATGTGCGGGTATACACAGAAGATTGTCTTTTAATGTCTCTTCTAATTTTTACTATTATATGTCAGTGATAATTTGTTTTCTATGTGAAAATTTTAACTGTCATCTCAAACTAACAAGGCCTGACAGGATTTTTTTTTCAGCATAAGAAATGCACTGGTACCCTAGATTCGAAATTTTACTTAACATCCATGCATCATTTAAGAATTGAATGCCTTCTTTTTAAGTTTCATTGATGTATGAAAGCATTAACCGAAGCACATTTTCAAGGTAGCACTTCATGATGAAAATGTACTCGGTCAATGCTTTCTTATGTCAATGAAACTTCAAAATAAATAATGCATGCAAAACTTGTATTTACATTTTATTTCATTTAAAAAATGTTCGGGTCTGATTTAAATCGTTAAAACCGGGAAAAACTTCAAAGTTTGTGGGAAAAAGGTCAAATTTGTATTAAATACATTAATATTGACCAATCAAAGACAGCCAAAAACTGAAAGGTTTCCATTCCACCTGCCCGAAAAAGATCTGTATAATATACCAGCCAAAGAAAATCACAAACAACGATGCATATTAAACAGAACAGGACAGCAATGCATATTAAACACCATCAAATAGACAAATTAATTAGTTAGCCCATTTTATAAGGAAAGACCAAAATTTAATAAAAAAATAGCTTTAATATGGACACCAGCAAAGGAGAAAAGAAGCAGAGGATGACCTACAGAAACCTGGAGACGATACACAAAGAGTGAAGATAGCAAGATGGGGAAAACATGGAAATGGAGAAGATTGCCATGGACAGACCTAAATTGAGAAGATTGCCATGGACAGACCAAAACAGAGAAGACTGGCTTCAGCCTTATGTGCCACTAGGCACGAAAAGGATAGAAAGGTAGGTCACCAATCAAATCTGAGAAATGCAAGAGATTGATTGATTAATTGATTGATAGATAGATTGATTGATTGATTGATTGGTGCTTAACATCCAGACACTAAATGCAAGAAGGCTAAGGTGTTTCTAATTAATTACTTGTCATTATCCTTTTCTTTGTCTTCTTCTTCATAACCAGCAAAACTCTGTAATTCAAATTAATGAGAGTGTTATATTATATACTGATTTTTTTTAAATTTTACATATGAATTATCACAAATGTTACTGTTAGAATTTCAAACAAAATTAATAAAGATATTTTGAGGTCAGAACATTCTCAGAGTTAGTTATAAAATCTCACAAACAAACCTACGTTTTTATATCTTCTATCTGTAGGTGACATTTATATCTGTATAAATGTTCATTGTAAACATCTAATCTCTATTTTGCAGTATTTACCTTTAATCTTTACATGCGGTATTATCCTATCTCACTCTACTAGGCCATCTCACCTCGATGTCAAGACGTTGTTAAGTAAACATAGTAATGTCACAATGTCACAAAACAGCGATAAAAATATTATTTATGTTTTATGAAGCTCGATGCATTTTCTAACCATCTCAGGGCTATCCCCCTTTGATGAGATATAAACAATAAAATGCATCTCCTTTAAAAAATCGTAAATAATCTATAATTATCGTCTTTAAAATGAAACCTATCCGAAACAGAGAGTGAATATAACTTGTGATCCAAAAATAAGCATGAATTTTGTCATAATCTGAAGATTAAGCGATTGATACAACCTGGGTGATACAAAACCTTGTATCATCTATTTATGTGATACCTGATGTACTTTTGTTTGACATAATTTTTTAAGTCAAAATGAATGTTATAACCAATGATTTAATATCACAGCGATGATGACTCTCATTCTATCAATGAAATGTGACGTCTTATGAGCATGACCTTTGGGACTATATTATGTTAATGCTTCGGTGAATATTAAAACTTTTAAAATTTGAAACATTTAGGTTTGTTATACCTTTTTTATACTTCTTAATTTTAGATAAACTTATTACATACATTTAAGTCTAGGTATAACTACCTGAATCATATCTTGACTGTTGCATACATTCCACATCACAACTCGACGTGTAGCGTCTTGTACACGTCTCGTAGTGATACAAATATACACAACTGTCTCGACATGATGCAGGTAGTTGTACCTACACATAATGTATGTGTGTATTTACATTATAACATGCAACATACTACCTTTTAAACACTTCTCAACAATTACTTTAGTGCTATTGAAATAGAGCTTCCAATTGTTTTTTCTAGCTAAAATACACTGGAAACTATATATACCCAACCTGTCTTACCTTGAATTTCTGATTAATAGACTGAACCAGTTCTGTAGCTGACTGTCCTGGCTTTTGATGATCATCATCCTAAAAGTTCAACATTCATATATTTAATATAAAGGAGTGATTTTACATTACATCACTGGATATACTAAACATGTACTTTTCAGAATTGTGAACCACATTCAATTAAAATCTGCTTTCTGGAAATAAAACTTCATTTACATTTTTCTTCATTTTTTTAATATAAGTCATTGTAAAGGCTTTTTTCAGAAATAAAATACATACACCAGGGTTAAAAGACATTTCATATAATTTAATAGGTGGTTGGTGCCCAAATTTAATTAAGTGGCATCAAAGAGAACTTTTATTATTAATTGTATTGGTAGTCTTGAGAGTAGAGAAAAATATCATTGAAATCCCATTCCCAAATACAACTTTTTTTTAGAATACTCCTAACATTTAAGCATCAGTATTTTTAATTTGTTACTCTAATACACATCCTTCACAAATCATATTTCAATATGCAGTAAAATATCTTCCAGCATACATATTATGTAAATTTATTTTCAATTTATTTTCACACAAAATTGGCAATATTTGTGGTCAGTTTCATCCTGCAAGTGTGCCAGATAAGATCATAATGTCATTTACAACAATATAGTTTTAATTGTGCAATGATGTGTAGCTTTTGTTGCTGCCATCTTTTCTTGTGTCCATGTCATCTGATACACAAATTTGTTCGTTGTTATTTGTTAATTACAATTACAATGTAAATGTTAATAAATGTTTTTTTCTTTCTGACATGTATATTTCTTGTACAGTGAATATATAATTTTATCTGTCAATATTACTATTTTATTTCATCAGTAATTTTCCATACAAGTTACAGAAATTTTTTACATGGAGAGTATAGCAATTTTAAATTTAAACAGTATATACAATTTTGAACAATTTTAATTTCCAACAATGGAAATATCTTTACCTATTTAGGCACAGAGTTTGAATTTTTCAATATTAATATTAGAATAGAAATAATTCATGTCTGCCCATAATTAATTGATTATTTAAATATGGTATGTATTGTTCCTATTTTACCACTTGCTAACACTCGTGGCTAATTATTCATGCTATAATGTAGCAATAAATATTGTCAGTATGGGAAGCAGATATACTTGTGAAATCAGAGACTCGGATCAAGTAACTGGCACCTTGACAAACCAAAAACCTGGTCATGTTTCCAGTAGCTGGAGGGAACCTGCCACCCTGTTCATGTTACTAGTACCTGTATTGATTTTGTGCATCATTTTTGTAATCATGGGGATAACTCAAACCTTATCTGAGTTAAACTACAGATAGACGAATTAAAACTAGCCAATTCACACTGATACCCTGATACACATTTCCAGTAAAAGAAAATGGAATAAAGTTCAAGTACCATGACAAAAAACCCCAAACTTCAGCACAGAAAAGTGGAAATACTGGTACCTCCTCTACTGGTTTCTCAAAGTAAGACTTCTTCTTTTTATCATCCCTATCTCTGTCTTTATCATCTCTATCTCTTTCTTTATCTTTACGGTCTCTGTCACGTCTATCTCTATCTCCTCTGTCCCGTCTATCATCCCGTCTGTCACGGTCTCGCCTGTCATCTCTGTTGTCTCTTTGTCGATCTCTATCACGACCTTTGTCTTTTTCCTCTTCTCGACGATCTTTCTTACGCTCTTTCTTGTCTTGGACTTTGTTATATGAAGGCAGGTAGTCACCAATGTCATTATAGATACTACAATATAAACAGATAAAAGTTTGGGCTGTGGTTAACAAACATTAAATATTAAAATTATTTGGTCATTTTTTTTTATGAATATGGAAGAAAATATCAGAGATTTTTCTTGTTTTAATGCTTTCAATATTGTATACAACAATCTATAGCTGCTTTACACCCTTATATCCTATTAACATAAATGAATATTTAATGGCTTGCAATACTGCCGAGGTTAAGTGAAATTCCAAGGATTTAAAATTTTAAGAAACGTGAATCAAGCTGAAATATTGATCTATGGAAGTTAAAAGACAAACAATCAATTAATCAAGTTTTTATGTATGGTGCTTTTTAGTCTATACTCATTTATTCTCCAAGAACTTGTCGTTTGATAGGAAGTTGTCATAATGAGTTTTTTTTATTCGTCACTTACTTTTCCTCTGCTCCTGTCTGTTTGGCTTTCTCTTCTTCCTTTAACTTTCCTAAAAATAAAAAAAAACTAGAGTAAAAAAACCTGTGAGCAATGCTCACCATTGATACCCCCCGCTTCACAATTACTTTGAAAATTCAGGTGTTCTTAATTATGAGATTGAAACTTTATCTAGTTAAACGTGAAGGCGAAATTGCAGATAATACATGTAACCCTCCCCAATCCCCCAAAGAATGGCATCCCCTATTTCAATGACAAAGTCCAGGTTTTTCTATGGCAAACCTCCAATAATATTCTGATCAAAATGTTAAATATCCAATGCACAATGGCAATATGTGACCAAGATTCTGTATAAGTTTCAACAAATTCCATTCAGTGGTGTAGGAGGAATTGCAAATAAAAGATGGGTATCCCATTATGTCCATTACAAACTCCATGTTTTTCTATGGGAAACCCCAAATATCATTCCGATCAAAATGTTAAATATCTCCTGCACAATGGCACTATGTGACATGGATTCTGTGTAAGTTTCATCAAATTCCTTCAGTGTTGTAGGAGGAGTTGCACATAAGAGATGGGTATCCCCTTATGTCAATGACAGTCCATGTTTTTCTATGGGAAACCCCAAATATCATTCCGATCAAAATGTTAAATATCTCCTGCACAATGGCACTATGTGACATGGATTCTGTGTAAGTTTCAACAAATTCCATTCAGTGGTGTAGGAATGAGTTGCACATAAGAGATGGGTATCCCTTATGTCCATGACAAAGTCCATGTTTTTCTATGGGAAACCCCAAATATCATTCCAATCGAAATGTTATATATCTAGTGCACAATGGCAATATGTGACAACATTCTGTGTAAGTTTCATCAAATTCCATTTAGTGGTGTAGGAGGAGTCGCACATAAGAAATGGGTATCCCCTAATGTCAATGACAGTCCGTGTTGTTCTATGGGAAACCCCAAATATCATTCTGATCAAAATGTTAAATATCTCCTGCACAATGGCACTATGTGACAAGGATTCTGTGTAAGTTTCAACAAATTCCATTCAGTGGTGTAGGAGGAGTTGCACATAAGACATGAGGACCCCCTTAGGTCAATGACAATGTCCATGTTTTTCTATGGGAAACCCCAAATATCGATCCGATCAAAATGTTTAATATCTCCTGCACAATGGCACTATGTGACAAGGATTCTGTGTAAGTTTCATTAAATTCCAATCAGTGGTGTAGGAGGAGTTGCACATAAGAAATGAGGACCCCTTAGGTCAATGACAATGTCCATGTTTTTCTATGGGAAACCCCAAATATCAATCCGATCAAAATGTTTAATATCTCCTGCACAATGGCACTATGTGACAAGGATTCTGTGTAAGTTTCATTAAATTCCATTCAGTGGTGTAGGAGGAGTTGCAAATAATAGGACGGACAGACGGACCGACGGAAGGACGGACACCATGAACACTATATACCCCCCGCTTTTCAAGCGGGGGGTATAATAAAAAGGCTAAAATTGACAACTTTAGTGTTGGGAAGCCAGTGAATATATTTCAAGGAATAATTTTAATGGATTACTTAAAATTTGTATCTTCTTATTCCTTGTGTCGAGTTTTTCTCATTACCTTGTGTTCTTGACTATAGGTCTAATAAAGAACCTTAGTTAGCATGCTCACATACCCCAAGCTCCCACATATCTATCAAGTGCCATAAAATTGTGATCAGTAGTTTCTGAGTAGAAGCACATACAAGTTGTTTCATACATATATTTTGAAAATTTTATAGGTTTAAAGGAGGAATAATTACTACAAAAAATACTGTATCATAATTTACTGTTGATATGCACAACTACAAATGGTGTCCTTCATTCAAACCAAGTTTTAAAAAATTCTGATCAGTAGTTACAGAGGAGTTGCGCTTACAAGAATAGGACTGACAAACGGACTGACTGACCAGTCAAAAACATTATACCCTCCGCAACCTCTTTGCGTGGGGTATAATAATGAAAAAAAAAAATCAGTATTTTCCGCAAATTCCTACATACAATGGGCCATAACTCACACAAAAATTTGCAGATAAAAAATTCCTGGTAATATGCACAACTAAATATGGTTTACTTCTTGCATACTAAGTTTCGTTAAATTCTGTTGAGTGGTTTCAGAGGAGTTGTCGTCCACAAGCTGATGAATCAGGGTTTTCGGCAAATTTCTAAGTCCAAAGGGCATAACTCACACAAAAATGTGTGCATAAAAAATTCCTGGAAATATGTTCAACAACATATGGTGTACTTCTTGCATACCAAGTCTTGTTGAATTCCATTGAGTGGTTTCAGAGGAATTGCGTCCACAAACTGTGATCACAGACAGACGGAATGACGGATGGACCCGTCATAAACATTACACCCCTGCAACTTTGTTGCGTAGGGTATATTAAGCATTTATTCTGTAGGCTTTAAATGGGAAATGCATGAATTTATGGTAAAAAAGTCTTGACCTATAGTCCGAAAAATACAGCATATATATTGACATAAATTTTAAATACAAAAAATTGACCTTGTTAACATTACACAAACCTTTTTCTTTCTTTTTCAGTTTTTTACTCTCACGTCTTCCCTGTCTGAGGTAAGACAAAATCTGTGTCAGTTTGTTGATGACAATGTCATTTGTTGTCAGGGTGGTTGTAGCCTACAAATTCATAAAAAATTCTGTTAGTTTACTGAAAATATTAAGGACTTGCAGGTTTTCAATACATTTTGCAATTTTTGATAATGAAACCAAAATTATCTATAACAACATAAGTTTGAAATAAAGAATTTTTATCCTGGTGATGAATAATAATATTACATCAATGTTTAATAATATCCAATTATCAAGATTTCAGCTTTATATAGTATTTGAAACTTATAATACACAATTTTTACCACTGAATGTTATAATTCACCAAACCCTGCACAAGTGAACTGTAGTTGCAAAATTCTCTGAGTAGTACTATAAATACAACGGTATAATCTCTTACAGTGGAACACATTTTTTCCATTAAATAGGACAATTCAAGAAACCCTGCACAAGTGAACTGTGAGAATACTCTGAGGTTCATTTCTATAGATATAATTAATATTCTTTTGCATTATTCTATTACCATCGTCAGGTAAAAATGGCTCTTCATTGTAGGTCACTAGATACTGTTGAGAAACCAATTAATTATTTTGCGATAGGGGGTGGGGAAATATTCAATATAAAGTTTAATTATTGCCAACTTTTTTACAAGAGCTCATCATTAAAACTTACATCTACTGTGGGACAATCAGCTTTACTCCTGATAACAGTTGTGGGTACGTCAGCATCGGCATACTCATCCTCAAGGTCAACCATATAGGCCATACGTCTGGGTAAAAATAACTCATTTCTCTCCGGTAACTTGTTCTGGAATAAGATCTTGTAAATGTTCCTTGCTAAAAATAGAAATAAGATGTTTAATTTTTCAACAACAAAAAATAGTAACAGTTACATGACACCGAGGCAGATCACTTAGTTTGAAAGATGTGTTAATTCAGTATTATTATAAAAATCTGTGTATTGGTGGACATCTTGGGATGCTCACCTGAGGGCTAAAACAAAATCAGGAAAGGGGATCCCTAAAGGACAAATCTAATGAATTATAATTTAAACTGGATATTTGTTTTTTACTAAATATTTGCATTCCATTTGATTTAATGTTAAACTATGTCCAGAAAATTACAAGAACAAAAAAAAAAATGCTAATTGGGTTTGGGTTGAGCTTCAAGTACAAAATATTTTTCAAAGACCAAATCTCTTGAGCCTTGGAAATCTTAGTGCCTGAGGTTAAGGTAGTAGTCCTTTAATATTATCGATTATGCACCTTTCAACTCTGAGGTTGCAGGTTCAATCCTTATCGCAGGAAGGAAGTGCTGAATTCCAACCCAAACTACAAGGATTGCCAGTTTTTCTGCTAATGGTAGGACCCATAATAACCAGAGGCTCTTAAGAGCCTGTATCGCTCACCTGATTTTATAGGCAATGAAGATGGCATTTCCCTGATGTTAAACTAAGTCCTGTAATTTTCAATAAACTTTAAATAGGACCATCCAAACAATATTACTAGAAAGCTTTGTTTCATTGGTTAACCGGTTGTATAGAGAAGATTTTTTTTATTTGCCCATAGGGTCCTATGTTAAACTAAGTCCTGCGCCGTGGTGGCCATTTTGAATTTCCAATTGCCATAAAAAACATAAACTTTATAAAGGACCATCCAAACAATATTGCTAGTAAGTTTTTGTTTCCATTGATTAACCTGTTTCAGAGAAGAAGCCTTTAAAAACTTTTTCCCATAGGGTCCTATGTTAAACTAAGTCCTGCGGTAGCGGCCATTTTGAATTTCCAATTGCCATAAAAAACATAAACTTTATAGAGGACCATCCAAACAATATTGCTAGTAAGTTTTTGTTCCCATTGATTAACCGGTTTCAGAGAAGCAGCCTTTAAAAACTTTTTCCCATAGGGTCCTATGTTAAACTAAGTCCTGCGGTAGCGGCCATTTTGAATTTCCAATTGCCATAAAAAACATAAACTTTATAGAGGACCATCCAAACAATATTGCTAGAAAGTTTTGTTTTGATTGGTTAAACGGTTTCAGAGAAGAAGCCCTTTTAAACTTTTTTCTCATAGGGTCGAATGTTAAACCAAGTCCTGCGGTGGCGGCCATTTTGAATTTCCAATTGGGATAAAAAACATTAACTTTATAGAGGACCATCCAAACAATATTGCTAGTAAGTTTTGTTTCCATTGGTTGACTGGTTTCAGAAAAGAAGCCTTTCAAACTTTTTCCCATAGGGTCCTATGTTAAATTAAGTCCTGCGGTGGCAGCCATTTTGAATTTCCAATTGCCATAAAAAACACAAACTTTATAGAGGACCATCCAAACAATATTGCTAGTAAGTTTTTGTTTCCATTGATTAACCGGTTTCAGAGAAGAAGCCTTTTAAAACTTTTTCCCATAGGGTTCTATGTTAAACTAAGTCCTGCGGTGGCGGCCATTTTGAATTTCCAATTCCCATCAAAAACACAAACTTTATAGAGGACCATCCAAACAATATTGCTAGTAAGTTTTGTTTTGATTGGTTAAACGGTTTCAGAGAAGAAGCCCTTTTTAACTTTTTTCCCATAGGGTCCTATGTTAAACTAAGTCTTGAGGTGGCAGCCATATTGGTTTACCAATCAAAATAAAAAACACAAACTTTGTAAAGGTCCATCCAATGAACATTATGGCCAAGTTTGGTTTCAATTGGCCAAGTGGTTTCAGAGAAGAAGATTAAAATGTAAAAAGTTTACAGACGCCGACGACGACGACGACGACGACGCCGACGGACGCAAAGTGATAACAATAGCTCACATGACCCTTTGGGTCAGGTGAGCTAAAAACTGGATGCCATGATATAGCTCTAAAATTGCTGAAAGTGCTGTTAAACACCATTCAAGTAAACAATGGGTAGAGCTATGTTTCTGAGGTACAAACTTCATACTTGGTCAGAGTTGATGCAATTAGATACAATTATGAAAAATATGAAGGCATAAAAATTAACATACCCATCTTTGTTTTAAATTCTATCTTTGGACCTGTCTCCTCTGGTTTTTCTTCCCTGAAAGATATTTTACATGTTAATCCCTAATTTTTTCTTTTATCTTGACAAATTCTTAAGGATTTACATAACTATAGCAATGACTGGTACATGTATTTCTATATACATGTATAAGATAATTCAACATAATGACTAATTTTGAATTAATAACAGCTGATAACAATGCATCACACTTTTACATGTTGACAGTTTACATCCCAGTGGTAATTGTTAACATATACATTATACATTGCTTTACATCAAACACCAATCTTACTTTGTCTGTGTCACAGCTGTTTCCATGGCATCTTCATCCTCTTTTTCTTTATTACTTATTTCTGCACGAACCTATGAACAGAAAAATGTGCAAACCAATAAACATGTCTACTTTTGTAGAATAACACAACATATCGTAACAATGAAATTTTGTCTTTATAAAAATACCACATTTCTCCTATATGTTACTTGCAATTCAACAGACTGGTAATGCAGATAAAAATAGAAATAGTAGAAAGTCAGAGGTGACATAGCAGAAGGGTTTTTGTATACTTGTATCAGAACGAAACTGACACTGCTCAGAACATGTGACAGGAGAACAGTTTTGTTCGATGATGTTATCACTCAAGTGGTGCCAATGATGCCTGTCTGCAGCTGATATAAAAATAGGTCAGTAATCTCTAAACGTAGATTTGTCTGTTATATGAAATGAATATTGTTCATGTGTGTTTCGTAAAATCATTAAGAATATCTAAAGGTTTTCAATTTGTACCTTTTCTAAAAGAGCATAGTCCAGACCTTTCACCAAGTGAGTGTGTTCCATATCACCACCAAGATATTTGGACTCTTGGATTACTTGTTTCCTTCTCTCAGCATAATTCTCTCCACTAAAAATATAGAACAAAATCTTGTATTTATTCCCAAATATTGTAGTGTGTTAGAACCCATTACAATGTAACACATAGGTATACTAAAGATTGATTGATTGGTTGGTTGTTGTTTTACGTCCAGCAAGCAATATTTCGGCTATATTCAGGATGTGAAAGTTATTATAATTTAATTATTAGTAGGACATACCTCCCTTTATGCTAAAACATGATCTCATAAAATAAAATATGAGAATATATACAGATAAAAAAGGTAATTACAACAATAGAAAATATGAAGAATCACAATTTAAGAATGGCTATAATTAGAAATACTTTTTGCATTAATACCAAAAAAAACCTATTCTCAATTTTAGAGTTTTCATAGTAATTTGGTCTTCAAATCTTTATTATACAAAACTCACACATAAATGCATTCTGACACAGCCATGAAATTATAATGTATTTCCTTATTATGATATTTTTCAATTGAAAGCCATCAACTACTGATTAAAAAAAGTGTCAGCACAGAGGATGTAAGTTCGATCCTGACTTCAGGCAAAGTGTGCTCGAATTCAACATTAAATGATAAAGATTGCCTGTTTTCCTGTCAAAAGTTTGGGAGTCTTCACCTTGTACTTGCTTCCTGGATGGCATGATGTAGCTGAAAAAATGGCTGAAAGTGGTGTAAAACACCATGTAAACAAATACGGGAGCAGGACAACTGTCCCCAGGACAATTGCCCCCATTGGACAATTGCCCCCATATATTTGTCATGTTTTTAAAAATTAAAGAATAACATAAGATGAAAATTTGTTTTTATTAATGACACACAGAAGTAAAACAAACAAAAATATTACAGAGATAACAATCATTCAAATATATGTGTTCAGCACTGATGTAACTTAAGCACTAAGTCCTTAAAGTGTAATGACTGTTGACGTTTCAGTTTTCCAAGAAAGTTCCAGATTTTTGGATGATGACAACTAATCAATGACTGGAAATCACGATGTCACCCTTCAATGTTGTTGTTTGTTCTGGGTAGTTGTTGAGTGATTGACTTAATAAATCTCAGCTATTTATATCAATCCTGAGAATGTTTAGCTTGTATTTAGCTTGTTAGAAATATGCTCACATAATTTCCTCTAAAAAGTAATTAATTTCAAATAAAATTTAATTCATGGTAATCAAAATTTTTTGATTATACATTGTCCAAGCTATTAAATTCTTAAATAAATAGTTAATAATGATCAAAGAAAGTTAAAGTGAAATCAATTATAAATTATTTAATTCTTAAATAAATAGTTAACCCTTTAACAGTATCATCAAAGAAAATAAGTTACTGTTTTTGTTTAAAATTATCTAAGAAAATTCCATATTCCTAATTTACTATTATTTTTTAAATTTTCCAAGAAAATTGACAGATGGGGGGCAATTGTCCTAGGGGGGCAATTGTCTGGCAGCAATCGTCCAGGGGGCAGTTATCTGGGGGTCAGTTGTCCTAGACCCAACAAATACAATATAAAGATGTCAGAAATTTATCCAGAAACTTACGCCTTGACATCAGGAGCGACAGCTCTGTAATCAGCTGTAGTACTGATAATCTCTGTCTCCTCGTAATCTTTGTTGTTACCATCTCGTCTTTCTCTGGCCTAAAAAAAGACATGCAAACTGTAATTCGTGTAATATTTTATAGCACATGTATTTTTTTTGCTAAGTCCTTATTTCAAATAAATTTGATTTAATACTTTGATGTTTAGAGGTTTTTAAAAAACATTAAATGATTTATATTCTAAGTCAGCCACTGAAATCTACCCTTTGATTAGCAATTGCAATGACAAAAAGTTGACAAGTGTTATGAATAATTAAATGACTTGTACTTTGTTTGAATACCAGAAAAAAAATTATGAATACCCTAACGTGAATTATTAACAATAAATCACAAACATGTACAGCATAAAGTAAATGTTAAAACATTTTAAAGTTTGTTTCATAGAAAGTTTTTTATCCCTTAAAGCGGTTCAACCCTGCCACAGGGGTAAATAATAAAATACTTGATAAATTGAAGTTTTCTTTAAAAAAAAAAGGTGGACCCATCTATATACCCTGTCTCTGTATTTCAACTCCAATTCCTTTTGTTTTTCTTCTTCCATTCGTTTAAGCTTGGCATAATAGCTGAAATAATACTAGAAAACTTTAAACCTGAACATACAGATCATGCATGAAACAAAAAACAATAGAATTTACTTAATCTATCTGGTCGGAAATAAACAAAAATTCAACATTGTGACATGTTTAAATGTTGTGCATTTTACACAATGTTCATGACTACATGACAACAAAAATCCATTGACACAGCATTTCTGTTGTCCTTGTGTGACTTCAGTTAAACTTCCAAATTACCGCTAAAAGTGTCCATAAAAAGCATAAATACAGTGATAAGGTCGACATATTTGTCAAATTCATGTTTTTATGACAGATTTAAACACATTTTAAAAATTGTGCAATGATAAAAAGTCCAAATCAAAGGCAATTCATGTTTCAATGTTTAAGTTAATGATAATAAAGGCCATTTATGTGCATGAAAAATCATTTAATGGTAAAGACATAAAACTCATTTAACTTTAAGTAACAACTCTGACTGTAGTATTTATTTTTTCTGATTGTGATTCAATGACTTATAATGGAACTTAAATTTTACACAAACATTACAAATGTTCAGTAGGTTCCCAAAATGGTTGTCCACTAGCAGATAAATATTTTAATTTTTGCAAGTATTATAGACAACAATAAACCCTTCAAAACTTGTACAATTCTGCAGGCAATACAAATAGACAATTTGTACATTTTCCAGCAGACATCTTTGGTAACTCTTACATTTTCTTCTTTCTTCTTCTTGTTGCAGGATCTTCATCTTCATCATCTTTCGGTAACTCTCTATCAATAAAAATAAATGTTGAAAAAATGTAAACGTCAGCAGTATTAACATCATAACTAACAAATTGTCAAACATATTAGTGTATTTAATTATAATGTAATTCTTATACTTTGTACTTTACTTTAACTCTTATATGCAGAAATCAAATATTATATATATTACAATACTGCATAAATGCAATACAATGGAAACCCAACATTATATGACAGTGAACAGTTTATAACATAACAAAATCAGGTGCTAACTATCATGTGTAGGTGTCACCATAAAACAAAATTAGCTGTTCTCATATCGATTATAGGCACCAACTACATATTATTTCCTGACAATATACTGATATGACTGTCATTTGTACACATAATATGGTCAAATTAATCTGGGAGTTAAATAAGTATCAAGGAATGTTAACTAGAAGAAAAACCTCCCACCATACATGTTTCAAGTTTGTGTTCTATCTCAAGATTTTAAGACAACTGAATACACACTATCCATGTGCCAAAATGAAAAATCCCTTTCTATCCCAAAATAAACCTTTTAATTTAATAGATTGGGAATCAATGTTGGGGGAAAAGAAACAGAAAATAATTGGATCAATGTAACAAAGATTATGGTTTCTTGAAAACAAAACCCTGTATTATATCGTTTGTGTCTACATTACCACACATACCAAATGTATTGATAGCTCCTGAAAATGTTGTATGTTATTTCATTCAATGCTTACAGAATGGTGTATTTATTAATACATCTTAACTATGCTTCTTCTTTAATACTTAAGGGTGTCATATGTTTTTATTTTTTGTTATAGCATCATATGATTCTTCATTAATACTTACAGAATCGTATGTAAGGGGGTCATATGTTTTTATTTTTTGTTATAGCATCATATGATTCTTCATTAATACTTACAGAATCGTATGTAAGGGTGTCATATGTTTTTATTTTTTGTTATAGCATCATATGATTCTTCATTAATACTTACAGAATCGTATGTTTCTTTGGTGCACTAGATGTGTGATGTCCATGGTGCTGCTGGTGTTGGGCCTGTTGTTTTGCTGCTGGTCCAGGACCCCGAGGGGTCATTAACATTTTCCTGAAGTCATCATTAGTAAGTGGATGGCTGAAAAAAGATAAATTTATATTAATATTTAGTTTCTTCTACAAATGCAGTTTCAGTGACATACATTATAACATACTTGAAGTTCCATTGCAAATTTCATGTACATTTGTGTTCTTTAAGTTTTAAAAGCATTATAAATGGGTCAAAATATTAAATGGCCTATTTGCATTACTAAACAAGAACCCAGTGTGGAAATGGGGTATCTGATTTCAGACTCGGGAGTTAAATACACAAAATAGGTACTCTAAATACACAAAATAGGAAATTTTCAGAATAAGAAAAATATTTAAACCTTAACCACTTAAGAAATTTCAAAATTTAAATTTGATATAAAATATATAAGTATTGAAGAGTATTGAACTTCTTGAAGAAATTTTCAGAATAAGAAAAATATTTAAACCTTAACCACTTAAGAAATTTCAAAATTTAAATTTGATATAAAATAAGTATTGAAGAGTAAAAACTCTGGATTTGATTGAAAATTAAACAAGAAACTTAAAGGTATGGTTTATGACACTGATTATACATGATTTAAATATACACAGAATGTGACAAACTGATGTTTTACATGCACTAGTCTAAGCACGGAACTTACAGGTAACACACTGTCCATTTAGGAAAAAAAACTTTTATTTTTAACTAATTATTATAAAAATATACAGATGAAAAGTTACCTACCCTTCATCCTCGTCATCACTATAGTGATGATTTTCTGGGGGAAGTGGATTGGAAAAAACCTCAGAGTCTCCTGGAAAACAAAGGTAAACAGTTACTGTTAGTACCATGCAATAAATGAACTGTAGCAATAAAATTATCAATGACAGTGTTGAAAGTTTTAGCCAAAAACAGACCAGGAAAATGATAAACTCTCTTTGATAAAAGTGCAAACTGACTTTTTTTGTTAACACCTAATCTGTTTTCATCCTAAAAAAATATTTGTAATCCATTTATTCACTTCTCACTGTTCCATAATGACCAGTGGTATAAATTCTTGCTATGGATTCTAAAGGGTTGGTGCCAAAAAGTCGCCCACTGCAATTTTCAGTCGTAATGTAAAAAGTATTTTTCTTCATTTATGTTCAGGTTGCCAATACATTGCATGTGTATTGGTACTAGTACAATTGCCACTAACAATAAGTTTTCTTTGCAATAAAGTTTCATGGCAGGGCAGATTCTTCTTTTGTGTATGATGGTAACAAGATTAGACAAGTATAGCACAATAGTTTTTCATAATAACATGCATTTCCTATTTTGAACCCATGAGGGTTATAATAAATTGCTCATGCTTTATGAAGGAAATTAAAGAATAGGAAACAGTTTTACATTTAAAAAAAAATTTCAGATGAACATACATATAGCTGCACAGGACCATAAAATAGTTGTTATTTTACTTGTTTTTTGGACAATGAACTAAAAATTTACTTGCCTGAAATTTTGGATTAAATGTCAAATTAATTTTACAACTATTAATGGCAAGCTCTATTCCAAGCATTTTCTTCATCATGAATAACATTAGTATTGCTCCCTTTGCAATTTTTCTACGTGTTGCAGGGGTCACCACACTCTAAACAATGGCAAGCCATGTAGCCAAATGTCCCCCCCCCACCCTTCCCACCTGCAGTTGCAGTATCAAAATGCCTACTAGTAAGAGGTGTGAGAAACTAAAATGGAAAAAATTTGTTTGTGATATTTATTTATGGGACAACATAATATGCATGTACATCTGTACTATTACAATTTGCAAAAGAGCTTAGCAAATACACAATAAACCCACAATAAAACTCATCAGAATGTGCAAACTTTAGCAGAGTCCCATAACTCCTAAAATAATTTGCAAATCAAAATGGGGGTAGTGTATACACATCTACTCATCACAACAATTCATCCTTTTAAATATCAAAGTAATCAATTAAACAGTTTCAAATAATAAATGTGAAGTAACTTCTTCTTATTGTGGTATACAGTTATCAATCCACTGTAAAGTATTCGGATGATTACTAACTGTTGTGCATGGTGGATACAATTTCAATAATCAAATTTACAACATAGTGAAGTTAAGTGGTATTTATCAAAAGCACATTTAACGGCGATAGTTCATTCTTGACTGGACAGTCTGAACAGCACTTTTTAAAGAAAACATGGGCATTCCAGTAAATAAAACCTTTGCTATTTTTCGGTCATACTAAACGCAGAGAAGTGCAGAGAAATGCAGAGAAGTGCAGAGAAGTAATTAAAAAATGGTTTATTTGATAAAATAAAGGTTTATTATAGATATATATGTTATATTTTGTAGAAATAAACATAAAGAAGACCATATCTTTACATAATTTGTCATTTATTTGACAATTTCGAGCAGTTTGACCATGTTTACATACGATGTAAGTGGAGAGAAGTACGAGAGAAACATAAATAATGGTTTATTTATCTTTAATAAATTTATCCAATAAGTTTTATCATAAACAATTTATTATGTTAAATAAGCTTTAACATATTTAACGAACTTAGATTTATCATAACCGACTTTATTTCATCCAAATTTGTTTGATGTTCTATGTAAATTCAATATGGCGATTGACGAAGCTGAACAGTAAATTCCTGGTGGTTTCGGGAGTGGATCTGTGTAATGTACGGCAAGACACAGTTTCTGATATATTATGTTATATTGTTTTATATTGCATAAAATGTTTTTAAAATGGTCAAACATATGATTATATTATTTTAAAAATGCAAAAGTAAGATTACGTTCGCTGAGTATTCGTATTTCCACTTCTTTTTAATCGCAGTACATTTCTTCTCATAGTCAGTAAAGAAATAAATATAAAAGAAAATAATTTTAAATTGACTTATGAAGAAATTTGAGCTTTTGAACGGTAGTCTAAACAATATGAGGAAAATTTCTTTAATCTTGTCATTTATTAAACTAACAATTTTTGTTGACGACCCTATTGAGAATAATTGATCATTGTGTCTTATTTTGTTCAATCAGGGAAAGTTATGTTAATTGGATTGTGATATCTGAATAAAGAAGCAAGCGTGTGACAACAACAATGTAATTCAAATTAATTAACAGAGGTCAGTGTTCGAAATTAACGGACGCTAAGACGCAAAATGCGTGTGAAATATGTTAATTGCGTCTGGGAAATTAGGATAAGGGCAAAATTTTGCGTCTACGATAATTTGTCCAGTTTTGTTAGTTTACGGCCACAGGCACTTGTTTCGTGAAAAAAAAAAATTCATATACTCTCTTATTTCCATTGGAAATAAGAGAGTATATGAATTTTTTTTTTCACGAAACAAGTGCCTGTGTTTACGGCCGAGAAATGTTTATTTACTTAGTTAAACTGTGTCCGTCTGTTGTCTGGATGTGTTCCGGTAACCAGTTCTATTTCTTTTCGCAACTCCCGGACTTTTTCATCCACCTAGCGCTGTTGGTGGTGCTCCGCCATCACGGAGATGTGTTAGATTAGTTTTTAGAATCTCGGCCATGCCGGTTGTTTACAGTAGTAACCATCAATGATTTCAAATTATTTTAAACGAATAAACGGCAGTAGTGAAAACGACAGTCCAAGCAAAATAAGAAGGACTTCAGAGACTGAACAGCCGGTTATTAAAGCTGAAGTCTCTGTGACAAGTTCGCTTAAAACGGTCAGAAAATGGATGAAGGAACTCAACGTAGACTTGGATTATGAGTTGAACGTCAAGAAAACGGACACTGTTTGCAAACTGTGGTGTGCTGTTTGTAAAATACATTCTGCAGACAAGAGTTCTTCGGTATGTTTAATGTAACTGTTCTGTCGTAGGTTGGGTATGGTGTATGGTTCATGTCTTATAAATGAATCTGCCCCACACTATATCCATTTCTTTCTGAATCCATTACTTTTTGCTTCTAAAAATTCTCAACCTTACAAATTTTGCTTGTGAAAAAAATGACCACAAGCAAAGATTTGCTTGTGGGTAAAAAAGTTTAATTCTATGCCTGGAGGTGTCAAACAATTACGAGGGGATCAAACGACCGTCGCGTTTATATAAAACAACATGTCAAGATGTTCGAGTATAGAACTCAAAACTAATTTATTTTCTCAAAATTACAGTTCAGCTTGGTCAGTTCATCATAAATATTCTGACGTGGCGTGGGGGCTCTTCCAGTATATATTTTATTTGTTGTATATAATGGTTGTCCAATATGAACTGTCAATCCGGAATTTAACCGGTAATCGTGGTGTAATTGTATGCACGTTTGTTTACACAATGTACGAGAATGTACACCTGGTTTACTTTCTATGAAATCACTCTTTTTTATAGTCTTAATAACAATTTTTTAACAGAAAAGTGTTCTTTGTGATAAAATTGTTCCGAATCATACTTATTACATAATAAATATCATGTGTGATACATTATACAGTTACTTCTCTCTACTGTCAGCCATTACAACCTATGTAAACATCGTCGAACTGCTCGAAATCGTCCATTCACAGACGAATTAAATAGAAATAAGGTCGCATTTTTGTCAATTTTGATAAATTTATACAAGATATAACAAATATATATATATTAATATAAAATAAACCTTTATTTAATCAAATAAATCATTTTTTAATTACTTCTCTTCATTTCTCTGCATTTCTCTGCACTTCTCTGCGTTTAGTAGGACCCCTATTTTTTAACACTTGGATAAGATTCATGCCTAGTTGTACGTAGTATATAACAAAGAGAAATTTAATATTTTTCTGACAGCAATATTTAGTAATGGGACATTTCAGATTGGTTACCAAACGAGTAACTACACACTGTAAATAATTTACTAGCATTTTTAATTCCATAAAAAAATTATCCAGACCCCAAGTGTCTGTGAAGATTGAAGTATTCATTGAGTTTTGTATGGCTATTGTGGAGAATATTGAAACAAAAGCCTAAAAGAAACTTTTAAGTTATCTGCCAGGGGAATAAATTGTGTTAACCTTTCTTATCATGTGTTTAAAAGTTACGGAGTGTTTGATATTCTTACTTTCTGGCATATTTATCTGATATATTTTGCGTCAAGATGTACACAAAACTGGTTGTTACAAAAGTGCTACATCAATTGACGGAACAATCGTGTTGAATTCCGTGCATGTTTAATTTTATGTATTTAATTAGATTGTAACTCTTATTATATATTCAATATCTATAAACCGTAAACCATATATACTGCTTAATACAAAGATGGTGAAAAATATGTATTTTACACGGCATAAAACATAATTAAAACAAAGTCAGTGTTAACTAACCCGGAAATTTTGTCATACCTCTCCGATAAAAATATTGATATTTAATTTTGTTATGACTTCCGGAAGCGAATTCTATTGGTTAAAGTTGCAGAAGACTAATTTATTCGAATATCTGGCGGTCAACAGAACCCAGCAATTTTTGTTGTCGTTTAACAAGTTTTGCTTGTCAAATAAACAAGCGTAACTATGTCTTTCTCAAAGGCATCTATAAAACGATTTAATGAGAATGCAGGTGTGTCAGTTGTTAGGTTTATGCATGCCATATATTTTGTAATCAGTGAAAGAAATTAACGACAGTCCAGTAAACTGAAGACCAAGTCTATATTACAATGCTCCCTTACTGGGTGTCCACTCCTCTTTAATTATGTTTCAATATTGTAGCACTAGTACACACAATAGCACACATTTATATGCCACTTCATGTAAAGATTATATTTTTAATAATCAGAATTAAAATAACTCGTGCATATCATACTAAATTGTTGTTTTAACCGGGTACCACGAATAACAGAAAACAACCGAAAACAATAAAAAAATGACCGAAAAACGCATTAAAGTTAATGTTTTTTGTTCAAAACTGTATGTTTACCGTAATAGAAACGCTATTCAAAAAGTTTTATGAAAAAATATTAATGTATGACAAAGTTATATCACTTTTTTCTTCATGCCATATAATGTTTGATAATATACATATAATCAATATGGCGACTGAATATCACGTGATTCGATCAAAGTACTGGAAATGCTATGATCCGCTCTATGATTAGGCCGCAGGGTGATAATTGATAATTATTTTCTCTGTACCAATGTACCTTTGGCTTGATGAGAGTAACGACATAATAATAAAAGAATAAAACAAATTATGTATCATGCATATATTGTTTTATTTTGTGATCATTTTGTTTGCACAAGAAAACTTGATTACTATATTCGAGTAGAACAAATACAAAAAATCAAAGCAGTATATAATTTTATTTATAGAATAGTTACAAAATTACATTGCGATGTAAAAATGTATTAACAGCGTGTAAAACATTAACAAATTATGACACAGAAAGTCTAAGGGTGGCTAATAAAAGTCCAAACACATTCTGTCCTTTTCCACGTACTCCGGTTCCCCAAAAAGAATCGGGAACATCATGGGCGATGTATCTAGTGGTCTGCATTAGAGTGTCTCGGAATAATTTGCATTGCTGGAATTTAATCTTAAGGATCTCAGACATAAGAAGGGCTTTATTCTCGTCCCAATGGCTAGATGTTCTTCTTATACTGTTGTAAAGCTGTTTAGCTCTTTTTGCATTATGGGCTCTCCTAATATGACGTTCTAGTGCATAAAATCCATGGTGAATTGCCTTTTTACACTGGTAGAGGTGTTCTGCGCTGTGGTAGTTTTGTCCTTCATATTCTAACTGGCATGGGTAAAAGTTGGAAAGGACATTGTGTTCTCCTTTTACGTAAGTTATCATGTTGGTATCGTATTTGAGAAGTGATAAAATTCTGTAGGTATAGCTAATGTGTTTATGAGACTTTTATTTAATAATTCTCTACTTATATACAAATAGGTGAACACAGGATGCTCATTAAATCAAACCTCGTTAAACTAATCAACATTCTTGTTTTCTTTTATTAATTATTACCTAATTATTGCATGGAATTAAAACGTTTTAATTAATTATAATTGGTATGACAAGCGTTGATATCGCACCTTTCACACCTTTTCAATTAATGATCAAAGGGCACGCGCCACTTAATCACCTTGATTAAATCTCTAATTACATAATTAAGTATGATCAAATCCTGTATGAACAGTGTTCAGCTTGTACATAAAGAGAAGATTAAAACATCAATGGTAAAATAATGATACAGTCAATTGTTGTTAATTTTTAGAGCTTTTTACCAATTTTGATATGAGTACTGTTCACAGCGGAAGAAATAATATTAATAGCGAGTGGAAATTTATTGGAGCATTCATTCATTGAATATCAACAAATATGAACGTTTTAGTGCTCGGTTACAGCTTCATCGAACATCTTCGTAAACTACTGCAAGATCCAGAACAACCACACAAATGGGAAGATCCAACTAACTGTCGGGGCAAAGTCAACGTCTTTTTCCATGGGTTCAGCGGGGCACATGTTCCCACTCTTACTCGTAACATCGAATCTGGACTCCTTATCTATTACAAACCGAGAATCATCATCATGCAGATCGGAGGCAACGACTGTAGCGACAAAATATTCAGAAAAGAACAGTTTAAAAAAGATGTTGAAGAACTTGTTGCTGCATGCCATACCCGTGGGGCAGCAGTACTATTTATGGCTGTACTAAGACGATCAAAACCAAGGCATTGCACAGAAGACCAATACAATGAAAGAAGAGCTGCTGCAAATGACGTATTTAGAGACCTTTCGAGACAACACCCAGCAGTCGGTTACTTCAGGCCTGTCAACATTTACCACGGCAGATGCGAAGGCGACGACAAAGTCCACTTCAGTGATGCCGGCTACATCGCTATGTTGCGAGCGATCCGCAAAGGTCTCAGTTGGTTTGTCAACTATTTGAACAGACTTTAAATAATGACACTTCTTCTCTAAAATGCATGTATTGTTATGCTGTCCATCTGTAATGCCATCCTGATTTATATACGTTGTATGAATGTACCTTAACATGTATGTTTAAAAGGAACAAAAGTAAATGGACAAAATAAAACCAAATATATGTTTGATACATAATTTATTCTATTCTTGTATTATTATATCTTTATTTTCATAAAGCCAAAGTTACATTGGTACAGAATTATCAATTATCACCATGCATCCAATATTTCACGCCTAATTACAGCATTTGCAGTACTTTGATCGAATCACGTGATATTCAGTCGCCATATTGAATAAACGTATATTATCGTATTTGTATGGCATGAAGGAAAAAGTGCTATAACTTTGTCATACATTAATATTTTTTCATAAAACTTTTTGCATAGCGTTTCTATTACGTTAAACATACAGTTTTGAACAAAAAACATTAATTTTAATGCGTTTTTCGGTCACTTTTTTATTGTTTTCGGTTATTCCTCTTGTTTTCTGTTGTTTTCTGTTATTCGAACTACCGGTTTTAACCTAGATGAGCATTATATTCATGATATTTTACCCCTTGCAATTGCATGGGGCATATTTACAAATATTATGCCCACCCATGTTAAAACAACAATATACTAGTAGTATGCTGTGCATAAAATATTTCTTAAACCTTATCCTTGAAAATCCAAAATTAGGGTATGTAAACGAATGCCTGACATTTCGGCCCATAACAAAATCGGCACATAACAAAATCGGCCCATGTCAAAATCGGCCCACAATATATTATTTGAAGTAAAGAATTGTGGAAACTGTATATATTTAATTGTATTGTGGACTTTATTTTTCTTTGTTTGTGTTTTTTATGTTCTAACAATGTATGTTATTTTAAATAAAACACTAAAAAATATGGTTTCTTAGTTTTTATTACATGAATATCACTGAACAACAAAAAACAATAAGTTTAATAATAATTATAACTGCATCGTTTTTTTTAAGTAACAATATTTTATATATATCTCATCTCACAAAATGAAGCAACAATATGAAAAGTTCAGTTAATCGTTGTTGGGGCCGTATATCTGTCCGCACTCTCTTAGCAACTGGGACGCCGAGATCTCGTCATCTTCGTAGCGGCCCCATACCTCATGAAGACGACCTTCCAGTTCCTTGTATCTCTGTCTCTGGTTTCTTAGAATCTGCTCCTCTGACACCAATCTAACTGCAAGCTCCACCAGGTTGGCTTCACGTTGAAGAGCAGGCACTAGAATATAGAAGGGTGCATTTTCTTTGTCAACATCGGCATTGATACGTGTATTCCACCCTATAAAAAGAAAACATAAATATTTAGATAGTGTTATCTAATACATGAATTTTCTATATATATATGGAATTATAAATAAAAAATATGTATTTATATATCGAGTTATAAATAAAAAATATGTAATTATATATCGAGTTATAAATAACTGTTGTACATGCCGTAAAAATTAACTTGTTTTTTATAATAAATTTATAAACATACCTTCTACATCATTGTTGGTGCGAATGCTGCGCTGGTAGGTGGACCAGGTTCTTGGAGTATATACTGGGTTGTTGATCCACGTGGCGGCGGTGTAGTCTACCAGGCGCTGCAGTTCTGGTGATGTGGCTCTTGGTCCAAGCTGGGCAAAAGCTGCTGGTATGTCTGCTGTTGGCAGGAAAGGTAGAGCCATCAGAGACCGAATATATCTATACTCTGCACCACGCTGACTGTATGTCACATTGGAGTGCATGCTGTCTAGTGGTAACTTTACGGGTACATTCAACACATCGATCGGGATCCATGGTTAGAATGAGGACCCATAATTATTTTACCGTCTTTTTATAATTTTTCGGTAAAAAATCAAAGACAATGTTCAGTTTTTTTAACAATTTCTCAATTTCTTAGTACATTTGGTCACGAAAGCTAAGCTTTGTATTTTTCTGCAATGTTTTGCCAATGCATGTTTGTATCAACCATGCTATAGCTTGTGTGTGCTTTGTATGTGCGTAAAGACAAAAAGATTCAATCTTTTGATCTTTTGACCTTAAATGATTAAACAAATAAAAAAAAATTATTGCTAATTAAAAAAACAACAAGACTATTAATAAGTTTAATCAACGATAACTCCTTATGGAATGATTGTTAAACAACAATATAATTAAATGATCACAATTACTATTAGGAAATTATTTTATATTATATAGGGCCTATTTTGACATGGGCAGATTTTGTTATGGGCCGATTTTGTTATGGGCCGATTTATCCAGACACCTATGTAAACACTTGTTTTAATATATAAAAATTCAAGATATATAAAAACTAATTGTTATTTGGAAAGCAAGGCCTGCATTCCTGATCCAAATGTATATATCAGATAATTGAATTGAAATATTAAACTAAATACTAGGAATTGGGGATATACTAGTATATTTATATAATTCATCTAATGTTTATATAGACACAGCCTAAATGCGATCATCACACATTTTATGGTTCTTGACGTTACTTCAGAGCACCCTAAAAGTAACATTGGCTCCGCATTCCATTGGCGTTGTGACATTTTTTTCTTATGTGTTGGAGACATCCAAAAATGTTTGCAAAAAATTTGTCCTACATTTTTTCCTGTTGTTTAAAAAATAAACACTTTAATTTTATAAAGGTGACAGATTTCAATGTCAAGTGTATTGCAAATGACTAATTTTAACTTGTTGGTGAAAATTGACCCTGATATATTTATTGTTAAATAAACATCCTAATTTAACCATATTTTCGTCATGAGGGATTGTTATCTGTGCACAATCCAACAATGCAGATAAAATATAAATTGCAATTTATACCTGCATGGATTTTTCTACATGTGCAGGGGTCACCAGATTCTAAAAAAGTAAGAAGTGACTTCTCCCTGGCTGCCAAACAGGGAGAAGTCAGGGGGACCGTACAAATAATTAATTTCGCAGTAGTTACATACATTTCTTTTAAAACCACAACACACTTAGATTCAGTTTTTTTTCTTTCCTTTTCATTATTACTCATGGTATGCAATATCAAACAGCACATAACCTTTATCATTAATCAATGAAAAAAAACACCAGATAAAGGGACTATTTTTCTATCTACTTCAGTACTATTAGCTATACAAGGTATTCACAAATAAAATTAGATCAACAAAAATATTTGAATATGTGTAGACATAAACTTCATACATGAGTTCTTGTATCATAATATTGTTAAAGTACAATACACTTTGAAAGAACTGAAGTTTGGAACCAATTAAAAAAGTTTGTTTATAAAAAAAAATAACGATTTTTCATATGGTTCGTTGTACATTACTTTTCTTTGTTGTTCACTTCGGTAATTAGTCACATCTGGTAAATAAACAAATGGCGCGTAATACATTTGAAAGACGTAAATCGTTTGAAAATACCGTATATCGGGTTATTTTGGAGGTTGGAAATTTTGGCGGTTTTCCTGTTTTTTTAGCAGGTTTTATTTTGGCGTTTTTTTATTTTGGTGCTTTTCAAATTTTACCACCAATATAAGAACAAGAAATGGTATTTTATTTTCAATATGTTCATATTTATAGCAAATAAAGATATTTAAATAACAATATTTTATTTATTACTGTTTTAATCCTTTATTCCCTCAAGTAGTACATGTTGATTTAATGAACATGAAGGTGTTAATTTTATGATCGATAACAGCGGGCTAATTAACAATTGATAAGACTTGCATATTTATATGTGAATAGAAATTCATACATTGTGTTTTAAAACCTATTCAGGTAATCAATTCAATACAAACTTCCTTTATTATAGTTAGTTTATTTACGTAACAATCAATGAATGTAATGACAGCGTTTTGAGTGTATTGTTCAGGTAGATGTAAACAGGTAAATTGAAATACTTTTCAATTAAGTTGTAACAACAACATGTCATAAAAATTAATCGTCGTACTTTAGTTTCAGGCAACTTTCCATAATCACAAAAAGTTTTCAATTTTCTAGGTGTGCCGTTTTCCGCAGCAAACTTGCCAATTTTGAAACGTATGGTCGTCATTTTCCTTAGGGGTGGGCAGTGAATCCCTCGATAGATACTTCAAAATCGACATTATTTGTCCAAAGCTGTCCTCAAACTGAACAAGTAAAAATTTAAATTGATTCGTGGTCAGTTTTACACGCTTCGTCTCACAACAACAAATCGATAATAAGTGTAGTGTCGGGTATCAGTCGGTCAGTTTACATATTTAATTTCTAAAAGTCAACAAATACTGTACCGGTAATTATCCTCTGGAAAAATTGGTCGTTTTAATTTTGGCGACTTTTTCTTGCACGCCAATATAGCCAAAATAACCATCACGCCAAAATAACCCGATATACAGTATGTTCATGATGTTAAATGCGCATATTGTTTGCCATTTTTTATTGGAGTTACACATTTACTGATAAATTGGTAGTCTGGGTGAAGTATTTGGATCAGATTTACAAGTATCTTATGTGAACCATTGGGCAACTTAAGGGAAATGACAGGGCGACTTCGACTTCGCTTTGGAGACGCATTAGGGTGACTTCAATTCCTAGTAGGGCGACTTTGTCGCCCACTTCGCCCAGTGTGGTGAGCCCTGATGTATAAACTGAAACAGATGTGTACATGGAAGCTTAACCAACACGTTCAGAACTGATAACGTGCATACAATATTCTTCTGCAACAAATGTCTTATTTTTTAGGTTGTGCACCACCAGTAGGTTCTTATGATCCCAAACTGAAAGATAAAACTGTTGCACTGCCATTTGATAAAGGTGGAGATAGATTTAAGGCACCTAAAGGTAAGCCCAAGACTTATACAGGTGGGGATATAATATGACACCTAAAGGTAAGCGCAAGACTTATCGTACAGGTGAGGATATTTTATGACAACTAAAAGTAGACCCATCAGCTGTTGACTTACGGTACAGGTAGGGATGCCCATCATTTCTTATCTTGCTCAAACCTTCAAGCCTAATAGTTGAATTTGCCACTAAAAGAATAAACTACTGGCTTAGAACAGTAATAAATTTGGTGGGTTGATCTGGTTAAACAGATTCCGAACCTCTCCTATTATTGTTGTAGGCTCAAATCACATATCACACCAATGAACAACTACAACATTCTCCTATACAGTGCAGAACCAACCTTATTTTAAAACAGCTAAGCACCACATAAATACAAAAACAATCAAATACATGTTACAAATATACAAATATGGCACATGGAAAACTTAAGTGGTGAATGATGTCAAACAAATAAGAGCAACTGGTAATAAATGTTGATTTTTCTATTGAGAAGACGGCAAGACTAAGGTGAACAAAGATTTTACTGATATCTGATACTGGTTTACATTTTAATAAGTGCATCCAAGGGAGAGTTATCCACAAGATGAGGAAGTACAAGTATAATTCCATAAAACTTAATACTGACTGATTTATCATATATTCAAGATCTACAAATAGCATACATTGTTCTAATTAAAAAAAACAAACTAAACAAACTGTCTGTCTGTATAATTCTGAAGGTTAACAACAATACATAGAGGTGGACTGCAGATTAATGGAAGAATTCTGGAAAAACAAATTGTTATGCAGCAGTGTACTGTTGCACTTCTAAAGCTATAGTACAATGTTTAAATAAAAAAAGATGAAAACAAATAAATGAGAATTCTTAGTAGAATGTAATATTAATTACAGATGTAGTACCAGGACCAGGAGCATTTGATGTAGACACACCAGCAAAGAAACAACTATTTAATGCATCAACTTGTAGTAATGGCGTAAGTACATAGTCCCTTGCTTGATATTGTAAAAAGTACTTAAGATTGGATGTTAAATAATGCAGTAAACATTATTTCTGCTTTATTCATCATCACAAGAATCAGCAAACAAACCATAAATCAGTTACACCTCTAGGGAATTAATATGTGCCAATATGTTTTAAATTTTGCCTTCGTCCCCCAATGGAGGAAACATCACCTATCTGCCATCTAGTTATGTGTTGGAAAGCTCTTTTGGTTGATTGTTAATGGTCTCCATATAGCTTCGGATTATTTTTACAATGCTGGTAACATTTCTTTTCAGCTAAGAAAGGTATAGTGAATGGGAGAGGTGGAAACCCAATACTTAGTCCATTCTCTAACCATAACCTTGCGACTCTGTTGTATATTAACAGTTAGCCTATAATCTTCTTTTAATCACTTTTATTAATTAGGCCATTTAGGGTTTTCATTATTTTCATTTGAAGGGTGAAAAGAAGAAATTGCAGAAATCATCAGAAAGTTCAGCTGATATGGCCAAGATAAAGGACCTGGAAAAAGAGGTAGTTTCATTGGATATCATATTGAACTATTGTTTCTGAAACAATGATTATACTTAGTTAATTTGTTAAAACAAACCAATGTTAACAATTTTACAGTTATTTTCATCTAATGCTGAAGAAATAAGTTAACGTATTTACATATCATGTATGCATTATAAACTTTAATGCAGTTCAGTTTGGACATATGTATATTCTTGTTTATAAGACTAATGTCTAAATGATCCCCTTTAGAAAATAGTTAAATACATCTACTTTCTTTGTCATGCTATAATTTGTTATAGGACAACTGATAAATGTTAAAAATAATTCAATATTAGAGTTTCATTCTGTCTTGATTGAGAAAAATAGATTCTTACATACAATTTTGGAAAAGACCCGTAGATCTTCCAAAAGTGATAGAAATTTGATGTCTTTTCATGGGTAAAGTGCAGTAGAGCAAGCTAAATGACATAAAAATTTGTATCACAGGGCTTTCCATTAGCACATAAAAGTACATATTTCTTCTGTAATCCAACAACTTTTGCATCATTATATCGTATAGACTCTCTGGTGTTTAACATCTGACAGCCAATCAGAATGCCTGAAACAACAATGTTAAAAAAGAACATTGTTATGTTACCTTAATGACGTTCTTATTTCTGGCAATTTCATTGGATGACGCAGCGAGGTCAGAGAAGTGCACATGAGCTCATCTGCACGGGGGTTTTATTAAAATTTAATAAAATTTTACTTCTTACAGGTATTAATTTATAATTAATGACGTACAACTTTTGGCATTAAATTTATTGCTCTGATTGTTTCCATTGAAGTTTCTGCAAGTGACAGGTGTCAATACATTGATTTCAGGCTTTTTTCCCCCTGTTGTATGAATGGTCATAGTCGTATGTTGATGTAAATAAAGACATAAAAAAGTCAGCTATTTTTTGAAGACTGGACAGAATTATTGGAACCAAACTTTGATCCTTCATACAAAATGACCCTTAATGACAACTGGTCTTTTAAGCAAGAATAATTTGTATATAAGTATTTCCCAGAATGTACTTCATTTCAGCATTCATTAAATGTTAGTGGAACCTGTCATCGTTTTGAACCACCTTGATTTTCATAGATTATTCGTAACATCCTTCGTCTTATTTTGTCTCATGTTGACAGAGGTTAGCTGACTACTGTGGTAGTGGTGACTTTTCCTTTAATAAAACAGCTTTCAACATTTTGATTGTGGTCTGTTTGCCATCCATAAGTCAGCTTGCTTCATTTTGTTAGTGGTCAGTTTTAAAACATTGTTAGCTTTAAATTGGTAGATAAAGAAGCTTGTCCAGGAGAGAGCAAATCAAGACAAACAGCTGACACAGCGGGAGGATGAAATGGTCAAACTGGAGGGACGCTTACAGTTGGCACATACAGACAAGCTATCTCTACAGGCAAGGATAGCATCATTGGAAAAGGAACTGAAAGAAGTAAAGAAAAGCAATGAAGTGCTGAAGAATAAGGTTTGCATTATTATGTTTACTTTAAAAAAAATGGTTTAAAAAAAGTTTTACACCTCATTTTGACTTGAAGCATAGGTTACTGAGGGATCAGGGTATTCAAGCTTTGATGATTAAGGAACTAAGTAGTCTTTTTTTAATACAAATGTAGTATCTTTAGTCACGCATTTGATGCTCGTTTGTGAAATTATGACACATTTTTCATCCCTTTATTGGACACAAAAAATTTTCCATATAATTTTTTCTCAAAAAAATTCTTTAAAGTGTAACTATTACTTAACACAAGGCGTAAGTAAGAAAGATATGTAATTCTCATGATTTCTGTTGTAGATTTGATATTCACTTTACAGCTAAATATTAAGTGATGTATTACTAAAGAGTAAAATTCAGCAGCACTGTACAGGATTTTCTGTTATCAGGAAACACATGTATATTTTTTAATAAGTACACCAAGGACTATGTTATGCATATTGATTTGTCATGAAAATCTTTTGCGGTAGTCTTTAAGTAGTTGAGGCCATTTACTTTATAAATTTTTCCAACTTTTTGTTGTACTCTTAGATCATTGTATTTCATAGATGGCAACAGCAGATGCAGCCTCCAAGAAACAGGACAATCTGCAAGTAGAGTTGTCTTCCCTTAAAAACCAAATGGAAAGCAAGACAAAGGAGATAGCTAAATTGAAACAGGAGTTGGAGTCAATACAGAATCACCATACCTCAGATTTACAGATTTTTGAGAGCATTGTTATTTCTTTAGAGGAAAAAGTAGAACAATTTGGTAGGTATTGCATACAGTTGAGCTAAGAACTATAATAATGTACATACATGTCAGACACAGAAAACATTACATGGGGCTGAGTTAAAAAGCATGCAAACACAAGCAAAGTGTACATCTAGCCCCAACTCGATGTAGTCAATAATAAAAAAAAAGCAAGCCAATTGGAAGATATTAGTGGAAAAATCTATTCTCTGTAGAGTTCTTTTTAAGTTAATGGTTAATTTAGTTCAGATGAGGAAAATAATTGTTGCTGCATTTAGATGAGTTACGAAATAATTCATCGGTCTTTGGGGTTTTGATCTTGTACTTATTTACACTTTGGGTGGGCCTTCATATTTGATAAGTTTACAATGAGCGATATCGAGGTATAAAATATGAATATAAAAGCCCACCCATGTGTAAATGAGTACAATGCCAATACCCTGACTTCTATTTTAATAGGACAAAAACAGCTGATTTCTAGTTTTGTTTTGCCTTGTGGAATAGTTTGATTGTTCTATTTTAAACCACTTTGTAGACAGTATTGAGTTATTAGTTTGACTGCTGTTACCATGTTTAAAACAGTATAATGCAATCTGTGCTTAGATTACCACAAGAATTACAATAAACTCCCTTTGCAAGTACCCTTACCATTCTTCATTGATTTTATCTGTTACTCAAGATTCCTTAAAATAGGGAACACATTAAATAGAAGAATCAAATCCTTTTGATAGGTAGGGCCTTATAGTCTAGGTACTCACACTAATCACCAGCAAGTAAGTACTATAATAGGTAGGGCCTTATAGTCTAGGTACTCACACTAATCACCAGCAAGTAAGTACTATAATAGGTAGGGCCTTATAGTCTAGGTACTCACACTAATCACCAGCAAGTAAGTACTATAATAGGCAGGGCCTTATAGTCTAGGTACTCACACTAATCACCAGCAAGTAAGTACTATAATAGGCAGGGCCTTATAGTCTAGGTACTCACACTAATCACCAGCAAGTAAGTACTATGATAGGTAGGGCCTTATAGTCTAGGTACTCACACTAATCACCAGCAAGTAAGTACTATAATAGGTAGGGCCTTATAGTCTAGGTACTCACACTAATCACCAGCAAGTAAGTACTATGATAGGTAGGGCCTTATAGTCTAGGTACTCACACTAATCACCAGCAAGTAAGTACTATGATAGGTAGGGCCTTATAGTCTAGGTACTCACACTAATCACCAGCAAGTAAGTACTATGATAGGTAGGGCCTTATAGTCTAGGTACTCACACTAATCACCAGCAAGTAAGTACTATGATAGGCAGGGCCTTATAGTCTAGGTACTCACACTAATCACCAGCAAGTAAGTACTATAATAGGTAGGGCCTTATAGTCTAGGTACTCACACTAATCACCAGCAAGTAAGTACTATAATAGGTAGGGCCTTATAGTCTAGGTACTCACACTAATCACCAGCAAGTAAGTACTATAATAGGCAGGGCCTTATAGTCTAGGTACTCACACTAATCACCAGCAAGTAAGTACTATAATAGGCAGGGCCTTATAGTCTAGGTACTCACACTAATCACCAGCAAGTAAGTACTATGATAGGTAGGGCCTTATAGTCTAGGTACTCACACTAATCACCAGCAAGTAAGTACTATAATAGGTAGGGCCTTATAGTCTAGGTACTCACACTAATCACCAGCAAGTAAGTACTATAATAGGTAGGGCCTTATAGTCTAGGTACTCACACTAATCACCAGCAAGTAAGTACTATAATAGGCAGGGCCTTATAGTCTAGGTACTCACACTAATCACCAGCAAGTAAGTACTATAATAGGCAGGGCCTTATAGTCTAGGTACTCACACTAATCACCAGCAAGTAAGTACTATGATAGGTAGGGCCTTATAGTCTAGGTACTCACACTAATCACCAGCAAGTAAGTACTATAATAGGTAGGGCCTTATAGTCTAGGTACTCACACTAATCACCAGCAAGTAAGTACTATAATAGGCAGGGCCTTATAGTCTAGGTACTCACACTAATCACCAGCAAGTAAGTACTATGATAGGTAGGGCCTTATAGTCTAGGTACTCACACTAATCACCAGCAAGTAAGTACTATAATAGGTAGGGCCTTATAGTCTAGGTACTCACACTAATCACCAGCAAGTAAGTACTATAATAGGCAGGGCCTTATAGTCTAGGTACTCACACTAATCACCAGCAAGTAAGTACTATGATAGGCAGGGCCTTATAGTCTAGGTACTCACACTAATCACCAGCAAGTAAGTACTATGATAGGTAGGGCCTTATAGTCTAGGTACTCACACTAATCACCAGCAAGTAAGTACTATAATAGGCAGGGCCTTATAGTCTAGGTACTCACACTAATCACCAGCAAGTAAGTACTATGATAGGCAGGGCCTTATAGTCTAGGTACTCACACTAATCACCAGCAAGTAAGTACTATGATAGGTAGGGCCTTATAGTCTAGGTACTCACACTAATCACCAGCAAGTAAGTACTATAATAGGTAGGGCCTTATAGTCTAGGTACTCACACTAATCACCAGCAAGTAAGTACTATAATAGGTAGGGCCTTATAGTCTAGGTACTCACACTAATCACCAGCAAGTAAGTACTATGATAGGTAGGGCCTTATAGTCTAGGTACTCACACTAATCACCAGCAAGTAAGTACTATAATAGGTAGGGCCTTATAGTCTAGGTACTCACACTAATCACCAGCAAGTAAGTACTATAATAGGCAGGGCCTTATAGTCTAGGTACTCACACTAATCACCAGCAAGTAAGTACTATGATAGGCAGGGCCTTATAGTCTAGGTACTCACACTAATCACCAGCAAGTAAGTACTATGATAGGCAGGGCCTTATAGTCTAGGTACTCACACTAATCACCAGCAAGTAAGTACTATAATAGGTAGGGCCTTATAGTCTAGGTACTCACACTAATCACCAGCAAGTAAGTACTATGATAGGTAGGGCCTTATAGTCTAGGTACTCACACTAATCACCAGCAAGTAAGTACTATAATAGGCAGGGCCTTATAGTCTAGGTACTCACACTAATCACCAGCAAGTAAGTACTATGATAGGTAGGGCCTTATAGTCTAGGTACTCACACTAATCACCAGCAAGTAAGTACTATGATAGGTAGGGCCTTATAGTCTAGGTACTCACACTAATCACCAGCAAGTAAGTACTATAATAGGCAGGGCCTTATAGTCTAGGTACTCACACTAATCACCAGCAAGTAAGTACTATGATAGGCAGGGCCTTATAGTCTAGGTACTCACACTAATCACCAGCAAGTAAGTACTATGATAGGTAGGGCCTTATAGTCTAGGTACTCACACTAATCACCAGCAAGTAAGTACTATAATAGGCAGGGCCTTATAGTCTAGGTACTCACACTAATCACCAGCAAGTAAGTACTATAATAGGCAGGGCCTTATAGTCTAGGTACTCACACTAATCACCAGCAAGTAAGTACTATAATAGGTAGGGCCTTATAGTCTAGGTACTCACACTAATCACCAGCAAGTAAGTACTATGATAGGTAGGGCCTTATAGTCTATAGTCAACTTTACCGTGTTCATACGACGGGTTTTTGCTTGACAAAATTTGAAAACTGCTACCGCGTTTGGTCGAGTTTATGGTCCTTTTGTATATCTTATATTACACTATTTGAAAGTAACAATTATTTTCAACAGTTAATCGGCTTTTTGAAATGCGGCCGTTTTTTCATTTCGCCAGATCGATTTTCCATACTAAATTTTGACCTTGTTTTGAACGGAACTGTACGTTAGGAAAATTCCATTGTTGTCTATTCGAAATCCTTCGGGTGTTGTCGTCTGCAGTTGAGGCGGGAAAAGTCTCGCGGTTTGTCCGAATACCATTGTACGTTACGAAAACAGACGAACGTTTGTAAACAACATTAGACCCCTTAAGATACAAAAATGGCTGACTTCCTATGGAAAATCGATCTAGCAAAATGAAAAAAAGGCCGCATTTCAAAAAGCCGATTAACTGTGGAAAATAATTGTTACTTTCAAATAGTGTAATATGAGATATACAAAAGGACCATAAACTCGACCAAACGCGGTAGCAGTTCCAAATTTTGTCAAGCAAAAACCCGTCGTATGAACACGGTAAAGTTGACTATAGGTACTCACACTAATCACCAGCAAGTAAGTACTATGATAGGTAGGGCCTTATAGTCTAGGTACTCACACTAATCACCAGCAAGTAAGTACTATGATAGGTAGGGCCTTATAGTCTAGGTACTCACACTAATCACCAGCAAGTAAGTACTATAATAGGCAGGGCCTTATAGTCTAGGTACTCACACTAATCACCAGCAAGTAAGTACTATAATAGGCAGGGCCTTATAGTCTAGGTACTCACACTAATCACCAGCAAGTAAGTACTATAATAGGTAGGGCCTTATAGTCTAGGTACTCACACTAATCACCAGCAAGTAAGTACTATAATAGGCAGGGCCTTATAGTCTAGGTACTCACACTAATCACCAGCAAGTAAGTACTATGATAGGTAGGGCCTTATAGTCTAGGTACTCACACTAATCACCAGCAAGTAAGTACTATAATAGGTAGGGCCTTATAGTCTAGGTACTCACACTAATCACCAGCAAGTAAGTACTATGATAGGTAGGGCCTTATAGTCTAGGTACTCACACTAATCACCAGCAAGTAAGTACTATGATAGGTAGGGCCTTATAGTCTAGGTACTCACACTAATCACCAGCAAGTAAGTACTATAATAGGTAGGGCCTTATAGTCTAGGTACTCACACTAATCACCAGCAAGTAAGTACTATGATAGGTAGGGCCTTATAGTCTAGGTACTCACACTAATCACCAGCAAGTAAGTACTATCATAGGCAGGGCCTTATAGTCTAGGTACTCACACTAATCACCAGCAAGTAAGTACTATGATAGGTAGGGCCTTATAGTCTAGGTACTCACACTAATCACCAGCAAGTAAGTACTATGATAGGTAGGGCCTTATAGTCTAGGTACTCACACTAATCACCAGCAAGTAAGTACTATAATAGGTAGGGCCTTATAGTCTAGGTACTCAAACTAATCACCAGCAAGTAAGTACTATAATAGGTAGGGCCTTATAGTCTAGGTACTCACACTAATCACCAGCAAGTAAGTACTATGATAGGTAGGGCCTTATAGTCTAGGTACTCACACTAATCACCAGCAAGTAAGTACTATAATAGGTAGGGCCTTATAGTCTAGGTACTCACACTAATCACCAGCAAGTAAGTACTATAATAGGTAGGGCCTTATAGTCTAGGTACTCACACTAATCACCAGCAAGTAAGTACTATAATAGGTAGGGCCTTATAGTCTAGGTACTCACACTAATCACCAGCAAGTAAGTACTATGATAGGCAGGGCCTTATAGTCTAGGTACTCACACTAATCACCAGCAAGTAAGTACTATCATAGGCAGGGCCTTATAGTCTAGGTACTCACACTAATCACCAGCAAGTAAGTACTATAATAGGTAGGGCCTTATAGTCTAGGTACTCACACTAATCACCAGCAAGTAAGTACTATCATAGGCAGGGCCTTATAGTCTAGGTACTCACACTAATCACCAGCAAGTAAGTACTATGATAGGTAGGGCCTTATAGTCTAGGTACTCACACTAATCACCAGCAAGTAAGTACTATGATAGGTAGGGCCTTATAGTCTAGGTACTCACACTAATCACCAGCAAGTAAGTACTATGATAGGTAGGGCCTTATAGTCTAGGTACTCACACTAATCACCAGCAAGTAAGTACTATAATAGGTAGGGCCTTATAGTCTAGGTACTCACACTAATCACCAGCAAGTAAGTACTATGATAGGTAGGGCCTTATAGTCTAGGTACTCACACTAATCACCAGCAAGTAAGTACTATGATAGGCAGGGCCTTATAGTCTAGGTACTCACACTAATCACCAGCAAGTAAGTACTATAATAGGCAGGGCCTTATAGTCTAGGTACTCACACTAATCACCAGCAAGTAAGTACTATAATAGGTAGGGCCTTATAGTCTAGGTACTCACACTAATCACCAGCAAGTAAGTACTATCATAGGCAGGGCCTTATAGTCTAGGTACTCACACTAATCACCAGCAAGTAAGTACTATGATAGGTAGGGCCTTATAGTCTAGGTACTCACACTAATCACCAGCAAGTAAGTACTATAATAGGTAGGGCCTTATAGTCTAGGTACTCACACTAATCACCAGCAAGTAAGTACTATCATAGGCAGGGCCTTATAGTCTAGGTACTCACACTAATCACCAGCAAGTAAGTACTATGATAGGTAGGGCCTTATAGTCTAGGTACTCACACTAATCACCAGCAAGTAAGTACTATAATAGGCAGGGCCTTATAGTCTAGGTACTCACACTAATCACCAGCAAGTAAGTACTATGATAGGTAGGGCCTTATAGTCTAGGTACTCACACTAATCACCAGCAAGTAAGTACTATAATAGGTAGGGCCTTATAGTCTAGGTACTCACACTAATCACCAGCAAGTAAGTACTATGATAGGCAGGGCCTTATAGTCTAGGTACTCACACTAATCACCAGCAAGTAAGTACTATGATAGGTAGGGCCTTATAGTCTAGGTACTCACACTAATCACCAGCAAGTAAGTACTATAATAGGCAGGGCCTTATAGTCTAGGTACTCACACTAATCACCAGCAAGTAAGTACTATAATAGGTAGGGCCTTATAGTCTAGGTACTCACACTAATCACCAGCAAGTAAGTACTATAATAGGCAGGGCCTTATAGTCTAGGTACTCACACTAATCACCAGCAAGTAAGTACTATAATAGGCAGGGCCTTATAGTCTAGGTACTCACACTAATCAGCAGCAATTAAGTACTATAATAGGTAGGGCCTTATAGTCTAGGTACTCACACTAATCACCAGCAAGTAAGTACTATCATAGGCAGGGCCTTATAGTCTAGGTACTCACACTAATCACCAGCAAGTAAGTACTATGATAGGTAGGGCCTTATAGTCTAGGTACTCACACTAATCACCAGCAAGTAAGTACTATGATAGGTAGGGCCTTATAGTCTAGGTACTCACACTAATCACCAGCAAGTAAGTACTATAATAGGCAGGGCCTTATAGTCTAGGTACAGTGCTTGAAATTAGGATTTGCAACTCACTTGCCCGAATCCTGAACTTTTGGATTTTCTCCTATATATTCAATATAAATTTTATCAAAATTTCACTTGCCCGAAAGGATTTTTACTGGCCAGGGGCCAGCGGACTTGTGCTAATTTCGCAGACTGTAGGTACTCACACTAATCACCAGCAAGTAAGTACTATAATAGGTAGGGCCTTATAGTCTAGGTACTCACACTAATCACCAGCAAGTAAGTACTATAATAGGCAGGGCCTTATAGTCTAGGTACTCACACTAATCACCAGCAAGTAAGTACTATGATAGGTAGGGCCTTATAGTCTAGGTACTCACACTAATCACCAGCAAGTAAGTACTATAATAGGTAGGGCCTTATAGTCTAGGTACTCACACTAATCACCAGCAAGTAAGTACTATAATAGGTAGGGCCTTATAGTCTAGGTACTCACACTAATCACCAGCAAGTAAGTACTATGATAGGTAGGGCCTTATAGTCTAGGTACTCACACTAATCACCAGCAAGTAAGTACTATGATAGGTAGGGCCTTATAGTCTAGGTACTCACACTAATCACCAGCAAGTAAGTACTATGATAGGCAGGGCCTTATAGTCTAGGTACTCACACTAATCACCAGCAAGTAAGTACTATAATAGGCAGGGCCTTATAGTCTAGGTACTCACACTAATCACCAGCAAGTAAGTACTATAATAGGCAGGGCCTTATAGTCTAGGTACTCACACTAATCACCAGCAAGTAAGTACTATAATAGGTAGGGCCTTATAGTCTAGGTACTCACACTAATCACCAGCAAGTAAGTACTATAATAGGCAGGGCCTTATAGTCTAGGTACTCACACTAATCACCAGCAAGTAAGTACTATGATAGGTAGGGCCTTATAGTCTAGGTACTCACACTAATCACCAGCAAGTAAGTACTATGATAGGTAGGGCCTTATAGTCTAGGTACTCACACTAATCACCAGCAAGTAAGTACTATAATAGGCAGGGCCTTATAGTCTAGGTACTCACACTAATCACCAGCAAGTAAGTACTATGATAGGTAGGGCCTTATAGTCTAGGTACTCACACTAATCACCAGCAAGTAAGTACTATGATAGGTAGGGCCTTATAGTCTAGGTACTCACACTAATCACCAGCAAGTAAGTACTATAATAGGTAGGGCCTTATAGTCTAGGTACTCACACTAATCACCAGCAAGTAAGTACTATGATAGGTAGGGCCTTATAGTCTAGGTACTCACACTAATCACCAGCAAGTAAGTACTATGATAGGTAGGGCCTTATAGTCTAGGTACTCACACTAATCACCAGCAAGTAAGTACTATCATAGGCAGGGCCTTATAGTCTAGGTACTCACACTAATCACCAGCAAGTAAGTACTATAATAGGTAGGGCCTTATAGTCTAGGTACTCACACTAATCACCAGCAAGTAAGTACTATGATAGGTAGGGCCTTATAGTCTAGGTACTCACACTAATCACCAGCAAGTAAGTACTATGATAGGTAGGGCCTTATAGTCTAGGTACTCACACTAATCACCAGCAAGTAAGTACTATGATAGGCAGGGCCTTATAGTCTAGGTACTCACACTAATCACCAGCAAGTAAGTACTATAATAGGTAGGGCCTTATAGTCTAGGTACTCACACTAATCACCAGCAAGTAAGTACTATGATAGGCAGGGCCTTATAGTCTAGGTACTCACACTAATCACCAGCAAGTAAGTACTATAATAGGTAGGGCCTTATAGTCTAGGTACTCACACTAATCACCAGCAAGTAAGTACTATAATAGGTAGGGCCTTATAGTCTAGGTACTCACACTAATCACCAGCAAGTAAGTACTATGATAGATAGGGCCTTATAGTCTAGGTACTCACACTAATCACCAGCAAGTAAGTACTATAATAGGTAGGGCCTTATAGTCTAGGTACTCACACTAATCACCAGCAAGTAAGTACTATGATAGGCAGGGCCTTATAGTCTAGGTACTCACACTAATCACCAGCAAGTAAGTACTATGATAGGTAGGGCCTTATAGTCTAGGTACTCACACTAATCACCAGCAAGTAAGTACTATAATAGGTAGGGCCTTATAGTCTAGGTACTCACACTAATCACCAGCAAGTAAGTACTATGATAGGCAGGGCCTTATAGTCTAGGTACTCACACTAATCACCAGCAAGTAAGTACTATGATAGGCAGGGCCTTATAGTCTAGGTACTCACACTAATCACCAGCAAGTAAGTACTATGATAGGTAGGGCCTTATAGTCTAGGTACTCACACTAATCACCAGCAAGTAAGTACTATGATAGGTAGGGCCTTATAGTCTAGGTACTCACACTAATCACCAGCAAGTAAGTACTATGATAGGTAGGGCCTTATAGTCTAGGTACCCACACTAATCACCAGCAAGTAAGTACTATGATAGGTAGGGCCTTATAGTCTAGGTACTCACACTAATCACCAGCAAGTAAGTACTATAATAGGTAGGGCCTTATAGTCTAGGTACTCACACTAATCACCAGCAAGTAAGTACTATGATAGGTAGGGCCTTATAGTCTAGGTACTCACACTAATCACCAGCAAGTAAGTACTATAATAGGTAGGGCCTTATAGTATAGGTACTCAGTCATACACACTAATCACCAGCAAGTAAGCACTGTAGTTGTGAGTTCATGTCTAACTTGAGGCACACACTCCAACCTTAATTGACAGGTGTTACAAGATTTACTTTCGAATGTCAGTTCTCATTGGGTATAATTAAACAGGACTTTATGACAAACAAACAAACAATCAAGACAAGCTTTACAGACTTTACCTGTGCCCAGTTTTCTGTTTTATTATGGCAGAGCAATAATTTATTCATTTATTATTTCTTAGATTTTTGCAAAGAAAATGAAGATCAAATAAAAAATGTGAAAACAACCAGTAATGCCAATGGTAGGTTTACAAATTATAATTTTCATATCTATCTTTCTTTAAAGTCTCTAATACTTAACTATTTGGCTTCATTCATTATCAGTCATATCAAATGATCATATTTCTTGTTAACTGTTTAACATACAGAATTATTTACGCTTAGTTAATGAATATTTGCAGTTCATTTGAATTTTCTATTGTGCTTCGTGAGATAAAAAATACAAGTTGTTGAATACATCCAACAGAGGTGATAATTTTTTCACTGCCTCTAAAATATATCTAATAAAACAAAACTTTTGTAGGTTCCAAGCGAAAAGGAAGTGAAGACAAAACTGTCAGTATCAAAACCTGTAGAGAATCTGCAGAGGTAATATGTAAACAGTTGTCATTAATGTTGTTTCAGAAAGTTGCAAACCAAGGAAGGAAACTATACTGCTGATTTTTCCTTGTTTCTATATTTTAAACTGAAACCAACAACAAGTTTTATTATTGTCATAACACATTTGAGTCTATGTGCCTTGCTGCATGTTAATATTGTAGCAAATTAGCAAAATAAATATTTTTCTCTCTGTTGTAGAAGTTACAGAAGAGATTTAATCAGGTCCTACAGAAATATGAAAATAAACTACAACAGTATAAAACCAGCATGGAAAACCGATGTGATAAGGTAGTAGAGGAAAAACAGGCATTAGAACTCAACCTACAACAGGCTGAAAAAGAATTGGAAGGTCTGAGAGAAAAATCTGATGTTCTAGAAAAGAACAGGTAAGGCTATACAATAACAGGCTACTGGTATATACAGGGATACAGGCTGTTTTAAAGTATGCAGCTAAGTTTAAACAAAACAAAACATAAATATTGACAATCTAGCACATTTGACCAGAATCATTATGCTCTAGCTAGTAGTCTAGTGTACAGTTCTGAGTTTTTATGCCCCGCGACAACATGTTGGGGGCATTAAGTTTTACTCATGTCCATCCGTCCTAAATTCCATCAAGCTTTTCTCAGAAACCGTACATGAGAACAATTTGAAATTTGGCAGGGTGGTTCTGTATCACAAGTTGTCAACCTAAGCAACTTTCAGACCTGTGGCACAACTACTTGCTGTTTGGGACTTCATTTGTACGTACATGCGTCCATACGTCCGTACGAATTTCCGTCAATTTTCTCAGGAACCATACATGAGAACAATTTGAAATTTGGCAATTTCCTGTTTGGGGCTTCATTTAGTGGGGGCATCTGTGTCCCATGGACACATTCTTCAATATTTTTTAACAGCCACAGGGGCCGCTCTGGCTTCTAAAAAGCTGGCGGCAAAAAAATCGCCAACTGCAATTTTCCGTCGCCAGTTTTGTAAAAGTGTCGCCATATTAGAAATCGCTAGATCACTATATGACATGGCGAAATTGTTTAACATTATGTGTGACGGGAACGTTTCTATAGTGCAGATACGTATTTTAATTTATTTAAAACTGTCGCAGGCGACACAATTTTAAAGTTCTTACAGGAAATTAATTTATTTAATAAAATTTAATTTCACTATTAATTGTGATACTTCATATTTTTTATTGTTTTAACTACCATTTTTATCTGTGTATATTCTCATATTATTGTATGAGATCACGTTTTAGTATAAGAAGGAGGCATGACGTTCTACTAATTTAAAAATTTAAAAATTATGGTTTTCACGTCCTGAATATAGCTGAAGTATTGCTTGCTGGACGTTAAACATCAATCAATCAATCAATCAATGTGTGACATATTCTGTAACGTCGGACGAAATCCAAGTTTGCCGGACTCTTAATTCAATTTTTCAAAAGTTTGGTCTCGAGCAGCCCGTACACTAATTGTATTTTAATCATGAAAAGATGTGTGAGTGATTTCTTGTTGGCAGAAAACCAAAATTTTACAGTAATTTATTAGAAACATCTATTCCCGTGAATGAACATAAAACCGGAAATACTGAAAATAGAACTACGCATGTGTAAGATTTTTCTAATTACGAAATTAAGACGGACATCCGGTCCGGAAATCACTCAACAACGACATCAGTTTTCATAATTACATTATAAAAAAATATTACTACAAAAATATGTTTGTTTTGTTATTTTTATAAATTAATTAACAGCATCAATTGTTTTATTACACGTCCACTCAAAGATTAATGCTCAATAGTGAGCTACTTTTGAGGAATTGAAACAGAAACAGAAATGTGATGCAGGTAAAGCTGCATTTCATCAGACAACTTTGTTGATTCATTTATTGCCGATTTCCGTTAATAACTCCAAATAACACATATGTCACTGGATACTACACAATACACGTGTATTTACGACCATAGAAGCAGACAAAGGATCTTTAATGATGCAATCGCCGATTACCGATAAATTTAAAACGTGCATGCATCGTTTAACACTATAAAACCTTGGCGCCAAAAAAATCGCCAGACGCAATATTTTGTCGCCAAATGAAAAAAAAAATCGCAATTGGCGACATTGGCGAAGCCCAGCGCTGCCCCTGAGCCATACATACATGTAGATATCTTTCTAAGGCTGACATATATCATGACAGATTTCACTTATTTTGTCAGAAATCTGTCTTTATAACATATTAATAGCTTTGTAAAGTTATTGTAATAACATAATGTAGCACTAAATTGTATCTCTGGAAGAAAGTTGGTATCCATGCAAAAGTAAGTCATCCTGGACTACATTCCATGCTTATAGAACTCAAGATAGTTCATAAATCAGTGATTCATAATAGACAGCCTCAAGTGACAAAAGGTTCTCGTAATGTACATAGCTCTTATATACTGTAGATGTCTTGTGTCTCTTTTGCATTATAAAATAATAAAGTTAGAATTTGAAACTTTACAGTGTATTCAGTTTGATAAGACTTGTATAGTAAACCTACAAATCACTGTAGAATTGTTTTAATTAAAAGTAGTTTGTTAATGTTTTATTGTTGTATTACAGTGGGACATTATCTAAACAGTACTCCTCATTAAGAAGAATGGTTCAGGAACTCCGATCTGAGACTTGGAATAACGAGGATAATATAAGGTAAGTGGATTAACATGTTATCTACATTGTTTGACAAGTATTGCCAGTTCTCCTACTTAAGTTTGGGACCTCACAAGTATCTTCACCTTCCTAAGCCAATAAAACTGGGTGTTGTAATTACTTAAAATGATAAAGCTCTGCATAAAAACACTAAAATTATATCAACATAAATAAAGAGGTCCTGTTATTATACCCCCTGCTCACTTGTTTGGGAGCGGTATATAGGAATCACGCTGTCTATCTGTCCGTCTGTCCACATCTCTTGTAAGCGCAACTCCTCCTAAACCACTTGATGAAATTAAATATAAAGGAAGTACATTATATGAAGATGTGCATGAAGGATTTTTATTGACCTCGGATATCATTAAGGGGAGCTAATTGGACTTGAAAGCGAAGCTGGTGGGGATATCCCTTTGCAGGGAATTTTTTAGGATTTTGAGGGCTTTTGTCACTTTAGCGGATGAGACATATAAGCATCTGCTCACCGAAGCATGCATTCATTGTACTGGTGAAATATCATAGTTTAAAAAACTATATTCTTTCAATTGCAGTGTATAAATTTGTTTTATTGAGTGATTATAACAATATGTTAATAAATTTTCAAAGAATTTTAATTTTAAAACTTATTTAAAAAGCGTTTGTATATCAATCGGTTACAATTTTTCATTAAGGGCCGTTGTACTCTTCGTTTTCTAAGTGGTAGCCATCGGTAGTTAGACGTATCTTGGATGTACACAAATGGCGCGTAATCCATTTGAAACCAGCAAAACATACGAAAAAGTAGTTAAATAGGCAAAATCTGTGCAATTTTTATTTGCATTACATATTTAATCAAAATGTGGAAGTCTGTGCGCATCAGTACAATCTACGACACTTTTGTTTGCGTATATTGACCAGGAGCACCACTTAATCATGTTAATCGGATTACCTGTAAAAACATCGATTCGGCGATTGACACCTGCTGTTTAAAACTATCGAGGTGAAATAATTAAATTTCCTGTTAATTGGCTTTGGGGTCATAAATATGTCGTTTTACGCTTGGTAGAATGAATTTATAACGAAAAAATTTAGTACTTGTTGAGATCGGGTGACGAAATTGATTTAGAAATCTATCGTCAATTTTCAGATGACTTCGTCAATGACAAAAGTGGCGAGCGCTAAAAAATTCCCTGCTTTGTGAGCGTGCTCACAGTCCACACTTGCTTTTAAATGGATGTGAAAACCATCTAAATGTCAATGTGTAGAATCATCACTTAGTGATGAAGTAAATTTGATTTATCATGTGATACTATAAATCATGTGATAGGATGCATCGAACTTGAAAACGGTCTATAACATTTGTGATTTAGGCAAATTGGTAAACACAATTCCAGGATAATAATAAAGCTTGTTTCAGACATTTAATTTACTTGTAGTACAGTCTGTTGCAAGGTGCCTGTTTTGGTGCTTATGTTATGAGTTTGACCATTTCAGATTAATGAAATAGGTCAAAAATATGTGGAAAATTTCTATATCTTTTATTCAACTATTGCTTTCATATGTGTTTACCAAACAGTTGTTATTTTTTTTTATTCATTATGCATATACAAAATGTATACTTTTAGATTCTTGAAGGGTGAGATATTTTCAAAAGAAAACAGCCTAAAAGAAGAAGGGCAGATTCTCTTTGAAGTAAAAGCAGAGAAGGCTAGTCTACTTGAAACACTTGAATCCCTGGAAGAGTAAGACATTATATTATGTTTCCATACCTGGCTTTACATGTATTTTGATTGCTGTCACTGTAACCTTACAGCATTTCTTCTTTGGTTTATTTGTCATTACATATAAGGTAATAATGGAAGATTGTGTGTGGGTTGCTTTCTGTTCCTTTATATTATTTTAGCCCTCCCCCCCCCCCCCCCCCCCCCCCCACCCAAATCCCTTATATTATTATCGTCAAGAGTTTGATCTTTTACACTTTCAAAGACATTAAAATGGCAAAGGAGACCAACTATTTTTATGCCTTAGATTTCATTCAGGATTGCCCTGTATGTTATCTTGAATAAATATTTGAAACTAGTGTTGTGCAGTCAGTAAAAATTATAAAGTGATTGTTCAATTCATAACAATCGACTGATTATCTTTTGTAATCAAATCACTTAAAGAATAATAAGTCAGTTATGAATCATATTTAAGGTAAACTTGATAAATAAAGGAAAAATGACTTAGTTTATGTCTTTTACCAAAGTTTTGATGTTTAAGAAGCCAAGGATTGCTTAAATTTCATAAAAATAGGGACCTATAATTCTGACAGATAATCGGTTTCTGAAAGTCCCAATCTATTAATCACATTTAGATGGCAAACCGACAGATTTGAGACCTATTGATCATCAGAACACCACTATTAGAAATAAAGGCTGAAGAGAAAACCATTCATTTAAAGAATCTTTTGACCAACAGAAAATTGCTTAATATTCTGTTGCCCACCATTCAGCTTCCTTCCCTTAAGAGTTCAAATTGTTAAAGCCAAAAATGTTTCAACTGAAAAAGCAAAAATCCTGTCATCTAAGTGAACATGGCCATACAGCTCTTTTATATAGCTTCCAGCTGAACTTGGTCTTTGTTGAAATCATTAAAGCTAAATTTCACAAATATACCAGGGTTAAATCAGTCCATTTTATATTTCAGAGAGAATGCTACTTTGAATGAAAACATCAAGACTTTAACAGAGAAATATCATGTCATTGAAGCAAGACTGGGTTTGTATTGACGTTTTATAGAGATTTTATTTTATATGTGCAAGAAACATGTGTTCGTCTTGGTAAACCAGTTGTTCGGAAAAAAATCGGAAAAACTGAATTGTAGATGACCTTTCCCTAACATGTGATAATGGTTAGTTTTATCTGATGGGTTATTATAATAACACATTGAAATAGCATGCCATTTATTTCCCTATTGAAGCATGTTTTACCAAATAGTCTTGACATGCTGTCTGTATTCTTAGCAGTACATGTAACTAAGCAATACCAGTTTTAATGTCATGGTTCTACATGATCCACTCAATATATTCCATAATTATGATCTGTCTACATTCAATAATTACAAATCTTATCACTAAAGAAATCGAGAAATTATATTAGGGTCCATACTTGGGTTCCAGGGAAACTTTAATAAAAGATAGGTCTAACATAACATAAAGTATGTGAGTCAACCATCATCATGAGTTACAGATCATTTAAATGTTGTTCCGTCCAATGATTATTGACAAAATTATGGTCCTTGCTGGTAGGGGAATTAGTAATACTCTCCCTGATTGTTACATGTATTTTTCACAAATACATGTAGCTTGTTTGACTTTTCACAGCCGAAGAACAAAATCAAAATAATTTGAAGTCTGATCAGGTTCAGTCCCAGCTTGATGTCACTAAATGTCACCTGATGAAGGTCCAGGATGAGTACCAAGCATTGCAGACTAAAAACAAAGAATTGGTCCATTCTGTTAACAAGGAAAAGGTTTGTCTTTAAAGTATACTTATTAAACTTCATTTATGGAGATGTGATGTCTCCCTTGTAATATTTCACATGGTGTTCACAATGAAGTTGTCGTGTTATTGTTCTATTACATAGGAATTTTTAGTGGTAAAACACTTAGAGAAATTGATAGGCTTATAGCCAGTCAGTGAAGTATAGTGTTTTTTATCAAAATTCAGTGAAATTGAAGAAGTTAAATTTATACAAAAAAGGCATCTCAGTCTGGTAAACTAACACTACTATTTATTAGCTTTTTTTAAATATGCATTGCACATGTAATTTATGAAGCAAAGAAATACAGAAAATTAGATTTGGTAACTGCTGTTCTATTCTGGTTATCCCAGGAAGGCAGTAAATTAGATTATGGTAAGGACTGTTCTGTTAATCAGACATTGGTCCAAAAAGACATAGGCTGCCTTGTATCGGCATGGTTACTGCTCAAATGTAAACATTACCAGAAGTAGAATTATTGATGTAAGACTGTATGGTACCCTGTAATATGTTGACCCTCTTTGTTACTTACAACAAAAATTTTAATTATTACATCTCTTTATGATATTTTTTTTAAGGAGTGTGTTGAAAAATTAATTTATCAAATGGAGGAACAAAAGCAGTTATCGTGTGACCTGCAGAATTTAGTAACGGATAAGGACAATAAGATTACAGATTTAGAAATTTCATTGGAGGCTACAAAAGTGGAACTTCAGAATGTCATGGATACAATTGATAGTAAAGAAGCAGATATTTTAGAGCTGAAGGATAGAATACAAAATTTGGAGACAGTCGAGAGGTCTCTTCAAATTCAGATAGAAAAAGAAAATGAAGAACACTTGAGAACTGTTCGCCTACATGCAGATAGAATTCTAGAGTTGGAACGACTTGAGATTTCTGTTACAGAAGAAAACATTAGACTTTGTAAGAAATTAGAGGAATCCAGTGAGAAAATCTCTGCTTCTGAAGGAAAACTGGATAATGCCTCAAAAGAACTTGAAATCTTAAAAGATGAATCCAAAATGAAAGTAGAATCATTGGCAAACCAGTTAAAACTGGTTTTAGAAGAAAAAGACAATTTGCAGAAAAATATAGATACTGCACATGTAGAATCAAATGATTTGAAAAAAGAAGTTCTTGGACTTAAAGATAGGTTAAAACATAAGGAAAATGAATTAGAAGCTGAAAAGCAATCACAAATAGAAATTTCCCAAGAAATGACTGGTAATATTCAACATTTGTATCAAGAAAAACAAAATTTGATTCATAACATAGAATCTTTAAGTTCAGAACTGGACTCGGTCAAAGATAGCAATGTTAAACTGTTGGAGCAAATTCAAGAGTTAGACAAAGTGAAAGAAAGCAAAAAACAGTCTGATGACAAAATTAAGAAACTAGAACTGAAGTTCCGCAGTTTAAATACTGAAAATAATCAACTGATGAATGAAATAGAATTTCTCCAACAGTCAAAGGAAAGGGATCAACATGATTTGAGAGAAAAACTTGAAGAAACTGAAAATGATTTGGCAAATTTGAAAAAGAAAGAAAAACTACAAAATGAAATCATCTCTGAACATTTGAGATCTATAGAGGAAGCTCAGTCTCGTGAGGATAACCTTAGACAAGAAAATTTGAGTTTGACATCCAAACTACAGGAAGTCTCAAATGAAAGGGAGGCAATTTCTAAACAGTTTTTAGAATTAATTGGTTCATTAGAAGAAGTGCGTAACAATTCAACTAATCGAGAATCAGAGGAGAATTTAAGAACAATGTTGGAGGCATCCAAAGAGAGGGAAGGTCAACTGCTGCAGGAAATTCAGTCTCTACAGAGGTATGAACAGTTATAGTGTTCCCTGCATAGTCGATCAATTATGTATTTTTTTTTTTTTGTTTTTTTTTTGGGTCAAGTGTGATGATTAATGTAGTTTTCCAAACTAATTAGCATTATTTTGTTTTTGTTTGATTAGTGTTTAATGTCACTTTAAACAATTTTTCATGACATCCTGTTTTTATTGGGGGAGGAAGCCAGAGTACCAGAGAGAAAACCCCGATCTTCAGTAGTAAAACTGGCAGTCCTTGTCAATTAAGATTGGAGTCAATTACACCCTGCCTCAAGTGAGACTACAAACACACCACAATGTTGACACACCATGCGATCAATAATAGATGACTCACTACATTAACCATTTGGCCACCTGGGCCTGCAAACTAATTAGAACTGATTTTAAATTTATAATAATGTCCGATTTAAGGACTCGTGGTGTATTTGTTTGACATTGTTTCTCACTTCAACATTTAAATCATGTTTTCAGATTTTTTATTAATACAGTACTAGACAACATTAAAACTGGTTTTGAAATCATGTGTTGTCAGAAAGTTATTGTGTATGATTTATTTTGTAGTGCTTACAATAGCAAGGAAGAGGAGAAAGAACAAATGGCTAGGCAATATGAAGATGAACTGACAGATCTGAGAGACAAAGCTAGAGACATGGGAGATACAAAGTAAGGCTTTATATCTATATGTTGCCCAGGCACATTAAAAATAAGTTGGCACCCATAGTTACATCATTTAAAGAATACCCTCAATATTGTGAAAATATAAAACTATAATGTAAAATAAAATCCTTGCCTTATTTTGAGAAGTACTAAACACAAAGTTGCTTTGTCTATAACCTTCTGTTCATAGAATTGATAGATTTCTGCATTGAATAACATTAATGTTTTCTTTAGTTGGAAGAAATTGTATGAAGATCTAATGACCAAGGTAGAACCATTCATGGAGCAGCTAGATGCCTTTGAAATGGAGAAGACAGCTTTACTGGGTATAGTACATTGTTCCCTGGTTAGCTAGAATGTTTGTCACACATTAAGTGCCATTCCTACCTAATAAAATTAATTTATTATTCAACATACACTCTATATTTTTAAAAAAATAATTCAAATGACCAATAATCTCTAACACTATACAAAGGTTAAAAAACATTTTGCGAACATTTATTTAAGACTGTATTTGTTATGATAATTGTTCTTTCTATAAAACAAATTGAGCATTGTGAAATTTAGGAGCAAAACTATAAGAAATTAGGTAAAAACTCCTGGTAACATCTCATTTGTCTATTTATATAATGTTATCATTCTACATCTAAGAGAAAAACCAACATATATCAAAGGTAAACATAGGTTCAACAGTTATCTCCTGTAAAACACAATGGCTGTCATGTTTTTGTCAATTGTGGTTGTTTGGTGTAAGCAAAAGTTGATCAGGCAAACAATGGAGGTCGTAGGTATGAAATATAGCCCATTCATTGGCCTATGGAAATCTTTTTATTTGAGCTTATAAACAAACTGTAAGGGTTATACATGTACATTTATTTAAATATAGTAGTTGGTAGATGACCAGCTCTTTAATTCTGGTTTTCACTTGAAAATATAATTACTTTGATTAAATGACATATCATGCATTTGTTTGTTTACATGTTGCTTAAGTGCCACTTTCATTAGTTGTTTAGCTTATGGCATCCAATTTTTATTGGGGGAACAACCCAGAATACATAGTGAAAATCCCAAACCTTTAGCAGGAAAACTGGCAGTCTATGTCAATAACAGCTGGAGTCATTTTACCCTACTACAGTTAGGCACAAACTCACAATCTCAGTGTTGACATGGATGTGATCAATAGTAGATGACTGTCTACTTTAACCACTGGGCCACATTGGTGAAATTAGAAACTGATAAGTTCAGATATATTTTAAGTTAGACTACATGTTGGTACATGTAACACCTTATGATTACTTTATAGTGTTGAACTTAAAACAAAATCTTGTGTATTTGTATTTCTAGGGAGAAGTCAATTTGCCCAAGCTGAAATGGACAAACTGAGTAATGCCTATGCCAAGTTATTGGGACACCAAAATCAGAAACAAAAGATACATCATATCATTAAAATCAAGGAAGAAAATAATAATCTGAAAAAGGTCAGATATAATATGTGTTTTTGCTGATATTTGTGTTCAGTTTTTCTGCCAATATAATGTAGAAAATTCTAAATGGATGCTTGAGACAGTATGTATTGGTCTGGTCTGTATGACTTGCTGTTTTTTCTGAGAGGAAAGTTGCCTTGCTTGGCTTTTACCATAAAGTTATATATGTACTTGAAGTAATGATTTTATAGTCAACTTCTCCTTTCATTACTTTAAATGGAAAATCCAAACATTTTGTAAAATATTTCCTTTCATGTCTTAATAATTATTACATGGACTCTTTATTTTTTATGATACATGTATTAATACAACATTACATTTTTATGTAGTAAACAAGTACTAGAAGAAGGTTGTGTGTTTAATTTAGAAAACTGTAAGCTTTAATCACAATTGTCGTTAAAAAATTAATGCCCAAATGACAATACTTTTCTAATAGCTGTTCGAATAAAATATTATATTCCCCACACTACGTCTCACACTTTTAATATATAAATGAGGTGTATGTGATATATTTTAATATTGACTAATTTTTGTTATGTGGGTGGTGGGGGTTTAAAAATAAGGAAAAAAAACTGCTTTCTTTGGGAAAGGGAGAATATAGTATTTTCAGTAACAGCCATGAATTTTTCTTTTCTTTGATAAGAAATGTTTTGATATTGATTTAAACATATTTAAAATATTCAAGAAAGACATGGATTGGATAGCAGGACAAATCCTATTTGTATCCTCTCCATAAGTGTCATAAATGTCAGAGAAATGTTGGCATCGGTTTTCCAATTTTTTTTTTCTATGACAGGAAGTGTCAACATTGAGAGAACAAGTTAGCAAGTTAAAGAGAAGTAACCAGAAAATGGAAGAAAAGATGTCATCATTGGAAGGAAGACGTAAATTTGATCCAGCTAAAGCTTTCCAACATAAAGAGAACACTGCACCACCTTCAAGCCCTCTTAAAGATGGTATGGCGCATCTTTAAACATACATACTTTAAATTGTCCAAAATGTAAACCAATTTCTGCCTACATGTACATTATACAAAGGTAAAAAACAACATGACAGATACAGGAGTGGTAATAAGAATTAATTAGAATGATGTGGAAAGATTTAGTGACATTGGACTATCTAATTTATTATTAATATTTTACTATTTTTCATCAGTTTTATGCTTTTAAAACCACTGCCACTGCCTTTTGGTAATTGGATAATGTATACTTAATAAAATTAACAGAAATTATTACATGAATAGAATTTTGCTTGTTTTTGATTGTTTAAAAACTACTTTCTGGTCATGTTATGTTGCAACAGTGCTACAAATTGCATCAAAATGTTGTTTTTTTTTTTTCCAATGCACAGTTCTGCTGTACAAAAAGTCAAGTGGAATCCAATATTCATTTTTTGTCTGGTCTGATTATTGTACACGTTTGTAATACAAAGTCTAGTCAACAACAATGACACATCTGCTGCTAATAAATGTTGGTTTTATTCATGTTTTAAAACAGATTGACTTTGATATGTTGTTGCTGTCAGTATTTCTCAACCTTAAGAAATGTATATTCACCTTTCCTATTGGCTCCGTGAATATATTTTCTCCGGTTGAGAAATCCTCATAGTGACCTATTGTCAAAGTCAGTAATTGTATAATTGTATCTTTACAATTGAATGCTGGCTTTGACTTATGTTGTAATATGTATTTTGGTTTTCTATTAAAAAACTGTTGATATTTTTACAGGAAACAGGAAGTTTAGTGAATCTCTTGTAGGCAGCAAATCTGACGGTATATAACTGGCAGCAGATTTGAGGGTATCTTACAGGCAGCTAAGGAGAAAAAGTACAAAGACTATCCAATTTTGCTCAGTCAATTTATTTTACATATCTAACTTGACTGTTACTATTTTATCACTACAATTGCACGCTTACATGTGCAGTGCAGAATGAGTTGATCAATTCATGTGTTTTATGTAAATGATGTCTTAATTTAAAAGGTTCATTTTAATTTCATGTTTAAACAATTTCCATTTGTGACGAATATATACTGTTATTTAGTTTTTTAATCACTTCAAATGAGATGTGTCTTACAAACTATTCATTATGATTATTAATATTATTAATAATTATTTGCTGTAAAACATTCTTGTACTAATTGTCCTATGGTATATATTATAGTTAGCATAATGTAGTTATGATAGTACTGGTATGTAGGTGTATTTAGTCTGTAGTTAGTAGTAACATATCATGAAGGGTGAATTATCAGGAGCATCCAGTAGAACAAGTCAGATATAAACCGTAAAGTGGCTTCATATGTAAAATTAGTTCTCTCTATCACTTATTTATAATCAATGTATTCTAAAGGTTGTGAAGACATTTCATACCTTATCATTTTAGTCATCACTAGCCTCAGTACTGGAGAATGGATTTTTCTCAGGTATAAAATAAATAATAACAAGAAAGTTTGTAATTGAATAATTTTATTTATTATAACATCTCCACATCATTAGTACATTACTGGTGACGATTCAGTGTGTGACTGTATATTTGGCCATTAGGTTAGCTAAACAAGTTGTCATGATAGACCAACAGAATGGGTATATCAGATTTTTAACATAGTATAAGATAAGACAATTTTTAATTAAGAAATCCCATTGTATCCAAGTTGTATAGTCAAATAGTAGCTATTCATTTTTTTTATATTTTCAATAGGATGTCAAATTGGATTAATAAAACAGTTTTATCAGGGAAACTTATTTTAAAATATGTACATGGATGTGGTAATCATTCAGACTTATCAATAAAATGTGCTACTGCTTTGGTGTGCATTTTATATTTTAATACTAGCATTGCATTGAATCACAGTGTTGAAACATATTAAAGAAATTCATTACTAATATACAATCTGTAATTATGTATTAGTTCATTGATAATGTAAATAAAGATCTACATCTAATACATCATGTTTCGTACAACCAGCTGATTACATCCTATGGTATTAGTAATTGTCAGAGTTCTAGACGGGTGGGTATTATGGGAAAACCCATGACGGGTGGTGTCCAAAGCAATGACCACTCTCAAACTCAAACAGTTGTTGTCCGATCTTCATGAAACTTGGTGAAAACATTTATGGGCATAATATCTTGGCCAAGTTCGATAACATGCCAAATCACTTCAGCCATTATTTGAATTATGGCCTTTTATTTTTGCTGATTTTAATTTTTGCGGTTTTATATCTTTAACAAAAAAATGTCGTTTTTATTTCTGTTGTTGTTTATATTTACCTGAAGTAGACAGGGTGAATCAAAAGTACACATTTTTTCTAAACATTAAAATCTTAAAAGCATTAAAAACAATGAGTTTTTTATTAATTGGTATTGCAATAACAATCAATTTCTGATAGAACTTGGTTAATACACGCGGACAAATGACAGGTAGGTGTTTTAATTGGAAATTGATATTTACAGGTAGTAATAACGGTTAAATAACGGATAAATCACTGTTTCTTGTATAAACATCCTTTGTTATATACCAGTAGACAATAACAATAAAGGAAAATTTTTTGGTGTTTTTGTTTCAGGTAAAAACATCCTTTATTTTGTATCTATCTGATGGACAATAACAATAAAGGAAAAATTTATTGATAACCAGCCAAATTGACTTGGCCACTTCAGAGTTATGGCCCTTTATTTATTAAAAAATTACAAGTTTGCTTGTCCACTCTTTAACTCAATCAGTTGTTGTCCGATCTTCATGAAACCAGGGGAAAATGTTTATGGGCATAATATCTAGTCCAAGATTGATAACGAGCTAAAATGTTTCAGCCACTTCAGAGTTATGGCCCTTTATTTATACAAAAAATAATAAGTTGTGCCTTGTTAGTTCTCTAACTCGAACAGTTATTGTCAGATCTTCATGAAACTTGGGGGAAAATTTTTATTGGCATAACATCTCGACCAAGTTTGATAACCAGCCAAAGTGCTTCAGGCACTTGAGACTTATGGCCCTTTATTTTAAAAATAGCAAATTCTCAATGTCCACTCCAACAGTTGTTGTCCGATCTTCACGAAACTTGGGGAGAATTATTTATGGGGATGTAAATAGTATAAAGTGAGCCATGTCATTGAGTCTAACTCTGTAAAATCATGTTTCAACATAAAAATTGTTAATAAAACAATTGTTCACAAATGAACCGGTCTGTCCTCTGTGTATTCATTATATGTTGTAAACACTAATCAAAGAACTTGCAAAGGTCCCACAAAAGGAATTAAATCGTCTGGTTATCAAGTTCATTATGGTAATAAGGGTTCAGATGATATTAATGCCCTTTAACTTACTATTTTTATGGCTGGCTTTAGACAGGCTTTTTTGTGACTTTGGCACATGGTTTTTATAATATTTTATTTTATATGACATAGTGGCAACAGGATGAAAGAATTATTCTGATTATTTAAAAAAAAAAAAGCGACCTCCTGTCTGTCGGGTTAACAAGCCAAATTCATAATAAAGAGGTGGTGGAGTGGCAGTCGCCCTTTTTAGTTCACCTTGCCAAAGACCATGTGAGCTAAGCTATCACTATGCGTCCGTCGTCATCCGTTTTCTGTAAAAAATTTCAAAAATCTTCTCCTCTGAAACCACTGAACCAATTGGATTTAAACTCGACAAGAATGATATATGGCATGTTTGCAACAAACAATTTCTCCCTATTTTGAATGGATCCAATAAAAACATGGCCGATGCTACTAAAAATAAGACATGGTAAAATCACTTAAAATGGTATAGCTCTAAAACTAAAACAGATGGGAAAAATCTGATAGATCTTAGGCTCCTCAAATTCCATTAGGTCAAATAAATAAAACACAATCTCATGTTATTTCCATTGGTGAAATTATAATTTGGGGATATAACTGCCGTCGTTCATCTACTAACTTAAATTGAAACAATATACACATTCCTATGTTATTTCCATCACATTTGTGAATGTTTTTTGTCTCGCCTGCGACGAAAGTCGCTGGAGGCGAGACATATGTATGGGAATCCGGCGGCGGCGGCGTAAACACTTGACATCTTGCTTCATATCTTTGTAAGCCCAAGCCCTAGGTCCATCAAATTTGGTCCAGAGGTAGCTTATGATGAGTACTTGCCAGTCAGTCACCTGACCTTGACCTTAATTTCACGGTCCAGCGACTACGTTAAAGTTTTTGGGTTATGACAGTTCCTCTGTAACTACGCATGCTAGGATGACAACATTTGGTGTATAGGTTGCTGATGACTAGTACATGACTGTCTGGTAGTTGTCACCTGACCTTGACCTCAATTTCACGGTCCAGGGACTAAAAAAAAAAGTTTTTGGGTTACGACAGTTCCTCTGTAACTACGCATGCTAGGATGACAATATTTGGTGTATAGGTTGCTGATGACTAGTACATGACTGTCTGGTAGGTGTCATCTGACCTTGACCTCAATTTCACGGTCCAGCGACTACGTTAAAGTTTTGGGGTTACGATAGTTCCTCTGTAACTACGCATGGTAGGATGACAATATTTGGTATATAGGTTGCTGATGACTAGTACATGACTGTCTGGTAGGTGTCACCTGACCTTGACCTCAATTTCACGGTCCAGCGACTACGTTAAAGTTTTGGGGTTACGACAGTTCCTCTGTAACTACGCATGGTAGGATGACAATATTTGGTGTATAGGTTGCTGATGACTAGTACATGACTGTCTGGTAGGTGTCACCTGACCTTGACCTCAATTTCATGGTCCAGCGACTACGTTAAAGTTTTTGGGTTACGGCTGTTCCCCTGAAACTATGCAGGGTTATGGTGACAATATTTTGTATACAGGCCGCTGCTGATATTTAATGCTATTTACGTAATGCTTATGACGAAATTTATTTTCGTTACTGATGCGGAATGCAGGCGACACGTTTTTCTGTGTCCACACTTGTTTTATTTATCTTTCCTTTTTAGACAATCCATCCTCACAAGTCAGGGTTTTTGTGTCCACGAAAGCCTGACAAAATAAGATAGGAAATTCCCGGGCTAGAAGTCGCTATTTTGATTGGCTACATCATACCTTAATGGGGAGGGTCTAAAACGCGGAAGTGGAAAAGCCGGAAGTATAAAAACACATATATTTTTGCTCATAACTTTTTAACGGCTTGACATAAAATAAAAATTAAAAGGGCCTCTGGGAGATATTTAAAAGATCTTTATGATGATATATAGTTTATTGTAAATAATTTTTAATAAAGTACCTAAAAGTTGACCGGAAGTGAAATTTGTGCGAGTGTCACTACATCAAATTTTCACATTAGAACCAAGATTTCTCCTAAATGCTTCACCCCGGTCAAAAAACTATTAGTGTTTGGCCCAGGTAATTCATTTAGCTTCAAAATGATGTATAGTTTATAAGAAACAAATGTAGCCGATCAAAGGCTCGCTTTCTTTCACGACTTGGTTAAGAGATATCCCGATGTCGATTGTAAATAAACCAAACGGATGTGTTGCATAGACCATGTGAAAATCAGTATATTTTGTACAGTAGTGTCAATAGTTAGTTATTACCGCGTTATTTATTAGTTGCGTTACTTTTTTCTTCACACTCAGCCGAGTGGTCAAGGTAGTTCGTCTACTATTGATCACGTGGTCTGTCAACACTGAGATTGTTCTAATGAATCCATCTACAACGTTGGCTTTTTAATGACTTGTATCAGAGTTTTGTGTGGTTAATACCTCGTTGCTTCCAAAAGGTTTTCATAGTGATCCATGGTGTTATTAATAAACTGTTTCCCATTGTCGGACGGAATATTTTTTTGCATTTGCTACCTATTGTAATGGTTTAACAAAATCTAAATCTAAATAAAATTAAATCTTTTACTTGCCCCCCCCCCCTTTTTTTTTCGCTGCGGTGTACTGAGGCGATCTTTAACAAAAACGGGGAAGGAAGTGAAAGATTTAATTTTAATTAGATTGACTACATCGTTGGTTGTTTCTTCGGTGATTCGACTCTGATATTTCGAAAAATAATAACGATGAGACGATATTTGATACTGTCGTTCTCATCCGATATGTTAGATACATCAGACAAATCCATGTAGAGGTGACCATCTAGACATGATACCACTAAAAAAGGAATTTTCGAGGTTTTTTTCAATGAATATAATTTGCGAAGCCATTTCTAACCGCGTGTTGCCCAATATGTTTTATTCCTTTAGAATTTAAAACTGATCTTGACCTAAATATGTACCTGTTTTACACAACTCATAATGTGTTTTCTCCAGCAATTTTCCTGAGCAAAGCATAAAATGACTGTTAACATGATACGCGTGTGTTTATACGGTAATGCTTGAGATTTTTTTTACTCATTTTGAGTGGTAAGTACATTTTAAAAGCAATGGAAGTGTTTGTATAAATATTTTTAATTATATCATGACACTGGTACGGAGCACAAATTGACATTGAAAAAATATTAAAGTTTGTTTAATAGATAGGAATTAAATTATAAAACACCAGGACTGACTTTATCATTGATAATTTTCAAAAATCTACACAGCTTTTCAACAACAATAATATTATCTTATGTGAAGAGATTACTGAAATTTAAAAGTATTTTGATATTTCTGACAGTTATCTGTTTCTTTTTTTTTCTTTTCATTTTGCTTTTTATGTCCACATTTTACCCTTCGCTACAGGCCGAATTTTACTGCCGTTATAATCCGAAGTTAGTTTTGTGATTGTCGGATTATCGCCAAAAAAGCGAGGGTACGATTATTCGTTCTACCTTCGCTAACTCTCGACGGTAAAATATTGGACAAAAAGGGCCATCTTTTTTGTTGATGTTTTTGGTACAGGTGGTACTCCCCTTTAATCCCCCAAGAGAAAAATAGTAAGTATTCTACGAAACATTCCGTTGATTTACTTCCTATATAAAGCGTTTATATATCTTTTTTTCATTATTCGTTCAGTTATAATTGGGAATATATTTCAATGAAAGACAAATATGTTGTCGAAAAAATCATTTGGTTAACATAAACATGATAAATTTATATGTGTCTTGCTTTGATAGTATCTAATTGGAAGACCCAGAGATTTCCCTTTTCTGGAAAGCCGTGTCCGCCCTCCAGAGAGGGACAGAGGAGTTAAAGAAAGAGATGTCGAGCGTAAAACGACAAAGTAAAAAGATCTATGTGAAGCTTGAGGTTGGTTAACTTCCGACTAAAAAAAATAAGTTATTCAAAAATGGATTTCTTCGTATGTACACCATTTATCATGTTTATGTCTTGGGATAAATATTTTTATCAGGTTTGCCTGATATACTTATCATTCCAGATTTTAATGTACTTTGAAAATCGCGTTTAGAATTCATAATATTGTCTTGTTTTTCATATTGTTTTAAAAGAAGGAACACAATACGAATGAAACGACATATTTGTTTATTATGAATTACGACTAATGTTTTCGTGGAGTATAGCTACTTTGAAGAAATTATTATATATTTTAATCCGAGTTTAATACTTCTGATTGCAGGTTTATTTAAGAAAATACGCACATCCTTAATTGAATTAACAATTACAAACAATAGTCTCATCTGAGTTTTAATATTATCACCAGTTTCCATTGAAATTATTCATTAAAGGATTAATAGGTTCTTTCATACGTTTTGGGGAAAGACCGGTTGATCTTTCACGAGTGATAGAACTTTTATGTCTTTTCGCGAGTGAAGCGCAGCGGAACGAGCCAAAAGACATAAAAATTTCTATCACGAGTGAAAGTTCACACGGACTTTCCCAAAAACGTACGAAAGTACCTATTTCTTCCGTAAACCAACAACTTTCACATCGCTATAACATATAGACTCTCCATTGTTGTAGACTCCATTGTCTCTGACGTCCAATCAGAACGGCGGAAACAAGAACGTCATAGAAGAACGTTGTTATGCTTCCATAACAACGTTCTCGTTTCTGGCGTTTTGATGGGATGACGCAGCTTGCGCGTGAGCTCATCTGTACTGGGTCATCTGTACCAGAAATCGGCCATTTGCGCTCCACTCGCGAAAAGACATAAAATTTCTATCACTCGTGAAAGATCAACCGGTCTTTTCCAAAAACGTATGAAAGAACCTATTATTCTCGTATCATTGTTTATAATTAAAATGAGGAAATACATCATCATTTAATATAAATTAAAACGAGAACAACAAGCAGACATATTGCGATCATTAACGGAAAAAATGCTAATTTTTGTTACGTATATAGCTACTGCAAATAAAGGACCAGAATTTAAAATCTGTACATTAGCAGTTATATATTTTAAAAAGTCTCATCCGCAAGTAGGGCGTTTTTTTGTTTGAAAAGTATTTAAAGGGAAACTTCGCGAAAAAATGAAAATTTGATATGTTATTCTTCAACTAAAAAGAAACACATTTGCCTCTTGATGTTTTATTATATTTTCAGTGGTTAAGTTTCTGCATGGAATTTACCGTGTAAAAAATGCACTTATGGAGGTCCGCCATCTTGTCACCATCTCGTCACTAGATGGCGATACTAGACATCCAAGTACCTTAAAAGTCGTCGTATGATAATAACGCGAAACGGTCAATAACAGAAGGTTGTACTATAAGACAAGGTTGTGGAAAGATTACGTTTCGTATTCCTGATCTATATATAAGCAAAAAAAAACCGACTTGTGTAACAAGTAGTTAACCAATTTAAAAACTTTCTACTTAAGACTATTTCCACAGCAGCAACAACGGTAAACGGAAAGGGGTCCGTCTAAAAACTGCTTAGCCCGGGCTAAGTGCACTTAGCCCTAGATATGCACCTAGCCCAGGAAGGAATGAATTATTTGTTAATTTTTTAATGCTGATATATTAATTTGAAGATGACAAGGCACCTGTCTAATTTTGGTGACTTTTCATAAAATGGTTATTGAAAAAATAGCATATAAATATTTTCATTGGACACGTGCCATTAATCATAAAACTAGTCAACCGTTAAAGATTATCACACTTATCTAATTAGGGCAGGTAATGTACACAAAACAAAATATACATGTTAATCTTTAATTATTTATCAGTTAAAATAGCATTAATAATAATTCAAGCCATTCAGAAAAAAAAACATACAATGTTTCAAGAAATGTACAGTCTAAAATGCAAATATATACAGAAAATGTTCCAAGAAATGTACAGTGAATAATACAAATATATAAAGGCAATGTTTCAAGAAATATACAGCATAACACAGAAATTATTTAAAATCGTGGTTTTGTCCTACAATTTTTTGGTCTACATCTCTGGTAGGGTTTTGTGGCTATTCTTTTTGTTTTGGGTACTTCACAATTTTTGTACGAAGATTTTATGGTTTCTTCTTTGGTATTAGCGTCTTTTAAAAGTTTGGATAACATATTTTCTTGCTGCGTAGATGATTTAGAATTCCACCTTTGATAGGAGAGCAAATGCCTTCTGTATTGTCCAAAAAGTTCCAAATTGCCAATTCCATATAAAGAGCGTTTCAAATCTGCAAACTGTACCCTCACAATATTGTGCAGATCTTGTATCAGTTCCGGTATAGGTTTGGGCTTCCAGTCAGTTGCCTGTTTAAAGACATTGTTCATGGATTCACAATTATTGTTAGTCCATAAGCGGTCCTGTTTAAGCTGTCTCTTAGGAATAATCACATATAAATAAAAAGAAGAGGTGGAGTCGAGTCCAAGATAATTGTCTTGAAGCAACAAAACCTTTTCAAGATTGGGGCCTATCACTCCATTCTTGCAATACCTGTATGAGCGTTAAGATCCGTGCAATGGGAATGCCGTCAGCACCTGACTGGCGAGCTAGAAGCTCCGTCATGCCATGCCTACATGCAAAGATACTACCAAACCCGTCCTTCATTCAGTACGTAATAATTGTACCCTGAAGAGTCGGTTTGATTGTACCCGTCCCTGGATCTAGCAATACTCCGCTCAAGGCAGTGAATGGTGAATGGAGTTTATATGTATGTGTGTGCAAGACTTGAATAGGTTTTGTTCGCCACCAGCTCTCCGTTATTTCCTCATTACTGTTACATATTTGCAGGAGTTGCAAGCAATATATTTCAAAATTTAGGTTTAAAATAAAATAAATTAAAATTTCCGGGAATTTTCCAAATTTAGGTTTAAAGTAAAATAATAAATTAAATTTCCCCGAAACACAAATCATTTTAATTTTCCCGGCAAATAAGTTTAAAGTAAAACAATAATTAATTTAATTGTCCATAAAACGTTAATCATTAAATTTTTTCCAGCAAATAAGTTTAAAGTAAAACAATAATAAATTTAATTGTTCATGAAACATAAGTCATTAAAAAATTTTAAATAGTTGACATCGTTTCAATTATACATATATGTAATACCTCCTGAAGGTTTTGTAATGTATGGTTATAGTTGTAAGCTGTCGCAAGATTCCACGGTCGCCACGCCATTGTGAATTAATGATGAAAATTTCGAAGAAATTTTACTATGAATTCGTACGTGTAAAGCGATGTAAATGAATCGAAATGACCCTTAACGGTTCTTTAAAACATTTTTATTTCAGTAAAATCTGTACCATTTGATCTTTTGATTTAGGTTTATTTTAAGTTTAGCGTTAAAATAATAAGTGCTAAATTGGCAACAAAACATTTCTATTGAAGTAAATATTGTTTCCTTCAAAATTATTTATGATAGAGTCTGATTGAACAGTTAAAGATAACTAACAAATAATTATAGCAATTAACCTGTTTATTGTGTCAAGAGTGGCTTCCCGCAGCGATTGTATTGTCATGGCGCGTGCCAATAAAATGTTAGATATCTTGCTTATTTTTAAAGATTTCTTTTTAAAAATAATAATTCTACATGAACATATCAATATCTTTCATATGAAATGTTAAAAAACGTAAAAAATATTAGATTTGATGGGCTAGGTGCATAATTGGGGCTAAGTGCACTTAGCCCGGGCTAAGCAGTATTTAGACGGACCGAACGGAAAGAAAGTCACAGTTTTGATAGGAAAAAAAGTCCATAAATATTAATTAAATTGAAAATTATTCGTATTATTATTTTCAACTTAATAAGATTAAGCAACTAATTGAACGAAACTTTTGTATACAAAATATTTGCGAAGTTGACTATATAAGAAATAACGTCATTAAATGAAATATTTTTAAATACTCTGTTTCGCGCATCAAAATTTCACTTCACGTTTAGTACATTTTTAATTATTATTATTGTCATATTATAATTATACAACATTTATTGTGCGTGTGCGTAACGCAGTTTCCAAACTTTTACATGTTGTGTATATTTGAGTTAACGTGTAAGTTTTACGTTTCCTGTGACTTGGCATCTAAAGGTATTCGAAATCTTATATACATCCTTTGTTCTGACACTTCTGTGTATTCAAAGCATACCTGTCCTTGGCAGGAGGGGGTGTGCCTTCCTAATTTCGAATTACATGCCTTTAATCTGGTTAGCTTTTGAAAAAGTCCAAATATTCATACTTCAAAGTCGGCGTCAAATGATCTAGTAATTGCAATAAACATCCTGTTTGTTTACCTGCTAATTCTGTTAATTACCCTTCATAAACGAGTAATGATTTACCTGTAACATTTTCACGTCCAGGTACAACTGCCGTTTCAAGACGTGCAAAATTATCCACGGAATTTTATATATAAAAAAATCATATAAATATATCTTTTATTACAATTATTATTTAGGTAAATTATATCTGAGTTAAATAAAGACAGGTTAAAATTTGTGTCTAAAAATACTTTTATTAAAACAAAGATCATTAAAACATTAAGACGTATTTGGTAATCTTATTTTGTCAGCCGGTCATTAGTCATCGCCACAGTTTATATATTCTTCAAAGAGCTAAGGCAGAATAACATATTTTTAAACTGGATTATTTATCATATTTACTGGATAATTACATTTATCACGTCACAAACGCAGTCACGTGATAAAATACTCTCAATATGGCGGCCCCATACACAAAATTTTACCCCCTTTAATCCACTCTAGAAGCGTAACGGTAAAGAATACAATAAAACATCAAAAGGCAACTATATTTCTTTATATTTGAAGAATAACATATCAAATTTTCATTTTTTTGCGAAGTTTCCCTTTAACGCCACTTTCAGCAATTTTTCAGCTATAACATGGAGTCCAGTTTTTTTGTTTTTTTTAAGGGGGGGGGGTGGGAGGTAGCTGGCCCCTGACCTGGCAATCCTTGTCAATTAAGATTGAAGTCGAGTACACCCTGCCTGCAGTGACAATCGAATCCGCAATATCAGTGTTGACAGACGAGATCAATAATAGACGAACTACCTTAACCACTCGGCCAACGAGGCCTCTAAATATGGCGGGTGTTTTTGCACTTGAATTATCAATTGATTTTAGAAAATGCGGGTAAACAAATGAATAAATAAATTGATTTTGATGAGTACATGAAAGAATATTTACCGCATGGGATTTAACAGTCGTTGTGATAGATGTATTTAATTTTGTTCTTAGATCTGAACTGATAGAACAGCTCATGTTAGTAAGTTCACAGATTGACAGGTTTGCAATTGAAACATTACTTTAAGAAAAACTGAAGTCATTAACAGAAAGTAATACAATTTATTTAATCAGCGAATTATAAATAGAAATCTTAATTAATTAATTAATCTTTACCATGTTCACAAACAACTAATTTTAAAAATAGAACAAATTCGTGAAAGAGGTAACATGCAAAATGACCTATACGAATACAATCGGAGATGAAATTATTTGCATTTTTCTTCAATAACGATTTAAGAATGGATTTAGAATCAAACTTTCTTAATAACCGTAAACATTTAAGTAACACAAAAATATATATGAAGGTATTAACAAAATACTGAACACTAAAGAAACTGTAAAACAATACAAGATAAATCTAAGTCCGGGAAACCGGCAAACTCGAGAACCATGCAATAAAAAGGTAGCAACTACAGCAGTGATCCTGATCTTGGTACACGCATTTCAAAAGAAATGGTGGGTTGAACCAGATTTTATGGCATGCCAAACCTCCCGCTTCTATTACTGTAGTATGTGAGTTGCATGGTTTGTTGATTACAATAGATGGGTATCATATACTAGTCAGTAATAGGTGTACTAGTATTTAATAATCATCATAGCACAATCCCCATGTACTGAATTCAAAAATTGGGAAAACTATCTGGAATCATATTTTCAAACGAAATAGAATATTTTTCAACAAGAAATGTTATCTATAGTAAAACTTATTAAAGGCCCCGTCGAGTTGCGTTTTTTTGTAACCTTGGTTTATAAGTGTATCAGCAGGTTAGGGACGTTTACAAAAATAAGATATAGTCACTGCAAGCTCTTGCATACCTGATTAATTTAGAAATATAGACACCGTATGCAGTATAAACTTAAATATTGCTGCCTAAATTGATAATTATCGTTTTTTTTTCTGAATTCTAGAGCTGAGATGAAAATTGGCGGCATATTCGAGGTGTAAGTTTTAAAATGATGTTTCTGTGGTTCATTGAAATTTCCAGTTCTGAAGAATACAGTAACGAAAGCCACGCAGCAAAATTGAGTGATGTTAATTGTAAGGACATCTTTATATCTATACTTGAAAATAAATACCTAGCGTCTGCTATCTTCTTGTCTTTAAAAAGACCAGGAACCTATAAATCAAATTAGTTATACTAGTCCCAGATAAGACGCTGAAAACATTCGATTTCATTAGACTACTGGAATAAATCGGCAAGGAGTGGGACACAGTTTTCACCCTTTGGAATTCCGATTACCTGCCTTAAAAACGCATTATCCAAAAGTTGCAAATACGTTCTCAATAGGAAAATCTAATATACTATAAACCTAGTTCTTTTATAACCATCAATATTTTGGTAACATGGAAATATATATTCAACTAACATCATGTCCAAATCATATCATTTGCAGTTCGCTGTTAGATTCATTACAAACACAGTCTTTAAGTAGATTCTAGTACTGATTTATTCTACAAATTTCCAGTTTTACTTTTTGTTTATATGTTTTTTCATTAGTTATTTGTTAGGCCCTTATATATGCAGGGTATGATAAGAAATATTTGACCCAGTATCATTTGGGGCGAAATAAGGCTTGAAAACGAAAAAAATGTCGTGAACTAATTTTCTGGCCATAAATATTTATTTTATTGTTAAGAATGCTAATTTTCCATTTCCCACTTTGATGTCTATGCTTGGATAAAACATTCTTCGTGCAAGAAAAATCGTATTATTCGGATCAGCTTCGGATTTGTGCCAATATTACTTTAGTACTTAGCTGATCTCGGGACTTTTCACTACTTAAAATGTAAACCACTGTAGTAACTGGAAGATGTAAAAAAATTTGCGCGAAAATCATGTCAGCAATGTGCAGTATTACAGATGAATTCAAACAAAATTGGTAGGCTACACATTAAATGTATGTGTTTAATAATTTTGGGAGACCCTAATCTGCGGAAGGGTGGAAAAACCGGAAGGGTTTTTAGGTATATTTTTGCCTATAACTTTCGAGCGGATAAACATATCGATGTAATTTAAACGGATTCTAAAAGATATTAACAATTTCTACATAATAAATATAAAATAATTTAAATTATCTTGATTTAAATTATTTAAAACTTGACCGGAAGGGTTTTTTCTCTACTGAAATTGATTACGATTTTTCTACTTTGGACTCAATTTGTAAAAAACATGCAAAACTCCGGTCAAAATTGGTCAATATATTCCTCTAGTAAATTTTATAGCAAATCTATTGATATATAACTCACTTTTATTCATGAAAGGAAAAGTTGTCAAAAGTTGACCGGAAGGGTGGTCCGTTGGAGTATTGCGTACAGTGAAATTTCAACTTTGGACTCAATTTGTAAAAACATGCAATACTCCGGTCAAAATAGATTAATATATTCCTCTAGTAAATTTTATAGCAAATTCATTGATATATAACTCAATTTCATTCATGAAAGGGAAATTTGTCAACAGTTGACCGGAAGGGTGGTCCGTTGGAGTATGGCGAGCAGTGAAATTTCAACTTTGGACTTAATTTGTAAAAACATGCAATACTCCGGTCAAAATTGGTTAATATATTCCTCTAGTAAATTTTATAATAAATCCATTGATATATAAGTCTGTTGTATTTATAAAAGAGAAAGTTTCAAAAGTTGACCGGAAGGGTGGTCCGTTGGAGTATTGCGTAGAGTGAAATTTCAAATTTGGACTTAATTTGTAAAAACATGCAATACTCCGGTCAAAATTGGTTAATATATTCCTCTAGTAAACCTTATAGCAAATCCATTGATATATAAGTCAGTTGTATTTATAAAAGAGAAATTTTCAAAAGTTGACCGGAAGGGTGGTCCATTGGAGTAGTGCGTAGAGTGAAATTTCAAATTTGGACTTAATTTGTAAAAACATGCAATACTCCGGTCAAAATTGCGTAAAATATTCCTCTAGTAAATTTTATAATAAATCCATTGATATATAACTTAATTTTATTTATGAAAGGGAAAGTTGTCAAAAGTTGACCGGAACGGTGGTCCGTTGGAGTATTGCGTAGGCGATTGTTATGTTTCTCCCGTTGTTTTATTTGAGCAATCTCTTTTAATACCTTATTTAAATCATGAGAGAAAACATGCTAAATTGCACGAGAGTTTGTTTAATTTTCTTAAATTAAAAATACTTAGGCTTGACAAAAAGAAAATTCCTTTCGTTCTTGTTTCCCAAATTGTCCAATTATGTTTTGTTGGAATCATTTAAAAGAAGACTTCAAATTTTGACTGAAAAAGGGCGAGTGGTGTCCGACAACATAAAAGTGTTCATTGACCATTTAGATAAAATGCTGCACTCCGAGAGCGAAGATAAGTTTTCTTATTTAAAGATTAAATATAATACTTCCAAGTGCCCCCTTCCCCCCCCCCCCCGAAGTTTTAGAACATTATGAAAAACAAATAACCCAGGCTATAATTAATCACTCAGGTAGATGGCTTATTGAAAAATATCCAGGCATGTATGATCCTTATTCGGGAATAACTAATAATCTTTCAGAAAGTATGAATGCTGTTTTAAAAAGAGAAAACGATTGGAAAGAACTTCCTGTAGATCTTTTAGCCTTAGGACTTTATTACATACAAAACCTTTTATTAATGAACCTATTTCGGATTTGTCAGATTCTACAACATTAACTTGCGTAGGAATTTGTAAACAACATCATATAAACATTCAATATATTAACTAACGAACCTTTATGATCAGACATAATCATAACTGCTCAAAATATGCTAAAATCCCATTACCCAGAAATAAACGCGTTTCAAAATTCCACATTAGCACCAGTTAAAATTTAGGACAGGTGGGTAAGTAACTGTTTTAAATTTCAAAAATCACCATCAAGTCAAATTCACCATAACGGTCGAGTGGAGATCATTGGGTTTTGTCATTGCAAAATTCTAAAAATGAAATTTATATTTTGGACAGTTTATCATTAAAAATTACCACATGTTTGGAATATCAGTTAGCTCAAATTTACGGCAAAGAGCAGAATCAACTTGCAAAAATGCCTGAAACGAAGAGGCAGAACGGAAACGTTGATGCGGTCTGTTTGCAATTGCTAGTGCCTTGTTTAACGGGGTTTATAGTTGATAAATAAATAAATAAATGAATAAATGAATGAATAAATGAATGAATGAATGAATGAATGAATGAATGAATGAATGAATGAATGAATAAAAAATAAATAAATAAATAAATAAATAAATAAATAAATAAATAAATAGTTTTTGAATTTGTATTAAAAAACTAGCATAGCGGGGAAATCTGTAGCATTATGCAAGAAATGAAAATAATAATTTGTTGCACAATGATTCCACCGCCTGATGAGATCTTTTGAGGGATCGAAATGATTGTTGTAATGTTAGACATTAAAACATTATTTCAAAGTAGAATACATTTCAACATTTCATATTTTGCAAAATTTCGTTTCATATATAATATATTGAATTATATATCTTTGGACAATTAATGGCTAATTAATTAATGGCTGACATATGAATTCAAAACATCGTGGAAAAGAAATTCCAACAAATGTGTCCTGTGGCTGATTTTTTCACAGAACATGCACCCAATCCGGTCAACTTTTTACAACTTTCCCTTTTTATGAATAAAATTATGTTATATACCTATTGGTTTGCTATAGAATTCACTAGGAGGATATATTAACCAATTTTGACCGGAGTATTGCATGTTTTTACAAATTAAGTCCAAATTTGAAATTTCACTCTACGCAATACTCCAACGGACCACCCTTCCGGTCAACTTTTGAAAATTTCCCTTTCATGAATAAAATTGAGTTATATATCAATGAATTTGCTATAAAATTTACTAGAGGAATATATTAACCAATTTTGACCGGAGTATTGCATGTTTTTACAAATTGAGTCCAAATTTGAAATTTCACTCTACGCAATACTCCAACGGACCACCCTTCCGGTCAACTTTTGAAAATTTCTCTTTCATAAATACAACTGACTTATATATCAATGAATTTGCTTTAAAATTTACTAGTGGAATATATTAACCAATTTTGACCGGAGTATTGCATGTTTTTACAAATTAAGTCCAAAGTTGAAATTTCTCTGTACGCCATACTCCAACGGACCACCCTTCCGGTCAACTTTTGACAAATTTCCCTTTCATGAATAAAATTGAGTTATATATCAATGAATTTGCTATAAAATTTACTAGAGGAATATATTAACCAATTTTGACCGGAGTATTGCATGTTTTTACAAATTGAGTCCAAAGTTGAAATTTCACTGTACGCAATACTCCAACGGACCACCCTTCCGGTCAACTTTTGACAACTTTCCCTTTCATGAATAAAAGTGAGTTATATATCAATAGATTTGCTATAAAATTTACTAGAGGAATATATTAACCAATTTTGACCGGAGTTTTGCATGTTTTTACAAATTGAGTCCAAAGTAGAAAAATCGTAATCAATTTCAGTAGAGAAAAAACCCTTCCGGTCAAGTTTTAAATAATTTAAATCAAGATAATTTAAATTATTTTATATTTATTATGTAGAAATTGTTAATATCTTTTAGAATCCGTTTAAATTACATCGATATGTTTATCCGTTCGAAAGTTATAGGCAAAAATATACAAACAAAACCTTCCGGTTTTTCCACCCTTCCGCAGATTAGGGTCTCCCCCACTGTAGTAACTGGAAGATGTAAAAAAATTTGCGCGAAAATCATGTCAGCAATGTGCAGTATTACAGATGAATTCAAACAAAATTGGTAGGCTACACATTAAATGTATGTGTTTAATAATTAATATGACATTTTTAAAAATCTACTTTTTAAAATCTTGAACGACCTGATATATCCTGTAAGCAATCCTGCCATTTCCTTAAGAAGACCAGTGGCAAAAAGAGGCTCTATCCTATTATACTATAATGTATAGTAGTATATAGGTGAATATGGCTGCAATAGTTGCAACCCTGGAATACTGCATAGCACATCTCACAGGCCAGTATTCGGGGTTGCAAGTATTGTCAGACAGTCAAACAGCAGTAGGAATCCTTACTCTAGGGTGGGCATCTACCAATTCGCCGATTGCGAATTAAGTGGTGTTACCTCCCTTAAAGGGGCGTGTAACCGCGATTTACATGTACATTGTATGACTCGCACATGGAGTATATGCTTACCACTAACTTTCAGTGAGAAAATACTTATTTCCAATGCATTAAAAACCATAAAAACAATGTTTTGCTACATATTTTGACCTCGTTATTGTGACGTTCCAGTTTTATTTTTGGGTTCACACAATTGTTCATTTGACAGATAATATTATTGTCTAGAAATTCAACAACAATCGGACGTGCACAATGTGAGTATTCAGTGTCAATTGTCATTCCTTTGAACGCCTGTGATTGACTTAATTGACAGGTGGGTGGCCTCGTGTATCAAAAGCAACACACCTATTACAATCCAATCAATAGGTGTGGCGGGAAAAACTTAACGATGGGAGGAGCATTCCTTCATAGACTTGAAATCATGTGTTAATACATCTCTACACGACTGCAATAAAACGATACTCCTTTCTGGGTTGCAATAATTTTCTTAAACAAAATAAAAAAGGAAATAATCTTAAGCTATTTTATTTTCGACATATTCCACTAAATCTACGACTGCAATTTGGAAAATGCTTATCCTAAAACATGTAAAATATTCCTTGGAAGGTCGTATCCGAAACAAACAACACATTTTCCCATGGTAATTATTACAAAATTGCATGTGTACCTTTTCCAATTAACACCATTCACCTGTACAGGAAGCTTCTCAGTGGGACATTTTTTATTATAGGTACATGTAATCACTCAATTATCCGTAACTGATAACTGTCAACCTATTGAAATCTGTGCTCACATACATCAGAGACATATAATTACATGTACAAGTAATACATTTATGTCATTAACATTGCACGTATATTCGTTGACACCACAATAAAAATCACCTTTATCTAACCGGCAGCCAGGTGCAGTATCTTGCATCCGGTGAACAGGTAATTAATTTCCTTGGGGCACAAAGTGGGAAAGTAATTTATATAAACAATTTATTAGCACCTTATTAACCACAGTTCATTAGTTAACACTTTTTGTGTATACTTATAAATTAGGAGTTTTTAAATACACACTTTTATTTGACAAAAGTTTGCAAAGTCTGTATATCTGATACATATTTTAATATCATTTTTTATTTAATGGGGTTTTCACCTACGTAGGTGCCAATTAATTGTTTATTGAAGGTATAGTGTGACAGATTTATGTTATAGCTTGTATACCAACTACAGTCTTACATGTAAACTAGAGTTATCGAACATGTTATCGGTAGGTGGCGCGCATATGGAAAGACGTGAATTGACCCATTTCCAGTTTTACATGATTTATCTCCCTTTTTACTTCCAGTTAAAATAACTACGGCTATCATCACTATAAGACTATGCTATTGAAATAAAGATTTTGCATTGTTTTTTGTATTGTTTGACTATGCCAATTTAATTATCTAATTAACCTCGTTACATCTACATCTACATCTACATATACGAAGAACCATCATATGGCTGATGACTACTCTTCGGGGCAGAGGCGCAACAGACAGCTTGTTAAAGAATATTAGTAAACCCCAAAAACTAGGGGGAAAAAATATATATAATATTTAAATATTACAAAAAGAAAAGTAAGAAAAGAAACAAAACATTTTTTGTTATTTTTTATATTAATAAAAAGTTAGTAGATGTTACTATAGCCATAGACAACAGGTGAGTTTGAATATTGGAACAGGTATGTCACTGGTAAGCTTGTTTAATCAAGCTATAAAACAGCTGGGGTTCTACCTTATCATCAGGTAAATGGGGTAATAAACATTAAGGTTTATTAATTAACAAACATGTTTACACAGCATGGGGTTTTAATTACATCTTCAATTAGATTTTGACACCCGTAATTAACAAAAAGCATTAAAATTTATCAAAGATAATTGTCCATTGAATACGTTTTCAACAGGACAAACTGCGGCTAATAACCACGGCATTAGCCGCAGTTTTTAGTACCGGAAGTGGACACTAGGTGGCGTTTTTTAAATTGGAAAGTCGTCAATTACACAGACCTCATAAGAGATATCAAAGAGAACCTTGCAACCCTATAAGAACAGAAACAGAAATACTGTGGGTCCCAGGCAATGCAAACATCACTGGGAATGAAGTGGCAGACAAACTGGCAAAGGAGGCAGCTGAAGAAGCGAAAAAAATGGATGACAACTACAACATCATCACTAAGTCAGATATCATCCAAGCAGCTAGACAAAGTACATACATAAAATGGCAAAAAAGATAGGATCTTTCACAGTCGGGCAGACACCTTCTTTCACAGTCGGGCAGACACCTGCATACACTGATACCATCTGTTAACCACTCATGTACTTTGGACCTCCCAAACCAGATGATGGGTAGAATCTTCACTGAACTGAGGACTGGGTACAGCCACTTAAATGACTACCGACACAAGATTGGGGAAGCACCATCACCATACTGTGAATGTGGAAGTGTTGAAACCACCGAACACTTCCACCTATTCTGCAGTAGATATGAAGCAGAGAGGACCCAACTCCAGATCAAAATTAAGGAATTAACCATCCCTCCAAAAGAACTGTCAGTATCCTATCTACTCACTAAAATAGATAACAACTACCAGACAATAATTTCACTTGTTGCAGATTTCATCAGGAACACACACAGATTCGATGACATCTGTCACTCTGCAACAAACTCCTGATCATGACCCTACACTGTGCATCCCTAGCATAAAGAGCAACATAAAGAGAAATTTTTCAATGTGTAAACCAGTGCCAGGTGACCAGTTGTGTCGTCTGACCATAGGAACAGGATCAGGACCTGGTAGTGCTACCCACTGACCCATTGGACTTCGATATCTAAACCCACGTAAACAAAGGAAATCAAACTCAAAAGCATTGAATTATATACATTGTAACACTGATACTTTTAAAAATTCATTTGTACCGAGAACAATTAAAGACTGGAACTCTTTGGCAGATCAGTGTGTTACAGCGAAATCTTTATCTCAATTTAAATCGGAACTATTAACTTTGAATCCAATATCTGCTCAGCGCGACTAACATCAGCTTACTCCCCCCCCCCCCACTCAAAGATTAATGCTCAATAGTGAGCCACTTTTGAGTACCATACAGAAACAGAGACATCATGTTACATGCATTGCAACCAATATTGTTGACCAAACAGAATTCATATTGTTGGTGTTGCTACAACAAAAAAATGTACAAAAAGTACAGTTGGTTGTACTTGACAACCGGTGTTTTCAAAATAAAAGGTATTGCATGATAACATAAGCTGGTTTAAATTAAGGTCTGAGAACTACATGTAGGCACAAGTCACAACATTTACATAAAAATTACTGGATTAACATATAAGCACTAGCTAGCCTAATCAAAGGAATAAGAAGAAGAGGTTGAAAAAACCAATGGAAAAGTAAAATTGATTGCAAATACACATGTAAAAAAAGCTGATTAATGTATATAAAAAAACCAGAAAATGTTCAGTATTTAATAATTATATAATTTCAGTGATATTTCTCCACAATTTTTAAATTTTATTTTTTTACCCACATTTTCCAGTAGCTAATTTTATGTGAATTTCACTTAATTATAAATTCACTTAAAATGTATAGGATACATGTTTTTCAGTTAAACTGAAATTGATTTTGTTAAATTTTTATTAAGTTTTACATTTTCTTGCCATATCAATCATTTTTCAATACACAAAACATCTTGTATTAATAGTTATGGTTTCAAGTTAAAATTTTTATATCAATTTAATGAATGATTCATCAGGGTTCTATATCAAGGCACGACAGAACAACATTGCCCATTAAATGTAGGCTCCAGTCTAGTATACATGCTCAGTAGCTGGTCCAACCGGTCCTGCCGATAGTGGTCAGCCATTATATTTCATGGACGACTTATCATCGAGAAAAGAAAAAGTCTTCTTTACTAAGTGTTGACATATTGTGTAGAGGGTTTTTTGCGTGAAAAATTAAAACTGCTTACTGCTTATGGTTCAGCTTAAGCTCCTTTTGTAGATCAAGAAGGGAACTTTTTGAAATCAATAATTATTTCCCCGAGATATTCAGCATTTTGAAATATGGCAGTTTTTAAATTTTGAACGGGCGATTTTCCATACTAAAATTTGACCTTAATTAGAACGGAAGTGTACTTTAGGAACAATCGATTGTTGTCTACTCGAAATCCTATGATGTCGTCTGCAGTTAGGCGGGAAAAGTCTCGCGATTTGTCCGAATACCATTGAACATCACGAAAGCAGACGAACATTTGTAAACATCGTAAGGTCCCTTTAGAAACAAAAATGGCTGACTTATTATGTGAAATTTCCGTAGCAAAAGTGAAGGATGATTTGTAACAACTTAACAACAGAGGCATACTATAAAACATGGACAGGTTATCGTATCTACATTTTTTCTACTGAATGGTAAAATGTAGAATAATGAAAATATGCTAGCAAACAATTTTTTCCAAGGGTAGTTGGCATTTAGTATAGGTTTTTGATGCATTTACTATGGATCAGTATGACGTTGTATTTATTATTCCTTTCTTACGTTTAACGAGTTAAAATGTTGTATTGATTTTTCATTTAATTAAAGATTGTTTGTTTACTGTAACAAAACATAATTATCTCCCTGAATTTGATATATTTTAAAACCAGAAATGGACAAAGTCAAATGTATGGATATTCGTTTTTTTTTTTATCATTTAATAGCTAAATGCAAAGTTTCAAAATAGATGATACCTAAAATTAGAACAGCAAGCAGTAGGGTTTTTAAATTCAAATTATAATTAATAAAAAAAAACCAAATGAAATGTGTTTTAGTTAATTTATCGTCATTTTTGGTGTTCAGTTGTATCATGACATCACCGGATGTATGAGGTAATTATGTTAACAGTGGTAAAAATGATTGCAAACATAGAAATAAACAGGATAAAACAAATAATGCACAAGTTAAAAATCTGTATTGGTAATTAAGCCTGATCTAGTATAGTTAGGGATCTGTATATTAATACTTTCTAGTTTGGCAGTCTAGTAAATTCTAATGTTTCCAAAACTGCTGTTCCAGCCGTAAAATAAGTTAATGTCAAACCCTGTTCTTACACAATATCTTTTTAGGTAAATTCTTTAAAGTAATTTTTGCCTATATGAATGATGCATATGTTCAGTTTCAATTTATTTATTAACCATATGACATTTGATTTATTTATGTTTTAAATTTTTAATGTAAAAACAATGTATTTAACATTGCTATTTATTAATTAATTAGATTGTAGAATTTTCATTGGAACTACTAGTAGTAGTTAAATAAAGGCATTCTGTAACTTAAATAAACAGTTGTTCCAATTATTTTTTTTAGTGATTTAAATGGACCAAGTACAAAACGACAAGATTACTTAGACTGGCCAGACTATTTCATGGCCATTGCATTTTTGTCAGCACAGAGGAGTAAAGATCCAAGGACACAGGTAAACTTATACAAGTGTTCAAAACCATGTCTACCCTTTCCAGCTTTAATTTTCCAGGCATATAATTTTGTTTTGTTTTTGTTTAATGTAGGTAATATGCACCTTGTAGCATTTTGTTAAGCATCCAGTTATTATTGTTGAAGAAAAACAATGTACTTATGAGAACTAACACTCGGATCTGTAGCAGACTGTGTCAATTAAGGTTTAAGTAAGCATAGTTTGCCTCAAGTGAAGCTCAAGCTCACTACCCCAGACCATACAACATTATAATACACAGTATTTTTTTTAAGTGGCAGGTACTAGTACATACAGTACAGTTGCCATCCAACATTGACATGTAAATATTATCTTTACACATATTTTAGCTTCTTATACCAGAGAACTTTAAAACTAATGTTAAGTTTCTTCTATTTTAGTTCTACATTAAAGTTTTAAAAAGGGTATTATTGAGATAAGGATGGGAGTTTTTTTGTCATGCTCAGAATTTATTACTACTTCTGTGGAACCCACAATGGTCGTTAGTTAAAGACTGTGATTAAGGGTGATGCAGATTGGCTAAAATATGCCATACAGGCTGCAGGGATACAGTTGGCCTTCTCCCAAACCCAACACGAGGACGAGAGAATTTCTTTACTATGTTGTCTAGTTTTTAAATCTGCAGCAATTGTTGATATCAATGTCAAACATCATTTAGATTCCTAATAGTAATTTTGCATCCCCAAAAAGCATGGTGAATTCTGATTGTCGGAATAAAAGTGTTCATATTTAAATTCAGATAGGGTAGTTTTAAAAAGCTGCAATATTTATCAAGGGGAATACCTCAAACAAAATTAATGACTGTGTGATGAAAAAATTGACTAAAACCTTAAAGTGTCTGTGGTAATCTGACTATGTCATATGTTGAATGCTGTTTTTTGCATATCGCTACAAATTAACTTCTGTAGTTATGACAGAACTTTACAAATGATCATCTATTAGAGCATCTTCATAAGCCAAGTGTTACGATCAGAGAGGGTGGACCTGGTCATAACATTTAGCTTACGAAGATACTGTTAGAGCTTAACTTGAAATCTATTTTTTTTTTATTTTACACTAAAGGAGGTGAAAGGTTAAAACTATTCATGTATTTGTTGAAATCTGAAATATTCGTTTTTAATTTTTAAATACAGATTTTGTAAGCAAATAAATATACATAGTGAATTATTGAGCAGTATTTTGTAGGTTGGAGCATGTATTGTAAATGAAGAAAAGAAAATTGTTGGTATTGGTTATAATGGAATGCCTATTGGTTGTCATGACGATTTAATGCCTTGGGGCAGAGAAAATGAAGACATTTTAAAGACAAAACAATTATATGGTACACATATACATATATAGATGGCTTTAGAAGCAGACATTCAATGTTACAAAATTTGCAAAATAAAGTTTTACTGGGTTTATTTAATTTTGGAATATAATCACAACTTGTTAAATCTGCTCATGAGCTTTCTTAAGTCAACTGTAGAAAAACAAAATCAAAATTTGATATCAACACTGTGGCTGTGGGTTAAAGTTTACATGCAGGCGGAGTAAGCTCAACTCCAATCTTAACCACAGGTTAAGGGGTTTCTTTAGGTACCTTCTCCCTCCAATAAAAAGCTGGATGCTAGATAGGATACAGCAGAAAAATTGCTGACAGTGGTGTCAACCACCATTCAGCTAAAGAAAAATTATAAATTTGGGGGTGCAGTCTACATAAAGCTAGATCCTATTTCTAGATGTGTATACCACAGGACATCAGCAGGGTTGCCTGGGTAAGTTACTTAGGTTCACAACATATGATACATGTATTTATTATAAATATGTTGTACATGTAACTGAGAATGATATTGTCCTAAAATATGGAGGAATATAAAATCTGGTTAATTGTAGTAGCCAGCTCAATGTAGGATTACATTGGTTCAATTGTTAAATGGTTCAGTAAAATGAGAAGGTACAATTTGAAATCAGATTAGTTCTTAAATTTAATTTATTTCATTTATAATAAATTTTGCATGTGTAAATCTGTGTACTTTACTTAAACATGACAGTTTTAGTTTACAATTTACTTTTCATTGATTATATATACAGCAATAAAGCGATATAGTCAAAATGATGTAATACAAAATCGGCTCATGTCCAGTGAGCAGTATTTCAGCTATATTCTGGACAGTAACAAGTTAACAAACAATAAATCAATGGATAAAGGGGAGGGATGGGACACAGGGAACAAATTTTGACTGCTACTGGAAAAATGTGGAGTATTGGGTAGGGTTGGAGAATTTAGACTCTTGTAGCGGCTACAATGAGCCTTCTCTTTTTTTCGAAATCTACAAAAGGGGTCTTTTTCGTGCAAGGAGTGTGGCACTCACCAAACACGTTACCCACTATGATCCGTGGCCAGGCTTTCAGTATTATGACCTGACAACCCTCAACAAGAGGGTCTCCCTTATCCACCACCCGGGGACACGCTGGGCTGCTCTGTGGGTCAAGCACTGGAACCATCCCAGAATGGTCCCAAATAATTGTTTGAAATATTTTTGTTATTTTGTAATTAATTGTATAATTCCATTGGTTGTCATGACGATATAAAAAATAAGCTACATTTATTTGGCTAGTTTTATTATCAAATTTAAATAGCTTATTTTTTGTATTTTTGCGTTTATCTATTTATTGAAAGTATATTATTTTTGACTTGTGGTCTGTGTTCATTATGCTAAAATCTTTTTAAATAGCTTATTTTTTGTTAAAAATCTGAAAAATCTAACATGTGATGTCACTTTAAAAACATAAACTTTGTCATTTAAAAAATTATCAAAGAAATTTTTTTGATACTTAAAATGTCATTATTAATTAATGATATTATGCATTTTTTTTCTGTAAATCTACAGGAACAAGCAAGCCCACGAAGTGTTCTGTCTTTAATAACTTTGATGCTGGCATCTTTCAAAAGTGCAGTTAAAGCATCCTTTAGGGTATATCCTTGATAAACCACAACCTAATGATAACAGTTATTTGTTTTTAGTGTGCCATGCTGAGTTGAATGCTGTCCTGAACAAAAACTCAGCCGATGTTAAGAATTGTACTATTTATGTCGCTCTGTTTCCATGTAATGAGTGTGCCAAAGTTGTTATACAGTCTGGCATCAAGGAAGTTGTCTATTATTCGGATAAATATCGGGACAAACCAGAGTTTGTAGCCTCCAGGAAGATGATGGATATCGCAGGAGTTAAGTATCGGTTAGTATATGGTATATTTGTCTGCTGAAGCCAGTTATTATACCCCACTTCCAAAAAGAGGGGATATACTGGTTTACCTCTGTTTGTCCTTCCTTCTGTCCTCAACATAACTTTTGTATTAGTTTTCTCAGCAACTACTTATCACAACCACTTGAAATTTTATATTTGACCTTGCCATGTGGTCCTATATTGCGAGTACCGATTTCAAGTCTGTCCCATATCTACTTCCTGTTTACCGACTTTTCAATGATGTGAATAGCGGGGGTATACCGAGTGAGCAGTTCGCTCACAGGTTCCTTGATTATTATTGTGTAGGTCAATTTGTCTGCTGAAACCAGTTATTTTTTTACCCCAGCTTTGAAGAAGAGGGGGGTATACTGGTTTATCCTTGTTGATCTGTCTGTTTCAAAGATTTCTGTCGGTTTTCTTAGCAACTATATCTTGCAATTGCAGAAGCCTGATATTTTGCATATTGCTTTATCCTACAGTACCATATGGCGTATAGCGATTTCATGCTCCTTGTTCTTCTACATATACTTCTTGTTTACTTAGTTTTTTACACATAGTTGACATACATGCAAACTTTTTGGGAAAGCTCACAGTCCACACCTGTTTATTGTGTGAATACACCTTTTTAACACCCCATCCTCCGATAAGAAATTGTGAAAAATGTATGTATGCATGTAACATCCTTAACTATTAGCTTTTATTAAATACTTTCAAAGTAGAAAATATAGGTAAATTTACAATATAATCTGTGGTATTTATCTGACTTACTATCTTACCTACCATGCAAATCCAAATGTTAAATTCTTGAATAAATCATGGGCTGTTTTTGTGTAAAATACCCGGGGGGAGGGCAGCTTCCACTAGTTGTATTGTAAATAGCGCTAAATCCTGCATTCTGTCACTCCTTGTACCTAATTCCAGCTTTGAAAGTGCTACTTTCTTGTGAGTAATTTTCTGTATTTTTTTTTAATTTCACCACCTGGGCTACAAAAACAACCATGGGTTGCAGTAATTTTCTAATCATTGTTTAGGTTATACAGATTGCACCATATGTACATAACAGTCATTTATTGACATTATTGCTACATGCATTATCATTTTCTCTTGTGACTTTCTTACAGAGTATTGTTAAATTGCTTTGGTAATTTTTAACTTTTGTAAATTAATTGTGTCTTTCTGAAAGAATAAAACTATATATTTCCAAATTATTGGTGATGAGATTTTTCAATTCATTTATTTATAACAACCAATCATATTTTGATTCAGCTTTTTACATCCTGGTTGATCATGGTTAACACAACCTTTACACGCTAAATAAAAAACGCTCATACAATCAGGGTCGCTTTGCCACAAATAAACATTATGAAGATATTACATATAGTATTAGCAGTGTATTGTTCGCACCCCTTACTTGGACCAGAAAAATGTGGACAAATGCTTATATGCATGTACACGTTTTCACCAAAAGTCTGAAGTTGAAGACTTCAGTCTGGCTTTGCCATGCTTTTTTTAAAAGTGTTATTGGAATATTGAATTTATACTATCATGTTTATAGTTTTAAACCAGGTTTTCAACAGGTAGGGCAGGCATGGGTGGCATCAAAGAGGGTTTCCAGTCAATAACTTTAGTTTGCAAAAACCAATCTTGATGAAACTCTGGATATAGCAAGCTTACATAAAGACCTAGCTTGGGATTAGATTTGGGGCCAGTCGGATCAAGGTCGCTGTTACTAAAAATAGAAAACAGTTTCTGGTCAATAACTTTAGTTCGGATAAACCAGTCTTACTGAAACTTTTGATATAGCAAGCTTATATGAAGAACTAGCTTTGGATTGGATATGGGGCCAGTCGGGTTAAGGTCAAGGTCACTGTTACTAAAAATAGAAAAACAGTTTCAACTTAGTCCACTACTGAAATTAGTAAAAAGTTAAATCGTTGAAAACCTGGTTTCGTGGCACTTTTCTTGTATTTATTTCGTATGCTGGTAATGCTCAGGATTTTCTACTTAACCAGTGACGCCCATCATGCTACTTTCGCCAGTTTTTGGTTTGTAAATTTTTAACAAATAATCATGACTCATTCAATGTGTATTTCAGACAGCACATTCCTAAGAAGACACAGATAATGATCGATTTCAGTGTGATAGAAAATATGACACCGGAGGTCAAAGATGTGTTGAATGGTAAATAAAACTGGTGTGAAATGTTCCCAACTCTGTGATTGCATTATTGGAGAGATTAACTAAATTAATAAAGTGTTATAATAATTGAGTTTCTTTACATATGTAAATACATTATGTTATGTTATTTATAGACTGGCCAGAAGATTATTGAATACATTGTTTCATTAGTTGATACAAGCCAAAGACTTGAATTTTCAATTGAAATTTGTCCATTTTCTGTTTGTCTTTTTTAGTAAACTTTTTCACAATTTATTCTTCTTCTCTGTAACTACTGGGCAAATATCAATCAATAGCACAAACTAGTCTAAGGTAAGGGGATTCAAGTTATTTTTTCAAATCAAGAGGGTGGCCGAGTGGTTAAGATAGTAAGTCTACTGTATTGATCACATGGTGTGTAGACACTGAGGTTTCAACCTGGCTGCAAGTCTCACTGCAGGCAGGTTGTACTTGACTCCAATCTTAATTGACAAAGATTGGAGGTTTTCCCCAGGAACTCTGACTTCCTCCCCCAATAAAAACTGGAATCCACTATATAGCTGAAACATTGCTGAAAGTGGTCTTGAAACACCATTCAAACAAACATCAAATGAAAAGCCATCCTTTTCACAGGGGAGATATAAGCAAAGTAATTGATTTTAGGATACAGTAAGTTCCCACCAAGTCAAAAAAAACTGAAAGATGGGGAAAAAATTTCAAGAAAAAATTTGACAAGTGCTAGTAGGAGTTATAGCCCCTCTATCTCTGACAAATACCTCAGCTCAGAACCTGAAGAGCTAAAGACACCAGACACAAGTGAACAACTATGGGTTAAAATACAAATCAAAGGGACACCCGATTTATATGTAGGAAGTTTTTATAAACCACCAAGAAATACTGATGACGAATATCTTACAAGACTACAAAGTTCCATATCCAAAATAAGAACAAATCAAAATTCACATCTCTGGCTAGGAGGGGACTTTAATTTAGATGGTGTTGACTGGACATCATGTTCCATTAAAACCAGAGCACACAATATTAACAATGCAAACAGTTAATTGAAATATGCCAAAATAACTATCTTGAACAAATAGTAAGCGGTCCAACTCGCTACACAGAAACATCACAAACCACCTTAGACTTATTTTTCACCAACAATAGTTCACTAATAAATAAAACTGAGATTATACCAGGTATTTCTGACCATGAGGTTGTTTACATGGAGTCAAGCTTAAAGCCAAGAAGAGTAAAAAAACCACCAAGAAAGGTCTTTCTCTATAAAAAAGCAAATACAGAGCAAATAACTAAAGATTTAAGTTCGATCAATTTAGAAGGAACACAAACAATCGATGATATGTGGAATAACTTTAAAACACAAGTAAATAAGGCAATTGAAAAATCGATTCCAACAAAAACCATCAGCAACTCAAAGAAAAAACTGCCTTATGTTAATCAAGAGATAAAATCACTAATAAGGAAAAGGGACAAACTATTCAAAAAGATGAAACAAAACCCTGACAGCAACATCACAAAACAGTATAAAGACACAAAACACCAAATACAAAGAGAAACTAGAAGAACATACTGGGCTTACATGGAAAACATCATCTGTTATGACAATGAAATAGAAACACCGCAAAAGCAGAAAAAATTCTGGAATTATATAAGGAACATTAAGAAAGACAGCTCAGGTGTTGCCCCACTTAAATCAGAGGGCATCATGGTTGATAATACAAGACAAAAAGCAGAAATCTTAAACAAACAGTATCACTCAGTATTTACATTAGAAAATGAAAATGACCCAATACCAACACTAACCGACAATTATCCATCAATGCAAGACATCAACATTACAGAAAAAGGTATACACAAACTTCTCAACAATCTCGATCCATCGAAAGCATCAGGACCTGATCAAATCTCAGCTCGAATATTAAAACAATTTTCATCTCAATTTGCACCTTTATTAGCCAACATTTTCAATTTATCACTCAGTAGTGGAAAGGTTCCATCCGACTGGAAACAGGCTAACGTCATTCCCATATTTAAAAAAGGGGAAAAATATTTAGCAAGTAATTACAGGCCTGTTTCGCTCACGTGCATCTGTTGTAAAATCTTAGAGCATGTAGTGGTGAGCAATATACTTAAACATCTTGACAACTTTGACATTCTAGTTGATTGCCAACATGGCTTTAGGTCTAAAAGGAGCTGCGAGACTCAATTAATTACACTCAGTCATGAACTACTGGGCAACATACACTCAGGCATTCAAACTGACATGATAATCCTTGACTTCAGCAAGGCGTTTGACAAAGTTCCCCACAAGAGATTACTGTGCAAGCTTGAAAATTACGGTATAAGAGGAAACACATGGGAGTGGATTTCTTCTTTCTTGAGTAATAGAATGCAACAAGTAACTCTTGATGGGGAAGTGTCTAGCCCACTACCAGTAGTTAGTGGGGTACCTCAAGGGTCAGTGTTAGGGCCATTATTATTTTTGATATTCATAAACGACTTACCTTCTTTTGCCAATTCAAATACACGCTTATTTGCAGATGATTGCATTCTTTATAGATCCATCAGAAACAGACAAGATTGCATTACACTACAAAATGACCTCAATAACTTAGCTGAATGGGAAAAATCATGGGGGATGCAGTTTCATCCAGAAAAATGTAACTCGTTAAGTGGAACAAGATCACACTCACCAATTAAACATGACTACATTTTAAAAGGACACAAACTTGAATCAGTAGAAACTGCTAAGTATCTAGGCGTCACATTATCAAACAACATGAAATGGGACACTCATATTAACAATATCTCAAACAAAGCAAGTAAGATCTTAGGCTTCCTAAAGCGTAATTTACAAATTAAAAACGAAGAAACAAAGAGTCTAGCATACAAATCTATGGTTCGGTCAAACCTTGAATATTGCTCGTCAGTATGGTCACCCAACACCAAAACGTTAAAGGACAAGCTAGAAAATGTACAGAGGAGAGCTGCGAGGTATGTAACCAACAGATACCATAACACCAGCAGTGTCTCCTCCATGATTGAACATCTAAAGTGGCCAACGTTAGAACAAAGAAGGAACATCAACAGAATCACCATGTTTTATAAAATTACACACAACATCGTCGCAATAAACCCAACACTTTACCTCATCCCACAACTAAATACCAACACTAGACACACAAACCCTTCACAGTATCAAATTTACAGTACCCGAACAGACTACTTTAAATACAGTTTTTTTCCCTTCACAATAACACTTTGGAACACACTACCAGCAAATATAGTAATAGCAAACACTCTGGACCAGTTTAAAACCTTGGTCCAAAGTCATTTTTTCACATATTAATTACCAAGCAGTTGTTGTAAATAGTTTTTATATTAATATAAAAAATAACAAAAAATGTTTTGTTTCTTTTCTTACTTTTCTTTTTGTAATATTTAAATATTATATATATTTTTCCCCCTAGTTTTTTGGGGTTTATTAATATTTTTTTAACAAGCTGTCTGTTGCGCCTCTGCGCCGAAGAGTAGACATCAGCCATATGATGGTTCTTCGTATATGTAGATGTAGATGATCTGCAAAAGGTTAAAAATTGGCATGTCACTATTTGTGGGCACTACTGAGGATGCAAAACTAGTAAAAGGTAAGTCATTTACACATAATGGTCTTCACTATGGATCACCAAAACATGGGACACAAGATGAAAAAAAGATTAGTGACTGAATTCTTGTTATCACTTCCACTCCTGATCTTCTGTGACCTTGAATCGTGATCAAGTTTGTTTTTTGGGGATTTTAATTACTAGTATTTAGAAACTTTGCATCACATTATGTCTTTAATAGATTTACACATGAAACTGGAAAAGATCACTAAATTGTTTCAAATAATTTATCCTATTAACCAGTCTGCACAAAACATCTAGGTCACTGTTACCCATGATGTATAGGTCCGATTGATAACTTTTTAACGCCGCCACTTGCTCGGCAAGATTTTCAAACACCACGCAGTATAGACGGGTGTCTACAACAACGTCTTGCTGCAAGTCCTTCCCACAAACCATTACTGTCCTGATCAACCTACCATTAACAGTCGTTGAAGCTTCTAACTTGGTGTCTTTCAAGGAGGGCCGTCCACTATTTCCATTTAATGGTACGATTTAGCTATAAGTAGCTTTCAACGATTCTCTGGTCTTTGCCTGCCACAATAACTGGAGTTGAGTAGGGTAAGGCATAACTGACCGGAACTGTTTTTTATTGTCTCGCCTGCGACATATGTATGGGAATGCTCCGGCGGCGGCGGCGTAAACACTTGACATCTTGCTTCATATATTTGTAAGCCCAAGCCATAGGTCCATCAAATTTGGTCCAGAGGTAGCTTATGATGAGTACTTGCCAGTCGGTCACCTGTCACCTGACCTTGACCTCAATTTCACGGTCCAGCGACTACGTTAAAGTTTTTGGGTTACGACAGTTCGTCTGTAACTATGCATGGTAGGATGACAATATTTGGTATGTGATATTTAATGCTATTTACGTAATGCTTATGACGAAATTTATTATCTTTACTGATGCGGAATGCAGGCGAGACATTTTTCTGTGTCCACACTTGTTTTAATCCTAAGTTAACTTCTTTTTTCTTGTTTCTAGGCTGAGGATAATTATGTTGTTTACATTTTGCATAAAAAGAAGGATCACGGATGCAAGCAACCTCAAATCCACCAAATAACGAGCTATCTGGATCTGTCACTGGTTGCTAACATCGCCCAAATAAATAGCTCATCTTCGCTAGCAGAAAACCTTTTCTAATTAACAGATGCATGTGTCACTGGTAGCAAATAAACCTAAAAAAAGGTATCAAACATCACACAAAAAAACTGTCCATGGTAGCAAAGTTCCCAAAAAACAAGCTGAATCTGCCACCGACAGCAAACCTCTCCAAATAACTAGTTGAATTCATCTTTGACAGCAAACCTCGCCCGATCGCCCGAATAATGCATCTGAATCCGACATTGGTAGCAAACCTTGCTCAAATAACCAGCTGGATCCGTCACTTGTAGAAAACCTTGCTTAAATTACCAGCTGGATCCGTCACTTGTAGAAAACCTTGCTTAAATTACCAGCTGGATCCATCACTTGTAGCAAATCGCAAAAATTACCAGCTGCATGGATCCGCCACTGATAGAACACTTTCAACTCGAAACACAAGCTGAATTCATCAGTGCTAGCAAACCTCATCCAAATAACTAGCTGAATCCAGTACTGGTGGCAAACCTAACCCAAATAACCAACCGGATCGTCAATTGTAGATAACCATCCGCCCCAATGGCTCGCTGGTTTCGTCATGTGTAGCAACCTTTCGCTCTAAAAACATCTGGATCTGTCAATTTATGGTTGCAAACCTTCTCATATAAATAACTAGCTGGATCCATCATTGGTAGCAAACCTCCCGTTGCAATAACTAGCTTGATCCATGTGTTTTTTCTGTAACTTTATTTGGTACAGAATTCCAGTAAACCATGAAAATAGTTTATCGTTTTGTAATCAAGGTGCTATCTAATAGAATGTGTTTCTGTGTTATGTAAAGCGGGATTGGAGTTTGGTATTTTAGGGTCAAACTTATCAACGTCGCGCCTAACAGAATGACGTCAATGATAAATTCGTGTCAAGTGCCGATAACAAAGGAAAAAACCTGTTGACATTACATTGTTTTGATATGACAATTACACGTTTTGTTTCCAGAAGGAAGATATAGGCGGACTTTGGTTAAAGAAAATAATATGGCCTCACTATTATATACTTATTACTTGACGACAGGTTACACATAAGACGCTGCGTTTTATTTGATAAATGACATTTGTCACATTATATATATCAATGGCGAAGCCAGTGTCGGAATAATGTGGAAGTTTATTTCTTTTCGAGATTTAGGCCACAATGAGGCCTAGTAAGGGTCCCGGGGGTGGGGGGATCGCTTGAAAAATCGTGAGATATAGCATTTTCGACAAATTGTTTTCTTTTGCCAAAACAAAGATATCTTTTGTAGATTTCGAAAAAGATTTAGACTAATTGAAGCCGCTACAAAAGGATCAATTCGTCGCCCCTACGCAAATCTCCATACTTTTTCAGTGGCAATCTAAATTGTGCTCCCTGTGTCCCATCCCACCCCCTTTTTAGTTGATTGTTTGTTAACTTGCTCTCGTCCTGAATATAACTGAAATACCTCTCACCGGACTTGAATCAATCAATCAATCAATCAATAGTAGAAGTCTTGGCTTCCGAGCTTCGGTCTGTCTGCCACTGTATATATACACAATGATTTAAAACAGGATTAAAGATTATTTTTAATTTTTCGTTTATCGATTAAAATATCAAATAAATGCTTAATGTTAAAACAAAATTTGATCAGATAGTAAACTATCCTTTCATATAAATAGATGTTATTTGTTTTTGTAGTCTGATAACTTTCAATTGTTAAATATACATTTACATGGTATATCCCGAAGTGTTTTAAATGTTAAATATATTGTTAAATTGTATAAATATCCTGTCTAGCGTACACAGTCTTTATGTGTAGGATTATTTACGTTCAGACTTGTGTAGCCAGCTGTTAACGTATTTTATAGGTTTATTGATTTTATGTATTTATTTTCCACATGTCATGACGGAAGATGGATACAGGTATAGTGTTTATATTTCTCAGACTCATTGTATTTTCAATGCAAAACCAGAAATACTCAAATACGAGATCGGCCAACACGGAAGTTGTACCTGCAATATCGTGTATGCACATACTTGTTTTATTGCTTTATTCGTATGATTTGTTATTTATAGAAATTCTCTATATCCATGTAATTTGCAATCTAATTAAAATTAAATCTTTCTCTTGCTCCTCTTTTTTCTATGGTCGCTGCGTGTAGATACGACGCAGCGACCAATAACAAAAAAGGGGGAGCAAGTGAAAGATTCAATTTAAGTTAGATTGGGTAATTTGTATTCCACCCGTTATTCCTCGAACTCTTTAATTTCTTATAAAATATCTCTTCAAAGTGCAAATATTTTACATATGCTGCGTTAGTTATAGACGTATACAATGCGTTAAATACTTGCGTGACTACTATAATAATATATGTTTGGTGAAAAAAGGTAAACAAGCCTCGATTATGCAGTAAGTTAATATTAATTTTATTTGTCTACGTACATTTAATTAATTATCAGGATTTCAACGTAACAGTACATTATCCAGGCGCGGATACAGGATTTCCGAAAAGGGGGGGGGGGCGTAAAAAGGGGATATCGTAAAAGGGGCCTCGAAGTAGTCCTCAGATGTGCATTAACGGCAGGGGGTCTGTGGGCCGCTTAAGACCCCTGAAGCTCTCGAAAAAATAGTGCAAAATCCTGCATTCTCGCACTTTCCAAGCATCAAAATAAATTTATTGAACACAAGGTTTTTATAGTGTTCATTAACCTTTATGTGGTACAGTATACAACAGAGATATCGGAATAACGAATAAGTACCGTTAATGCATTAATTTATGGCGAGGACGAGCGGGGATTACATTTTGCCTTTGGCGCTGGTTGTTAACCCACCCACCCCCCTCTGGATCCGCCACTGTAATAGTCATAAACAAAGGACGTTTCATTTATTTTACAGAATACACAATCATAGGATCCTTCTTACATAACTGAATGTCTTTAAACTCAATTAGATTTACCAGTTTTCAACAAGATCATTGAATCCCTATTGTAAACTTGAATTATTTTTTCCTTTGATTTTACGTTTATAAAATGATTTGAGCTCCGAGATTAGAAACTCGTTCATTAAAAACTTGTTTAAAATAAATCGTTTAAAATAAAATATGTGATGACGTAACTAAACACCATTGGTACAAGTAAGAGATGTTTAAAGATCTTTAAATATTAAGACACATTTGGCTTCTTGGTGATATAACTAAGAATATTTATAAGCATTACGTTAGGACATCAAACTCACGATAAAGTTTCAGGATTACAATGACAATTCCATATAATTATGACTTGTATAGTTCTTCTAGTGTTATGTATGTGCGTGTACGTGAGTGTGTTTGTGTTCATGTTATGCTTGTCAATAAGAAATCATATATTTACTACATAAGGCTATCTTATTTTCGTTGATGTACTTTTTTGTTCTGAATTCAACATATTTCTTAATGATTTGGAGTGGTCATGCTTTAGTAGAACGCGTTAAATAAGGAAACAGTTGAAACGACACCTATTTACAACAATCTCTTGCAGGTGTCAATGAAAAAAGACAATGGTGTTTAACATGGGACCAGTACTTCATGACAGTTGCGCTGGTGTCGGCGGAGAGAAGCAAGGATCCAGTCACACAGGTTTATATTGCATCCATTTCTTTATGTTAAAGGGAAAAGGGGAGGAGAGATGTCGCATCTAACGAAAGGAGCTCAAAGATCCCTCTGAAATAACAAATTCTCTCTCAAATTATTCGAAATGGTAAACCTTGATCAGTTTCCTTGTATTTGCAAATCAATTCGCAACGTAAAATACAGGACGTTTCATTGTTTAAATTATATTATGCTCTAAGGGGTTCAGGTTTTCATGAGGTCTCATTGACAAGATAAACCTTGAGATTAGTGATAATTATCGCTTTGACCCCTTTTCTGTAACTACCACTTTACAATGACACTTCTATTGGTGCCAGTATCACGTGACAACTAGAGCTTGTGCCTGTATCACATTCTGTACCTTTTAGGTTGGGTTCTTTATCGCATTTGGTTCCTGTATCACGTGACACGTCTGTACTTATCAGGTTGGTTCCTGTATCACGTGACACTTCTGTACTTTTCAGGTTTAATGCCTGTATCACGTGACACTTCTGTACTTTTCAGGTTGGTGCCTGTATCACGTGACACTTCTGTACCTTTCAGGTTGGTGCCTGTATTGTGAACCAAGATAACCGGATAGTTGGTACAGGTTATAATGGAATGCCGAATGGCTGCAGTGATGATGATATGCCTTGGGGAAAAGGTTCTGAAAACATACTCAAAACCAAAAAGCTGTATGGTAAACTTTTGTTGTTAAATTTTACATACTAGCGCATTGTATTTAATTTTATATATTAAATTTAGGATTCGGTTACTACACAACGGTCACTGCAGGCAGGGTGTCCTCGACTCCAATCTTAATTGACAAGGATTGCCAGTTTTCCTACCGCAGGTCGGGGGTTCTCTCCGGGTACTCCGGCTTCCTCCCCCAATAAAAACTGGACGCCATGAAATAGCTGAAAAATTGTTGAAAGTGGCGTTAAAACACCATTCAAACAAACAAAAAAAAAAACTACACAACGGTTAATTTACACTGAGTTCAATTTTGTTTTACTAAATAAATGTGCTGCATCCTGCAGTCCAGTATAGAATTAAGTAGAAGGTTGGGAATTTTCTTCTACTTCCTTCCAATATCAACCGTACGCCAAGTTATAGCTGAAAAATTGATGAAAGTGGCGTTACACGCTTTCAAACAAACAAACAAACAAACAAGAAATATATATCTTCTTAAAAAATAAGTAAACTGTATTTGTACACATGGTCATCCTAGAAGTTGAGCTGACCTTGTTTTATCTTGTATACGACAGTATAGGCTACACAGTATTTTACTATTATTACTATTAGAAGGAAAATAATATATATAGGTTACTGTATTCATTTTGACAATTGTCATACAATTTTCATCTTTCATTTCAGTATGTCATGCAGAAATGAACGCTATTGTAAACAAGATATCTGCAGATATACGTGATTGTACCATGTATGTGACACTCTACCCTTGTAACAACTGTGCCAAGATAATAATACAGTCGGGAATTAAACAGGTTGTATATTACGACGATAAAAACCGACACAAAGACGAAGTCAAGGCCTCTCAGTACATGTTTCACAAGGCAGGGATTACAGTAAGGTAAGATTCCCGACACTTCCGTTTTGTATTATTGTTACGGGCATTGGGGTTCCCGGGCAACAGTAATAGTGACCTCTATCCGAGTTCCCATGGGATAATGATTGTGACCTCTTTCCTGTCCCCCGGGAAAAAAAAAGTTACTTCCATCCGGGTGTCGTATCCGAGGAATAATAATTGGCTGTCAGTGTCTGCAGGTTTAAAGTCAGAGTGTTGTATCCGGTTGGGGTATTATTACACGAAGTCAGAAAATATACTAGTATCCGGTTTTGTATTATTACCCTTGACCAGAGATATATATGGTTGTGGTATCTTTACCCGAGACAAGAGTAATGTATCCGGTTGAGGTATTATAACCCGGGACCAGAGAAATGTATCTGGTTTGGTATTGTTACCCGGGACTAGATAAATGTAACCGGTAGTCTCGATCAGACGTATATATTATTGCGTCTGGGATCAACTTATTGTAATTTCGCTACCAATATGTGGAGACAAAACACTCATTCTTTTTTAGGGCCCTTTAGTAGACCAGAAAAATAACGAAACCATGTCTATAATATTATAAAATGACGTCACAGTAAGATTTTTTCTAGATTGTGCATACCAATACTATTTGTTTAATTAATTGATAAAGTAATATTTTATAAAAACATTCAAATGTAAACTTCAATACAATTTTTTATACACTTCTCGACATGAACGGAAGTAATTTTTTAGATAAAAGTACCATCCAATCAAAAACTTTCGACAATTTTTGGGCGTAATGATTACGAGTTCAATATAGAGATGAATCCAGACACACACATGCAACAAAAAAAATTTTGATGCAAACAGCAGTTCGCCGCCGATTTGTTTACGGGATGCATTTTAAAGCATGTTTATATGCCTACGTTACAGAAGTTATTTTTTATGTTCTTTGCAATTATGTTGTACTGCGTCAAAGCTTTAAGTTAATATTTTGTTCAAATTATACATTAACAGCATATACTTTAGACCAAATACTGTGTTTTTCTTAGAGGCTGTATTATGTATAATCAAACGTTTCGAACCTTGTGTTTTTCTCTCTGTTTGCATTTGCTTAAATGCAAAATACATATCATCTCGACAATATGGCAATTAGAGAAAATAGTCTCAATTTTTAGATTGGATTAAACAATTGTACATTTACGAAGACCAGAAGAATATATAAACACAGTCAAGTTGTTTTTATATAATATAAAAGCTTGTGTAGCAGACATCTCAGGTTTTCAATCGAACAAAAACACACAATTTCTAAGGACTATCTAATGAACATTAGCTTAGAAAGAATCGCAATTTCTAAACATAAGGCATTTTAACTTTTTCCCCCATAAGGTTCTATGTAAAGCTAAGTTCTGCTGTTGTGGCTAATTTGAATTGCCGATTTCTAAATTTGCGCACATGTAATCTTTTGTCGTATATTAAATCACAAATATACTTGAATTAAAACTAATATTTAAGTTGTTCAATTAAATTATTGACATAACATTATATATTGAATCTTACAAATGCGGCATACTCCGGAATTGTATAGACAAAATTGCCTTTTATTCTGGTTTCCGATTTTTCAAACCTACGCTCTTCGATAGAACTATCACCGAATTATACAGTACCAGGATAAAAATGGTCTCCCTCTATTATTAACTTCCGTAAATAGAATACCAACAAAATTTATTATAACATGAAACTTTGATATTACCCAAGCATTTTTGCAGTCGAAATTTAACTATCATCTTGTTTTTTCACTCAAGTTAAATGATTGACATTCTTGTAGCAAATTTCTGTTCATTTATGGTAACTAAGTGTACTTAGAAATATTTTCTCCTTCATCCATCGCAACGAAAGTGAATACAAATAATTAACGCGTCTGGATGATCGAGACTATCTGGTTGTGGTATCATTGCCCGGGACCAGATTAATGTATCGTTTGAGGTATTATATCCCTGACCAGAGTGATGCTTCCGGTTGTTGTATTATTATAGGCCGAATTTTACTGCCGGTATAAAAAGCGAGGGTACGATTATTCGTTTTACTATTATTAAAGTGAACCAGAGTTATGTATCTAAATGTACATGTAGTAGTTTTGCCGTAACCAGGGCAATGCATATGGTTACAACGTGAATTTATCTCGACGTGTAACTTTTAGTTTTAACATATTTTATCGTCGAAAGGACAAATGAATTGCTCACAAGTTATAACGACTTACACAGTACTTTATACAAATACACAAGATGACATTAAGAACATACAACAAACAAGTACAAGTATGAAATAACATTTATAAACATACAAACAAAGAGAATATACAATTTTAAATGGTTCACGAATACACATATTAAAAATTGTGTTGTTATATAAAACAATTCACAAAACGTATGCCCTTTTGTAAAATAAACACTTTAAAAATCAATTCATTATCTTGAGTATTATCACTGAGTACAGATAATCAGAATAAAATGACTTAAATTGATACCACAATGATAGGCTTAACAAGACTAAAACGGTAAATACTCTGATTTAACTGAAGGACATTCTAGAAAAACGTTATTGCATCTTCCAATGAATATTTACAAAGACAGTCACGTGTATAACTTTCAGCTATCTATAAACTTGTGATCTGGAATAGATTTTATGTCAAGTCTCCAATTATAGCTAATGTCCAACCTTCCGGTTTCTGTAGAATTGTGGAATGGGATGAAAAACTTGGCATATAATTTAATGTTATCATATTGACCTACTTGACTTAAGCCTTTTTAATCCAGGGAAGCGCATAGGCCTTCAATTTTACTCCTTCATCTCTGTTCTGTGCCAGTTTGTCCAGGTCTTGCCACTTGTATACATTTGCTCTTATTTCGTCTGCTACAATTCTCTGCCAGGTGTTCTTTGGCCTTCCTCTTTTTCTTTAACCTTGAGTGTTCCATTGCAGGACATATCTGTTATCATATTACATGAATGTAATAATTTATACACCATATTTTGTATTTGTAGAAAGTATGAGCCGACCACGACATATTTGTCCATAGGACCTCTAAAAAGTAAACTCTAAACATCGAGGTCGTCAAAAGATGCTGCGTGAACTATAGCGGAAATATAAGCAAATACGAACCTGTCATGAAAAGCGATGGAAGCGTTAGTTTAGACCATGTGTCAGCTTGCAATCAAAATAATATATTCATGGCTTCATTAGGTCATTGTTTAACTGGTGTGCGTTTGAAAAAAGTGTCGAATAAAGAAAAAAATACGAAGGAACACAGGAGTATTATCACACACAATTTGTTCGAGTGACATTTTGATTTCAAGAGTTTACAAATGCCCGACGCTTGTTTCAAAGTTTGTATCATGGCATATTTATAAAAATCGTGTCATTGCTTTTATACATATATTTCATGTAAGAAATATATTACGACTATTTATTTCCTTAGCCAATTGTTGGTCCTGTTATGACTTAGCCCACTTTAGACTATATGTAAATAATTATTTATGGCGTGTTTTGATATACATGTACATGTAAAATCATATTTTTACCTTTGATGAATTCAACCGCCGCTTTTAGCAATTGTTTAGTTTTATAAAAGCGTGCACTTTTTGTTGGCGGAATGAAGCGAGAATGGCATTATATTTTAGTAAGAGAAAGAAAAATGGTTGTATTGAAATTGCTGATCAAAAGCTAACTGGCAAAAATCAGGATTTACAGCTTAAAAAAAGACTTTCAATATACTGGTAATTAGGTGGTTTTACTATGTATTTAAAGCATGGTAATGATATGGTAAATATTTTATCAATTATGGATACTCAGACCTTCGAATATCCCACCTCTACGAAAAGTAACCTCAATCCTAACAATGATATTTTTGTATATGATGACACCAATAAATGTACGATTTTTAGCGAATTTTTTGCCAAATGAACAAAATGTCGTTCCTAACTTTGATAACACAGCCGGAAATTGCATTGTGATAATTAAGGAAAAAAAGTTGTCATTGACACAGCATCGTCATCCGTATGTTGTATATGTCCGGATGTACCACAAGGATCTGTATTAGGGCCCTTACTATTAATCATCTTTATTAATGATATTTCAAACCATTAACTACATTACGCATGTTATTTGCTGACGTTTAACTACTTAGATCAAGATAAAAACAAATCAAGACTGTAATTGATCGAGATCTTAATGAGTTGGATGAATGGTCAAAACGTTGGTGCATGTTATATAAGCCTGATAAAATTAAGATCGTGGTTTGTATCAAGTGCTGAAATACCTTACATTACATTTTAGAATGAATGGCGTCACAAAACCGATTGTCAGCTGTCATAAACACTTAATGGTTACATTTAGTATTGATGCTAAATTGAAAACGCATGTTGAAAACATTATAATGAATGTTAAGAAACATTTAAATGTTCTGAGAAAACTCAAATATCAATTAAGTCGAAAGAAATAAAAACATCTTTCGTAATTATATATGCGACCATTTTCTGAATACGCGGCTAAGGTATGGCATAATTGTGGTGGCAACTCTTCTAAACCTAACTCTAGTCAGAAGGAGCTAGAATGGTTTTGTGTTTGTTTGAATGGTGTTTTAACGCCACTTTCAGCAATTTTTCAGCTATTTCATGGCGTCCAGTTTTTATTGGAGGAGGAAGCCGGAGTACCCGGGAACCTTTAGCGGAAAGAAGATCGAAAAGAAAATTTCAAATGTTTGATACAATACAAAATTAGAATACTCGTCAAAACTTAAGTAGAGTCGTTTCTCCTAAAGTTCAAAGCCTAAGCTCTTATATGTTGATGACATAATATTACCATTCTGTAGACGTTCCTTAGCTTATTAATAATTTTTTCCAGCAACAATTGGGTAATGGAATAGAATTGATCCTAATATAAAAAATGTTAATTCTTTTTGGGTCTTTAAACATGTTTTAAGGAGAGACTCTGTTTTGCGGAGAGTGCAAAGACACTAGGAATGTGGCCACCAAAAAATATACATAATATTAACACAATTAAGATTCTCATCATCCTTTCTTAATTAAGAATTGTATAGATCATACCTCATTTCAAATCCATCATATAGATGCGGTTTTCGTACTAAAGATACAAACCACTTTTTCTTTCACCATCCCTTTTTAATTACCAAAGATTGCTTTACATACCCTTACATTTTGCAATTTAGAACTTTCTTGTGAACAAAAAGCAAGTAGTTTTAAAGAAATGTTTGAAATGTATGCTGAGAGAGCCAACAATATTTTAATTGTGTGATGTAGTGATAAAAGGCGAACCAAAATATCTTCAGTCACTATTGACGTTGCCTTTGCTTATGATTTTTTTCCATGTATGTTTATTCAAAATGTGTTCATGTTCTTGTATCTAGTGATTTATTTTGTTCTAGTATATGTATATACTTTTATTGCGGAGATTATTTTCTAAGTATTTATCGTCCAATCCATTTAGTTATTAACAAATAAAATACGTTTTAAAATTAAGAAATAAATAATAAAATGAAAGGTTTTAAGATATATAATTTGGTTTTCGATTTTTGTTGACCATGTATACATGTACAAAAGCTTCCTCTCAATAAAAGCTATATTAAAATAGTTTCACTATTAGGTTTGTATGAGTTGTTTCCAATATGTCTTAGAAACGGGCAAAAAGTGGCCATTCAAATCAGCAAAATAATTGGTTGCAACGAGTTACAACTTTAAGCCCTCCATCCCACTTAAAACCTGGGCATGTTGTTTACATTTATTTAATCATAACAACAGACTCGTAGAAGTTAGTATGTTACTCTGTCATCTGTACAAGATTCACAGCAATATATGTCCTATTGTGTTTACTTTATACTGTTCAGTTTCTGGGTAAAATTTGGCGACATATAAAACTACAACGCAAACTGATATATATGTGTTATATTAGACATATAAAAATGGCATTAGTGAATAGACGAAGGATGCTGCGCGCGGTTTCTTTTCGTTTTTTAAATTTGTTTCACATACTCTGTTCATACTTATTACTTGCATATTAATAATGGATTATGTTTCCGTATTGATTGCTGGCCATTTTCGGGCTAAGTACCAGTTTCTCCGGCTGACATTATTGACTAACAGAAATAACACTCTACAGGTCAACACTGTTGAATGTGGTTTGGCTAATGCAGTTAGAGATATGGCGGATAGTAACTGGAAAAGGGAGATAAAATCTTGTAATATTTGGAAACATAAATCTCGTGTGAAGTCAACAAAAATTGGGTCTGCTCAAAACATAATTAACATTCATTAATTAGTTGTACTTTTCATGTTTCTACCAAATTGTAATACATTGTATAAACATTGTAATAAGATGCAGATGGAAAATCCCACGCAAGGCCAGTACTATTCAAACAACTATACACTCTGCATGCAGAGGCAGCATTCTCTTGTTTACGTATATAAGGCTGTTTTTTAAACTGTTTTCAAAGCATATGAAAGACAGTACAGCAACTTGGTCTTAATGAGCAGCGCAAGAACAACCCAGCACTAAGTCGACATGACAGACGAGCTTCTGCCTTATCTTTGGTACCGCTTGACCAAGTTGAAAATGTTTGGTTTCAAGCTCTAGATGACTACCAAACAGATGACAGTAAGGTTACTAACAACGCTTATTTTGCAGAGAAATGGTTGGAAACAGAGGTTGACAGATTGAATCACTGCTGCACTGTTGGGCCTAGAACAACAAACCACATGGATGGCTGGCACCACAAACTGAACATTCAGCTACATAGAAGAATAGAATACACCCGAACATTTTCCTCCTGATACAGAAACTGTAAAACACAGGCGGCCACAGAAACAGCGTTAGTGCATTACGCTGCTGACGAACGACGAAAACTTACATATCGCACAATTGACAGCAGACTAGAAAAGTTCAAACAGAGATTTCAACAAGAACAGATTGACGTGTATCATTATACTGATGCAGCGTTACACCTATTAAAGCTGGATTGACAGTATAATATTTGTATACAGTAGTGCTAATTTTATACGAATATTATAGTGATAAAATTTGTAGCATAATGCTAGTTATTTTATCTATTAAAATTAATTCACACATTAATACAGTATTTTTGTTATATATTACTAAAGTCACAATTTCACATTCCTTTCATGCATAATTTCATATGCACTTTAAATTATTATTAAATTCAGGTAATCAATTCAGTCATATGTTTCATATGCCACACGATCCAAGCTGTAATTAAAATTACTTAATTACCTTTGATCTCATTTATCCACTTTATAAATTTCTACCTGTAGTACTTTTTATTATCAAAAGTTGTATAAACGGGAACGAACCAATTAATGAACCGTGCTTGTTGTGTTGATTTTTGTTATTTTATTAAATAAAGTGTATCATGTCTATAACTTCTTTGTCACTCTATAAATACCACATTTCACCAATATTGTCTGCAATAGTAGAAAAAAAGAGTTAAGTATGCTAGATACATCCTGTGTGCGATTAGTTATTTAATTATCCTCACAAAGAATAATTTGTTGACCTTCAAAATGACCATTTTTGGAGAAAAAAAAGGTTTAACTGTTTTCCAAAAGCTGCAGACATTTTTACACCTCCAAAGCAGCGTTTCATGAAATAGGATTTCATCGAAATGTTTTTTTAGTTTTGTGACCGAAATTTGCTGCTTTCTATACTTTTCCCAATTTTTAGAGTTGCAACTTTTGTGTATTGTGAATTCTAGTAATACATATGCTTGCGGTATATGCAGCTCACTTTTCATACAGGGAAGAGAATTTTTATGGTATGTCTAGTTTTTAATGGTGCATGTTTATCAAGTTAAATGCATTTTGGTATAGAATATATGCATCATTTGCCTCATTTACTCGAGTTAACTGTGTAAATATTATGATAGTCATCATTAAAAGATCAAATTATTACTTGCATCACCACAAGTTTTATAACTTATGTATATTATCTTTTCCTGTCTTTGATTTGGAACTTCACCTTTTACAGTAACTGCAATGAAATTATTTACTTTGCCACAACAGTCGCACCATTATACTTTATGATTTTTCCTCACTTTTATATTACAGAAAGTACAAGGATGTTTGATAGGTTGACCAATCAGAATTCTTATTGATTGTTAAAAGTGTTAAAAAATACATACACAATGTAAATGTAAAGAAAATATTCAACACCATGTATACAAGCACATTCAAGCACTAGCTCGGATAAAAATATAAAACATAATAGATGTTACAAAAGAAAGGATAAAACTGATTTTCAAATACGCATGTAAAAGCAGCTGACAACGTATATAAAATACATCAGAATTCCTATGTAACTAAAACTGAAAATGTTTAGAACCCTAACATTATTATTAAATTGTTTTATTGATAGCTAATTTTCACGTCATTTTCGTTTATGTACATTACTTGGGATATATGTATAGCAGTTTAATTTAAATTAACTTATTAACATTTTTTCAGTTTGTATTTTCTTGACAAATTAATAATATTCCAGTATGCAAAAAATACTGTATTAATAGTGATATTTTTAAGTTATAATTTTGACATTGACACTTTTAAACTACAATTAAAAAATCTTTGCCACAAGAAAATGAGAAAATGTTGAAAACATGTATGTTTGTATGTAACATCCTTAACTAATATATCTTTTTAAATACTTTCAAGTAGAAATAAGGTAAATTTACAATAGAATCATTTCAATGTTTCGAATAATCATAGACTGTTTTTTGTGTAAATACAATTTCAATTTTAAGTCGCATGCTGAAATGTTAAAGAAGCCGGCGAAGCCAGCTGCTGTTTGGCACCCATTATGGTTTTTAAGTTTGGGGAGATTCCAAACGCTTTAGGTTAAATTGAGCTAAATTTTGCATTCTGACAGTTTGCAGGGACCTAATTCCATCTTTCAAAATGCTACCTTCTGTGAGTACATTTCAGGTTTATTTACCAAAATTTCACCATGTGGGTTACATAAAAATCTGTAAGTCGTAACTCTTGTAGTTATTTTCTTATCATTGTTTTAGTTCTCATTTCAATTATATGTCATTATTACATCTATTATAGTTAATTAAAACAAATCCAGACAGGATACTGTCAAGTTGCTTTGTTGTCAAAATTTAACTTTCGTAAATTTATTCAATTTGTCTGAAACTATAAAATTATATCTTTCTAAGTATTTGGAGATGGCAATTTTTACCCATAATTTATTTAGAGCGACCAATCATTTACCGAAAAATTTAGATTCTGCAGATACGCTTTTACATCCTGGTGGATTATGGTAAACACACCTTTTTACATTATGGTCCCTTTGTCACTAATAAGAGTTGAAGATTTGTAAGATTTTTTTCAGATATATTTTTGATCATATATAAAGATTTTTTAAAAGTGTCAATAAGTAGGTCAAAATATACTGGCATACTCAAAAGGAAAAAATCCAAGAAATTACAAAGCCAAAACACAGAAAGCAAAAGACGCCAACACCATACAACAACATATCTAAACAAAGGAATGATATAAGTTGATAGGTTAGGATTTCGTGATGAGCCGGTGCCACCTACCATGTTACCTTGTCCTAAGTAACAGTCCGCTTAGCCAGGGTCACCCATCATGTTACTTGGAAACAGTCAGGACTTCCTGCTAAACCAGTGTTACTATAATAAAGTGTTATAATAGTCGAGTTTCAGTACTTAATTAAATACATTAGTTTATGTTATAGACTATCCAGGAGATTATTGAATACATTATTTCATTTTTTTAACCAAGCAAAGACTTGAGATTTAGAATCAAAATTTGTGCATTGTTTATTGTGGTACACTTTTCACAATTGTATCTTCTTCTCTAGAAATACTGGACATCAATCAAATCGCTCAAAGTAATTGAAGGTATGGGGGTTCAATTTTTTTCACATAAAGGGCCACCCTCTTCAAATAATTTTTTCAGGATAAAGTAAGTTTTTACTAACTTTAAAGTGTTTTGTCCATATCATAGTTCCATATAGTCATAATCAGTTTGTTTATCTATAAAACTTTAATACAATCAATATCTCCAGTACAATCAATATCTCCGAGTATGAACTTTTGGGTACAAACAGTTTACATTTGATTGCAGTTGTTTAAGTCAAGTAAAAAATATTGTTCAAACTCAGAATCAAAATAACAAATGATCTATTTTTTTTAATTACTCACTGACTTTATTTAAATCACCTGGTATCATACAATCTCCAAAACAATTAAGGACAGAGAAAATCTGAAAGATGGGAAACAGTTTTTCAGAGAAAAAAATTGACAAATGCTAATATGAGTTATTGCCATTCTATCTGCCAATTCTGGCATACTCATAAGTTACTGTTAATGGGCACTGATGAATATGCAAAAACTAGCAAAAGGTAAGTCATTGACACATAAGAGTATTTACCACGGACCCATAAACCATGCGAAACAAAATCTCCTTTACAACTACTTCATAAAGCAAGTTCTCCTTTCCACGGACCATTACTGTCCAGATCAAGCTACTTAGTATCATTCAATTAAGGTTGTCCACTATTTCCTTTTAGGGCTAGGATTAAATTATTTAATGATTCTTCTGACGGCCAGCAATGGCCATCAAATTCAAAAGCTTAATCTCTAGGCGCACACAGACCTGCATTTTCTCGCCTTTTTTTAACTTGTATTTATCTTATTCGCTAATTTCTAATTCAACTGTAATAATTCTTCACATTGCACAAAAGTCAAGTGTGACTAACACGACGCATGCTTAAGATGAAGGTGTAAAAATCAACCGATCAAAGGAAGACACTCCGACGAGAAACCCATCTAAATCCCGTCTTAGGTGCCAAACCTTCTTGCAGAAATATTCCGCTCTGGTAGATAATTATCCTTAAAAATAAAAACAAAAAATATAATCATCACGTAACAATTAATTAATAATTAATGTAAAAAGAAGGCATTAGTTCATCATATCAGAAAACGGAATTCCACTAAACAAGGAAGATAGATTTATCGTTTTGTAATCAAGGCATTATCTGATGAATGTGTTTCTGTGCTACATAGAGCGGGAATTCGTGTCTTAGGGTCAAATAATTATCTATGACGGCCTTACAGTATGACGTCAATGAGATGTTCATGTCAACTGTTGATAACTTTTTTTGACATTACATTGTTGTTATATGATTACTCGTCTTGTTTTGAGAGGATGATGTAGGTGTCATATGGGTAAATAAAACAGAATGGTTGCAGTAAATTTATTTCGTCACGACAGGGGACAATAAGATGTTACTTTTCATTTCATGACCGTTGTCACATTAGGTTATATTTAATTGTTTTTTCTTTTAACTAGAAAGTTATTACAGAGTTAAGAGATATTTGGTGTATTTTATCACATAAGCATGTCAGATACGTGTTGTTAAGACATATACATTGATGTTATTTTAAGTATCAAATATTAATATTCATTCATGCAGTATATCTTCAATGAGAGTATGATTACTTCTCATTTTTATCAAAATCGATAAAGTAGTTGAACGGCATGGCTATTTTTACTGATTGAAATGACCAATTTTGAAACGCACAGTTTTGAATTCCTGCTAAGACTAAAAAAACTGCTCTAAAACAGAATACGATAGGATTCTTACATAATTTTTAACTGTTAAAACCCTTCATTAAATACACATAGAAGACGTTCCATGCATATTAAAGCCTTAAAACATGCTTCAATGTACATTAAAAGTTAACACTTTGCCTTTCCGTGTAGTATAAACGGTAGATACCAGCCTAACAAAAAGGTTGAGTTGCCAGATTTTTTAAATGTACACTGTCGATCGTATCATACATTACATAATATTTACATGTCTGATGGTTTACTGCACACGTATCAGTTTACAAACTGATTTCATTGAATCATTGATTTTGTGTATTTAATTTTGCATGTCTTGACAGAAGATGGACAGAGGTATAGTGTTTCGTTTTCTGAGATTTTCATTGCTTTTTATTGTAAACACACGACATCAGGAGACATGGAAGCATTCGCATTATAGTATGGGTTGTATATACATAAATTGTCTTATTCTGAAAATTTGTTTGACTTTCGGCGTAAGTATCTCAATATCGCAAAAATGCGATATATTTATCGCATATCTCTATTACCTCTATTAAGTGCATCCTGGTTTTTACTATTATAACATTTATAAAGTACAATATAATCGTGTCCCTAAAATTGGTTAGAGACAAACATCCCGTAATGTGAAAATACGACACAATCCTACAAAAACAGCATTGAAATTTCGTTGTTCGATGATGCAGGATTAGTTACTTGTTTTTAATGAGTCTGACAATTGAAAACTGATGAATATGATACCGACTACCATTAAGACAATTTAAGAAACTACACACAAGTAATAAAATACAATATCATACATGTTAGCATTTAATTTCTACATGAACCAATAGTTGAAAATATGATATATACTGATAAATACTGAAATAAATCCACGAGTTTTGCTGTGTACACCACATATATGGATCACAACGAAATCTATTGAAAACGAAGTTAGCGTTGTTCAGATTGTGACCCTTCAAGATATGGAAACTCTCTCGCTTTCTTGTGGCAGATAGGAGAACCCCCAACCCTCGATAGGTGATGTGAGTTTACAATACTGAAAGTTTATTCGCGGAACAAACTCTTGACAGATTAAGAAATTTTATAGATGTCAAAAAGAGTTGGCTCAATGACCCTGTTCTGTTTTTTTTTATAATTTACAAACAATCCACACCTTTTACCTGGCAGACAATAAAGTCCCCACTGACGTGTTGTTTCCCCAGGCAGTTACTATGAAGTCCCCACTGACAAGTGTTGTTACCCTACTTGATTTATTGTTTCTTTGCTTTGACACGACTGTTGCTGAAATACTTAGAGAATACGCATGATCAACTGTCCATTGTTATGTTGGTTCCGTTTATTATTTTAGTCTAACGGAAGTAAAATTAAAAGGATCCAATAGTCGATTGCGAATGATAAATAGGAAATATGAAATGAGAAATTTTAAAATTAGAAAAAAGCGAACTACATGTAAAAATGATACTAAACATATGCAACATATTTCTTAATGACTTGCAGCGTTGAATAAGAAAACATATAGTCGTTGAAATGACACCTATTAACAGCAATCTATTTCAGGCGCCAATGAAAAAAGACAATGGTGTTTAACATGGGACCAGTACTTCATGACAGTTGCGCTGGAGACCGCACAGAGAAGTAAGGATCCAGTCACACAGGTTGGTGTAGCATTTATGGTTTTTATGTACAGGCAAAGGTTGGGGTGGGATAGGGAGAGAAATCCCATCTAACGATGGTAGATGAAAATAGACGAAAAGAGCCTCAGAATTCTTTCTACATAATCATGTTTTTGTATTAAAACTGTTCATGGGGTTTCATTGACTGGATAACCCGTGGGTTTAGAATAGTAATTCTCTAATTTTGACCTAATATTTCAACCGCTTGACCGGTGTGGGAAAAATTTCTCGTCACTAGTGAATTTGTTGTTCTCAGCAGTTGATTGGTTAAAAATAATAACGTCACAATAAGAACTCATGACGTCATAAACAAAACACCTTCCATTTACCGCTTATTCTAGGCATGAACGTAAAATTGGGATTGGGAGAATTTGTACTTCGTTTCGCAAATTTACTACTTTTTAAAATTAGAGAAACAGAATCTTACATTAGTACTCTTGGATTATTGGATTTCTCCAATCTCGATAGTTAAATTATGGAAATTTAAGTCCCCGCCAAGGCTCGGACTTAAAATGCCATAATTTAACTATCTCGATTGGAGAAATCCGATAATCAACTCGTACCAATGTAAGAGCCTATATTTATCTATCACTATACAATGACACTCTAAGTATGGCATGTCTGTACCATTTAAGGTAGTGTCTGTATCACATGACACTTGAGGCACGTCAATACCTTTAAGGTTGTTGTCTGGATACAATGACAAGTAATTCATAGACACATCTGTACTTTTCTGTTTTGTACCTGTATCTCAAGAAACATCAGTACCTTTTAGATTGATACCTGTATCAAGTGACATTTCAGGTTGGTGCCTATATCACGTGACACTTCTATACCTTTCAGGTTGGTGGCTGTATCACATGACATTTCAGGTTGTTGGCTTTATCACATGACATTTCAGATTGGTTTCCATATCACATGGCACTTTAGAACCTTTCAAGTAAGTGCCTGCATCACGTGACTTATGCACCTTTAAGGTTGTTGCCTATATGCCAAGACACTTCAGGTAGGTGCCTGTATCACGTTGCCATTCTGTACCTTTCAGGTTAGGGGTTGTGCCACGTGACACTTCTATAGCTTACAGGTTGTTGCCTGTATCTCCTGACACTTGTTAATTTCAGGTTGGTGCCTGTAATACATGACACTTCCGGTTGATGGCTGTATCAGGTGACACTTCAGTACGGTTTAGGTTGGTGCCTGTATCACGTGACACTTCAGTACGGTTTAGGTTGGTGCCTGTATCACGTGACACTTCTGAACCTTTTAGATTGGCGCCTCTCGCTTGACACTACTCAACCTTTTTGGTTGGTGCATGTAAAACATGACACTTTAGGCTGGTGCCTGTATCACGTGACACTTCTGTATTTTTTAGGTTGGTGCCTGTATCACGTGATACTTTTGTATCTTTCAGGTTGGTGTATCACATGACATTTCAGGTTGGGGCTTATCTGGTGCCTGTATCACATGCCACTTCAGTACCTTTCAGGTTGGTGCCTGTATCACGTTACACTTTTGAACATTTCGGGTCAGTGCCTGTATCACACGACATTTCAGGTTGGGGCTTATTTGGTGCCTTTATCACACGACACTTCAGTACCTTTCAGGTTTGTGCCTCTATCCCGTGACACTTTGTACATTTCAGGTTAGTTTCGGGATCATATGACACTCTGTACCTTTCAGGTTGGTGCCACTACTAGACCTCAGTACCTTTCAGTTTAGTGCATGTATCACATGACATTTATGTTTCTTTCGGGTCGGTGCCTGTATTACTTCATATCTGTACCTTTAAGTTTTTTTCCTGTATCACCTGAATGTTTTGTACCTTTCAGGTTGGTGCCTGTATAGCGAACCACGATAACCGGATAGTGAGTACTGGTTATAATAGGATGCCGAATGGATGCAGTGATGATGATATGCCTTGGGGAAAAGGTTCCAAAAATATACTTAAAAACAAAAAGCTATATGGTAAACCGATGTTGTTTAAATTAACATACTAGTTAGTACATTACATTTATTTGTTTAGCCTTAATTTAAGATTTTTACTTTGTATTCGGCAACTATACAGCGGTAAATATCGAAGTAACCAATTTGCTTTAGTTCTAGTTTGTTTATGCATCCTACATTAGAGTTGAAATAATTAGGTTTGTGAAATTTCTGCTGGTATTCCGGCTTTCTCTCAATATTTCTCCCAATATATGACAAGTTAAACACGAAAAATTGCTGAAATATACAATACATTGTTGGTGTTTGAAAAGTGTTTGACGCCACGTCAAACACTTATCAAACAACAACAATGTATTGTTTTTAATGTTATTTGTACGCATAGTCAAGTAAAGGATTAAAGGTTACAAAGTATTTTCTAGAACATTATTATTACAAGGAAAGTAATATATATGCATAGGTTACTGTATTATCTTTGACAATGGTCTGACAATTATTATGAAATTTGTATTTTGATTTCAGTATGTCACGCAGAAATGAACGCAGTTGTAAACAAGATATCGACAGACATGCGTGATTGTATTATTTATGTCACGCTCTATCCGTTTAACAACTGTGCCAATGTAATAATACAGTCTGGAATTAAAGAGGTTGTATATTACGACGATAAAAACAGACACAAAGACGAAGTCAAGGCCTCTCAGTACTTGTTTCAGAAGGCAGGAATTACAGTAAGGTAAGATTACCGACACTTCCGGAAGTATTAATACCCGAAGTAAAGGTAATGTATTACGTTGTCGTACTATTATACGGGACTATTCTCAAATACCCAGTCGCATATAGTTGCGTCTGGGATCACGTTGTTGTATTTAATAGGTGCACATAAAACAATCATTCTTTTTTAGGGTTCTATATTTAAACCAGAAAAACCATGCAATCATGTTAACACTTCTAAAATGACGCCACATAGTGCATCTCTCTTGAATGTGAAATAATAATAATTGTTTAATTTTTTGATAAATTAATATTAATAAAATATTCAAATGTAAACTTTGGTACAGTTTTTTATACACTTGTTCGTATTAGCGGAAGTAATGTTTTAGTACAACAAAAATATCATCCAATAAAATTCTTACGCCTAGTTTAAGGCACACTGATAACCATTTTAATATAAAGATGAATCCATATTTTAAAATACTATATTAGAGTGTCTTGATAATTGAGAACAACCCCAAATCTTCGCAACAGAGGCTACATCTCTTCCTTCGTCAGAATTTAACTCTGCAACACAAGGAATTTAAATTCCTCCCATATAAATGATTGCATGTTTTTAATAGCATTACATCCTTATTAAACACACTGATATAGGTTAAATAAACTATAAGCAGAGATAATCGTTTAAATTGTTAAAGTGAATTATATCTCTTATTCAATTACCGGAAAAAACAAATATGTCAATATAATTTACTTTTTAAAATTCAAAATCAAATTCCCTATGTTCAAACAATAAGCAGGCAGCGTACAAGACTGAAATCTTGACCGTTTAGTAGTCGGCGATACCAGAGGCGATAACCTCGGCCTAGTGTTGCGGAGTCATCCTCACAAGTCAGGGTTTCTGTGTCCACATGTGTCCACGAACCCCTGACAAACTTAGCTAGGAATTTCCCGGGCTAGAAGTCACTATTTTGATTGGCTACATCGTGCCTTAATGTAGCCAATCAAAAGCTCGCTTTCATTCACGACTTGGTTAGGGGATATCCCGATGTCGATTGTAAATATACCAAACGGATGTGTTGCGTAGACCATGTGAAAATCAGTGTATTTTGTACAATAGTGTTAATAGTTTGTTATTATCGTGTTATTATTTAGTTGCGTTACGTTTTCTTCACACTCCAAAATGAGTAAGAATGACTACTGCCAAACACTTGCTTCTTTCAAGCAATTTCATTAGTTGATATTTTAAAGGATTGACGTCATACGAAAATCTTCTAGCCCGGGAATTCCCTAGCTAAGTTTGTCAGGGGTTCGTGGTAACATGTGGACACAGAAACCCTGACTTGTGAGGATGTTGCGGAGTATGGAACGGAGCGGATATGACCTCAGCTCCTAACCCACCCATGATCAGATTAATGTATTCGCTCGCGGTATTCTTAACCGGGACCATAGTAACGTATCCGGTAGTGGTATTATTAACAGGAACGGAGTAATGTATTTAAATGTGGAATTTCTGCCGTCGCCAGGGTAGGAAATACATTTTTCTTGACGTGTAGCTTTAAGTTTTAACAAAATTTATTGTGTAAAGCACTAGATTGGACACTTATAATACTTCTCCAACACAGTAAATATAAATACACAAAGTGATTAAGAATTAAAGATCAACTGTTCGGTTGAACATTTGAGGGTCTTTCTACATTAATTTTAATTTTGTATTACATGATGACATTTAAAATAATCAACTTTTTGCAAAATGTTATAAGTTTGCTATAAATATTTAAAATAGAAATTATTATATATTATTTGCTACAGATTGGCATTCTAAGAGAGATAACTCTGATAAAAGTTTGATACAACTCTTAATTTACTCGTAATTATTAATAGAACATTTTAGGACGAAAATAATTTCAATATCTTTAAAAATAGCAAAGGTCAAAAACTAGTACGTGACCTTGACCCAGACAAGTTTTCAAGGTCAAAGGGCATGAGGGTCTATGGTGAAGACCCCATGCCTCTATCATTAATAGTTAATGAGTTACAAGTGAAAAACCAATCAGTTACATATATAATGGGAGATAACTCCTATAAAATGAAGTCAAATCCTTTCTCTGTAAATGTAACAAAGTTGCTCCTTTAAAAGACCAACATTTTGCACCCTTTACTTTCCCTTTATCATTAATAGTTAATGAGTAACATGTAAAAAAACCAATCAGTTACATATATATTGGGAGATAACTCCTATAAAATGAAGTCAAATCCTTTCCCTATAAATGTAACAAAGTTGCTCCTTTAAAAGACAAACATGTTGTACTCTTTAGTTTCCGTTTATCATTAATAGTTAATGAGTAACATGTAAAAAACCAATCAGTTACATATATAATGGGAGATAACTCCTATAAAATGAAGTCAAATCCTTTCCCTATAAATGTAACAAAGTTGCTCCTTTAAAAGATCAACATTTTGCACTCTTTACTTTCCCTTTATCATTAATAGGTAATGAGTTACATATGAAAAACTAATAAATTACAAATATAATGGGAGATAACTCCTATAGGATGACTTCAAATCCTTTTCCTGTAAATGTTACAAAGTTGCTCCTTTAAGAGATCAACATTTTGCACTCTTTTGTTTCCCTCTATCATTCATAGTTTATGAGTACCATGTGAAAAACCAATCAGTTACATATATAATGGGAGATAACTCCTATAAAATGAAGTCAAATTACTTCCCTCCAAATGTGACAAAGTTGCGTCTTACTAAGACGAATATTTTACTCTCAATAAGTGTTTATCTATCTTTTACCGTTTCAAGGAGTAGCGGACACAAGCAAATGTCAAAATTTAGAACGTGACCTTGACCTTTGACCTTGTGTCCGTTTTCAAGGTCAAAGGTCATGATGGTCTAAAGTGAAGACCCCAGGCCTCTATCTCTTTTAGTTGCTGAGATTTGTTTGAACATCACTTACTACTTTTATTTAAAGGGAGATAACTCCTATAACATGTCGTCAGAACCCTTCAATCAATCTGTCCCAAAGTTGCGCAAGGATATAGGACACATTTTGGTAAAGGTTTGGTATTGCTATCTTTTTTGGTTAAGGAGGAGTAGCAGGAACAAGCTTTTTAGTAAAAGGGGAGATAACTCCGTAAAGAAAAAGGGTGCGGTCAGTCAGGGTGAACTGCGATAGAGCAATGGGTAACCGATATCAGATATAAAATATCAAAGCGACATGTCGCGAAGTGAAAAAACCAGACACCGAAATAAGTTGGCGGAAGAAAAGAGAAAATAATAATAATAATAATTAAAGATCAACTGTTCGGTTGAACATTTGAGGGTCTTTCCATATTAATTTTAATTTTGTATTACATGATGACATTTAAAATAATCATCTTTTTGCAAAATGTTATAACTTTGCTATAAATATTTAAAATAGAAATTATTTTATATTATTTGTTACAAATTGGCATTCTAAGAGAGATAACTCTTATAAAAGTTTTCTACAATACAAGTTTTCAAGGTCAAAGGGCATGAGGGTCTATGGTGAAGACCCCATGCCTCTATCATTAATAGTTAATGAGTTACAAGTGAAAAAAAATAAGTTACATATATAATGGGAGATAACTCCTATAAAATAAAGTCAAATCCTTTTCCTGTAAATGTGAGAAAGTTGTTCCTTAAAGAGATCAACATTTTGCATTCTTTAGTTTCCCTCTATCATTAATAGTTAATGAGTACCATGTGAAAAACTTCAGTTAAATATATAATGGGAGATAACTCTTATAAAATGAAGTCAAATCCTTTCTCTATAAGTAACAAAGTTGCTCCTTTAAGAGACCAACATTTTGCACTCTTTGGTTTCCTTTTATCATTAATAGTTAATGAGTAACATGTAAAAAACCAATAAGTTGCATATATAATGGGAGATAACTCCTATAAAATGAAGTCAAATCCTTTACCTGTAAATGTAAAAAATTTGCTCCTTTAAGAAATAAACATTTTGCACTCTTTAGTTTCCCTCTATCGTTAATAGTTAATGAGTACCATGCGAAAACCCTATCAGTTACATATATAATGGGAGATAACTCCTATAAAATTAAGTCAAATCCTTTCCCTGTCAATGTAACAAAGTTGCTCCTGTAAAAGACCAACATTTTGCACTCTTTACTTTCCCTTTATCATTAATAGTTAATGAGTAAAATGTGAAAAACTAATAAATTACAAATATAATGGGAGATAACTCCTATAAAATGAAGTCAAATCCTTTCCCTGTAAATGTAACATAGTTGCTCCTTTAAGAGATCAACATTTTGCACTCTTTAGTTTCCCTCTATCATTAATAGTTAATGGGTACCATGTGAAAAACCAATCAGTTACATATATAATGGGAGATAACTCCTATAAAATGAAGTCAAATCCTTTCCCTGCAAATGTAACAAAGTTGCTCCTTCAAGAGACCAACATTTTGCACTCTTTCGTTTCCCTTTATCATTAATAGTTAATGAGTAACATGTAAAAAACCAATAAGTTACATATATAATGGGAGATAACTCCTATAAAATGAAGTCAAATCCGTTTACTGCAAATGTTAAAAAGTTGCTCCTTTAAGAGGTCAACATTTTGCACTCTTTACTTTCCCTCTATCATTAATAGTTAATGAGTACCATGTGAAAAACCAATCGTTAAATATATAATGGGAGATAACTCCTATAAAATGAAGTCAAATCCTGTCCCTATAAATGTAACAAAGTTGCTCCTTTTAGAAACCAACATTTTGCACTCTTTCGTTTCCCTTTATCATTAATAGTTAATAAGTAACATGTTAAAAACCAATAAGTTACATATATAATGGGAGATAACTCCTATAAAATGAAGTCAAATCCTTTACCTGTTAATGTAACAAAGTTGCTCCTTTAAGAGATCAACATTTTGCACTCTTTGCTTTCCCTCTATCATTAACAGTTAATGAGTACCATGTGAAAACCCAGTCAGTTACATATATAATGGGAGATAACTCCTATAAAATGAAGTCAAATTACTTCGCTTCAAATGTGACAAAGTTGCGTCTTAATAAGACGAACATTTTACTCTCAATAAGTGTTTATCTATCTTTTACCATTTCAGAGGAGTAGCGCGAACAATCAAATGTCAAAATTTAGAACGTGACCTTGACCTTTGACCTTGTGTCCATTTTCAAGGTCAAAGGTCAAGATGATTTATGGTGAAAACCGCAGGCCTCTATCTCTTTTAGTTGTTGAGATTTGTTTGAATATCACTTACTACTTTTATTTAAAGGGAGATAACTCCTATAAGATGTCGTCAGAACCCTTCAATCAATCTGTCCCAAAGTTGCGCAAGGATATAGGACACATTTTGGTAAAGGTTTGGTATTGCTATCTTTTTTGGTTTAGGAGGAGTAGCATGAACAAGCTTTTTAGTAAAAGGGGAGATAACTCCTAAAAGGAAAAGGGTGCGGTCAGTCAGGGTGAACTGCGAAAGCGCAATGGGTAACCGATATCAGATATAAAATATCAAAGCGACATGTCGCGAAGTGAAAAAACCAGACACCGAAATAAGTTGGCGGAAGAAAAGAGAAAAGAATAATAATAATAATAATAATAAATATAAGTTCATTGGTTCTACCGAACAAATGAGAGGCTTTCCACTTATTGCATAAATGACCTTGACATTGACTTTGGCTATATGGAAATTGAATCTTCTTTTCAAAATAAACAAAAGAAAGAAAAACCATTCGTATATCTTTTGAAATAAAAAAGGTAAAAAAATAGACCGTTAATTGTGATAAATGACCTTGACTACCAAGTGTTTGATATTTGCATATTCAATGCTTTAAAAACAAATCATTTACTTGTATTTACCATTTTATATACACGAAAAAGCAGAATTTCCAAAAAATATTATTTGTCCTTGACTGCTGTCAATATGACCTTGACCATGCTGAGGGTCAATGAAGGACCAACAGTGAAGATCCTTTGTCAATATGTCTTATAATTATGAAGAAATGCGTATTTATCATAAATACCCAAATTTATAAGATGACCTTGACCTTTTAACTTGTTTCTATTTTCAAGGTCAAGGGTCATAATGGTCTTTGGTGAAGTCCCCATGCCTCTACTATCAATAGTTAATAAGTTATCAATGAAAAAGTAAATATCAATGGTTGTAATGGGAGATAACTCCTATAAGATGAAGTCAAATCCTTTTCCTTTAAATAGAAAAAAATGAAGTCAAATCCTTTCTCTGTAAATGTAACAAAGTTGCTCCTTTAAAAGACCAACATTTTGCACCCTTTACTTTCCCTTTATCATTAATAGTTAATGAGTAACATGTAAAAAAACCAATCAGTTACATATATATTGGGAGATAACTCCTATAAAATGAAGTCAAATCCTTTCCCTATAAATGTAACAAAGTTGCTCCTTTAAAAGACAAACATGTTGTACTCTTTAGTTTCCGTTTATCATTAATAGTTAATGAGTAACATGTAAAAAACCAATCAGTTACATATATAATGGGAGATAACTCCTATAAAATGAAGTCAAATCCTTTCCCTATAAATGTAACAAAGTTGCTCCTTTAAAAGATCAACATTTTGCACTCTTTACTTTCCCTTTATCATTAATAGGTAATGAGTTACATATGAAAAACTAATAAATTACAAATATAATGGGAGATAACTCCTATAGGATGACTTCAAATCCTTTTCCTGTAAATGTTACAAAGTTGCTCCTTTAAGAGATCAACATTTTGCACTCTTTTGTTTCCCTCTATCATTCATAGTTTATGAGTACCATGTGAAAAACCAATCAGTTACATATATAATGGGAGATAACTCCTATAAAATGAAGTCAAATTACTTCCCTCCAAATGTGACAAAGTTGCGTCTTACTAAGACGAATATTTTACTCTCAATAAGTGTTTATCTATCTTTTACCGTTTCAAGGAGTAGCGGACACAAGCAAATGTCAAAATTTAGAACGTGACCTTGACCTTTGACCTTGTGTCCGTTTTCAAGGTCAAAGGTCATGATGGTCTAAAGTGAAGACCCCAGGCCTCTATCTCTTTTAGTTGCTGAGATTTGTTTGAACATCACTTACTACTTTTATTTAAAGGGAGATAACTCCTATAACATGTCGTCAGAACCCTTCAATCAATCTGTCCCAAAGTTGCGCAAGGATATAGGACACATTTTGGTAAAGGTTTGGTATTGCTATCTTTTTTGGTTAAGGAGGAGTAGCAGGAACAAGCTTTTTAGTAAAAGGGGAGATAACTCCGTAAAGAAAAAGGGTGCGGTCAGTCAGGGTGAACTGCGATAGAGCAATGGGTAACCGATATCAGATATAAAATATCAAAGCGACATGTCGCGAAGTGAAAAAACCAGACACCGAAATAAGTTGGCGGAAGAAAAGAGAAAATAATAATAATAATAATTAAAGATCAACTGTTCGGTTGAACATTTGAGGGTCTTTCCATATTAATTTTAATTTTGTATTACATGATGACATTTAAAATAATCATCTTTTTGCAAAATGTTATAACTTTGCTATAAATATTTAAAATAGAAATTATTTTATATTATTTGTTACAAATTGGCATTCTAAGAGAGATAACTCTTATAAAAGTTTTCTACAATACAAGTTTTCAAGGTCAAAGGGCATGAGGGTCTATGGTGAAGACCCCATGCCTCTATCATTAATAGTTAATGAGTTACAAGTGAAAAAAAATAAGTTACATATATAATGGGAGATAACTCCTATAAAATAAAGTCAAATCCTTTTCCTGTAAATGTGAGAAAGTTGTTCCTTAAAGAGATCAACATTTTGCATTCTTTAGTTTCCCTCTATCATTAATAGTTAATGAGTACCATGTGAAAAACTTCAGTTAAATATATAATGGGAGATAACTCTTATAAAATGAAGTCAAATCCTTTCTCTATAAGTAACAAAGTTGCTCCTTTAAGAGACCAACATTTTGCACTCTTTGGTTTCCTTTTATCATTAATAGTTAATGAGTAACATGTAAAAAACCAATAAGTTGCATATATAATGGGAGATAACTCCTATAAAATGAAGTCAAATCCTTTACCTGTAAATGTAAAAAATTTGCTCCTTTAAGAAATAAACATTTTGCACTCTTTAGTTTCCCTCTATCGTTAATAGTTAATGAGTACCATGCGAAAACCCTATCAGTTACATATATAATGGGAGATAACTCCTATAAAATTAAGTCAAATCCTTTCCCTGTCAATGTAACAAAGTTGCTCCTGTAAAAGACCAACATTTTGCACTCTTTACTTTCCCTTTATCATTAATAGTTAATGAGTAAAATGTGAAAAACTAATAAATTACAAATATAATGGGAGATAACTCCTATAAAATGAAGTCAAATCCTTTCCCTGTAAATGTAACATAGTTGCTCCTTTAAGAGATCAACATTTTGCACTCTTTAGTTTCCCTCTATCATTAATAGTTAATGGGTACCATGTGAAAAACCAATCAGTTACATATATAATGGGAGATAACTCCTATAAAATGAAGTCAAATCCTTTCCCTGCAAATGTAACAAAGTTGCTCCTTCAAGAGACCAACATTTTGCACTCTTTCGTTTCCCTTTATCATTAATAGTTAATGAGTAACATGTAAAAAACCAATAAGTTACATATATAATGGGAGATAACTCCTATAAAATGAAGTCAAATCCGTTTACTGCAAATGTTAAAAAGTTGCTCCTTTAAGAGGTCAACATTTTGCACTCTTTACTTTCCCTCTATCATTAATAGTTAATGAGTACCATGTGAAAAACCAATCGTTAAATATATAATGGGAGATAACTCCTATAAAATGAAGTCAAATCCTGTCCCTATAAATGTAACAAAGTTGCTCCTTTTAGAAACCAACATTTTGCACTCTTTCGTTTCCCTTTATCATTAATAGTTAATAAGTAACATGTTAAAAACCAATAAGTTACATATATAATGGGAGATAACTCCTATAAAATGAAGTCAAATCCTTTACCTGTTAATGTAACAAAGTTGCTCCTTTAAGAGATCAACATTTTGCACTCTTTGCTTTCCCTCTATCATTAACAGTTAATGAGTACCATGTGAAAACCCAGTCAGTTACATATATAATGGGAGATAACTCCTATAAAATGAAGTCAAATTACTTCGCTTCAAATGTGACAAAGTTGCGTCTTAATAAGACGAACATTTTACTCTCAATAAGTGTTTATCTATCTTTTACCATTTCAGAGGAGTAGCGCGAACAATCAAATGTCAAAATTTAGAACGTGACCTTGACCTTTGACCTTGTGTCCATTTTCAAGGTCAAAGGTCAAGATGATTTATGGTGAAAACCGCAGGCCTCTATCTCTTTTAGTTGTTGAGATTTGTTTGAATATCACTTACTACTTTTATTTAAAGGGAGATAACTCCTATAAGATGTCGTCAGAACCCTTCAATCAATCTGTCCCAAAGTTGCGCAAGGATATAGGACACATTTTGGTAAAGGTTTGGTATTGCTATCTTTTTTGGTTTAGGAGGAGTAGCATGAACAAGCTTTTTAGTAAAAGGGGAGATAACTCCTAAAAGGAAAAGGGTGCGGTCAGTCAGGGTGAACTGCGAAAGCGCAATGGGTAACCGATATCAGATATAAAATATCAAAGCGACATGTCGCGAAGTGAAAAAACCAGACACCGAAATAAGTTGGCGGAAGAAAAGAGAAAAGAATAATAATAATAATAATAATAAATATAAGTTCATTGGTTCTACCGAACAAATGAGAGGCTTTCCACTTATTGCATAAATGACCTTGACATTGACTTTGGCTATATGGAAATTGAATCTTCTTTTCAAAATAAACAAAAGAAAGAAAAACCATTCGTATATCTTTTGAAATAAAAAAGGTAAAAAAATAGACCGTTAATTGTGATAAATGACCTTGACTACCAAGTGTTTGATATTTGCATATTCAATGCTTTAAAAACAAATCATTTACTTGTATTTACCATTTTATATACACGAAAAAGCAGAATTTCCAAAAAATATTATTTGTCCTTGACTGCTGTCAATATGACCTTGACCATGCTGAGGGTCAATGAAGGACCAACAGTGAAGATCCTTTGTCAATATGTCTTATAATTATGAAGAAATGCGTATTTATCATAAATACCCAAATTTATAAGATGACCTTGACCTTTTAACTTGTTTCTATTTTCAAGGTCAAGGGTCATAATGGTCTTTGGTGAAGTCCCCATGCCTCTACTATCAATAGTTAATAAGTTATCAATGAAAAAGTAAATATCAATGGTTGTAATGGGAGATAACTCCTATAAGATGAAGTCAAATCCTTTTCCTTTAAATAGAAAAAAATGAAGTCAAATCCTTTCTCTGTAAATGTAACAAAGTTGCTCCTTTAAAAGACCAACATTTTGCACCCTTTACTTTCCCTTTATCATTAATAGTTAATGAGTAACATGTAAAAAAACCAATCAGTTACATATATATTGGGAGATAACTCCTATAAAATGAAGTCAAATCCTTTCCCTATAAATGTAACAAAGTTGCTCCTTTAAAAGACAAACATGTTGTACTCTTTAGTTTCCGTTTATCATTAATAGTTAATGAGTAACATGTAAAAAACCAATCAGTTACATATATAATGGGAGATAACTCCTATAAAATGAAGTCAAATCCTTTCCCTATAAATGTAACAAAGTTGCTCCTTTAAAAGATCAACATTTTGCACTCTTTACTTTCCCTTTATCATTAATAGGTAATGAGTTACATATGAAAAACTAATAAATTACAAATATAATGGGAGATAACTCCTATAGGATGACTTCAAATCCTTTTCCTGTAAATGTTACAAAGTTGCTCCTTTAAGAGATCAACATTTTGCACTCTTTTGTTTCCCTCTATCATTCATAGTTTATGAGTACCATGTGAAAAACCAATCAGTTACATATATAATGGGAGATAACTCCTATAAAATGAAGTCAAATTACTTCCCTCCAAATGTGACAAAGTTGCGTCTTACTAAGACGAATATTTTACTCTCAATAAGTGTTTATCTATCTTTTACCGTTTCAAGGAGTAGCGGACACAAGCAAATGTCAAAATTTAGAACGTGACCTTGACCTTTGACCTTGTGTCCGTTTTCAAGGTCAAAGGTCATGATGGTCTAAAGTGAAGACCCCAGGCCTCTATCTCTTTTAGTTGCTGAGATTTGTTTGAACATCACTTACTACTTTTATTTAAAGGGAGATAACTCCTATAACATGTCGTCAGAACCCTTCAATCAATCTGTCCCAAAGTTGCGCAAGGATATAGGACACATTTTGGTAAAGGTTTGGTATTGCTATCTTTTTTGGTTAAGGAGGAGTAGCAGGAACAAGCTTTTTAGTAAAAGGGGAGATAACTCCGTAAAGAAAAAGGGTGCGGTCAGTCAGGGTGAACTGCGATAGAGCAATGGGTAACCGATATCAGATATAAAATATCAAAGCGACATGTCGCGAAGTGAAAAAACCAGACACCGAAATAAGTTGGCGGAAGAAAAGAGAAAATAATAATAATAATAATTAAAGATCAACTGTTCGGTTGAACATTTGAGGGTCTTTCCATATTAATTTTAATTTTGTATTACATGATGACATTTAAAATAATCATCTTTTTGCAAAATGTTATAACTTTGCTATAAATATTTAAAATAGAAATTATTTTATATTATTTGTTACAAATTGGCATTCTAAGAGAGATAACTCTTATAAAAGTTTTCTACAATACAAGTTTTCAAGGTCAAAGGGCATGAGGGTCTATGGTGAAGACCCCATGCCTCTATCATTAATAGTTAATGAGTTACAAGTGAAAAAAAATAAGTTACATATATAATGGGAGATAACTCCTATAAAATAAAGTCAAATCCTTTTCCTGTAAATGTGAGAAAGTTGTTCCTTAAAGAGATCAACATTTTGCATTCTTTAGTTTCCCTCTATCATTAATAGTTAATGAGTACCATGTGAAAAACCAATCAGTTAAATATATAATGGGAGATAACTCTTATAAAATGAAGTCAAATCCTTTCTCTATAAGTAACAAAGTTGCTCCTTTAAGAGACCAACATTTTGCACTCTTTGGTTTCCTTTTATCATTAATAGTTAATGAGTAACATGTAAAAAACCAATAAGTTGCATATATAATGGGAGATAACTCCTATAAAATGAAGTCAAATCCTTTACCTGTAAATGTAAAAAATTTGCTCCTTTAAGAAATAAACATTTTGCACTCTTTAGTTTCCCTCTATCGTTAATAGTTAATGAGTACCATGCGAAAACCCTATCAGTTACATATATAATGGGAGATAACTCCTATAAAATTAAGTCAAATCCTTTCCCTGTCAATGTAACAAAGTTGCTCCTGTAAAAGACCAACATTTTGCACTCTTTACTTTCCCTTTATCATTAATAGTTAATGAGTAAAATGTGAAAAACTAATAAATTACAAATATAATGGGAGATAACTCCTATAAAATGAAGTCAAATCCTTTCCCTGTAAATGTAACATAGTTGCTCCTTTAAGAGATCAACATTTTGCACTCTTTAGTTTCCCTCTATCATTAATAGTTAATGGGTACCATGTGAAAAACCAATCAGTTACATATATAATGGGAGATAACTCCTATAAAATGAAGTCAAATCCTTTCCCTGCAAATGTAACAAAGTTGCTCCTTCAAGAGACCAACATTTTGCACTCTTTCGTTTCCCTTTATCATTAATAGTTAATGAGTAACATGTAAAAAACCAATAAGTTACATATATAATGGGAGATAACTCCTATAAAATGAAGTCAAATCCGTTTACTGCAAATGTTAAAAAGTTGCTCCTTTAAGAGGTCAACATTTTGCACTCTTTACTTTCCCTCTATCATTAATAGTCAATGAGTACCATGTGAAAAACCAATCGTTAAATATATAATGGGAGATAACTCCTATAAAATGAAGTCAAATCCTGTCCCTATAAATGTAACAAAGTTGCTCCTTTTAGAAACCAACATTTTGCACTCTTTCGTTTCCCTTTATCATTAATAGTTAATAAGTAACATGTTAAAAACCAATAAGTTACATATATAATGGGAGATAACTCCTATAAAATGAAGTCAAATCCTTTACCTGTTAATGTAACAAAGTTGCTCCTTTAAGAGATCAACATTTTGCACTCTTTGCTTTCCCTCTATCATTAACAGTTAATGAGTACCATGTGAAAACCCAGTCAGTTACATATATAATGGGAGATAACTCCTATAAAATGAAGTCAAATTACTTCGCTTCAAATGTGACAAAGTTGCGTCTTAATAAGACGAACATTTTACTCTCAATAAGTGTTTATCTATCTTTTACCATTTCAGAGGAGTAGCGCGAACAATCAAATGTCAAAATTTAGAACGTGACCTTGACCTTTGACCTTGTGTCCATTTTCAAGGTCAAAGGTCAAGATGATTTATGGTGAAAACCGCAGGCCTCTATCTCTTTTAGTTGTTGAGATTTGTTTGAATATCACTTACTACTTTTATTTAAAGGGAGATAACTCCTATAAGATGTCGTCAGAACCCTTCAATCAATCTGTCCCAAAGTTGCGCAAGGATATAGGACACATTTTGGTAAAGGTTTGGTATTGCTATCTTTTTTGGTTTAGGAGGAGTAGCATGAACAAGCTTTTTAGTAAAAGGGGAGATAACTCCTAAAAGGAAAAGGGTGCGGTCAGTCAGGGTGAACTGCGAAAGCGCAATGGGTAACCGATATCAGATATAAAATATCAAAGCGACATGTCGCGAAGTGAAAAAACCAGACACCGAAATAAGTTGGCGGAAGAAAAGAGAAAAGAATAATAATAATAATAATAATAAATATAAGTTCATTGGTTCTACCGAACAAATGAGAGGCTTTCCACTTATTGCATAAATGACCTTGACATTGACTTTGGCTATATGGAAATTGAATCTTCTTTTCAAAATAAACAAAAGAAAGAAAAACCATTCGTATATCTTTTGAAATAAAAAAGGTAAAAAAATAGACCGTTAATTGTGATAAATGACCTTGACTACCAAGTGTTTGATATTTGCATATTCAATGCTTTAAAAACAAATCATTTACTTGTATTTACCATTTTATATACACGAAAAAGCAGAATTTCCAAAAAATATTATTTGTCCTTGACTGCTGTCAATATGACCTTGACCATGCTGAGGGTCAATGAAGGACCAACAGTGAAGATCCTTTGTCAATATGTCTTATAATTATGAAGAAATGCGTATTTATCATAAATACCCAAATTTATAAGATGACCTTGACCTTTTAACTTGTTTCTATTTTCAAGGTCAAGGGTCATAATGGTCTTTGGTGAAGTCCCCATGCCTCTACTATCAATAGTTAATAAGTTATCAATGAAAAAGTAAATATCAATGGTTGTAATGGGAGATAACTCCTATAAGATGAAGTCAAATCCTTTTCCTTTAAATAGAAAAAAGTTGCACATTTATGAGGCCGACATTTTATCTGTTATAAGTTATAAGCTATCTTTTACCGTTTCAAAGAAATAGCGATGACAAGATAATGTCAAAATTTCAAACGTGACCTTGACCTTTGACCTTGTGTCCATTTTCAAGGTCAAGGTCAATGATGACTAATGATATAAGGTTTCATATAAATATCTGTCATAGTTACTGAGATAACGCTATATACACTATATTTAATTGATCCAGGGGAGATAACTCTTTCAAAAGTCAAATCATTTATAGTGACCTTTCAAGACCTTAATATGATACACATTTTGGTAAAAGATTTATTTCTGTATCTCTTATGGTTCAGGAGGAGAATCGCACACACCACAGTGTCAAAATTTAGAATGTGACCTTGACCTTTGACCTTGTGACCTTTTTCAAGGTCAAGGTCAATGATGACCAACTGTGAAATATCTAGTCACTGTCATCTCTGGTTCATGAGTTACTATGGTACAAAATGTACTTCCAATAAATAAGGGGAAATAACTCCTACAAGGAGTCGTCAAAATACTTTGCGCGATATGTAACAAATTGTCGCAATCAATAGCTGAGCATTTTGCAACAACTTTCATTGCGAAATCTTTTACGGTTTAAAAGTTTATCTGCACACAAGATTTTTATGACAGGGGAAATAACTCCGTAAAGAAAAAGTGTTCGGTGTGACAGGGTTAACTGCGAATGCGTAATGTCTCATACATTCATAGTACAAAATGTCTTTACGACATGTCGCGAAACAAAATTTATAATGGGATAACAAAACTTGGCGGAAGAATAATAAGAATAAATATAAGTTCATTGGTTCTACCGAACAAATGAGAGGCTTTCCACTTATTGCATAAATGACCTTGACATTGACTTTGGCTATATGGAAATTGAATCTTCTTTTCAAAATAAACAAAAGAAAGAAAAACCATTCGTATATCTTTTGAAATAAAAAAGGTAAAAAAATAGGACGTTAATTGAGATAAATGACCTTGACTACCAAGTGTTTGATTTTTGCATATTCAATGCTTTAAAAACAAATCATTTATTTGTATTTACCATTTTATTTACACGAAAAAGCAGAATTTCCAACAAATATTATTTGACCTTGACTGCTGTCAATATGACCTTGACCATGCTGAGGGTCAATAAAGGACCAACAGTGAAGATCCTTTGTCAATATGTCTTAAAATTATGAAGAAATGCCTATTTATCATAAATACCCAAATTTATAAGATGACCTTGACCCTGTACCTTGTTTCTATTTTCAAGGTCAAGGGTCATAATGGTCTTTGGTGAAGTCCCCATGCCTCTACTATCAATAGTTAATAAGTTATCAATGAAAAAATAAATATCAATGGTTGTAATGGGAGATAACTCCTATAAGATGAAGTCAAATCCTTTTCCTTTAAATAGATAAAAGTTGCGCATTTATGAGGCCGACATTTTATCCGTTATAAGTTATAAGCTATCTTTTACCGTTTCAAAGAAATAGCGATGACAAGATAATGTCAAAATTTCAAACGTGACCTTGACCTTTGACCTTGTGTCCATTTTCAAGGTCAAGGTCAATGATGACTAATGATATAAGGTTTCATATAAATATCTGTCATAGTTACTGAGATAACGCTATATACACTATATTTAATTGATCCAGGGGAGATAACTCTTTCAAAAGTCAAATCATTTATAGTGACCTTTCAAGACCTTAATATGATACACATTTTGGTAAAAGATTTATTTCTGTATCTCTTATGGTTCAGGAGGAGAATCGCACACACCACAGTGTCAAAATTTAGAATGTGACCTTGACCTTTGACCTTGTGACCTTTTTCAAGGTCAAGGTCAATGATGACCAACTGTGAAATATCTAGTCTCTGTCACCTCTGGTTCATGAGTTACTATGGTACAAAATGTACTTCCAATAAATAAGGGGAAATAACTCCTACAAGGAGTCGTCAAAATACTTTGCGCGATATGTAACAAATTGTCGCGATCAATAGCTGAGCATTTTGCAACAACTTTCATTGCGAAATCTTTTACGGTTTCTAAGTTTATCTGCACACAAGATTTTTATGACAGGGGAAATAACTCCGTAAAGAAAAAGTGTTCGGTGTGACAGGGTTAACTGCGAATGCGTAATGTCTCATACATTCGTAGTACAAAATGTCTTTACGACATGTCGCGAAACAAAATTTATAATGGGATAACAAAACTTGGCGGAAGAATAATAAGAATAATAATAATAATAATAATAAGAAACAGACAAAATGCAATAAGTCTTTCCACTGGAAAGTGGAAAGCCTTAATAATAAGAAACAGACAAAATGCAATAAGTCTTTCCACTGGAAAGTGGAAAGCCTTAATAAGAAACAGACTAATAACAGTAAGTCTTTCCACTAGAAAGTGGAAAGCCTTAATAATTAAAGTTCCTTTCTTCCTTCGGAAGAAAAAAATCATGTTTTCCACATCAAGGGACATTTTTTACACCGCAGCGTAAGAAAAAAAATGTTTTTTTTTTCTATATAAAAGTACATAACTGCACAAAATATACGTGAAACGTAGCAGAAAATCATGCAAAAATGACTTGTCACATCCTAGTATCGAACTCAGGATGTCAGTATTGCCAGCTCAGCGCTCTATCCACTGCGCCACGGAAGCTTGTTGATGACATATCAAATTTTGACGTATATATACCTTCTATGTGTTTTCTACATTTAAAATACAAAGACATTTTATATTGTTTTCGTGTATTTACAAATGAAATAAATAAGAAAGACAGAAAATTCTTTGATTTTTATTTATGAAATACATATAGAACGCTTTGATTTGACTGGTTACTTCGTCTTTCGTCACGTGATATCGAGGTATATTATCGCGGACTTAGTATATTATATTCTTTTGGGGGGAGAGACTTTATACTGCGCAGATGCATATTACATATGATCGCGATATACATAAAAATGTCATCAAGATCACGGCTCAGGAGGTCAACAATTATGCAGTTGTGATCAACGTTGGAATATTACGTTCAATGCATTGTAAAAGGCAACGGATTTTCAACAAAAGGAAGGAACAGACGACACATCGCGTGGACTTTATTGTGATTTCAAAATAAATGAAAGTACAAAACATGTTTGTTTCAGCTAAAACAACTCATGAAGACATAATTCAGATGTATATTTTAAGGATTTATCAATGCACAAACATTCAACCGCTGAAATCTAGGGGGTACCGATTGGGTCTCGACATTTGATTTTTTCTGCCGATTTTCGATTTTGTTGACATTTATGCACATCCGAGATACTTGGTTGGGGTAAAATCGACATTCTAAATCGATTGGCGCCATTTTCGAAAGGCTAGGATTTATGGTTTTTCTGAAAATCGCGATTTTTGCATAAAAAACCTATCTTCAACTTTCATGACCTGGAAATTTTTTTATCGTTCGTCAGAATGATTTCTACTGTAGCGACAATTCAAGGACATCGATCCCCGAACTAATTGGCGTCCATTTTGTTTCACCATTCTCTGTGGTCTAGGATGAAATCTGCACACTACATTCTTATGGGGTCCCTTAGAAACACACCCCCCCCTTTATTTTTGCAGGATGGCGGAATACCCTAAAATTCCCCATGTTTTTGCCCATGCCTGGCACCAAATTGTATTGCGACATGTAGCTGAAACACAGGTGACCTTGACCTTTGACCTTTGACCTTGTGTCCATTTTCAAGGTCAAGGTCAATGATGACTAATGATATAAGGTTTCATATAAATATCTGTCATAGTTACTGAGATAACGCTATATACACTATATTTAATTGATCCAGGGGAGATAACTCTTTCAAAAGTCAAATCATTTATAGTGACCTTTCAAGACCTTAATATGATACACATTTTGGTAAAAGATTTATTTCTGTATCTCTTATGGTTCAGGAGGAGAATCGCACACACCACAGTGTCAAAATTTAGAATGTGACCTTGACCTTTGACCTTGTGACCTTTTTCAAGGTCAAGGTCAATGATGACCAACTGTGAAATATCTAGTCTCTGTCACCTGTGGTTCATGAGTTACTATGGTACAAAATGTACTTCCAATAAATAAGGGGAAATAACTCCTACAAGGAGTCGTCAAAATACTTTGCGCGATATGTAACAAATTGTCGCGATCAATAGCTGAGCATTTTGCAACAACTTTCATTGCGAAATCTTTTACGGTTTAAAAGTTTATCTGCACACAAGATTTTTATGACAGGGGAAATAACTCCGTAAAGAAAAAGTGTTCGGTGTGACAGGGTTAACTGCGAATGCGTAATGTCTCATACATTCATAGTACAAAATGTCTTTACGACATGTCGCGAAACAAAATTTATAATGGGATAACAAAACTTGGCGGAAGAATAATAAGAATAAATATAGATTCAATCGTTCTAAAGAACGATTAATAGGCTTTCCACTTCAAAAGAAGACCTTAAATAAATGACCTTGAAACCAAAAAGCTAAGAAACATACGTAATTTGTCTATAGCAATTAATAAGAACAAAAATTATTAAAAAACTATTTAGATATCTTTAAAAATAAGAAAGGTCATTAAATAGGACGTAAGAAAACTTGAATGACCTTGACAACTGATCTTTTAATCTACGTAAATATTACTTATAGGCAATAACATTAAAAGAAGAAGCCATTCAAAATACATAGTACCATGAAAAACATTTATAAAGGACTTTGACCTTGACTTTTACAGCATGACCTTGACCATGCTGAAGGTCAACAGTGATCAACATTGAAGATTTTATGCCAATATCTCTTAAAGTCATTAAGATATGACTACTTATAATATATACAAAAATTAGAAAATGACCTTGACCTTTGACCTTGTATTTGTTTTCAAGGTCAAGGGTCCTAATGATCCAAAGTGAAGACCCCATGCCTCTACTATCAATAGTTGATAAGTAATTAATGAAAAACTAATTATCAATGGTTGTAATGGGGGATAACTCCTATAAGATGAAGCCGGATCCTTTCCCTTTAAATAGAAAAAAGTTGCGCCTTTATGAGACCAACATTTTATCAATTATAACTTATAGCCTATCTTTTACCGTTTCAAAGTAATAGCGATGACAAGACAATGCCAAAATTTCAAACGTGACCTTGACCTTTGACCTTGTGTCCATTTTCAAGGTCAAGGTCAATGATGACCAATGATATCAGGTTTCATATATATATCTGTTATAGTTATTGAGATATAGTGATATAATGCAATTCACAATACATTTTATTGGTCTAGGGGAGATAACTCTTATAAAAATGTCAAATAAAAAAGTGACGATTCAAGATCTCAATATGATACACATTTTGGTAAAGGTTTCAGTTCTCTATCTATTATAGTAAAGGAGGAGATCTGCACACAACCAAGGGTCAAAAATTAGAACATGACCTTGACCTTTGACCTTGTGACCTTTTTCAAGGTCAAGGCCAATGATGACCAACTGTGAAATATCTAATCTATATCACCTCTGGTTCATGAGTTACAATGGTACAAATTGTACTTCCAATAAATAAGGGGAAATAACTCGTACAAGGAGTCGTCAAAATACTTTGCGCGATATGTAACAAATTGTCGCAATCCATAGCTGACCATTTTGCAACAACTTTTATTGCGAAATCTTTTACGGTTTCATAGTTTATCTGCACACAAGCTTTTCTGTAACAGGGGAGATAACTCCGTTAGGAACAAGTGTTCGGTGTGACAGGGTCAACTGCGAAAGCGTAATGTCTTATACATCTATAGTACAAAATGTCTTTACGACATGTCGCGAAACAAAATTTATAATGGGAAAAGAAAACTTGGCGGAAAAAAATAAGAATAATAATAATAAGAAACAGAAGAATAACAAGAAGGCTTTCCACTGGAAAGTGGAAAGCCTTAATAATAATAATAAGAAACAGACTAATAACAGTAAGTCTTTCCACTAGAAAGTGGAAAGCCTTAATAATTAAAGTTCCTTTCTTCCTTCGGAAGAAAAAAATCATGTTTTCCACATCAAGCAACATTTTTTACACCGCAGCGTAAGAAAAAAAATGTTTTTTTTTTCTATATAAAAGTACATAACTGCACAAAATATACGTGAAACGTAGCAGAAAATCATGCAAAAATGACTTGTCACATCCTAGTATCGAACTCAGGATGTCAGTATTGCCAGCTCAGCGCTCTATCCACTGCGCCACGGAAGCTTGTTGATGACATATCAAATTTTGACGTATATATACCTTCTATGTGTTTTCTACATTTAAAATACAAAGACATTTTATATTGTTTTCGTGTATTTACAAATGAAATAAATAAGAAAGACAGAAAATTCTTTGATTTTTATTTATGAAATACATATAGAACGCTTTGATTTGACTGGTTACTTCGTCTTTCGTCACGTGATATCGAGGTATATTATCGCGGACTTAGTATATTATATTCTTTTGGGGGGAGAGACTTTATACTGCGCAGATGCATATTACATATGATCGCGATATACATAAAAATGTCATCAAGATCACGGCTCAGGAGGTCAACAATTATGCAGTTGTGATCAACGTTGGAATATTACGTTCAATGCATTGTAAAAGGCAACGGATTTTCAACAAAAGGAAGGAACAGACGACACATCGCGTGGACTTTATTGTGATTTCGAAATAAATGAAAGTACAAAACATGTTTGTTTCAGCTAAAACAACTCATGAAGACATAATTCAGATGTATATTTTAAGGATTTATCAATGCACAAACATTCAACCGCTGAAATCTAGGGGGTACCGATTGGGTCTCGACATTTGATTTTTTCTGCCGATTTTCGATTTTGTTGACATTTATGCACATCCGAGATACTTGGTTGGGGTAAAATCGACATTCTAAATCGATTGGCGCCATTTTCGAAAGGCTAGGATTTATGGTTTTTCTGAAAATCGCGATTTTTGCATAAAAAACCTATCTTCAACTTTCATGACCTGGAAATTTTTTTATCGTTCGTCAGAATGATTTCTACTGTAGCGACAATTCAAGGACATCGATCCCCGAACTAATTGGCGTCCATTTTGTTTCACCATTCTCTGTGGTCTAGGATGAAATCTGCACACTACATTCTTATGGGGTCCCTTAGAAACACACCCCCCCCTTTATTTTTGCAGGCTGGCGGAATACCCTAAAATTCCCCATGTTTTTGCCCATGCCTGGCACCAAATTGTATTGCGACATGTAGCTGAAACACAGGTGACCTTGACCTTTGACCTTTGACCTTGTGTCCATTTTCAAGGTCAAGGTCAATGATGACTAATGATATAAGGTTTCATATAAATATCTGTCATAGTTACTGAGATAACGCTATATACACTATATTTAATTGATCCAGGGGAGATAACTCTTTCAAAAGTCAAATCATTTATAGTGACCTTTCAAGACCTTAATATGATACACATTTTGGTAAAAGATTTATTTCTGTATCTCTTATGGTTCAGGAGGAGAATCGCACACACCACAGTGTCAAAATTTAGAATGTGACCTTGACCTTTGACCTTGTGACCTTTTTCAAGGTCAAGGTCAATGATGACCAACTGTGAAATATCTAGTCTCTGTCACCTGTGGTTCATGAGTTACTATGGTACAAAATGTACTTCCAATAAATAAGGGGAAATAACTCCTACAAGGAGTCGTCAAAATACTTTGCGCGATATGTAACAAATTGTCGCGATCAATAGCTGAGCATTTTGCAACAACTTTCATTGCGAAATCTTTTACGGTTTAAAAGTTTATCTGCACACAAGATTTTTATGACAGGGGAAATAACTCCGTAAAGAAAAAGTGTTCGGTGTGACAGGGTTAACTGCGAATGCGTAATGTCTCATACATTCATAGTACAAAATGTCTTTACGACATGTCGCGAAACAAAATTTATAATGGGATAACAAAACTTGGCGGAAGAATAATAAGAATAATAATAATAAATATAGGTTCAATCGTTCTAAAGAACGATTAATAGGCTTTCCACTTCAAAAGAAGACCTTAAATAAATGACCTTGAAACCAAAAAGCTAAGAAACATACGTAATTTGTCTATAGCAATTAATAAGAACAAAAATTATTAAAAAACTATTTAGATATCTTTAAAAATAAGAAAGGTCATTAAATAGGACGTAAGAAAACTTGAATGACCTTGACAACTGATCTTTTAATCTACGTAAATATTACTTATAGGCAATAGCATTAAAAGAAGAAGCCATTCAAAATACATAGTACCATGAAAAACATTTATAAAGGACTTTGACCTTGACTTTTACAGCATGACCTTGACCATGCTGAAGGTCAACAGTGATCAACATTGAAGATTTTATGCCAATATCTCTTAAAGTCATTAAGATATGACTACTTATAATATATACAAAAAATTAGAAAATGACCTTGACCTTTGACCTTGTATTTGTTTTCAAGGTCAAGGGTCCTAATGATCCATAGTGAAGACCCCATGCCTCTACTATCAATAGTTGATAAGTAATTAATGAAAAACTAATTATCAATGGTTGTAATGGGGGATAACTCCTATAAGATGAAGCCGGATCCTTTCCCTTTAAATAGAAAAAAGTTGCGCCTTTATGAGACAAACATTTTATCCATTATAACTTATAGCCTATCTTTTACCGTTTCAAAGTAATAGCGATGACAAGACAATGCCAAAATTTCAAACGTGACCTTGACCTTTGACCTTGTGTCCATTTTCAAGGTCAAGGTCAATGATGACCAATGATATAAGGTTTCATATATATATCTGTTATAGTTACTGAGATATAGTGATATAATGCAATTCACAATACATTTTATTGGTCTAGGGGAGATAACTCTTATAAAAATGTCAAATAAAAAAAATGACGATTCAAGATCTCAATATGATACACATTTTGGTAAAGGTTTCAGTTCTCTATCTATTATAGTAAGGGAGGAGATCTGCACACAACCAAGTGTCAAAAATTAGAACATGACCTTGACCTTTGACCTTGTGACCTTTTTCAAGGTCAAGGTCAATGATGACCAACTGTGAAATATCTAGACTATATCACCTCTGGTTCATGAGTTACAATGGTACAAATTTTACTTCCAATAAATAAGGGGAAATAACTCCTACAAGGAGTCGTCAAAATACTTTGCGCGATATGTAACAAATTGTCGCAATCCATAGCTGACCATTTTGCAACAACTTTTATTGCGAAATCTTTTACGGTTTCATAGTTTATCTGCACACAAGCTTTTCTGTAACAGGGGAGATAACTCCGTAAAGAACAAGTGTTCGGTGTGGCAGGGTCAACTGCGAAAGCGTAATGTCTTATACATCCATAGTACAAAATGTCTTTACGACATGTCGCGAAACAAAATTTATAATGGGAAAAGAAAACTTGGCGGAAAAAAATAAGAATAATAATAATAATAATAAGAAACAGAAGAATAACAAGAAGGCTTTCCACTCGGAAAGTGGAAAGCCTTAATAATAATAATAATAATAAGAAACAGAAGAATAACAAGAAGGCTTTCCACTCGGAAAGTGGAAAGCCTTAATAAGAAACAGACTAATAACAGTAAGTCTTTCCACTAGAAAGTGGAAAGCCTTAATAATTAAAGTTCCTTTCTTCCTTCGGAAGAAAAAAATCATGTTTTCCACATCAAGCAACATTTTTTACACCGCAGCGTAAGAAAAAAAATGTTTTTTTTTTCTATATAAAAGTACATAACTGCACAAAATATACGTGAAACGTAGCAGAAAATCATGCAAAAATGACTTGTCACATCCTAGTATCGAACTCAGGATGTCAGTATTGCCAGCTCAGCGCTCTATCCACTGCGCCACGGAAGCTTGTTGATGACATATCAAATTTTGACGTATATATACCTTCTATGTGTTTTCTACATTTAAAATACAAAGACATTTTATATTGTTTTCGTGTATTTACAAATGAAATAAATAAGAAAGACAGAAAATTCTTTGATTTTTATTTATGAAATACATATAGAACGCTTTGATTTGACTGGTTACTTCGTCTTTCGTCACGTGATATCGAGGTATATTATCGCGGACTTAGTATATTATATTCTTTTGGGGGGAGAGACTTTATACTGCGCAGATGCATATTACATATGATCGCGATATACATAAAAATGTCATCAAGATCACGGCTCAGGAGGTCAACAATTATGCAGTTGTGATCAACGTTGGAATATTACGTTCAATGCATTGTAAAAGGCAACGGATTTTCAACAAAAGGAAGGAACAGACGACACATCGCGTGGACTTTATTGTGATTTCGAAATAAATGAAAGTACAAAACATGTTTGTTTCAGCTAAAACAACTCATGAAGACATAATTCAGATGTATATTTTAAGGATTTATCAATGCACAAACATTCAACCGCTGAAATCTAGGGGGTACCGATTGGGTCTCGACATTTGATTTTTTCTGCCGATTTTCGATTTTGTTGACATTTATGCACATCCGAGATACTTGGTTGGGGTAAAATCGACATTCTAAATCGATTGGCGCCATTTTCGAAAGGCTAGGATTTATGGTTTTTCTGAAAATCGCGATTTTTGCATAAAAAACCTATCTTCAACTTTCATGACCTGGAAATTTTTTTATCGTTCGTCAGAATGATTTCTACTGTAGCGACAATTCAAGGACATCGATCCCCGAACTAATTGGCGTCCATTTTGTTTCACCATTCTCTGTGGTCTAGGATGAAATCTGCACACTACATTCTTATGGGGTCCCTTAGAACCCCCCCCCTTTATTTTTGCAGGCTGGCGGAATACCCTAAAATTCCCCATGTTTTTGCCCATGCCTGGCACCAAATTGTATTGCGACATGTAGCTGAAACACAGGTGACCTTGACCTTTGACCTTTGACCTTGTGTCCATTTTCAAGGTCAAGGTCAATGATGACTAATGATATAAGGTTTCATATAAATATCTGTCATAGTTACTGAGATAACGCTATATACACTATATTTAATTGATCCAGGGGAGATAACTCTTTCAAAAGTCAAATCATTTATAGTGACCTTTCAAGACCTTAATATGATACACATTTTGGTAAAAGATTTATTTCTGTATCTCTTATGGTTCAGGAGGAGAATCGCACACACCACAGTGTCAAAATTTAGAATGTGACCTTGACCTTTGACCTTGTGACCTTTTTCAAGGTCAAGGTCAATGATGACCAACTGTGAAATATCTAGTCTCTGTCACCTGTGGTTCATGAGTTACTATGGTACAAAATGTACTTCCAATAAATAAGGGGAAATAACTCCTACAAGGAGTCGTCAAAATACTTTGCGCGATATGTAACAAATTGTCGCGATCAATAGCTGAGCATTTTGCAACAACTTTCATTGCGAAATCTTTTACGGTTTAAAAGTTTATCTGCACACAAGATTTTTATGACAGGGGAAATAACTCCGTAAAGAAAAAGTGTTCGGTGTGACAGGGTTAACTGCGAATGCGTAATGTCTCATACATTCATAGTACAAAATGTCTTTACGACATGTCGCGAAACAAAATTTATAATGGGATAACAAAACTTGGCGGAAGAATAATAAGAATAATAATAATAATAAGAAACAGACTAATAACAGTAAGTCTTTCCACTAGAAAGTGGAAAGCCTTAATAATAATAAATATAAGTTCATTGGTTCTACCGAACAAATGAGAGGCTTTCCACTTATCGCAAAAATGACCTTGACATTGACTCTGGTTTATGGAAATTGGCTTTTCTTTTCAAAAAAAAAACAAACGAAAGAAAAAACCATTCGGCTATCTTTCGAAATAAAAAAGGTTAAAAAATAGGACGTTAATTGACATAAATGCCCTTGACCAGCAAGTTTTTGATATTTGCATACTTAATGCTTTAAAACAAAGCATATATTAAGATTTACCATTTAATTTACACGAAAAAGCAGAATTTCCGAAAAATATGTTTTGACCTTGACTTCTGTCGATATGACCTTGACCATGCTGAGGGTCAATAAAGGACAAACAGTGCATATCCTATGTCAATATATCGTATAATTATGAAGAAATGACTATTTATCATAAATACCAAAATTTATAAGATGACCTTGACCTTTGACCTTGTTGCTATTTTCAAGGTCAAGGGTCATACTGGTCTATAGTGAAGACCCAATGCCTCTACTATCAATAGTTGATAAGTAATTAATGAAAACCTAACTATCAGTGGTAGTAATGGGGGATAACTCCTATAAGATGAAGTCGGATCCTTGCCCTTCAAATGCAAAAAAGTTGCGCCTTAACGAGACCAACATTTTATCCATTATAACTTATAGCTTATCTATTACCGTTTCAATGCAATAGCGATGACAAGACAATGTCAAAATTTCAAACGTGACCTTGACCTTTGACCATGTGTCCATTTTCAAGGTCAAGGTCAATGATGACCAATGATATAAGGTTTCATATAAATATCTGTTATAGTAACTGAGATATGGTGATATAATATAATTCACAATATATTTTATTGGTCTAGGGGAGATAACTCTTATAAAAATGTCAAATAAAAAAAGTGAGGATTCAAGATCTTAATATGATACACATTTTGGTAAAGGTTTCAGTTCTCTATCTATTATAGTAAAGGAGGAGATCTGCACACAACAAAGGGTCAAAAATTAGAACATGACCTTGACCTTTGACCTTGTGACCTTTTTCAAGGTCAAGGTCAATGATGACCAACTGTGAAATATCTAGTCTCTATCACCTCTGGTTCATGAGTTACAATGCTACAAAATGTACTTCCAATAAATAAGGGGAAATAACTCCTTCAAGGAGTCGTCAAAATACTTTGCGCGATATGTGACAAATTGTCGCAATCAATAGCTGACCATTTTGCAAAAAGTTTTATTGCAAAATCTTTTACGGTTTCATAGTTTATCTGCACACAAGCTTTTCTGTAACAGGGGAGATAACTCCGTAAAGAACAAGTGTTCGGTGAGCCAGGGTTAACTGCGAAAGCGTAATGTCTCATACATCCATAGTACAAAATGTCTTTACGACATGTCGGAAAACAAAATTTATAATGGGAAAAGAAAACTTGGCGGAAAAAAAAGAATAATAATAATAATAAACAGACAAATAACAGGAAGGCTTTCCACTCGGACAGTGGAAAGCCTTAATAAGAAACAGACAAAATGCAATAAGTCTTTCCACTGGAAAGTGGAAAACCTTAATAATCAGAACAATAACTATAGGTCTTTCCACAGAAAGGTGGAAAGACCTAATAATAATAATCAGAACAATAACTATAGGTCTTTCCACAGAAAGGTGGAAAGACCTAACTATTTCATTGGGGGCACACACATATATTATATTAAATATTGATTTTACCACAGGTTTGCCATTTATCCCCAATATTTTACCACGAGCGTTAGCGAGCGTTAAAATGTGGACACAAAGGACAAACCCGTGGTAAAATTAGTATATATTCTCGCCCCCGTTGAATAATTTTAATTATAATAGGACATATATATTAACTTTTTAAACAGCTTAATCTTTCAGTTTCATGACTTGTCTGTCAATTAGGAAACACATTTGATTGTGACGTCGTTAAGCAATGTGATAATTATAGATTATTTACGTTTTTTGAAACGTCCATATCTCATCGAAGGGCGACAGCCCTGAGATGAGATGACGAAAAAATGTATCGAGTTTCATAAAACGTAAATAATCTGTTTATCGCTGTTTTGTAACATTGTGACGTCACAGTATTTACTTAACGACGTCTTGACAGCGAGCTGAGATGGGCCTATCTCACGCTAGTAGAGTGAGATGGAATAATATCGCAGACGAAGATCAAAGGAAAATATTGCAAAATAGCGAAAAATCTTACTATGACGTCGCCATAAAGATCGTTTGCGACGTCGATTGGAAATATAAACTCGTTATACACGTGGTGTAAAGGTTATGGGCACGTCATATTAGAACAGCAAGTAGAAAATACAACAAACAAGTATAAAATATATGAAGTCAAACATACAAACGAATACACGGTTTCAAAGAATATAAAATACATGAAAGGTTCACGAGTATACAATGTATAAAGTGTTCACAGGTATACAATGTATAACAGATTCACGAGTATACAAACAATAGAGGATTCACAAGCATACACTGTATTGAGGGTACACGAGTAAACACTGTATAATGTGTAATGTGTAAATAGTTCTCGAGTATTCAATTAGTAAAGGGTTCGCGAGAAATTTATATAGGGTAACGAGTATACAATGTATAAAGGGCTTATGAGTAATGTATAAAGGGTTAACGATAATATATAAATGGTATACAGTGCATACCGGGTTCACGAGTATACAATGTGTAAAGGGTTCGCGAGTATACAGTGAATAAATGGTTCACGAGTGTACAGTGTATAAAGGGTTCATCGAGTATACAATTTATAAAGGGTTCACGAGTAATGTATGCATGGTTCACAAGTAATACATAAAGGGTTCACGGATAATGAATAAAGAGTTAACTAGCACACATGTTCGAGAATTGTATGTTTCATATAAAATAAAACTAAAATATTATTCATAAAACGTCGGTTTTTTATATAGAATAAACACGTTTTTCAAATTTCAAATCAGTTTATTTTCTTAACCACTGAGTAATGATAATTCGAATAAAGTAACATCAATTGATACCATAACAAGACCGAGACGATAACCTCTATTATTAAAATACAGAGGACATTCGAGAAAAAAATGAATTGCATCTTTCAATTAATACACACAAAGACAGCCATGTAGGTAGATGTCAGCATGTGATCTGAAATCGTTTTCTAATGTCCAGTGTCAGTTTCTACCTCAGAATTATCCTTCGGGTTTCTGTAGATCTGTGGAATGTGGTTTAAGTACAAAAATAGGCATACAATTGAATGAATTACATAAATGTAATAATTTAGACACCATGTTTTGTATTTTTAGAAAGTATGAGCCGACCTCGAAATACTTGTCCATAGGACCTATGATTAGTAAACTCTGAACGAACTTCAGAAAGATGGTGCGGGAACTTTTTTCATAGCAATACTCAGTTATATTAATGAACAACAATATAAGCAAAAACGAACCTGTCAGGAAGGCGTGAAAACGTTAGTTGAGACCATTTTTCAGTATTCTTGGTTTCATTAGGTCACTGTTTCACATTTGTATTTTGAACAAGTGTGGAAAAGAGAAAAAAAAATAGAAGAAGAAACACAGGAATATTTATTACACACAATTTGTTCGAGTGACATTTCGATTTCAAGAGTTACAAAATACCAGACGCTTGTCTCAAGCTTTGTTATTATGGTATATTTACAAAAATCATGTCATTGCTTTTGATACATTTACTTCATGCAAGTAATACACTGCGACTGTTTTTTTCTTAGCCAATGTTTGGTTCTGTTTTGGTCAGGCTAGTCTATATGTAAATAGTTAATTATTATGATTTATAATCCTATAAATTTTAATGAGTTTACCGGCCACTTTCAGCATTTTAAGCTGTATACAAGCGTGCTCTTTTCGTTGGTGGAATGGAGGGAGGATGACATTATATATTAGTAAGAGAAAGAAAAATGGAAGTCTGAATAAAGTTTTTTTGACTATCTGATCAAAATCAAATGAAAACAAAACTTAGTGTTTTTGATTCACGCTTACAAATTAATACATGATAATGTTTGTTTAAGGTTAAGAGTTAAATTTAATTTAAATTGTAGCATTACAGCATCGAATTAAATCACATTAATTAAATATGCGTTCATCCATTTTTTGTATTTTAGCCCAATCCAAAAATTATACGTGTAAATCCTAAAATTATATTTAAACAAAAATTAAAAAAGAGAAAAAATAATCTTTTACTCGAAGAAAAAGCTCGAAGACTGCAATTTGTCACAGCTGTGTGTATAAACATGGGTCTACTCGCAGTTCCTAGTTCAACATTCGATTTTTCAGTTCTTAGTTCAACATTCGCAGTTCCTAGTTCATCATTCGTAGTTTCTGGTTCAATATTCAAATTTTTTTGTTCCTCGTTCACATTGCAGTTCCCAGTTCAACATTCAATTTACAGTTCCTAGTCCAACATTCGCAGTTCCTAGTTCCAAATTTGTTATTTCTGGTTCAACATTCGATTTTTCAGTTCCTACTTCAACATTCGATTTTTCAGTTCCTACTTACACATTCGCAGTTCCTAGTTCAACATTCACAGTTCCTTGTTCAACATTCGTAGTTTCTGGTTCAATATTCAAAAGTTTTAGTTCCTCGTTCAACATTCGCAGTTCCCAGTTCAACATTCAATTTACAGCTCCTAGTCCAACATTCGCAGCTCCTATTTCCAAATTTGTTATTTCTGGTTCAATATTCAAAATTTTTAGTTCCTCGTTCAACATTCGCAGTTCCTAGTTCAACATTGAACCAGAAACTACGAATGTTGAACTACTAACTGCGAATGTTGAACTAGGAACTGAAAAATCGAATGTTGAAAGAGGAACTGCGAATGTTGAATGAGGGTGCTAAATGTTGAACTGAAAGAAGTCTCTCGTATTCATTTGAATGTTGAATGTTGAACGTTAAACACGTAACCAACTTGATTCACGTGAGTATAGGTGAGACATTCTACTGATAATTGTTTTGATGGAGAATTGATACTAATAATCTGCATTAAATTTTACACGCATATAGATCAAGCAAACACCAGTTAAAAAGAAATATATCCATCAACAAGCAAAACATAACAAAACAATTTAATAAAAGAGATGACCTGTATGAAACTTTTTACGGCCTAATAACCTTTTTTCGCAATTGTTGTGATTGCTTTATAAAGTCACAAACTATTGAGAATAGTTCATTAATACGACATTAAATTATTTTCATATGGACTAATTGTGTCCAAACTGAGTTTTGACTAATTATTTCGGCTGCATCTCAGGCCAATACAGAAATCATTACGTAATGTTATAATAGTAACTGTAACATCACTCAAGCAAGGAAGCATTTATACATATGTACGTTGAACGACTCGGAACAGAATATAACAATTATAAGCTTAATATCGTAGGGTCTAACGATGTTGGTAACATCATTCAAACAAACCAGCAAACAAACACAACGAGAATATACTTGTCCAAGTAAAGATATGATTCGGTTAAATCCGTGAAACAAACGGAATATGTAACAATTTCTATAGCAAAAAACTTTAGAATTACGACACATACTGTAATATATAATGAATGTATTGTGCTATCTTTTCATTTTCGTTCTGTCGCCACTCCGGAATGACATTGACTGCTGGCTACGAGGAGAAAATCAATCCCAATAATTCTGTTGTATGAATGAATGATATGATGATATTAACGCCAGTGTGTACATTATTTATCATAAAATAGGCAAATAAATACCAAAGTGGCAATCAAACTTCGAAGTCTTAAACGCAGACTTGGGACAACAACAAAAACATAGAACAAAATAACACACAACAAAAGCCAACAAAACGATTAACTCTCAAGAAATAGAGAGTAAATATATGTGCTTCGGAAGAGTAAGCAGTTTACCGCTGTCGCAACACCAGGATTCACGTTAACATGTCATTATCATATACAGTGTTGCTATCCATTAGTTAATTGGCTGGTTACCAGATTTTAACCGATACGAAGGTTGCCACGCGTGTAGCAGGAGTTGTTTACCCTTCTGAAGCACTTGGATTCACCCCGGTTATTAGTGGCGTTCGTGACTCAGTTTTTTGTTTTTGTGTTGTGTGTCTTTTTGTTTTGTTGTGGTCCCTGCTTTTGTTCAATCAATGTTTTTACTCTCCTTTACCTATGGTTTCCGGTTTACTCCTCGTTATCGAAAAATTCTTTTCTATTAATTGGTCAGATCCTTAAATCATTATGAATTTAATGTGAATTTGTAATGCCACAATCCTGTGCAGGATTTGTTGTTCCAATAATTTGGTGAGGTTTGATGACACCAGGTATATCCGTACGGTACCATGATATACAATGATTTATGGGATGTATCATCAAAGACCAAGTAACTGTACGTTAACATGTACGAACCTTTTGATAGAACGTAATCCATTTATGAATTCCATTTTTATTAAAAATGACAAGATCACCGGAGTCCTTCTGGCACGCCTCCCTGGACCAGGGACAGTCTATACTAACGTTAGTATAGACTGTCCCTGCCTGGACGGAGTCTTTGTTACTCCATTTGTACTAAAGAACTTCGGCCACATTTTTGTCTCCTTGCATCCGTCAATATTGCTATCTACAAAAGACAAAAGTTTGTAAAATGTTAGAGATGTGTTTTTTGCCTGTCTTAATTATAATAACCTGCTAGCGACGGGTGCGCTTACACAAGCAGAAAATGCTTTCTCTTCCGTTCATTCTTCATTTTTCTTGAGAGTTCGTGTTACTGGCTTATGTTTGTGTGTTGGTTTGTTCTGTGTCTCACAGTTTTGTATTATTGTTAACAGTGAACTTTAAGATTTTATTGCCCCTAAGTATTTCCACGCGTTTTTCTTTTATGCAAGCATACAAAGAAAAAATAATCCTTTTCTGGTTTTTCAAAATTAAATTTATATATGGCCGCAATACATTATTTCCTCTATTATTATTGCCTTTATGGAGAAAACCTATTCTCACTCTCGTTTATGTTTAACTGTATTCTTGCAAATTACCTGTACTGGTGCAACTGAACAGGACACGCCAAAGGTCTTTAGATCGACAAATGGTTAAAGGTTTTCCTATCATCTCTAAGCTGTCATCACAACCATATTTAATTCCGGTGTTCAGATTTCTGTATGCACCAAACATTACTTTGACATGATCATATTCTATTATTGGAAGCGTTGTACAGTGTGAAATGAATAAATATGCTGTATAGTCGTATACTTGAAACGATACAATTTCTACAGTTTTAGTTACATGTATTGATTGATTGCCTTACATTTAGTCATACTTAAAAAAAATGCACACGGTATCCAGTACATACATCATTAATTAAAACAAATATTTAGAGGCAGTATTTTATTAATAGTTCCTACTAATTCTGACATATTTTGTGAAAACTCTAATTCGAGTTCACAGTATGATAGTTGGCATCACACTCTTTTACATGATTGGTCAGTTATTCATGATTGGCAGGTTGTGTCAATGTTTCAATTAAACAGCATTGTGTAATCAGTCAAGGTATTGGATCAATAGTTCTAAATATCCAATCGACTAACATATTGACAACCATTAGAAACGCAGATTAGGGTATAAACGGAAAATTCACAGTTGCAGCCGCCTCATTGCGTGTAAACTACAAGAGGGGCTGATAACGTGATATTCAACAAACATGTTATCCACTATGTTTAGCGGCAAGGCTTCTGGTTATGAATAAACAATAAAGTATCTATTGTCCGACAATTCGGGACGTTCTGTAGATTAATTTATGTTATTTCCACAAGGAAGACATGACTGAGAATCTCATTTAATTATTTATTTAATATTATGTCAATTTTCTTGCTTTGTATAGTGAATATGATTTCATTACAAAAAGAGAAAGATATTTTATCCATAATTGCACATAAAAACATCATTTTTCTGTAAAGAGCCATATTTCACATGTGTTGATACAATAAAACGATTGACTGATTTGAAACATGATGGGCATTTATTGAAATGAAGTTTCGAACTTCGAAAATCAATCAATACACATACAGATTAGAAATATTTTTATTATGAATATTAAATTTAACAAGCGTAACACAACTGACACAAAAAAGTGGGGAAAAACCAGTAGCGCACGTAGTAAACAAACAGAGATTCAAACAGCGAATAAGGGTATACTATAAAAACAAAACACTGCCATATCAACATAACAACATGGGACAAGAAATAAATTAGACATTAAAAGATGTAGAAAAGCGAACAGAACAAACATACAGCTACAAATGTAACTGTTATAAACACATATTAAACAACAAACTATGATAGCAAAAGAACACAGAATAAATGAAAAACAGACACGTAACAAAGACAAAATTTTGACAAATATAACATTACTAAGTTACCCACAAAAAAGATGACCGATTGTGAAGGGTCCTTAGCGAGTTTAAAATTCTCGGAATTATCCAATTTTCCAAGAAAGATATTGCAAAGACTACTTTAAACAAGGCCGTGTTATATTGGTCTTACCAGTACCATGTTATTTTCCATCCTATCAAATATAGTCAATTCCAGATAAAAATTGATAACATTCTCTTTGGTAACTGGACTAATAGAACACCTAGAAGCAGGAATACTTACATATTGAACAGGCAACAAAATGACTTGAAGCTGACTATACTGTTAATTTACCAGGAAACAGAGACATACGGAGTAAACACAAAACGGACATAACATAACAAACAGCAATGTATACAAAACAACAAATCAATGTACAAAATTCTTGTCATCATATCCTATATATGGTTTAACAGTTTGAATGCAATTATTCCTACTTACAAGACGACACACTATATAGCTTTGGCTGTCTGCTCAACAGTAAACAAATATGCTCCTCACACATATCAATCAATCAATCAATCAATCAATCAATCAATCAATCAATCAATCAATCAATCAATCAATCAATCAATCAATCAATCAATCAATCAATCAATCAATCAATCAATCAATCAATCAATTAATCAATCAATCAATCAATCAATCAATCGATCGATCGATCGATCGATCGATCAATCAATCAACCAATCAATCAATCAATAAATCAGTATATACCGATTCCATTTGCCAAAAAACGCATATATATATATATCCGTTAAATCAAGATGCAAGTAGACTTTATCTTGTAGATAAACACAAAAATAGTTTTATTTTCACCTTTATTGTTACATTAAAGTCGCCAATGTGCTGACATATTAAACTAAAACTACAAGAACCTTTGCATAAAATAATCAATTTGTTATAAATATTTTCATGTAAAAGAGCGAAGTAAAGTAATCAAAGAGAATATTTGTCACGATTGTTTTGCAGCAGACTATTGACATCCAAATGAGTTCTTTTTAGTTTTTGTATCCTTATGAAGCTGAGATCCTTTAGAAAAGAATCAACGATACCTAGGAGTATTCAACAGATAATAGGTCGGGAACAGAAAAACATGTTTAAACAAACGAGGTTAATAACAAAACAATACAGAGTCTTGAGTACCAGTTTAGAGATGTATACTCAGTATGAAGGCGCTGCTGCAAAGTTTAAAGGCAGTTGCCCAGCCCTTAATTTTAAATTTCGTTATGAAGTTACAGTTTTTTCCCTGAACGATGGCAAGTTCACTCAATATTTTCATATTCGTTGGTGCGTTTAAAATTAACACCGATACACTAAAGTCTGTCTAATATGGAGTAGGCATTGCCAATATGCGAGCGCAGACACATATGTTTTTTCTAACTTTTAAACATAATTCCTTGTTTTACTTTGTTCCATAATTTTGTGAGTACCATAGTACACTATTTCACTACATGCAGTTATAGCGTCAACAAGAAGTAACTGAATCAAATAGATGCCAACAATGTATTAATCTATTTATTAAGTCATATACTGTAATAGCGTTAAGCATAGTTCCATTTATACAGATTTCACTCCTGCGTCCAAAAATACCATTGGAACTCTAAAACAGGAAAAAGTGTATCTTAAAACACGCACATATTGCACTATGTTGTGAAATTGGTTTGTAAAGCAGGGTCAGTAAGGGTCATGATGGACAATATATCCTTATTTGACCCCCCCCCCCCAAGTAATTTTTAAATTGTATCTAAGAGGTAAGAATTCTGGTAAGATGCATATGCCTGCAGGGCATACAGAACATAAATACTTTTTAGGACATACTTTCCGCTCCCATCCCATTTCAGAAGACAGAATTTCATTAATTTTTGTTAAGAGTTATCCTGCTTTGGTCAGTGTTATCCTTTCTATTACCCTTACTTGGAACCCCTTTTTAAACAACCAATGAAAATTAAGGGCCATAACCTAAAATAGTCAAGTTGACACAGTTTGCATGGGCGAAAATATTCAAAATGTGTTATATTCCGATATTTTAGAAATTTGTCAGTTAACAGCTGCATAAATTCTGTGATTAGAATGTATCCTGGCGCTGCCGGTTCTCGATAGCTTAAGAGATTATTGGATATAACTTTGTTCTTATCTGAAACGCGAGATTTTCATTTGCAGTTGTCAACTGATTTGATATGTTGTTTAATATTACCGATTTATTGTAAATAGTGTAATGAGTTATTATTTTTAACAAAGTTAGCAGATCGAATAGTTGTATTATTGTAATGTATTTATTCTTGTTATTTATTGCAACATATTACTGGAAACCTGGAAAGGGGTAGATACAAATTTTAACATTCCAGAATTCAAATTTCTTCAAAAATGTAGAAAGAAGAAAAAACGCTCAAAGAGATTTAGTGGAGGAATTATCGTTTTATATAAATCTTATTTACATAAAGGTATTAAACTAATAGAAAATACTTCTTCAGAAAACAGAATGTGGATTAAACTAGAAAAACACTTTTTTGGATTCAAAAAAGATCTTTATATATGTGCCTGTTATATTCCCCCGGCAGGCTCTCCATATTTTAATGATGACTTTAATGAACTAGAAAATGAGATTTCAAATTTAACAAATATTGGTAACATCTTAGTTATAGGAGATATGAACGCAAGAACAGCTAGCTTACAAGATTTTATAGACAATGAAGATATAGACTCAGATTATTTTGATAATATTCTTCCAGATAATTATACTTATGATAAAAATATTCTAAGAAACACTATGGATAAAATACATAATTCTCATGGAAAGTCTCTAATTGATCTTTGTGTTGCCTCCCAGGTTCGAATTTTAAACGGGCGATTTATAGGAGATTTATTTGGAAATTTAACTTGTTATAAACATAATGGCTCTAGTACAGTAGACTATGCTCTTACCGATGTGGACCTTATAACAAATGTAAATTTTTTCAACGTAACTGAACCAAATTTTCTATCTGACCATTGCATAATATCAGTACATTTAAAATGCAAAAAAGACTTGACATTTAACAAAAAATTAACTCTTGAAAATAACATAAAACAGACATTTAAATGGGAGGAGGTATCTAAAACAAAACTTATAACAGCCTTGAATGAACAAGAAATACTACAAGAAATAATTTGTTATGAACATGAACCTTTTGAACAAAATAGATCAGGGGTAGATAAAGCAACATCAAGGTTAAACTCAATATTTCAAGCAATCTCAAAGAGATCATGTAAAATAATAAAATATAAAAGGACTAAACTCACAAAAAAGAAAAAACCATGGTCAGACCAACAAGTAAAAGATTTAAAAAATACTGTCATAAATTTGGGCAAAACATTAAAATCAAATCCATTCAACTTAGCCATACGAAATGATTACTTTAAAAAATGTAAAGATCTAAAAAGACTTGTTAAGAAAAAGAAATATCTATACCAGAAAGAGATATATGATAAATTATTAAATTGGAAAGAGTCCAATCCTAAACAGTATTGGAATTACTTGAACTCTCTTAGAAAAGAACAACATATACAAAATGATTTATTAACTTCTCTGAATGCGACAAATGAACAGCTGACAGATCATTTTAAAAATCAAGGTAGTACAGAAATTATTAATGAGGACATGGCAAATAAAATTAATAGTTATCTTGTTCATCAAAATAACATCTCAGAAGAAGAAAATGAAATAACTGACCAACCTATTACTATAAGGGAAGTTAAAGAGAATATAAATAAAATGAAACTATTAAAAAGCCCTGGACCAGATCAAATATGTAATGAAATTATAAAATACAGTGCATTAGTCACCAGCAAAGCTATTGCCAAACTTTTTAACCTCATTTTAGAAACAGGAAAATATCCAATGGAATGGAGAAAATCATTTACTATTCTTATATTTAAATCCGGAGACAATTCAGATCTTAACAATTATAGAGGAATATCCCTTCAAAACAGTTTAGCTAAACTATTTAGTTCTATATTAAATTGTAGGCTCAATAAATTTTATGAAGATAAATTTGCACCACAACAATTCGGATTTAGAGCAAATCATAGAACAACAGACAGTATATTTATTATGAAAACTTTAATAACAAAATATCTAACAAAAAATAAACAAAAAATATTTGCATGTTTTGTTGACCTAAGAAAAGCATTTGACTCATTATGGTATAGTGGACTTTTATATAAATTAAAAACACAACATATTGGCAATAAATTTTATAATATAATAAAAGATATGTATACAAGCAATAAATCAGCTATTAAGATTAAAAACCAATTTTCTAATTTTTTTGATATAGTCAGAGGAGTTAAACAAGGAGATAGTCTTAGCCCCTCACTTTTTAACTGTTTTATAAATGATATTCACGATATATTCAATCAATCATGTGATCCCTTGATACTAGAAAATACAAATATATCAAGTCTAAGCTTTGCTGATGATTTAGTAATATTCTCAAACTCTCATACTGGGTTACAAAATTGTTTGAATAAAATTGAAAAATATTGCTTTGACTGGCAATTAACAGTCAATATTAAGAAGACAAAAACTATGACATTTCAAAATACGTTTTGTCCAACTCCTCCTTTATATTATGGAAATCAGCCTCTTGCTGAAACTAAAGAATATAACTTCTTGGGAACAACCATTGACTATAAAGGAAGCTTTAAAAGATCTATAGAAGAGTTATCAAAAAAAGGACTAAAAGCAATCTTTGCTTTGAAAAAAAGACTTCAAAACTTTCAAAGTCTACCTATAAGACTATCCTGTAAACTGTTTGATACTTTAATAAGACCTATATTGTTATATAATAGTGATATTTGGTTTATGGACGATTACTTATCTATTGTTAAGTCAAAAGAAAGGGCAGAAAAAAATGGAAAATTTCTGTGATACCCTCTCCTTAATAGACCGATTTACATATGAAAAAGTACATACAAGATATTGTAAGAATATTTTAGGTTTAAGAAAAACAGCTTGCAACATAGCAGCAAAAACAGAACTTGGTAGACTGCCATTAGAATCTTTCATAAAAGCTCAAACAATCTTATATTATAGTAGATTGAATTCAGTAAAAATAAACCCCTTATTAAAAGAAGCATATAATGTCAATAAAAGTATACACACCGAGGGAATATATACTTGGTATACTATGGCACAAAAGTTATTTATAGAACTAGACCTTGACAGATCAGAACACGAAGATTTAGATGTCCCATTTTTTAAACTTGCAGATAAGTTAAAGAAAAAAATTAAAAATTTAATTTGTGAATATTATATAAATAAAATTAAAACTAAATTAAATAATTTAAATAACGAATCTAAACTTTACTTATTTAGTCAACTAAAAACAGACATAAAAATTTAAGACTATCTAGTAAATGAGAATAGTTTTATATATAGACAAATGATAACAAAACTAAGGGTGAGTGACCATACCTTACATATAGAACAAGGGAGATATCATAATATTCCCAGATGTCAACGAATATGCTCTAAATGCCAAATTCTTGAAGATGAAGAACATTTTCTTTTACATTGTCAAATTAACACTCTACCAAGAGATATTTTCTATTCAAAAATTTCAAATATAGACGATATCTTTGCAAATTTAAATACAAATGAAAAATTAAAATATATCCTTTGTCCAAAATCAGAACATTTAACTTATGTTAAGGACTTTTTAAAGCAATCATTTGAAATGCGAAAATAGGGTCCACATAGGTTAAAATGTACTACATTTGTAGTTATATTAGAAATAATAACTGATGTACTTCGAGTATGTTTGTATTTGTATGCTAATGTTTTTGTTCACAATGTTATTATATTGCTTTGACCCATATGGGTGTAATTTGCAATAAAGAATTTGAATTTGAAATTTATTGTTGATATTTTATTACAGGGTTTCTTCGTCTAAGTATTCATCATTGCTTCATAAAATAAAACTATCCAGAACCCTAGAGAGGAATTGTTTTTGTTTATTTTCCACGCCATATAGTGCGATTACATTTTGGCGCCCACGTAATTTGGAGGATAGTGCTACAAGTGTAATATTCGTTAGCGGCTCCGATCGGCGTATTCCGGGATATTCCGTTAGGCTGAATTGAGTGCTCCCATTGTTGACATTTCTACTTCCGGTACTCGAGTACGAAAGACACGTGGAATTTTATTTACCAATTTGTTTCATAGATAAACTACTACACACTTGCAAAAAATTACAAGGAACCGTCCGGTTATTGCCAAGATCTTCGAATTATTCGTACGACCTAATTTTTGACATATGGTATACTACGTCACCAGTTCTCGATAATGTATGCGTAATTAGCTATGCAGACCTATTCTGACAATAAAATACCATAAAATTTAATTTAAAATGTTATTCATATAAAATTTGTTTAAACTGGAGCATTGGTTTAAAAGATAGGCCCGTCTATTGTACTATAAGTTGAAGAAATTTTTGGGATTACGGAAAGGTATCGAAATATATGGTACTCTGTATTTGGGAGAATTTTAAACATCTAAACGCGGAACCTGTTTATTTTTTCATTGCCGAGGAGCAAAGTGGTGTCCTAAAGGAAATTTGCGAACAAACAGAAGGGAAGTGCGATTCCTCGTTTTTTGACAAAATGAATTTGTGCATGACTATCGAGAATAGGTTACTATCGAGAACAGGTTAAGGCACGATACGGGAAACAACATATTGGTAAGGATTAGTTTGATTTTATGGATCTGTTCCAGTTACTTATGTTTTATGTTGGCGGAATAATGTGCCATTTGTGGATATACGTAAGCGTTATACTCAGATGTTTTAGATTTTTGTCAGTGAAAAAGTTCATAAAGTGATTAAAAAAACATGTGATTAGAAAGTGTTCTATGGAGCAAAAACATATTATAAGGATTCGTTTGTTTTCGTGGATCAGTTCCAGTAACATTTGGATGTTTTTCATGGTTTATGTTGCCGGAATTACATATTGTGCCATTAGGAAATATTATACTACATTAAGTGTTACAGTTTTAGTTTACTGTTTTGTTCATGCCAATCTACTTTACAGTTTGTTGTATTGTTCGTATTAAATAACGCATATACAGTTTAGTCAGCAATATTGCATTTTATTAAATTTCAATTTACAAATTTGAAAACGGGACCTGTCGCTGTGTAATGTGATAGTGAAGCTGCGGAACCGTAGCTTGTTAGGTCATTTGGCAGTTTTTATTTGGTCCACCAAATAAAAAAAAAAGGTACAAATACAGTTCGTTCCTCAGTTATAGTATAACTGGTGAAGATTATGTACATTTAGATTTGAACAAAGTAAATACATGTTATGGTGTATGTAAAAAAAATGTATGGCTTAAAAATATTTTCTTATTTGGCGAACTATCGCGAAAATGTTGGTACAAATTTAAGTTAGGGGTCCAGTAGCTCTTCACAGTCTTGTTTGATATGTGTTGTATTTTTCTGATTTTACATACTATATTATAAATATAAATTCATCGTAACATACTTTAAAAAACGACGACTGAGGACTTAAAGAAATAAATTTAAAACATCAAATAACATTCTTCGGACTTAAAAAGGGACGAATTTGCAGCTTGTTCTTCTTGTTCCATTTTTGTGCCCCATGTAATAAACAGGCGATTGCGTGAATAAATATTGAAAACATAAATTGGGAAAAGTTAGCTTTTCCTTAGTTTTAATGCACATAAGAGGTTTTGTGTGTTAGTCACTGTTTTATAAAATTAAATAATTCATAACCTTACCAAAATTGTTAAATTAGCAGGAAGAATTTAATGTCAATAAAATTTACTTTTTAGAGACATTTTGTACCAGACGAAAATCAGTACTAGCGCATGCACTGTAGTCGATGCATAATTTTGAGACAAATACTATATATTTGGTAGAGAATGAAGAATTTACTACTTATGATAAAAATTGTTCGAAACACTTTTTTGTACAAATTGCAAAAGTGCGTTAAAATGTATGAAAATTTTCCGTTGTGTAGTGTAAGGGGGTTGTATTATCACGCTACCTTATTTTTTACAAATAAATCAAGAAGGCAAACAGCTTGCAACTAAATTTTTGTTTAAAACACAATAATATTTTAATTGCCATAGAATTCTAAAGTTTTAATTTATAATGTTATAACAGTGCCTCTGAATTCCAGTTGTCACGTGACGTCTTTCTTTGTAATGGTGACGTCACATGAAATGTCTTTGATTGTCAGTTTTTAAAGATCAAATAAGAGATTCCAAATAATAGTCTTAAAATGTAAAATACTTTTTATCGATGTCAACTTTATTTTTAAGTCTTTCTTTAAAATAACTGTTTGCCCTTCTTCATTCAGGTGTCAAGACACTAAAGGGGACCAATCAAATTTAGTACTTAACAACAAAATAGTCCTGTTTATCTTAGTGTATATTAAAAACTACTAACTGGATTTTAATGAATGAAAGTTTTTCTGAAAGGTGAATATATTAGAAAAATTTAGAGTCCTAGCTTGCTCTGTTCTAATGGTGTTTAGTATGTTTTATGTCACATGCACTACATGACCTATAAACCAAGATTTTCTGAAAAGAAAGAGCTATTTTTAGAGTGGGGTTTACCCCGGAAGCTGGTTTTCTCTTGGAAGGTTTTAAAGAGGTCATGAAATTTTGAGAGAACATAGGCCTGTCACGTACGAGTCAGGATATATATGATGTCGGTCAAGTTGCGCTTAAGGTAAAAGAGCTGCTCTAATTAAAAAAATAACAAATTTAGTAGAAAATCTTAAAGAATTGGATTAGTGTTTACACACCTTTAATACATAAACACCATTTTTTTCATATTCCCTCCCTTTGCCTGAAAATGTTTGAGAATGAAAGATTATAACCCATTTACTCATTTTAAATACATATTTGGTTCTAAACCATACTAGTGTCAAATTTCAGCCTAAATATTATATTATGTAACATTTTAGATTTTTTTGGCAATAAAATCTGTATTCCCTGCCTAGAACAGTGTGGTTGGAGTTAAAAAATTTATTGTTTCAGTGTTTCTAAGTAGCAGGCAAGTCAGATAATCTAAATATTAGGTTGCAAAGACATCTATGTTGCCACAAATATTGAATATGGTGCCTATTTTGTATTTTTTAGATGCGGAATTTGTCAATTGATACTATAGGACAGAGTCAGACTAAAATTGTTCTTTTTGGAATTTTATTGTTTGTTGAGGTGCAATTATATCTTGTTGAGCAACAAGAAATATGAAATGGTTTAGTAGGAATGTTACAGATATTTAAAGTTTATAAGAGATCTAATATGCCATCTAAAAAAGGGGTGGGGGGCTGGTCCCCCAACCTGAAACTTCAAATTTTTTTATTTGTGAGGTATAAATATAATGTATGTTTTTATTAGTATTCAGTATGTTATACTAAAGTGTTAATGTGTGATATACATTGAAATTTACATCTGAACTTAGGAAATTGAATATATTGCAAATAATGCATTACTTGATCTGCAAACACAGTTTGTGCTGATTAAGTATGTGCACAGTCATTGAATCTTTTCCTGCAATTCTCCAAAACTGTTATATAGAATGCAAAGAAATTTATAGGTGTTGGTCAGATATACTTAGGCTACAAATAGGCAAAATTTTGTACAATTTGATGGACAAATACATGCTCTTTAGGTGTCAAGACACTAAAGGGGACCAATCAAATTTGGAACATATAAGAAAATAGTACTTAACAACAAAATAGTCCTGTTTATCTTAGTGTATATTGAAAACTACTAACTGAATTTTAATGAATGAAAGTTTTTCTGAAAGGTGAATATATTAGAAAAATTTAGAGTCCTAACTTGCTCTGTTCTTATTGTGTTTAGTATGTTTTATGTCACATGCACTACATGACCTATAAACCAAGATTTTCTGAAAAGAAAGAGCTATTTTTAGAGTGGGGTTTACCCCGGAAGCTGGTTTTCTCTTGGAAGGTTTTAAAGAGGTCATGAAATTTTGAGAGAACATAGGCCTGTCACGTACGAGTCAGGATATATATGATGTCGGTCAAGTTGCGCTTAAGGTAAAAGAGCTGCTCTAATTAAAAAAATAACAAATTTAGTAGAAAATCTTAAAGAATTGGATTAGTGTTTACACACCTTTAATACATAAACACCATTTTTTTCATATTCCCTCCCTTTGCCTGAAAATGTTTGAGAATGAAAGATTATAACCCATTTACTCATTTTAAATACATATTTGGTTCTAAACCATACTTGTGTCAAATTTCAGCCTAAATATTATATTATGTAACATTTTAGATTTTTTTGGCAATAAAATCTGTATTCTCTGCCTAGAACAGTGTGGTTGGAGTTAAAAAATTTATTGTTTCAGTGTTTCTCAGTAGCAGGCAAGTCAGATAATCTAAATATTAGGTTGCAAAGACATCTATGTTGCCACAAATATTGAATATGGTGCCTATTTTGTATTTTTTAGATGCGGAATTTGTCAATTGATACTATAGGACAGAGTCAGACTAAAATTGTTCTTTTTGGAATTTTATTGTTTGTTGAGGTGCAATTATATCTTGTTGAGCAACAAGAAATATGAAATGGTTTAGTAGGAATGTTACAGATATTTAAAGTTTATAAGAGATCTAATATGCCATCTAAAAAAGGGGTGGGGGGGCTGGTCCCCCAACCTGAAACTTCAAATTTTTTTATTTGTGAGGTATAAATATAATGTATGTTTTTATTAGTATTCAGTATGTTATACTAAAGTGTTAATGTGTGATATACATTGAAATTTACATCTGAACTTAGGAAATTGAATATATTGCAAATAATGCATTACTTGATCTGCAAACACAGTTTGTGCTGATTAAGTATGTGCACAGTCATTGAATCTTTTCCTGCAATTCTCCAAAACTGTTATATAGAATGCAAAGAAATTTATAGGTGTTGGTCAGATATACTTAGGCTACAAATAGGCAAAATTTTGTACAATTTGATGGACAAATACATGCTCTTTAGGTGTCAAGACACTAAAGGGGACCAATCAAATTTGGAACATATAAGAAAATAGTACTTAACAACAAAATAGTCCTGTTTATCTTAGTGTATATTGAAAACTACTAACTGAATTTTAATGAATGAAAGTTTTTCTGAAAGGTGAATATATTAGAAAAATTTAGAGTCCTAACTTGCTCTGTTCTTATTGTGTTTAGTATGTTTTATGTCACATGCACTACATGACCTATAAACCAAGATTTTCTGAAAAGAAAGAGCTATTTTTAGAGTGGGGTTTACCCCGGAAGCTGGTTTTCTCTTGGAAGGTTTTAAAGAGGTCATGAAATTTTGAGAGAACATAGGCCTGTGTAGCATAGTGTTATTTGTAATATATGGTGTTATTTGTAATGTATATGATTAATTATAATTTTTAGTTAAGTTTATTGACTTTTGACATTTACATGTATACGGACATTGACTATGAGTACTGTAGTACTTTGATTTTCTGGTTAGTTTACTTTACATCATGGGATTTAATTCTCTTATCTCATTGGTCAGTTAGTGAACTCTTAGTGAATTGTGTTCAGGTACTCACTATAAATTTATTCTGATTCTTTGGGTGAGTTAAAATTGGATTGGAAATTCTTGTTGCTTGTCATTCAGCATTCAGCTGCATTTATTTATTCTTATTTTGGTGGATTCATCGTTTCACATTAACAGGTCAGTTATTTCATTTATTTTTCCGTTCTTTCCTATTGTTATTTTTGTACGACAGTTTTTGTATGATAGTTTGATATATTTATAAGAGTGAAATGTAAGATTATTTTTAATAGTAAAAGTAATTCTACCGGTACATGTATCATATGTATTTGTATTTTACGACACAGCTTAAATATCATGGGCTGATACTTATTATTTCTATATGTTATTGTGAATTCAGTAGAATAAAGTAGCTTGCCATATTTAATAGTAGGAAATGTTAACTTTGTGTTAACCACTGGACTTATGCAGGTCATATTTTATTTTATACAGATCCAGAAATATGAATTAATTAGCTGGAAAGTCCAGATATTAAGATTGGGAATTTTTATCCCAAGTCCTTTGTATAATATATAAGGTAAGCTCTGTTCTGTGTTTTATTTTTTGTTTGTCATATTGTTAGTGTGTATTTTAGTTCAGTGTAGTCTTATGTACTTTAAGCGTTTCAGTTTTACTGTTCGTTATCGTTCATATTTATTTGAAATTCATGTAGTAGAGAATTATTATTAATGTAATTGCACAAGGTGTTGTTAGTAACTGGTTTTATAATGAAAAGCGTCATGAAGTTATTTGTTCCGAAATGTTTCACTTTGAATGCATTTGTATTGATTTTTGAATGATTTCGATTTTATCTAAGTTTAGAAAGTGACAAGAGTTATCTTTCTTTGTGTACTATTTTGTCATATGATTATTTTTCGTATTTTATATTATAGGGATTTATCTATCGATTACTAAGACAATAAACATTAAACCAGCCTCAGACTATATTTATTACGCCTAAATCTGATGGTTCTACAAATGGCGCCCACGTAGATGTTTAACTTGGTGATCGACGGAAAGTGCACTCATCTAGATCCTCGTTGATAGTGTGGCTTTGTGCATGCGTGGATTATACCGGAACATCCTAGATATTGACAGATTCAACACAACGATCGGTACAGAATTTTAGAAAACTGAATAATACAGTTGTGAACAGATTGATGATGCGTCGTTGTATACTTGTATGGTGAGAATTTTTATTATTGGTACCAAAACATTTATTTGTACGTAGCGTCCATTGTTTATTCTGTAATTTTTCGGATATTTGAAAGAATAGCCATATATTTGTTCTACACACTTAATTTATTTTATTACTTAGTTAGATTTTCCTCTGTTTATCACATCCAGATGTTATCTCTTTGTGTAAACAGTGGGTGTCTGACTCTGGCTAGCCAATAATACACATATTTGTTTGTGTTTGTCATATTTTACTAGACATTCTTATTTCTGCAATGTGTAATTATTATTTATCTATATGCTGAATTTTATATACACAGAAGTTTGGTGTTATGTACATTGTGGTTGTAGAAGTGAATTATACAGAGTATTATTTTGTGTATAACAGTTTACATATATAGGTGTAATTATGAAACATTTGGTATATTTTTTTTAATGTGGACATGTACCAGTATGAGTGTTTCATTGAATTCTCTACAATGATTTTCTATTTAACCTCTCATGTTTGTATTTGCACTTATCATAGTTGGATGTAGTGTTAGTGTTTGCTTGATGTTGGTTTTCATTTGTACTTTCATCAAACGCATTGATTGGCTATCTTTTGATGACACAAGCGTGACTTTACTAGACTCGGACATTATTGACACTATATGGACTGCGATAATTGACTCGGTGTATATATGCTGTATTTAGTTATTTTATTTACTTAGTATTATATTTATATTGATACTTAGTTACACAGTATACCAGATTCAGATTGATATTACTGTGTTATAATTTAGTATTATTGTGACAAAGAATTGAAAGTTACAGAAAATGGAGGAGAAATATAAAGACTTGTTAAAGACATTAGAGGAAATGGAGTTACAACCAAAAGCTTCAAATCCTGAAGAATTTGTACATTGGATGCAACAGTTTGTACTGGAAAAAGGTATGGCTAAGACAGTTAAGATGGAAAGTCAGAACCTCAGACAAATGTACAATATAATCCTTTGCCAAGGATAAGTACATTTCAAGGAAATGACAAGTTGGTAAAAGGAGAAAATACAAGGTATGATTTATGGCGGCATGAGGTCAGATGTTTATTACGAGGTCATACTCATTCAATAGAAACAATTACACAAGCAGTCAGACGCTCATTAAAGGGTGAGGCAGGATTGGTTGCTATGCGTCTAGGGGAACATGCAAATGTGCATGAAATATTACATAAACTAGACTGTATTTTTGGACAAATTGATGAAAAGGAATCTATTATGTCTGAATTTTATAATGCTAGACAGGAGGAAGATGAAGATGTAGCTCATTGGAGTTGTAGGTTGGAAGATATATTGAACAGAGCTATACTGACAGGAAAAGTTAAGCTTAGCGATGCAGATGAAATGTTGCATGATATGTTATATCAAGGTTTAAAATCAGAGTTAAAAGATAAGGCTCATTATGAAAGGGAGCGATTTAAATCTTTTGATGATTTAAGACTAGCACTTCGAAGATTAGAGCGAGATCACTTGTCTGATATTTCGAAAACGTTTAAACCGAGCAATAAGCAAACTTGTAAGAAGTCAACTGATTCAAAAGAACAAGAGTTAGAACCTGAATTTAAAAGTATATTGCAACAAATTAATACAAGATTGGAAAAATTGGAATCGGGTGCTCAAGGTTATTCAGGTAATAGGAATTACTCTGATAAACATGATTATTCAGGTGCTCGTAATAAGCAACAGTATAGTAGAGGCAACTATAGAGGAAACAGAGGTAGAGGTAGAGGAAATTTTAATTCATCAGTAAATAAGACCAATTCTGATTCTAACCAGGCAACCAAGGAACAGATTATTTGTAGACGTTGTAAAATGCCGAATCATTTTGCAAGAGATTGTAGAGCTACACAAGATAAAGATGGCAATCCTTTAAACAGGAAGTAGCCTGTGATGCGTGGCCGATCACAGACTATGGAAGCAAAGGCCAAAATGACGAAAATAAAAACATACATTATAGCCAACAAGGTAAGATTCCACCAGGTCTCTTAGGTACACCAACTGAGACAGAGGTAAGTATTCACAGTATTAAAGTTAAAGCACTCTTGGATACAGGATCAACTGTTTCAACGATAAGTAGGTCTTTTCATCAACAATATCTAGCAAATTTAGAAGTACAACCATTAGAAAATATAATAAAGATAGAGTGTGCAGATGGTCAGATGCTACCATATGATGGATTTATAATGACAGACATTTATTTAACAAACATTGGTGGACCATATACATGTATGTTGCTTGTTATACCAGATAGTCCATACAATAGTCAAGTGCCACTATTATTAGGTACTAATGTTCTGACAGCAATAATGAATGGATGTCGATATCAGTACGGGGAAAGATTTTTACAGACATCTAAACTTACCACCCCATGGTACACTACATTTCGAAGTATTTTACTGCGAGAAAAGGAACTTAAGCGAAACAATTATAAATTGGCTATAGTAAAATTTGCTGGAAATACTAACATTATTATACCACCAAATAGCAATGTTACTTTAAATGGATATTTGGATAAGGAGTTACCATATTGCACAACACCTGCAATGATTCTTCCAACTAAAGGATCTGTACTTACACCTGATTTAGACGTTGCACCATCATTATTGGATTATCAATACCACAGGACACAAGGAGTTACAGTTGAGGTAAGTAATGTGACAACACGTACAGTGAACATTCAGCCTCATGCAGTATTATGCGAAATCCAGCCAGTATCTATCGAGGAAAACCAAGACCAGGAAAACTTAGAATTTTCACCACCACTTTTAGAGCAGGTAACTATAGATACCACTAATGTAACACCTGATCAACTTGAGAGGGGAACAAATTTGATAATAGAATACCAGAACATCTTTTCAAAGGGAGATGCAGACATGGGACATGCAACAATGGTAGAACATAAGATAGAACTAACTGATGAACGACCTTTCAAACAAAAGTATCGTAGAATACCACCCTCTATGTTCGATGAGGTAAGATCGCACTTACAACAACTCTTAAGGAATGGAATAATACGTAAGTCACATAGTCCATGGTCTTCAAATGTAGTTTTAGTTAGGAAAAAAGATGACAGTTTGCGTATGTGTGTCGATTTTAGACAACTTAATCAGAAATCCGTAAAAGATGCATATGCTCTTCCACGAATAGAGGAAATATTAGATTGTTTGTCAGGAAACAAGTATTTTTCAACAATTGACATGAAATCTGGGTACCATCAAGTCAAAATATTTGAACCACATAAGCAGCGCACAGCATTTACTGTTGGTCCATTAGGTTTTTTTGAATTTTGCAGGATGCCATTTGGATTGTCGAACTCTCCAGCTACTTATCAACGTTTAATGCAAGACTGTTTAGGAGATTTACACCTTAAAATTTGCTGTATTTTTATAGATGATGTCATAATATTTGCTAGAACCTTTGAGGAACATTTGGAAAGATTAAAACTTGTTTTTGACAGAATTAGAGCAGCTTGTTTGAAACTAGCACCTGGAAAATGTACATTCTTCAAGCCAAAAGTCAAATATGTTGGTCATATAGTCTCTGAGGCAGGAATTGAAACAGATCCTGACAAAATTGAGAAAATTGTAAATTGGCCCACACCAAAGACACCAGAAGCGGTAAGACAATTTATTGGTTTTGCAGGTTATTATAGAAGGTTTATCAGAAATTTCAGTCAAATTTCAAAACCACTAACAGAACTTATGCCTACACCAGTTAGAAAAAGTAAAAAGAAAACTCATACTCAAAAACCATGGAATTGGGGAGATACACAGGAGAAATCATTTTTGAAACTGAAGGAACTTCTATCAAGTGCACCAATTTTGGGGTATGCTGACTATACACAACCATTTGAAATACACACTGATGCTAGCGGTTTAGGTTTAGGGGCAGTTCTTTATCAGAAACAGGAAGAATACAATAGGGTCATTGCTTATGCTAGCCGAGGATTATCAAAATCGGAAAACAATTATCCAGCTCACAAACTTGAATTTTTGGCGTTAAAATGGTCTATTTGCGACAAGTTTCATGATTATTTGTATGGTCATCCATTTACTGTTTATACCGACAACAACCCTTTAACCTATGTCTTAACTACAGCCAACTTGGATTCAACTGGTCATAGATGGCTTGCAGCTCTATCCGTGTATGATTTTGACATAATATATCGTCCAGGTAAAAACAATTTGGATGCTGATGCTTTGTCTAGGATACCATCTAATACAATTTCAAAGGAATCAATCAAAGCTATATGTGGATTGGTAAGAACACCTTTTGTGGCACCAGATGTTTTAGATGAATTATCAATGGATATTCACCATCAAATTCATAATGATGTTGATTGGAAACTTATACAAAGACAGGACATTGAGTTAAAGCAAATTATTGAATTTGTACAACAAGGAGTTAAACCAAAAAAGGAACAAGTTATTCATGGTCAATTAAGCAGACAGTTTGAACATTTGAAATTAATTGATGATATACTTTATAGAGAGATAACTGATAGAAATGGAAAAATTATCCGACAGTTAGTTTTACCATCTAAACAAGTAAATATAGTACTTCAAGCTTTACATAGCGAAATGGGACATCCGGGTAGAGATAGAACCACTTCTCTTATTCGTGATAGGTTTTACTGGCCAGGAATGTCGAAGGACATAGACAACTGGATAGACAAATGTGACCGGTGTATCAAAAGGAAAAAGGAACCAGATGAAGCACCTTTGGTAAGTATAACTACTTCTCAACCGTTGGAACTCGTTTGTTTAGATTTTCTAACTTTGGAACAGTCAAAAGGAGGACAACAGCATATATTAGTTGTAACTGATCATTTTACAAGGTATGCTCAGGCTTATCCAACTAAAAACCAAACTGCAAAAACTACAGCTGAATTGTTATACTATCAGTTTATTGTACACTATGGCATTCCAAAACATATTCATTCGGATCAAGGTCCAAACTTTGAAGGAAATTTGATACAAGAACTTTGTAAATTATTAGGAATAAAAAAATCAACAACGACACCTTATCATGCAATGGGAAACGGTATGACTGAACGATTCAATCGCACATTGCTCTCTATGTTAGGAACTTTGGAACCATATCAAAAACTTAACTGGAAACTTCATGTAGGATCTCTTGTACATGCTTATAACTGCACAAAACATGACAGTACAAATCAGTCACCTTATTTTCTTATGTTTGGCAGAGAACCACATTTACCCATTGATTTAGCTTTTGGATTAATTACTGAAACTAATAGGAAACCACAGTCAAAATATATTCAGGAATTAAGGGAAAGATTAATGGAAGCATACAAATTGGCAGCAGAAAATTCTAGGAGATCACAGTGCAAACAAAAGGAAGGTTATGATTTGAAAACAAGAGGTGCAGCTATTGAGAAGGGGGATAAGGTATTAGTTAGGAAAGTAGCTTTTGATGGAAAACATAAAATTGCAGATAAATGGGAGGATGATGTATATATTGTAGTGAAACAACCAAATGTTGATATACCAGTATTTACTGTTAAGAAGGAAAATGGAGAAGGTAAACCAAGAACACTTCATAGAAATTTATTATTACCTATTGGTCATATTTCAGAGGAAAATATAATGTCTCATCCACAGCCAAAGCCTAGGACACGAATAAAACCATCACTTGCCACACAGAAGCCGAAACCTAAACCCAGAACTCGAAAATTAAAGGCAGTAGATATTACAGTCTCAGATTATTCATCCTCTGAGGATGATTACTCATATTTCATTCCTGTAGTGAATGTTGAAAGTACTCCAACCAGTACTGTTGACCCAGCACAACTGCAAGGAATGGAATCGAATTTAGAACAGGGTACAGAATCAGTTGGGGACGCCCAGTCTGATTCAGATCAGAATAGGTATGTTTCTGAATTAGAGGAACAAAGCTTTTCTGAAGAATCAACTATATCCAATCATGAGTCTTTGGATTTGGAGGAAACTATCCAACAATCAGATCATGAGGATAATATTTTATTGGCAACACCTCCTATTCCACCTCGGAGATCAGGACGTGCGAGGCAACAGCCAAAATGGATAACTTCTGGGGATTACATTACTAAATCTGCAAATGTATCGACAAATCAATGGAAACAAAAAGCAGAGTTTATGGTTTCTATAATTCAACAGGGAATATTATCTGGACTTGAAAAGGAAGCAGGACAAGCATTGATTGATATTGTAAAGACTTCTTAAGCTTATTTTTATGTTTTAAATTTAGTTACCATATTTGTCTCTTTATTTCAGAAAAGTCCTGTAAGGCAGAACTTATTTGGATTATTATTTTTTTTTTCTTCTCGTAAGAATTTAACAACTCAACTGTAATGACGAGGCCGTCATTTCACAACGCAGGGGAGTTTGTAGCATAGTGTTATTTGTAATATATGGTGTTATTTGTAATGTATATGATTAATTATAATTTTTAGTTAAGTTTATTGACTTTTGACATTTACATGTATACGGACATTGACTATGAGTACTGTAGTACTTTGATTTTCTGGTTAGTTTACTTTACATCATGGGATTTAATTCTCTTATCTCATTGGTCAGTTAGTGAACTCTTAGTGAATTGTGTTCAGGTACTCACTATAAATTTATTCTGATTCTTTGGGTGAGTTAAAATTGGATTGGAAATTCTTGTTGCTTGTCATTCAGCATTCAGCTGCATTTATTTATTCTTATTTTGGTGGATTCATCGTTTCACATTAACAGGTCAGTTATTTCATTTATTTTTCCGTTCTTTCCTATTGTTATTTTTGTACGACAGTTTTTGTATGATAGTTTGATATATTTATAAGAGTGAAATGTAAGATTATTTTTAATAGTAAAAGTAATTCTACCGGTACATGTATCATATGTATTTGTATTTTACGACACAGCTTAAATATCATGGGCTGATACTTATTATTTCTATATGTTATTGTGAATTCAGTAGAATAAAGTAGCTTGCCATATTTAATAGTAGGAAATGTTAACTTTGTGTTAACCACTGGACTTATGCAGGTCATATTTTATTTTATACAGATCCAGAAATATGAATTAATTAGCTGGAAAGTCCAGATATTAAGATTGGGAATTTTTATCCCAAGTCCTTTGTATAATATATAAGGTAAGCTCTGTTCTGTGTTTTATTTTTTGTTTGTCATATTGTTAGTGTGTATTTTAGTTCAGTGTAGTCTTATGTACTTTAAGCGTTTCAGTTTTACTGTTCGTTATCGTTCATATTTATTTGAAATTCATGTAGTAGAGAATTATTATTAATGTAATTGCACAAGGTGTTGTTAGTAACTGGTTTTATAATGAAAAGCGTCATGAAGTTATTTGTTCCGAAATGTTTCACTTTGAATGCATTTGTATTGATTTTTGAATGATTTCGATTTTATCTAACTTTAGAAAGTGACAAGAGTTATCTTTCTTTGTGTACTATTTTGTCATATGATTATTTTTCGTATTTTATATTATAGGGATTTATCTATCGATTACTAAGACAATAAACATTAAACCAGCCTCAGACTATATTTATTACGCCTAAATCTGATGGTTCTACACCTGTCACGTACGAGTCAGGATATATATGATGTCGGTCAAGTTGCGCTTAAGGTAAAAGAGCTGCTCTAATTAAAAAAATAACAAATTTAGTAGAAAATCTTAAAGAATTGGATTAGTGTTTACACACCTTTAATACATAAACACCATTTTTTTCATATTCCCTCCCTTTGCCTGAAAATGTTTGAGAATGAAAGATTATAACCCATTTACTCATTTTAAATACATATTTGGTTCTAAACCATACTAGTGTCAAATTTCAGCCAAAATATTATATTATGTAACATTTTAGATTTTTTTGGCAATAAAATCTGTATTCTCTGCCTAGAACAGTGTGGTTGGAGTTAAAAAATATATTGTTTCAGTGTTTCTCAGTAGCAGGCAAGTCAGATAATCTAAATATTAGGTCGCAAAGACATCTATGTTGCCACAAATATTGAATATGGTGCCTATTTTGTATTTTTTAGATGCGGAAATTGTCAATTGATACTATAGGACAGAGTCACACTAAAATTGTTCTTTTTGGAATTTTATTGTTTGTTGAGGTGCAATTATATCTTGTTGAGCAACAAGAAATATGAAATGGTTTAGTAGGAATGTTACAGATATTTAAAGTTTATAAGAGATCTAATATGCCATCTAAAAAAAAGGGGGGGGCTGGTCCCCCAACCTGAAACTTCAAATTTTTTTATTTGTGAGGTATAAATATAATGTATGTTTTTATTAGTATTCAGTATGTTATACTAAAGTGTTAATGTGTGATATACATTGAAATTTACATCTGAACTTAGGAAATTGAATATATTGCAAATAATGCATTACTTGATCTGCAAACACAGTTTGTGCTGATTAAGTATGTGCGCAGTCATTGAATCTATTCCTGCGATTCTCCAAAACTGTTATATAGAATGCAATGAAATTTTAAGTTGTTGGTCAGATATACTTAGGCTACAAATAGGCAAAATTTTGTACACTTTGATGGACAAATACATGCTCTTTAGGTGTCAAGACACTAAAGGGGACCAATCAAATTTGGAACATATAGAAAATAGTACTTAACAACAAAATAGTCCTGTTTATCTTAGTGTATATTAAAAACTACTCACTGGATTTTAATGAATGAAAGTTTTTCTGAAAGGTGAATATATTAGAAAAATTTAGAGTCCTAACTTGCTCTGTTCTATAGTGTTTAGTATGTTTTATGTCACATGCACTACATGACCTATAAACCAAGATTTTCTGAAAAGAAAGAGCTATTTTTAGAGTGGGGTTTACCCCGGAAGCTGGTTTTCTCTTGGAAGGTTTTAAAGAGGTCATGAAATTTTGAGAGAACATATGCCTGTCACGTACGAGTCAGGATATATATGATGTCGGTCAAGTTGCGCTTAAGGTAAAAGAGCTGCTCTAATTAAAAAAATAACAAATTTAGTAGAAAATCTTAAAGAATTGGATTAGTGTTTACACACCTTTAATACATAAACACCATTTTTTTCATATTCCCTCCCTTTGCCTGAAAATGTTTGAGAATGAAAGATTATAACCCATTTACTCATTTTAAATACATATTTGGTTCTAAACCATACTAGTGTCAAATTTCAGCCAAAATATTATATTATGCAACATTTTAGATTTTTTTGGCAATAAAATCTGTATTCTCTGCCTAGAACAGTGTGGTTGGAGTTAAAAAATTTATTGTTTCAGTGTTTCTCAGTAGCAGGCAAGTCATATAATCTAAATATTAGGTTGCAAAGACATCTATGTTGCCACAAATATTGAATATGGTGCCTATTTTGAAATAACTGACCAACCTATTACTATAAGGGAAGTTAAAGAGAATATAAATAAAATGAAACTATTAAAAAGCCCTGGACCAGATCAAATATGTAATGAAATTATAAAATACAGTGCATTAGTCACCAGCAAAGCTATTGCCAAACTTTTTAACCTCATTTTAGAAACAGGAAAATATCCAATGGAATGGAGAAAATCATTTACTATTCTTATATTTAAATCCGGAGACAATTCAGATCTTAACAATTATAGAGGAATATCCCTTCAAAACAGTTTAGCTAAACTATTTAGTTCTATATTAAATTGTAGGCTCAATAAATTTTATGAAGATAAATTTGCACCACAACAATTCGGATTTAGAGCAAATCATAGAACAACAGACAGTATATTTATTATGAAAACTTTAATAACAAAATATCTAACAAAAAATAAACAAAAAATATTTGCATGTTTTGTTGACCTAAGAAAAGCATTTGACTCATTATGGTATAGTGGACTTTTATATAAATTAAAAACACAACATATTGGCAATAAATTTTATAATATAATAAAAGATATGTATACAAGCAATAAATCAGCTATTAAGATTAAAAACCAATTTTCTAATTTTTTTGATATAGTCAGAGGAGTTAAACAAGGAGATAGTCTTAGCCCCTCACTTTTTAACTGTTTTATAAATGATATTCACGATATATTCAATCAATCATGTGATCCCTTGATACTAGAAAATACAAATATATCAAGTCTAAGCTTTGCTGATGATTTAGTAATATTCTCAAACTCTCATACTGGGTTACAAAATTGTTTGAATAAAATTGAAAAATATTGCTTTGACTGGCAATTAACAGTCAATATTAAGAAGACAAAAACTATGACATTTCAAAATACGTTTTGTCCAACTCCTCCTTTATATTATGGAAATCAGCCTCTTGCTGAAACTAAAGAATATAACTTCTTGGGAACAACCATTGACTATAAAGGAAGCTTTAAAAGATCTATAGAAGAGTTATCAAAAAAAGGACTAAAAGCAATCTTTGCTTTGAAAAAAAGACTTCAAAACTTTCAAAGTCTATCTATAAGACTATCCTGTAAACTGTTTGATACTTTAATAAGACCTATATTGTTATATAATAGTGATATTTGGTTTATGGACGATTACTTATCTATTGTTAAGTCAAAAGAAAGGGCAGAAAAAAATGGAAAATTCTGTGATACCCTCTCCTTAATAGACCGATTTACATATGAAAAAGTACATACAAGATATTGTAAGAATATTTTAGGTTTAAGAAAAACAGCTTGCAACATAGCAGCAAAAACAGAACTTGGTAGACTGCCATTAGAATCTTTCATAAAAGCTCAAACAATCTTATATTATAGTAGATTGAATTCAGTAAAAATAAACCCCTTATTAAAAGAAGCATATAATGTCAATAAAAGTATACACACCGAGGGAATATATACTTGGTATACTATGGCACAAAAGTTATTTATAGAACTAGACCTTGACAGATCAGAACACGAAGATTTAGATGTCCCATTTTTTAAACTTGCAGATAAGTTAAAGAAAAAAATTAAAAATTTAATTTGTGAATATTATATAAATAAAATTAAAACTAAATTAAATAATTTAAATAACGAATCTAAACTTTACTTATTTAGTCAACTAAAAACAGACATAAAAATTTAAGACTATCTAGTAAATGAGAATAGTTTTATATATAGACAAATGATAACAAAACTAAGGGTGAGTGACCATACCTTACATATAGAACAAGGGAGATATCATAATATTCCCAGATGTCAACGAATATGCTCTAAATGCCAAATTCTTGAAGATGAAGAACATTTTCTTTTACATTGTCAAATTAACACTCTACCAAGAGATATTTTCTATTCAAAAATTTCAAATATAGACGATATCTTTGCAAATTTAAATACAAATGAAAAATTAAAATATATCCTTTGTCCAAAATCAGAACATTTAACTTATGTTAAGGACTTTTTAAAGCAATCATTTGAAATGCGAAAATAGGGTCCACATAGGTTAAAATGTACTACATTTGTAGTTATATTAGAAATAATAACTGATGTACTTCGAGTATGTTTGTATTTGTATGCTAATGTTTTTGTTCACAATGTTATTATATTGCTTTGACCCATATGGGTGTAATTTGCAATAAAGAATTTGAATTTGAAATTTATTGTTGATATTTTATTACAGGGTTTCTTCGTCTAAGTATTCATCATTGCTTCATAAAATAAAACTATCCAGAACCCTAGAGAGGAATTGTTTTTGTTTATTTTCCACGCCATATAGTGCGATTACATTTTGGCGCCCACGTAATTTGGAGGATAGTGCTACAAGTGTAATATTCGTTAGCGGCTCCGATCGGCGTATTCCGGGATATTCCGTTAGGCTCAATTGAGTGCTCCCATTGTTGACATTTCTACTTCCGGTACTCGAGTACGAAAGACACGTGGAATTTTATTTACCAATTTGTTTCATAGATAAACTACTACACACTTGCAAAAAATTACAAGGAACCGTCCGGTTATTGCCAAGATCTTCGAATTATTCGTACGACCTAATTTTTGACATATGGTATACTACGTCACCAGTTCTCGATAATGTATGCGTAATTAGCTATGCAGACCTATTCTGACAATAAAATACCATAAAATTTAATTTAAAATGTTATTCATATAAAATTTGTTTAAACTGGAGCATTGGTTTAAAAGATAGGCCCGTCTATTGTACTATAAGTTGAAGAAATTTTTGGGATTACGGAAAGGTATCGAAATATATGGTACTCTGTATTTGGGAGAATTTTAAACATCTAAACGCGGAACCTGTTTATTTTTTCATTGCCGAGGAGCAAAGTGGTGTCCTAAAGGAAATTTGCGAACAAACAGAAGGGAAGTGCGATTCCTCGTTTTTTGACAAAATGAATTTGTGCATGACTATCGAGAATAGGTTACTATCGAGAACAGGTTAAGGCACGATACGGGAAACAACATATTGGTAAGGATTAGTTTGATTTTATGGATCTGTTCCAGTTACTTATGTTTTATGTTGGCGGAATAATGTGCCATTTGTGGATATACGTAAGCGTTATACTCAGATGTTTTAGATTTTTGTCAGTGAAAAAGTTCATAAAGTGATTAAAAAAACATGTGATTAGAAAGTGTTCTATGGAGCAAAAACATATTATAAGGATTCGTTTGTTTTCGTGGATCAGTTCCAGTAACATTTGGATGTTTTTCATGGTTTATGTTGCCGGAATTACATATTGTGCCATTAGGAAATATTATACTACATTAAGTGTTACAGTTTTAGTTTACTGTTTTGTTCATGCCAATCTACTTTACAGTTTGTTGTATTGTTCGTATTAAATAACGCATATACAGTTTAGTCAGCAATATTGCATTTTATTAAATTTCAATTTACAAATTTGAAAACGGGACCTGTCGCTGTGTAATGTGATAGTGAAGCTGCGGAACCGTAGCTTGTTAGGTCATTTGGCAGTTTTTATTTGGTCCACCAAATAAAAAAAAAAGGTACAAATACAGTTCGTTCCTCAGTTATAGTATAACTGGTGAAGATTATGTACATTTAGATTTGAACAAAGTAAATACATGTTATGGTGTATGTAAAAAAAATGTATGGCTTAAAAATATTTTCTTATTTGGCGAACTATCGCGAAAATGTTGGTACAAATTTAAGTTAGGGGTCCAGTAGCTCTTCACAGTCTTGTTTGATATGTGTTGTATTTTTCTGATTTTACATACTATATTATAAATATAAATTCATCGTAACATACTTTAAAAAACGACGACTGAGGACTTAAAGAAATAAATTTAAAACATCAAATAACATTCTTCGGACTTAAAAAGGGACGAATTTGCAGCTTGTTCTTCTTGTTCCATTTTTGTGCCCCATGTAATAAACAGGCGATTGCGTGAATAAATATTGAAAACATAAATTGGGAAAAGTTAGCTTTTCCTTAGTTTTAATGCACATAAGAGGTTTTGTGTGTTAGTCACTGTTTTATAAAATTAAATAATTCATAACCTTACCAAAATTGTTAAATTAGCAGGAAGAATTTAATGTCAATAAAATTTACTTTTTAGAGACATTTTGTACCAGACGAAAATCAGTACTAGCGCATGCACTGTAGTCGATGCATAATTTTGAGACAAATACTATATATTTGGTAGAGAATGAAGAATTTACTACTTATGATAAAAATTGTTCGAAACACTTTTTTGTACAAATTGCAAAAGTGCGTTAAAATGTATGAAAATTTTCCGTTGTGTAGTGTAAGGGGGTTGTATTATCACGCTACCTTATTTTTTACAAATAAATCAAGAAGGCAAACAGCTTGCAACTAAATTTTTGTTTAAAACCCAATAATATTTTAATTGCCATAGAATTCTAAAGTTTTAATTTATAATGTTATAACAGTGCCTCTGAATTCCAGTTGTCACGTGACGTCTTTCTTTGTAATGGTGACGTCACATGAAATGTCTTTGATTGTCAGTTTTTAAAGATCAAATAAGAGATTCCAAATAATAGTCTTAAAATGTAAAATACTTTTTATCGATGTCAACTTTATTTTTAAGTCTTTCTTTAAAATAACTGTTTGCCCTTCTTCATTCAGGTGTCAAGACACTAAAGGGGACCAATCAAATTTAGTACTTAACAACAAAATAGTCCTGTTTATCTTAGTGTATATTAAAAACTACTAACTGGATTTTAATGAATGAAAGTTTTTCTGAAAGGTGAATATATTAGAAAAATTTAGAGTCCTAGCTTGCTCTGTTCTAATGGTGTTTAGTATGTTTTATGTCACATGCACTACATGACCTATAAACCAAGATTTTCTGAAAAGAAAGAGCTATTTTTAGAGTGGGGTTTACCCCGGAAGCTGGTTTTCTCTTGGAAGGTTTTAAAGAGGTCATGAAATTTTGAGAGAACATAGGCCTGTCACGTACGAGTCAGGATATATATGATGTCGGTCAAGTTGCGCTTAAGGTAAAAGAGCTGCTCTAATTAAAAAAATAACAAATTTAGTAGAAAATCTTAAAGAATTGGATTAGTGTTTACACACCTTTAATACATAAACACTATTTTTTTCATATTCCCTCCCTTTGCCTGAAAATGTTTGAGAATGAAAGATTATAACCCATTTACTCATTTTAAATACATATTTGGTTCTAAACCATACTAGTGTCAAATTTCAGCCTAAATATTATATTATGTAACATTTTAGATTTTTTTGGCAATAAAATCTGTATTCCCTGCCTAGAACAGTGTGGTTGGAGTTAAAAAATTTATTGTTTCAGTGTTTCTAAGTAGCAGGCAAGTCAGATAATCTAAATATTAGGTTGCAAAGACATCTATGTTGCCACAAATATTGAATATGGTGCCTATTTTGTATTTTTTAGATGCGGAATTTGTCAATTGATACTATAGGACAGAGTCAGACTAAAATTGTTCTTTTTGGAATTTTATTGTTTGTTGAGGTGCAATTATATCTTGTTGAGCAACAAGAAATATGAAATGGTTTAGTAGGAATGTTACAGATATTTAAAGTTTATAAGAGATCTAATATGCCATCTAAAAAAGGGGTGGGGGGGGCTGGTCCCCCAACCTGAAACTTCAAATTTTTTTATTTGTGAGGTATAAATATAATGTATGTTTTTATTAGTATTCAGTATGTTATACTAAAGTGTTAATGTGTGATATACATTGAAATTTACATCTGAACTTAGGAAATTGAATATATTGCAAATAATGCATTACTTGATCTGCAAACACAGTTTGTGCTGATTAAGTATGTGCACAGTCATTGAATCTTTTCCTGCAATTCTCCAAAACTGTTATATAGAATGCAAAGAAATTTATAGGTGTTGGTCAGATATACTTAGGCTACAAATAGGCAAAATTTTGTACAATTTGATGGACAAATACATGCTCTTTAGGTGTCAAGACACTAAAGGGGACCAATCAAATTTGGAACATATAAGAAAATAGTACTTAACAACAAAATAGTCCTGTTTATCTTAGTGTATATTGAAAACTACTAACTGAATTTTAATGAATGAAAGTTTTTCTGAAAGGTGAATATATTAGAAAAATTTAGAGTCCTAACTTGCTCTGTTCTTATTGTGTTTAGTATGTTTTATGTCACATGCACTACATGACCTATAAACCAAGATTTTCTGAAAAGAAAGAGCTATTTTTAGAGTGGGGTTTACCCCGGAAGCTGGTTTTCTCTTGGAAGGTTTTAAAGAGGTCATGAAATTTTGAGAGAACATAGGCCTGTCACGTACGAGTCAGGATATATATGATGTCGGTCAAGTTGCGCTTAAGGTAAAAGAGCTGCTCTTATTAAAAAAATAACAAATTTAGTAGAAAATCTTAAAGAATTGGATTAGTGTTTACACACCTTTAATACATAAACACCATTTTTTTCATATTCCCTCCCTTTGCCTGAAAATGTTTGAGAATGAAAGATTATAACCCATTTACTCATTTTAAATACATATTTGGTTCTAAACCATACTAGTGTCAAATTTCAGCCAAAATATTATATTATGTAACATTTTAGATTTTTTTGGCAATAAAATCTGTATTCTCTGCCTAGAACAGTGTGGTTGGAGTTAAAAAATATATTGTTTCAGTGTTTCGCAGTAGCAGGCAAGTCAGATAATCTAAATATTAGGTCGCAAAGACATCTATGTTGCCACAAATATTGAATATGGTGCCTATTTTGTATTTTTTAGATGCGGAATTTGTCAATTGATACTATAGGACAGAGTCAGACTAAAATTGTTCTTTTTGGAATTTTATTGTTTGTTGAGGTGCAATTATATCTTGTTGAGCAACAAGAAATATGAAATGGTTTAGTAGGAATGTTACAGATATTTAAAGTTTATAAGAGATCTAATATGCCATCTAAAAAAAGGGGGGGGGGGGCTGGTCCCCCAACCTGAAACTTCAAATTTTTTTATTTGTGAGGTATAAATATAATGTATGTTTTTATTAGTATTCAGTATGTTATACTAAAGTGTTAATGTGTGATATACATTGAAATTTACATCTGAACTTAGGAAATTGAATATATTGCAAATAATGCATTACTTGATCTGCAAACACAGTTTGTGCTGATTAAGTATGTGCGCAGTCATTGAATCTTTTCCTGCGATTCTCCAAAACTGTTATATAGAATGCAATGAAATTTTAAGTTGTTGGTCAGATATACTTAGGCTACAAATAGGCAAAATTTTGTACACTTTGATGGACAAATACATGCTCTTTAGGTGTCAAGACACTAAAGGGGACCAATCAAATTTGGAACATATAGAAAATAGTACTTAACAACAAAATAGTCCTGTTTATCTTAGTGTATATTAAAAACTACTCACTGGATTTTAATGAATGAAAGTTTTTCTGAAAGGTGAATATATTAGAAAAATTTAGAGTCCTAACTTGCTCTGTTCTATAGTGTTTAGTATGTTTTATGTCACATGCACTTCATGACCTATAAACCAAGATTTTCTGAAAAGAAAGAGCTATTTTTAGAGTGGGGTTTACCCCCAAAGCTGGTTTTCTCTTGGAAGGTTTTAAAGAGGTCATGAAATTTTGAGAGAACATAGGCCTGTCACGTACGAGTCAGGATATATATGATGTCGGTCAAGTTGCGCTTAAGGTAAAAGAGCTGCTCTAATTAAAAAAATAACAAATTTAGTAGAAAATCTTAAAGAATTGGATTAGTGTTTACACACCTGAATATTCACTTTCAGATTTCGATCACGTGATTTCATTTTGATCACGTGACACTTTAATTCCGTAGAGCTCACCGCTCTTCGCGTGAAGCTTCGCTGCCCGCTGCGAGCTGTGCTTGCTATTACCTAATTTTTGTGGTACTTTCGACGTTGTAACTATACTTTACTTAGGGTGTATAATATTACAAAATTTCAAACCAAATAAAAGAAAACACATATATTTATATCTAATATCGATACAGATTAAAAAACAGGTAAAAAAAACTACGTAAAATAAAAACAATAAATAAACATAATGTTATATGACCACATAATTCTAATCTGATTTGCATATTTAGAAATACGCTAATTTAATTAGGCGAGATTACTTAGGGTTGAGATTTTCAACGGTATTTATTTATATTTTGATAAATTTACTTTTGGCTACCTTTTGATAAAAGACGTAAATCGAACTATTTTTAGTGTAACCAATGTAAACAAAGATGGCGGCATTTCATATAATCGGCGATTACAAATTATTTGTGTGATGAATTGACGTTAAACTTAGTGATTTTTTAAATTTAAAACTTTTCTTGTGTTCGATAAAGAAAATAAAGTTATAAATTACAGTTAAAACTTAGTTATATTCATAAAAAAGATGGTTTATTAATAACATTTGGTACACAAAATCATCAAAATATTCATACGTTTGGTCAATCTCACTACCAAAATACACAAGAACATGGAATTTAGAATACTTTAATGTACTTTTTTTCGTAACACAATTTTATAAGAATTTTCAATAGAGTTTTCGGTATTTCAACAAGACCAACTCACTCACAAACATATCATACAAGTATTCCGATCAATTCATTGAAACGGTGTTGAATCCAATATTTTAGCTTATTTTCCAGACTAATATATTAAGGATAAATATACACCTGCTTTAATTGACAAATGCACAGAAAGATAAAATTCTAACAATTTAAATGTTTTAAATGTTATTTTGTCCGTTACCACACAGAGCTATTACAATAATGCTTCAAATAGATGAAAACAAATTGTACCTTATTTTGTAACTCATTTATAATGATGTAACCTAAATGTAACCGTTAAAACAGTTACAAAAATGTCCCCCTTAAAATATAAAGTTTTTAAAACTTGTAACCAGATTGTAACTAGTTACAAATACATTAGTTCCAATTGAAGGACTTTTTTTAGGACACATATGCTTTTTCTTTATGTGTTATGTTATTATCACTAGATCGATATCTGCAAATCAGTTAAATAGTAAAAAAAAAGATAGCCGATAAAAGTAACGTTGGCAACACAACAGTCTGAAAAGCAAGGTTAATTAACTGTTGTTGTAACCCCATGAGGATAAAGTCGCAATATTGTTGTTGACTATATTGACTACATTGACAATCAAAGACAACGGCAATTACGTAACAATCTATCGCTGTGATCTTTAAAGCAGTGAGTTTAAACTGTCTTACAGGCAACCCATTAATTGATAATAATAATATTACAATTTCATGTTTTACTTTATCGTGTTGCTTTTAGTGCGGTAAAATATCACATGCACATATGTCGATATCCTTATCAACTATGTCAATATGTTATAATTGTGTACTTACCATTCCAAGTATTTATATTGCTATATAAACATCCATATTCCTCTACACAATCTGACTCTAAAGAAGCTGCCATAATAATGTCACACAATTTCCAATTGCTTCTGTAGTTTATGGCTGCGCATTGTGACGTCAAAACACATTCTTGAAATATTGATGATTTGAAAAAAAACTTTTATATTGTACAACGTTGCGTCTGAATGTCTCTGCGAAACTAAACAAGTAATGAACTGAAATGTAGGTTCTAGATCTTTAAAATATCTGATACAGAATGATTAATAATGCCCATTAAAATGCCATGTCAAATGACATTTCAAGATCTTATATCGACCAGTTTTTAGTTAATTTCACGCATTAAACGCTACAACTATCATTTTTCACGTTCAGACTTAAAAACATTTAAGGACATATCCTACTATTCGATCTTCATATGATTTTTTCTTAATATTTTGTCTTAACTTTCCTTATGACAAAACCTTTAAATACAGCTAACAAAAATTAGTGGTCATCGACCGTATTAAAAAGTTATGACGTCATCTGTATCATCTGTTTTAGGGTACTAGGATTATGTGTTATTTTAATTATATTTTTCCCATAGTTTACTGTTAGAATCAACTTAAATTGTTTTGAAGGCTTCATTGCATGTAGAAAACAACTATGCCATAATCTATTTAAAAATACGTAAATTTCGAGCATAAATGTGGAATTAATACGTTCCCGCCATTTTTGTTATGCACTCGGAATACACAAAATCGCAGATCGCAAAAAACTGACCTATGATAATAAAACTATATTTTCACAGAACATAGATGATAACTTACTCTCCAAATTGAATAAATAAAAAATATGGTCACCGTATCAGGGGGGAAAATATTTGAGAAAAATAAGTATAGGCCAGAATTGGCGGGAAGGAAAGGGCGCGTTTTTCTTCGTATATACATGTAAACTGCAATATCTTTTCTAGATTTGTAGCGCAGAATACAATCACGAAAGTAAAATAGTTCTTTTTTGAGTATGTTTGCTATTGCAAAGTGATTAATTTTGTTTTCCCCGAATTCTAAAAGACTGTATTGCTTTTTTACTCATAAAAAACCTCTAAGTTGATCCATAAAGAGTACGGTATTTGAAATGGAAATTTCGCGGAATTTTGACGACGACGACGTCATAAACGAATTACGAAACAATAACGTTTAAAATCAAAATGCGCAGAAACAATAGTAGGATATGTCTTTAAAATGACTTGTTTAACGTTTAGATATGGCAAGAAAACAGTCCAGACAACTTTGGGGGGGGGGGGGGGGCTTGTTTTGTAACCAGTTACAAATCCTGTAAACGATTACAATGTGTTTGATACTCAGTAGTTGCATATTTCTTTGCCTTCATTTCGTAAAAGGGGTAACAAGTGCTTACACATATTTTTATCAGTTACAGACATTTTTGTTACAGATATTTTCTGTCTTCATTTTATAAAAGGGTTACAAATTTGTTACAGATATTTTCTGTCTTTATTTTATAAAAGGGTTACAAATTGGTTACATCTATATTTTTCTTACTTCATTTTATAAAAGGGTTACAAATTGGTTACAGATTATTTTCTTACTTCATTTTATAAACTGGTTACAAATTGGTTACATCTATATTTTTCTTACTTCATTTTATAAAAGGGTTACAAATCAGTTACAGATAATTTTCTGTCTTCATTTTATAAAATGGTTATAAATCGGTTACATCTATATTTTTCTTACTTCATTTTATAAAAGGGTAACAAATTGGTTACATCTGTATTTTTCTTACTTCATTTTATAAACTGGTTACAAATCGGTTACATCTATATTTTTCTTACTTCATTTTATAAAAGGGTTACAAATTGGTTACAGATATTTTCTGTCTTCATTTTATAAAAGGGTTACAAATTGGTTACAGATATTTTCTGTCTTCATTTTATAAAAGGGTTACAAATTGGTTACATCTATATTTTTCTTACTTCATTTTATAAAATGGTTACAAATCAGTTAAAGATAATTTTCTGTCTTCATTTTACACAAGTGTTACAAATTGGTTACAGATATTTTCTGTCTTCATTTTATAAAAGGGTTACAAATTGGTTACATCTATATTTTTCTTACTTCATTTTATAAAAGGGTTACAAATTGGTTACATCTATATTTTTCTTACTTCATTTTATAAAATGGTTACAAATCAGTTACAGATAATTTTCTGTCGTCATAAAAAGTGAGTTCATTTTATAAAAGGGTTACAAATCAGTTACAAATATTTTTCTTATTTCATTTTATAAAAGGGTTACAAATCAGTTACAGATAATTTTCTGTCTTCATTTTATAAAAGGGTTACAAATTTGTTACAGATATTTTCTGTCTTCATTTTATAAAAGGGTTACAAATTGGTTACATCTATATTTTTCTTACTTCATTTTATAAAAGGGTTACAAATTGGTTACAGATAATTTTCTTACTTTATTTTATAAAATGGTTACAAATCAGTTACAAATATTTTTCTTATTTCATTATATAAAAGGGTTACAAATCAGTTACAGATAATTTTCTGTCTTCAGAAAAAGTGAGTTCATTTTATAAAAGGGTTACAAATCAGTTACAAATATTTTTCTTATTTCATTATATAAAAGGGTTACAAATTTGTTACAGATATTTTCTGTCTTCATTTTATAAAAGGGTTACAAATTGGTTACATCTATATTTTTCTTACTTCATTTTATAAAAGGGTTACAAATTGGTTACAGATAAATTTCTTACTTCATTTTATAAAATGGTTACAAATTGGTTACATCTATATTTTTCTTACTTCATTTTATAAAAGGATTACAAATTGGTTACAGATAAATTTCTTACTTCATTTTATAAAATGGTTACAAATTGGTTACATCTATATTTTTCTTACTTCATTTTATAAAAGGGTTACATTTCAGCTAGATATTTTTCTGTCTTCATTTTATAAAGGGTTACAAATCAGTAATTATATGTCTCTGCTGTCATGTACGAGTATTTTTCAGCAATTATTTTCACTATTTCATACATTTTATAATACATGTCACAGTATTATAAAAGGGTATTATAAGCATTAATGATATGCCACACAAGACACAAAATTGTTGATGTCATTATTATCCATATTGGCTCACCAGACATTCAAAATAGTGGTACTTAACTTTCATTATACTTTATAGTTGTTGATTTTTTTTGTTAAAACATAAAATAATTATTTTTCTAATGATGCTTTACTTTTTTTGTTGAATTTATGACATTTCTGTTATTTGTTTCTATGATATTATTACATGATGATTTCTATATTGGCCTAGTTATTGGTCTGAAGCTTGCTGTATTGGCCTGAGGTGCAGATGAAGCCTAAAACTATGTACCTATTTGGTGCTGGGGTAACCTTTCACTCAGTCAATAATACAAACTTGACCTATAAAATTGAATTACATTGATAATTCCACAAGGTTTCTTAAAATTAATTATATTTTTGTACATGAGATCAAGGGTCACAGAAAGTTGCATTTCTGTAAATGTTGTGAACACATTAACTTATTAAAGGGGCTTTATAAAAGTATAAATTATTTGCATCACAGATCATTTAGAGACTGTATTAACCAAATTCTAGATGCTTTCACTTTTAATTTTACTAAAGGTAAGTATGGAAACAACTTACTGTAAAAATTACTGTGATAAGATCCTTAATATCCTATGATAAGAATGGGAAAGATTCACTAAGTCTAATAATGCACCAAAAATGGTGTACTTCTATTAATATCCTTGGAAAACAAATTCTTGGATTAGTCAGCCAATAATTTTTATGTAAGACTTAAAAACTAAAAAGGATAATGTTTTTTTAATTTCTGTTTATGACCTGAAATCAAAGGAATAATAATTAGCAATGATTGCTATATTAAGGTGTGAGCCACTAGAACATTTATAACCTATTCACCTCAGGTGTGCTACCTGCATCACTTATTACATAATTTATTATGAAGCTATCACACTCTTATATTTATGACCCTGAAGATCAAAGAGCAGAATAGTTTTATTACCTGTTAACAGCATAATTAGAAATTATAGAAGTTTTAAAAATTGTAATCAGATTTTATTGAAGACTTAGAAAATATAGAGTTTATAAATGATTGTGACAGCAATATAGATATAAACTCCATGTACGAGAATTTTGAAAAACAGTTTGTAAGTGTGGTGGATAAACATGCACCCATGAAACGTAGAAAACCCTGCCCTAAACCTGCACCATTTATCAATAAAGAACTTAGATCTGCTATATACAAAAAGCGACAACTACATAACAAATTTATCAATTGTAAATCAGATTATAACTGGGAAAACTATCGCAAACAGAGAAACCTAGTTACTAAAATAAAAAAGAGCTCTCTAAAAACATACTTCTACGAAAGGTGTGCAGGGGGGCCTAAATCCAAGGATTATAAAGGTGTACCACAGGGCTCGATTCTCGGCCCTGTACTCTTTAACATCTTCATAAACGACATTTTCCTTTTCACACAAAATAGCACTCTGTACAACTATGCAGACGACAATACCTTATCTTATGCTAATCACAATCTTGACACAGTCATAAAAAATTTAGAATCGGACAGCTTAGCACTAATTGATTGGTTTTTCAGAAATCAAATGAAAGCTAATCCAGAAAAGTTTCAAGTGTTGGCAGTGGGTAAAAAAACTAGGGACAAAAATATCAGTTTTAATTTGGCAGGAAACACAATACAATGTGAAAATGAAGTAAAGTTACTGGGAGTCACAATAGATTTTGAGCTAAAATTCAACACTCATATATCAAACATTTGTAAAAAAGCATCCAAACAGCTCAATATTCTCAAAAGAATTGGGAAATATTTAAACCGACTGGGTAAACTTACTTTATACCATTCATATATTCTTTCTAACGTCAATTTTTGTCCTCTCAGTTGGCACTTCTGCAGCAAAAGCAATACAAACAAAATAGAAAAAATACAAGAACGATCACTTAGATTCATATATGATGACTATCACAGCAACTATGAACAAATGCTACAAAAATCTAAAATGCCAACATTAGAGATTAGAAGTATACGAACTATGGCTATTGAAGTTTTCAACATTGTAAACCAACGCAGTCCATCATACTTACACGATTTGATAAATATAAAAAATACTAAATATTCTTTCAGGTATCAAAATTCAGCCATAGTTCCGTCGGTAAAAACAACTACATACGGAATAAAGTCATTTAGATATACCGCTGCGAAGCTTTGGAACGAGCTGCCAAACGACTTTAGAACGGAAACTTCTTTTAACCAATTTAAAAATCTGGTCAACTCATGGAATGGCAGCTCGTGCCACTGTTCAGCATGCAAATAACTACTTTTCATTGCTGTAAATGCTTACCTGAATCCTCTTCTTCTTTGCTACCTTTCATTTTATTTACTTTTAATTTTTGTTTTTAGAACCCCATATTCATGTGTTAATGTTACAAATATAAGTGTATTGTCTTACGTATGTATTATGTACATTGCAGGTCAACTGTGAATGTGTGTCTTTATGAATCTATGTCTAAATTATATGTAACTGTGTGTCTCATGTGTATAATTTGTATTGTTTTGTTATATATATGTCGGTTTTAAAAGCTTATTAGAGCTTGTGTTTTTATGTTGTACTGTACCGACTTTAAATAAAGCTTTGAACAGGTGTGCTAACTGCACATTTTGCTTACATTTTTGATAAATTTATTAAATTTATTAAACTATTTTTTCTTACATTTTTTTATTAATTTATTTTATTAACTATATTAATTTTAATTGACAACTAGTAATTGTTAATTTATGTAGAAAATTATAAGTAACTATACCCTTTTTGTAACCATTTTAAAAAATGAAGGTATGATAAAAATATATGTAACTGTGATGTAACCAATTTGTAACCATTTTAAAAAATGAATGTATGATTAAAATATATGTAACTGTGATGTAACCAATTTGTAACCATTTTAAAAAAATGAAGGTATGATAAAAATATATGTAACTGTGATGTAACCAATTTTTAACCATTTAAAAAAATGAAGGTATGATAAAAATATAATAGGTAACTGTGATGTAACCAATTTGTAACCATTTTAAAAAATGAAGGTTTGATTAAAATATATGTAACTGTGATGTAACCAATTTGGACTATTATGTAATAGTACTTTTTTATGTAACTGTTTTGTAACTGGTTACAAAACAAGCCCCCTTGAAATTATCTGGACTAATTTCTTGCCATATATAAATAAACACTATAATTGTTAATGGTTATTTATATTTTATTTTTTGTTTTAATGTAGTGCTACAAAGTTTTTAGCAATTTTCAGCAATATCATGGCATCCAGTTTCTTTTGGTCGAGGAAGCACAAGACTAGCATAATTCGCTTAAATATTGCAGGTTTTAACTAGTTTTTATATTTTATAAGTATCTAAAGGGGTATATGAAATATAGGACACTCAAAAACATGTTAATTCGTAGTGTGGTCTATCTTCCGGTGTATCTCTGTCACTTTTATATTCTTCGTAATCATCGATTACTTCTAAATACGTCGCAGCAGTAGGAATATCGTCAATTTCATCGTAATGGTTTCCAGTAATGTCGTATACACTAATCGCGTGTTCTATTTGAGGTGCAGCATGGTAACTGAAATACAGCGTCAGTAAAGTAGTATTGCAATGACATTGTGCTGATTCAAAAGTAATCTAAATGGATCGCCTTATTTATTGAAATCTGCATTTAGATAGAGTATTCGGTTATACAAGTGTTCAGGTCGACTGTCTAGGCACAAATAAATATTTAAAATGTAATTCTCCAAACAAAACAAAATACATATATAATAAAGGCTAAATCAATACAAACAATTTTGAACTGGTAAAAAAGTAGGATTTGCATAATTCAACCCAGACTTTTTTATAGGTTTGTTTAATTTAATATAAATGTATTACATGTACCAGTGTAAAGGACCTTTAAGAAATCTGTAAAACAAGTTGTGTTTAAACAATATTCTGAAAAGGGGCATAGAGTACTTCGATAGAAAAAGTTTTTGAATTGTAATTGCTATTCCATTTATTAGTTTTTGGTTTTTAGAACAACGGTTGTTTAATGGCAGTAACGAAACACAGCAAGGATGAATTCTGGAAAAAGGGTCATGATACTTTATTGGCAATACGTCTGTATTAGTGAACATGATATCATTAATACCACATTTTTTTCTGCACAACAGCAGTGTTGGAGACACAACGTTGGCAAGTGAACTATGAATTTGTTTCTTTGTTAGACTGGAAAATTAAGAAGACATAAATAGTATGGCTTACATAGACGGAAGATCTTGAACACTATGGCGGCCTGTAATAGAGTAAAAGTGCTTAATATAAATATAAAACATTGTGAGTATTGGCAAATTCAGTATCTTCTTAGGTTTGTTTCTTTATTTAAAAGTAAACTTAACTACTTATTTAATGCAGAGAAATACTGTGATAAGCACATTTTATCTGATTCACTAGCACTAAATATATTGTTATAATGAATCTTAAACTTAAAAAAAAAACCTAGATCTATTCATACCTTAAAGAGGACTGGACATAAGTTTATACATGTATTAGCATAAAAAGGTATTTGTTAAATTAAAAAAAAACCTGCATTCTATGTTCAATATTGTTTTAACGTAGTTATGCGATAAATTACACTGAAAGGTTTAAATTAATACGTTTTTTTATAAAATGAGTTTATAATTTAAATTACTACATAACAATAATGCCTAATAAAAAATATACTATTCATTTAGGAGAAATATGCTAACCGTAACGTCTTTTAAAGACGAGTGTTGTCATACTGACGGTTACTATAAATACCGTTACACCAGTTAGTATCAATAACAACATCCGAAAATTAAAACTTGAACCTGTAATAACAAATATTTAGAGAATTGTTTAGACTTACGTCTAAAATAAGTATGGTGAAGTGGTAACAAAGAGTATATAAGACAAATAACTCAGTGTTGCTTGTCTTTTGTTGTCTGTTTATTTGGCCTGTAGTTGAGTTTGTAAAATCTGTTTTAAAAATGTTCCTTGCTCACATGTTTGTTTTTCATATTGATTTACTAATTTTGTGATTACATCTTAGCACCTTTTGCTTTCCATACAGGTATATGAAAACTTATATTTGTATGGAAAAGATTAGCTGTTTGTGTGTGCAGTTTTGGTGACAGTTTATTTGTAAATAGCGTCGTGCATGTGTTATTTGTCATACAGACAACAGTTCAAAATGAAGATGTCACTATAAATATATGCAATTCTATCGGTCAAGGTGTAATTTCATCACGTTTCAAAAGCTGGTAGCGTTTTAACCTTACTTTAACAAATGTATTGTTAACACAGTTTTGTTAGACACCTTTCCGGTACCAAATTTTGTATAAAAACTCTAACCATGAAGATCATCTCCTAGACATACTATAATTTTAATTATTTAGCAACCATTCATGTAGGAACAAACAATGAAATATATTATTTGTTATGTGAACTAACAATACCTAGGCTGACTTTAACATAAAAAACATCCATGGTTTGTCCATACGTATTTGTAACGAGAACAGAGTATCTTCCAGGACGAGGATTTCTTAGTGCTAATGCTGCCATATATCCATCATATTGAACACGTTTCATATACATAGGAATAGATACCAATATTTGTGTAACAGAATAAATGTTATCTGTAGAATTTTTAATTAGTTCATTTAAATAGTACCACTGTATATGGGTTATGTTTGACGCCGAATAAAACTTTGTAGAAAGATTTGTAGTCACACTCTGCTCTCTACCTGATTCTAAAATCAAAGGAGGACCTTAAAAAATTAAAGAAAGTTGTTAACATATCAGAACAGATGGTGGTTATGAATATATTTTGTTGTCATCGTTATGATGTATTAATATTTATGAAGGGTAATTACTCTGCATATTTGTAATAAAAACGCAAGTAGTCAAGAGACACTAGCATCTATATATGCATATTTATTACGCAATAGTATAGACACGTGTTTTGAAAATTAAAAATTGATGTGACTGTGTATGTTTAAATGCTTAATATTGTTGAAACTCCAGATCACATTTACATAATTTTTTTAACACTATAAATCGTGTTTTTGCTATCAAGTAAGAGTAATATATTTGCTAATAGTAATATATTTGCCTCTAATATAGGAAAAATCAGACAGACTTGTGGCAAGTCTAACGAAAATCTAATGATCTTTATGTTTACATTTCAATAGCTACATATATTGAGATATTTTAATATGAGTTTAGAATCCTTTTACGGTAGACATACATTTATATATAGCTACAATAAGAGGAGACATTATTTTTATGGGGACGCCAAGATGAACAGTTTTTTAGATCGCGAATATTAGAATCGCAGCAAATTCAAGTTCGGAGCAAATGAGTGCACACATGGTTTTCATTGGGTTCGGGTTACTCTCTTTCTGTTTTTGTCTTTTTGCTTTTGTGTCGCGCTGGATATGTTTGTCTCTATCCAGATTTGTAATTGTCTCTTGACTATCGGCCCTTGTTGTTCTGTCGGTTTCTTTTGATATTTTCATTAAAACAAAAAAGAATGCGCCACCATAAAAACCGGAATTACAAGATATATTACCAACAACATCAACAACAGCTGTTTTATTGACCCATATTATCTCATCCTTGAAATATCCTCGTGCAGAACATGTATAGTCACCAGCATCCTGATAATTATTACACTTTCTCGTTACTACAGTTGAGTTATCTTTTATGTGTCCTTTAAGTTCTCTTATAACAAATCCATTAAAGGTATGAACCTAGCTGGCGAATTCTAATGTTGAAAATGTGTACAAAGGTTCACATGTAATAGAAACGGTGAATGAACTGTTACAAGATAACTTGTCTTCCGTTATCAATGTCAGCGGATCTGTGATAAACATAAGAACGTTTTTCTTTTTGAATCAGAATTGGTCACAAATGTATCTAAGATAAGACCACAACATAAAAAATCAATGAAAGCTGTAATTTAAAATATCAATCAAATAACACCCTTTTAAAAATAATTTTGTAATAATACTGAGGGTTGTAAGTATGCAACAGAACTGTATTGACATATAAGAGTACAATTATATAAAGATTAATAAATACAATTCTAAGTATTTTAACAAAGATTAGAATCTACAATTATAAGCAACAACGATTTCATGTATACATTTATTGATTTCATAACAACGCTTTCAGTATCTATATACATGTACTCATGCTTTTTAAAGTGTATTATATTGCAAATGCAACAATGCTACCTTACCTAAAACTTCAACAACTAACACATCTGTTTCTCGGCCAGACTCACGAAATCTCATGACACATGTGAACACTGCTGTCTTATTTCTTATGTCCAATGTATATTTCAGTGAATACCAAAGACCTTCAGCAGAACACTGACAATTTTGTAAAACGCGAGTGTTTCCTGCATGGCACTGAAAGCCTTCTCTCCATATACTTGTAAGTGACTCTCCATTTATCAGGATTTCTGCATATTCCCCTATTGGTGGAGTTTGACTGGTACAGTTTAACAACACTGTTTGATGTCTTATTGCAGAAATCGGTCCCTTCAGATGAACTTTTGTTGTCAATACTGATGGTAAAATTAAATATTATAATTGCCTCCAATTGAAAATAATATTGCACAATAAGGGATAAATGTTTTATAAGTAAAATATAATGAAAGTGATCGGTCAACAAGTATCGAAAACCAGTTAATAGTTACAAAATCCAGATGAGGACAAAGACGTCAAAAAGAAGCAACTCCAAAACCAAAAATGAGTAACTCGAACGGGTCATGTCCTTAAAAAAGTCAAATTCTGGATTGGGAAAACCTACCTATGCCTCAGAACAAATGTCTGATCAAGTCATGGTATTCACCTAGGTGTAACAAACGCCTGCTGGTATAGCTGATAGGTCAACATATGCATTTCGTTGAAGAAAAACAAAATATATGGCTTTTTTAAAACTAATTAATGGATTGAGATCGTACTTGGCAGATATGTTATGTTCATTTAAGGCAAATAACACGCGTTGTTACTTTAATGCTGAACGAAAATGCAAAATGGTCGTAAATATACATAGACCATCTATGGGTTTACATTTTGGTCTTAATTTCAAGATTAGGCGACATTCTTCTCTGGCAGTTCAAGTCCAAATGTGATGTAACTTATTGTATTGGGTTTCAACTGCACTTACAGCAATTTTTCTGCAATATCATGGCGTACAGTTTTTTTTTTGGGGAGGAAGCTGGAAGAAACCGACCTTCGGCAGGAAAATCCTCGATTTGTCTTAGTAGGAATAAATATACAGTCAACATGATCTTTGTTTCTCATAATACATGTATGAAATATATAATATAAACATAATCTCATCGTAAAGTACAATGAGAAATGTTTTCTAATGAGGATAAGATGATGTATTTTTTGTCTTCTATATTTCCTATATCGCCTGTCGAGTGAATTCTAAGACTGCCAGCATATGCAATTTTTATTTTATGGACATATATAAACTAGGTTAACGATACTGGGTCTCTAGATTTGTAACTACATACAAATGATGAATCAAAGATCCACAGAGATACAAAGATGCCTCATTTCATTAGGCTTGTAAAAAACTGGATAGTATGATTGTTTGTAATGTAAGAAACCTTTCCTATGAAAGTAACAGTCTAAATGTTTTTAGGTCTTTATCATTTCCTATATGTTTTCTAACATGTTACAAATGGACTTGGTGAGGTCGTCTACAAATATTCCTCATTTTGTCGTGATTAGAAAGAATAACATGGCGTCGAAGGAAATCTCCGATAACGACTTTGCAGGATTGCAGTATAACATGTCCTTTTAAACGATTCCTCATTGGTTGCTTTTGAGACTTTAAATATATCTTAAAATATCATTCCCTTTTTTATTATTTTTTATTGTCTAACATTTTGAAATCTGTTTCCTTTGAAACTATAAATCCAAAATGAAGAGTGTATTGAAGTATAGTGATCTTTACAAAGTGTTCTTAATTTAAAAATGTCTTAAACTTGATAAGCTTCAGAAATTTATAATTTATAAGTTGCTTAAATTAAAAACCTATTCTTTTGAAATAAATGGCACAGGATAATGCTACTTATTTTTTGTTACTGGCCAATTGAATTTCAGCTTTTTTATTGGCATTTCTATATGTCCTATAGAAGTCCTATTTTGTATAGTGTATTGGATTTTATAAGGAAGGCAAGTATTTATTTAGTTTAAGATATTTGTATGTTGCTCATAAAGTACATCTAATATCCAATTTTGTCCTCACACTGATTTTTTAATATGAAAATGCTTTCATTTGCTATTACCCACTCTCTGATCGTTGTTTTGCCTCGTGTAGAGACTTATAAAAACGTACACCTACATGTAATAGTCATCTGTTGATCAAATATTATGGAAATAGGATTAACAGTAGATTTGTTGACTAATTGGTTGTTTCGTATCAAAAACAAATACTTAGAAAAATGTGCCTTATCATTAAAGATTTTCCAAATGGGATCTTAAACATACAAGTATCGTAGCATACTGCAAAAACCTCGCTCCATATTAATCCGCGCTTAGTCACTAAGTATTATAACATTAAAACTCCCATTTAGTGTTGATGGAAACACGGATGTGAATTTAAGCATGGGTTTTGATAATAGTATTCTGATTAACAAAAGACATATACTTACAAAAAGATCACATATGAATCTTAATTAATTTTCCCCTCCTGGTCATTCATCGTTCAATCAGTTAGTTTAACATTCCTATAGGTAACCTCAAATAGGAGTGCATCTAGGTTCTGTATGTAAAGTATCCCCAGGGAAACAATTGCAACTAAACACAATTCACTTAACTCGGTTTTGATACCTAGAAACCCTACATCGCAAACATGACGTATTTAAATATTAAATAGTGAATACACTGCTTATTTCACTCCGTTATTTGGCTTTTGCTTGAACGTAGCATGTTCTTGGGATCCTAAAGATTTTACACTAAATTCTTCCTCGGTATGTCAGTTCAGTGTCAACATAATTTGAGGAATTTGAATTTCAAAAAATTATAATTTGTGCAATAATATTCCAGTTTCTCATGCATACGGTGTTTGTATTTCTCAATCGATCAGTATACTTAAAATATTGATTTTTGCAAACGACATCAACTTCTTCGGGATAGACTATAAGCCAAGGTTACCAAAAAACAACGCCTGCGTCTTCAATAAGTTTTCATATAGATACCATATTTTTTAATAAATAAATATTGAGAGAATACTGACTTTTGATTGGCTGGAAAATATTTTCTATCATAGGATGGAAAACAAATTTTTATCGTCATGGAGACACGCGCCATTTGAGGTCATATATTACTCCACGGGAAACTTAACAGTTTTGTGTTGGTCTCTTTTTTCAAAAATGTTCAGTTACAAAAATATATTGTTGAGTTTATTTTATTGTTTGAATTTATTTATAAGTAAATACAATTATTTATTTAAGGATTAACTACAAAAAACATTTTGTCCATCGAGGGATAACAAAATTTCCGTTGTGCTACGCGGATTATACAATGTGCAAAACGGAAATCTTGTTATTCCTCGATGGATAAAATATTTTTTGTAGTTAATCCTTAAATAAATAATTGTATTTCACATACAGATATTATTTCAAAACGTTTTCCCAATTTCTGAATTAAGTACATATTGATTTTACTGCGATTATCATTGGATACAAATATTACCGATTAGTGGTGTATGCTACACCACCATTTTCATCAACACACCAACTCATGCACTACAGTTATGAAGCGGGAACTTTGGCATGCCATAAAACAAGGTTTAACCCACCATTTTGTTGGAAATGCCTGTACCAATTCAAGACAATTTTTTATTGCTACATTTCTGGTTGTTGCTGGGTTTTATTGTAAACAAATTTATTAGTATAACAGCATTCTTCATACACAAGAAGGATTCAGAAACAAGCAATAAATGCTTATGTTAATCTGTCTCCTTGCTGGGTTTTGGACCTTAATGTGTATATTGGCTATATGGACAGTTTCTGATGTGGTATTTTGTCAAAACCTTCATTTCTAACTGTGAAATGTTACTCCAGTGTGACATCATTTTTAATTCTATCCACACACAGACAAAACTTTTAAGCATATGTATAAAGCGGAAAGAACAATTGAAATAAAAAACAAGAATCACGCCAAGACAGTCCTGTAAAAACGCTCCCGTGTAAATTATTGCTCAAAACGCACTCAACCATATATTTCCCAATTAGGTACTTAAAGTTTTTTTGAGGCAAAAACATTTGCCTTATATTAGAGCCTTAAAACATAAGGTGGCCTTTCTTTAGGAATGTAATTTTTTTGTTTTTAGCCAGAGGAATTCTTTTTCTTTAGTTAAGTAAAAGCGCTAACATAAACTACGCTTATACAGTACTTGAGATTGAAGACGCAACACTTTTATCAATCAGTCAGCGATCCGTCAGCGTTCCGTCACCAATCAGTTATCAATCAGTCAGATCAGTCAAATCGTTCCCAATCCGTCAGATCGTTCCCAATCCGTCCATCTGTCAATTGACGGATTTGGAACGATTTGAACGATCTGACGGATTGATTTGAACTGATCCCTCCAATCCGTCCATTCAACTTCCGTTTAGTAAAATTAATATTTCGAAATGTGAAAATTCGTTTCACTCGCAAATATTAGAAGTATAAAAATGTCAACTGTTATGTCCTCATTGATAAATCGTTTTATCTAATAATAAGACTAAAACTGGTATAAAGTTATTAATAAAAAAAATGGAATTTCCCCCAATCTATTACTAATGCATCTGTGACGAAATATAAACATTGCATAGTGTAATTTTATTAACAAAAAAATTAAAACAAAGTAAATTTAAAAACGCACACACACAATGACTTTAAAAAAGCATCTCTCAAGCCAAGGCGCACGTCCGTATTTTGAAAGCGGAAAACGTCCAGTCTAAAGTTATAAATCTATCACTAATGCATCACATAGTGTCATTTTATTAAAAAAATAATTAAAAAAGAAATGAAAAAAAACCACACACACAATAAATTCAAAAAATATTTGACCTCGCATGCCAAGGCGTACATCTCGTATTTGTCTTCGAAAAGTTTTAAAGCGGAAAAAGCGAGAAACACGAAAAACGTGAAGGCGAAATCGTAACATTTTTTCACTTCGCCTTTTAGCGTTAGCATTACATGGAGGCTTGAAGTTTGTTTAACGCTGTTTTTCAAAAATTATATTAGTTTATATAATATGACGTCGAGTGTTTATTGGGAAGAGCTGGAGTACCCAACGAAACAGCAAACCTTCGACAGGAAAACTGGTGCTCTTTGCAAATTTATAGGGATGTGTCGAGCACACCATCTCGCTGTAAGGATCGAACAGACAACTTGGTGACCAATAATAGGTTACTGCTACCTTAACCTCCGAGATCGAGGTTTTTTTATTGTAAACGCTTAAAAAGATCATTTGTCGCGGTTTGATCAGTTTTTTTTTCTTTGCCACAGTCCTATGAATTCCGGTGTATATTACGACATAAGCGAAAACATCTTTTTATATATTTTATTAACTACCCCATAGTGTCAAATGAATTAACACAGAATTAAATAAAGAATAAACTTATGTGCCACGGTTCCTAAGAATTCCGCTGTATAATACTGAATAAAATTCACGAAAAAATCTATTTATATATTTTATTCACTATACATGTATATATCATTGTGTCCCATGAATTTACAGAGAATTACATCTCAAATAAAGAATAAGGGGCCTCGGTGGCCGAGTGGTCAAGGTAGTTCGTCTACTATTTATCACGTGGTCTGTCAACACTGAGATTGCGGGTTCGATTCTCACTGCAGGCAGGGTGTACTCGACTCCAATCTTAATTGACAGTTTTCCTACCGCAGGTCGCGGGTTTTCTCCGGGTACTCCGGCTTCCTCTCCCAATAAAAACTAGACGCCATGTTATAGCTGAAAAATTTGTTGAAAGTGGCGTTAAAACACCATTCAGACAAACAAACAAACAAATAAAGAATAAACTATTCCGGTGTGTTATACTGAATAAGATTTACGACAAAATCGAAAACATCTATTTATATATTTTATTCACTATCTCATTGTGTCACATGAATTTACACAGAATTAAATCTCAAATATAGATTAAACTACTAACCGCGTTTGTATATCGAAGCTTATGAGTTACAAATGCGAACATGTAAGCGTAATACGAAAATCAATTCTGCTTTCGCATTTTAGCCGTCGAAATTTGTTTATTTTACGATGTCTGTTAAAGTCATTCCACAGTTAATGATATATAAGTATAAATGGTTTCCTTTAAATTAGGAAGTACTTGAAATTAGTTGATAGGTTTAACAGAGCTGCCCATCGCGTCCTCAGTTGGCGGACATGGGATGTTCTCCCGTTTTTTTTTGTTTGGGGAGGGGGGTGGGTGGGTGGTTCAGGTCATATTAAAATTGCCCGGAACCATAGTGACATGTTTAGAGAGTGTCACGCTCCTTGCACGAAAAAAAAGTAAATCTTACTCCCCAACCCATACCCCATATTTTTCAAGTGGAATTCAAATTTGCATTTTTGTCCATCTTTCTCTAATTGATTGCAAGAGCCGAGTGGTGATGTTAGTTCATCAACTGTTGATCACGTGGTCTGTCAACACTGAGGTTGCGTGTTCGAATCTCACTGCAGGCAGGGTGCACTCGACTTAATTGAAAGGGAGCCAGTTTTACTACTGGAGGACGGGGGTTTTATCCGGGTACTCTGGCTTCCTCCTCAAATAAAAACTGGACGCCATGATATAGAAAAGCAAACAATCAATCAATAAAATAAGTTATTGTTTAAATTGAATGACACTCTTTTAAAGGTCAAGTTTTGAAATTGTCCTGTTTCATCGATATGACACTGTAATGACAATGTTAAGACCTAAAAAAATTATGACGTTTTGTTAAAAAAATTACTATTTCGTACTGAAACACGTGTCTATCTGTAACACATTTTTACGCTTAACAGTATTCGCAGACAATTCTCCCCGGCGTTATTGGGTCCTAGGTGGCTGATTGGTTAGTCATCTACTAGTTGTCACAAGGCTGTCAACAGGTCGTGGATTTTCGAACGACTGCAGATAGGGCGACCCCGACTCCACTGTAATTGACAAGATACTGTCGGTTTTTTTACCTGTACGCCGGCTTTCTCCCACCCTACCCCCAATAAAAAATGGACGCCATAAAACAAATGGAACAATCCAGCGTAATTGTATGTATACTTTTTAAAACAAATTTTAGTAATCAATGCGTTTTGATCGACACTGATTGTTTAACAGTTCAACAATTGTTATACACAACAGTTTTATAATTGTATTTAAAATGTTTTAGACTAAATAAAAACACGCAAGCATACATTTAAGTAACTAAAAATGATGTCAAAAAGAGGCCACGTTCTTTCCTAAATGTGAAATAAATCTGTTACTGATTGGGGGAGTCGGGCCGGCTTAATATATGACAAAAATATACATTTAACATGTCGCAAAAAATAAAACAGGCCGAAATCACGAGTCGCGGGAATAAAAAAAGAGAATCAATAATGGATTACGAAAAAAACATTTACCTCTTCGTTACTGATGTGCCTTAAATAGAAGTTTTTTGAAGGTTTACAGGACTCGGTTCACAGAATGTCCTGCTTTAAAGAAATGTGCTTAATTATATAATATAAAGAAAATTTTTTTTCTTTAAATATGTTTATTTATTCATTAGAACGAGACATTGTATTAACAATTCTTTTAAACGCATGTTTTTATTTTATTATAAAAATGATATAATTAATGCATATATTATATACAAATGACGCAGAATCCGTTTTATCTTTAAATTATTAATTTATACGAATCCGTCAATAAACTAACCGATTTATGCATATAATTAAATGACGGATTCTGGATCGCACTGATTGGACTGATCGCACTGATCGCTGACGGTTACCAAGGAAATGACGGATTCATATTTTTGGACGGATGTAGTCATCATCAATCAGTCAGCGATCCGTCAGCGTTCCAAAATCCGTCAGCAATCAGTTATCAATCAGTCAAAGTGTTGCATTTACGGGTGCAAGTACTGTATACTTATATACGTTTTTTTTAGTTGCAAGTCCCTTTTAATAACGTTATTTCTTTCTATTTTACCTATAACATTCTTTTCGCGTATAGCGCTAAATAGTTTATTCTATTGCAATAACTTTATACTTTTTTAAGCTCTTTGATACAACACCCCGTAAAAAGCAATTTCGAAAACTTTAATGACAATAATTTGATATTATTGTAATTATATCAATCATATTTGATGTACAGACATTTTCATCTACTATAACCTAAACAGTAAACATTTCATTTTTCAAAACTTTTTCCATCGAATACATGTAACAACTTTTCTAGCTCAGAAAAACTTCTTTCTTCTTAGTGTGTAACTTTGAATTCATACTCTCTTTGCAAAGTAACGCGTAGTTTTGGACTGTTGAATATACAAGACCTGGAATGGAATAATGATATAAATTATTTAAGGATTGTTTTCAATTGTGGCTAGATTATTGGATATAGACGGCTTGGGTCGGTTTAAGCCAATAAACCAAGAAGAGTTTTATGTCCAGCGTAAACCAATCCAAAGTTGTCTGTACCAACAATTGACAAGAATCCTTATATTTTAAATTCGATATTATAAAAAGAAGTTGAAGAACAACAAAGAATTAATAATATTAACAATTCGTGGTCACTTGTTGTTTGCGAAAGAATACATGTATATCGTCAACGTCATCAACGTCAGTCATGCGCTGGAGGCGTGGCTAAAATAACCCGTTAGGTTACATGAAATTGACTCAGCTAGAGCATTTAAAAGAAATTACATGTTTAAGAAGGGACAATTTACGCACATGTACAGAAATGCTTATCATTAGGCTAACATAGGGTATGCGTTACTGTGTAATCATTCGGCATAAACTTTAAGGAGAATTAAAATGTCAACTGGTACATAAATTACGTAAATTAAATTATAGCCTTTTCACTAAGGGTAAGACACATACACTAAACAAAAACGCATATAACACGTACGTTGCAACCCAGTTGAATTTAAATTTCAAACCAAATTCACGAGATGACTTTTGGTCTTTTACCCATACTATTTAAGAGTTCTACTGTGACGTGCTTTAAGATCTTTGAAACCATGACCATGGTAAAAAATGATTATGTATGAACAACGAGGGATGAACTTCATAATCGACAAAAAAATTCATATCTAGATGTTTAAAGATTTCAACGACGTCCCAATCGATTTTTTGCAAGAACGACCGCTTTATTGTGGAAATGGTGTTGGTTTAAAGGTAACAAAAATATCCTAAATGTACCGTAATTGTCGTATAATTAAAATAAAATAACGTAGGATGTGGTTTATTATTGTTTTACCATGGTCCCAGTCATTTATGTCGAATTATTTAACAATTCATGGAGACTGTGGTCAATCATTGTTTTATCGTCGCATTACTTTTCCTCGAGCAACAGCGAATGATATAATTACACAAATTGGCAGTCAGTAGTAAAACCTTTAATATACCACAGTCTCCGAAAATTCTTTCGATTCTAATATGACAATTAAAATACATTTGGGATATTTGCTGTACCAATTTCAAACCATTACCGTCAGAAACTGGCTCTTCTGGAATAAAGTTGAGTGTGGCGTCTTTGAAATATATGGAAATATTCATATGACTTCGTAATAAAATTCGTTTTTTGATTTTGACGTCGGTCGCATGTTACTCATTTATGTTTTTTCACCAAAGATTTGAAGCACGATATAGAAGAATCTATTTTTGAACATTGGAATATCGCTGACATGGTATATCATTGGTATTCTATAAGATTGCCTAGTATAAATAACAGTACGACAACTATATAGTACTCTTAATATTTATAGAGAATAAGCTTTGTACTCAAATAAACAATGCCAAACAAGATAAACATGTACATTTTTTTATCACATTTGGTTTTCACGTAATAACAATTTATGATACTTTTTGACATTGATGTTTTAAGTTATTTATTAAACAAATATTTTTGGTCAGCTGACAAAACTTTCTATTACCTACAGATTTCATTCACTTCAGTCACCTTAAGACAGTCATAGTTAAAATGCATAAGAAGAAAGACAGGAAAAAATCGGCGTTTTTATGTCCCTTCTGCTGATACTTAGTTTTTTTTCAAACATTACGACACTAAACAACGTTTGAATTGTATTAAGTTGTTTATATTATTAGAACGTAATACTCATCTGTACACATTATTAACACATAAATTATAATTTGTGATATACTTTAACTTTTGTTTCGTTTTATTCACAAAGTTATAATACATCGAATGCACTAATCACGATGTATGTTAAACTGAATCTTCTATAAAATTTGCTAAAAATAACATAAGCGAAGAAACGAAAATGAACTTTATCATACTTACTGTATTTATACTTCAGATTCAGTTTGATCTCTGTAAATTTATAAAGTTTTATTAAACAGATTATATATCATTTAAAGATGTTCATGTTATGATTAATTCGAGTTAAAGTTTTTGCAATGTCACTACTGTCGCATACGATAAACCTGATATGCAGCTGTATTAAACATATGTTAAATATAAATGACAACTTCAAAGAATTTTCTACTATAAAATAATTTAAAAATCTAGTTTTGAGATTGTTATATTACCGATGTAATCGTGTGTTTTACTTAGTCGGTCGGTTTCATAGCCATTTACATTGTATATATACAACATGTATATGTGCATTTAACAATTATTCAAACTATTATGAAATTTAAAAAAACCCATAAAGAATTATTTGTGTTGTGAGTGTTGTTAACGTCACTTTTTTTCAATTTTTCAACTATATCAAGGCATCCAGTTTTTATTCGGGAGGAAACCCGGAGTACCCGGAAGAAACTCCGGACCTTCAGTATGAAAACTGGCAATCCTTGTCAATTAAGATTGGAGTCGAGTACGCTCTACCCACAGTAAGACTCTAACCCGCACCTCAGGAACGTGAGCAATAATAGATTAATTACATTAACCACTCGCCCACCGAACCCGCATAAAGATTGAAGAAAAGTCTAGCGTTATAGCACTATCAAATGCACGCCTTTGTTTCATCTAGTACAAAACAGACATATAAAGGAAAAGAAGTTACGTTTGTATTGCAAGTAACTAACATGGAAAAGGACAAAAAGTAGTCAAATAAGATTCAGTCACACAAATTCCCATGTCAAACTATGTGGATTTTCAACATTTTGGTCACACATGCGAAACACCGCAGACCATTGTATAAAGCATGTTTGTGAGCATTTATAAACATGTATACAATGGTCTGCAGTGCATGTGTAAATAAAAGAAAATCAACATAGTTTGACACTTGTGAATGTCAAAAGATAATTCTGCTATAAAATAAATATATCAATAAATATGACAACATTTTATTTTATAGCAGAAACATCTCTATATGTGTATCGTTGCATCATCCTCTAGACTTGTATTTTTTATATTTTTATTGAGTAGTCCATTAAAACTCGTATTTCACTTGAAAGTACTTACGGACGTAGAAGTGTATTACTATAAGTTCTATAGCTGCAAAATACAAAACCATGTAGCATAAGTCTATGTTAATGCATTGTATTATTGAATTCAAAGGGATTTTAAAATCTTAATATTGTGAGAATAATAAGATAAGAAATGTTTACAATATGGTTACAAACAACGCACTCTTCTATAGAGTACTTATCCAAAAATAATGTCACTGTCACATACGATAAACCTGATATGCAGCTGTATTAAATATATGTAAAATATAAATGACAACTTCAAAGCATTTTGACTATATAATAATTAAAAAAGTTTACTTTTGAGATTGTTATATTACTGATGTTATCGTGCGTTTCACTTATTTTGTTCGGTTTCATAGCCATTTACATTGTATATATACAACATGTATATTTAACTATTATTCAAACTATTATCAAATTTTATCAAACATAAAGATATATTTGTGTTTTGAGTGTTGTTAACGTCACTTTCAGCTATTTTTAAACTATATCAAGGCATCCAGTTTTTATTCGGGAGGAAACCCGGAGTACCCGGAAGAAACTCCGGACCTTCAGTAGGAAAACTGGCAATCCTTGTCAATTAAGATTGGAGCCGAGTACGCTCTACCCACAATGAGACTTTAACCCGCACCTCAGGTACGTGAGCAATAGTAGATTAATTACATTAACCATTCGCCCACCGAATCCGCATAAAGATTGGAGAAAAGTCTAGCGTTATAGCACTATCAAATGCACGCCTTTGTTTGATCTAGTACAAAACAGGCATATAAAGGAAAAGAAGTTAAGTTTCTATTGCGAGTAACTAACATGGAAACAAGGACAAAAAGTCGTCAAATAAGATTCAGTCACACAAATTTCCATGTCAAACTATGTGGATTTTCAACGTTTTGGTCACACATGCGAAACACCGCAGACCATTGCATAAAGCATGTTTGTGAGCATTTATACAATGTTCTGCAGTGCATGTGTAAACAAAAGAAAATCAACATAGTTTGACACTTTTGAATGTCAAAAGATGTTTCTGCTATAAAATAAATATATCAATAAATATGACAACATTTTATTTTATAGCAGAAACATCTCTATATGTGTATCGTTGCATCATCCTCTAGACTTGTATGTTTTATATTTTTATTGAGTAGTCCATTAAAACTCGTATTTCACTTGAAAGTACTTACGGACGTAGAGGTTGGTTATAAGATCTATAACTGCAAAATAGCATAAGTCTATGTTAATGCATTGTATTGTTGAATTCAAAGGGATTTTAAAATCTTAATATTGTGAGAATATTGAAATAAGAAATTTTTACAGTATGGTTACAAACAACGCACTCTTCTATAGAGTACTTATACAGAAATAATTTACAGATTAATATATGCCGATTATGGTTTAACAGTCAGAACAAAGATGAACGCTTTATGTTAATACTTTACAAAAATATGCATACACCGCAGTCATGCAAACAAAAGAACGATAAGACAAATATCATTGCATTTAAGGCATAGTAATTCGAAAAATATTTAGGTATAATTATAATACTATAGTCCTTAGCACAGCCTAAAATGTAGGAAAGAATAAAATGGCTCATAAAAATTGCAACCTAAATATCGTACGAGAAAAAAGCATGCTACAAAATAAAAGCATTTACTACAAAGTACATTCGAAAGAATTATCTCTCTTTATAAATATGATTTTGTCACCTGACATTGTTTATGGTTTTGAACATAAAACAACAAAAACACAATCTTCTAATTTTAGTTATTGTATTGTTAACAATTAATAATCGTCAGTTAACACACACCGTGGGAGTCATTAAATAAAAAAGAACAATTAAGTGAACTTTAAGACTTGTCAGAAAATAATTTAGCTATAATAGTTTTTGTTAATTTTTCTTTACTATTGGTGTAATTATAATGTTGAATATTAGTTAAGTCTTTTTCTAAAATAAATAAGTGTTTCCTACGGTATGATTCTGGTCTATCAAAATCAGGTTTTTCACAAACGATTGACATTTACCATAGTTTAATTAAGGTGTGATATATTTACGTTACTATACCTACAATTTTGTGTTATTTGATAAACTTATTATAGACTTCTTCCTCGGGACCTGTTTTCCTATGGTGCTGTCTGGAGAGACATAGTGCCCTTGCCTGCGGCTCATGCACTATACTCATCAGACAACAATACAGGAAAAAGTTCCATAACACATAAGTAACTCATACCTCTCTGTCCAATCATTGGGTGGAACAGTTCTGAAATTATAATTTCGATTTTAAAATATTAATTTGACGGAGCAACATTTATAAACAGACGTGACGTTAACTTATCATAAGTTCGATAGGAAAATAATAGAAATGTTTTGCAATTTTTATTGGAAAAATCTAATACACTGTCATCTTTATGAGGCTAAGAAAGTTACATTCTACTCTACAATCGTTGTATGCATATATTATCGGCAGTTTCTAAGGACAACAAGACAGCGATGTACAGATTTCTATTTTATTTCCTTTATCTCATTATCCATCTCGCCACAACCATCTTGATGGATAATTTCGATCTAAGTTACCAACATTTATCTTTATTTCTTTGTAAGATTTACAGTTAAACAATAGATGTTACAACTACAATTACTATGTATGGAGTTATAAATGCATTATGCTAATTCTTCCCAGTATACAAATGTTAAAAAAATATTATTGTATACTTACCCAGTTTTACCCAGGTCTGAAATATAGGTATGACGACCGTGTTATATTGTTGATTCTAATATGACGCTTTAAAGGTTTTGAAGTTACAACTGTGGTAAACAATGATTGTTGAATGAGCAACACGTGATGATGCGGGCGTGTTAGAAGGGCTGGTCCACTTATAAAAATGTAACTCCCACCTGAACGCTTTGGGCATGATGTAATAATCTTATAAATAGGGACAAATAGAGATTACTTGCAATATTTTGTGTGTTACATTGACAGAACTACCAGTATATGGCGGATAAGATGTTTTCTATAGATTAGCAAATATAAAAAATGTACCAAATCGTCTTATTAGAATAAAGAAAATTCACGTCGCTCGGGATAAAATAATACGACATAAATGGTCACTCCGTTGTAAAACATTGATAAACCACAGCCTCCTTGAATTATTACTGAAAGAGTCTTCGAATATATAACAATACACAATATGCCAACTTTGTATGTTTTGTGTGTGTTGGTTGTTATGTAGTTTAAACAAAAAAACTGGCAATCCTTGCCTTTACATTTTGTAATCGAGCACCTACGTGTCTGAAGTTAGGCTGGACTTTCGCAAACACTATACCTTGTAAAGTATTGAATAACACTAAATACTGGTAAAATACATGTACATAAATCGGATTTATTTATTTAAAGTTGGCGTATATATATAACATATTTATAAATGTATTGCTTTTGGAAATGTGCTAAATGATCACAAAATAACTACAAAAGTTCTGCTAATCAAATGTGTAAATAAAATGACCAGAATGTTTGCAAGTAATAAGAAAGCAAGAAAATCATATTCCTGTTTATTATTTTTAATTATAGTATTAAATATTTCATGCAGTTACAATTGCTTGGATATGGTCCATACCATATCAATGAATTGATTTTTTGTTTGATTACGTTTTCTCGTCTATGTCTGCAATCAATCAATCAATCAATCAATCAATCAATCAATCAATCAATCAATCAATCAATCAATCAATCAATTCCTTATGAACAGGGTTTGAAAAATTGTTAGAGAAATATTTAAGAAACAAAATTGTATTAATTGTATTATGTGTGTTGTCGCCTGTCCTGCGAGTACAGAAATAAAAAAAAATATTTAAAGGTTTTCAAATATAATACCACCAGATAAAAGGTTTACACCAAATGACATTAATACACCAGTTATTAATCTCCAAAAACATCTAAGCGTTATCTTTAGCAGTGATGCTAAGTGGAATACACACATTGATAATATTATATGCAGTGTTTCAAAGCACCCGAACGTACTCAGGAAATTGAAATTTAAACTAACTAGATAAAAAACTTCGAAAAAATTGTATTTAGTCTTTACAAGACCACTTTTCGAAAATGCCTGTGAAGTAACCACAGAAAACCCACAGGAAGTTATAAATGTTCTGTACTATAAAGGATTTCTCTGTAACGTATTCCACATACAATACACCGCACGATATTTATACCTTCCCTTATAGTAACAATATTATAAACCCGTAGACTGTCCCTGACAGATGAATCTATCATACCATCAACTATACGACAGTGGAACCGTTAAGATCTATCAATCCGTAATGTTAACTCTATTTTAAAGTTAACATCTGCATTAAAACCTTGGACCCATATAGAAAACTTCCAAAGCTCTATGAATTTAGTTATCGGAAAAGAAAATTTTGTCCTAACCCAATGAAGATGTTCAGCATCAATATTGAATTATGACCTATACAGGGTAAATATTATATATATGATCAATCAGTCGTTGTTGATTTGACGCTAAATTTTAAATCATCACTTCTCGGAATGTTTAAAGTATGCTAATATTAGAAATAGATTATCTAAAAACTTTTATTGGCTGACAATGTACTGTCCAAAAATCTCGAACTTCTTAAATCTGGTACTTCGCTATTGTCTATTTAACAGAATGAACAAGTCTTTTATCTTGCTTTTGAGTATGTTAAAGGATAAGAAATGTTCGCATCGTTTAGATCATCATTTAGAACGATCTGAAAACATACTCATCATCACATCCATCACATCTTTCACATCAATCTTTCTCTCTATTTCTTCTGTTTTATATTTTCCCTTGTATATGTCATCAAAAGTTTTGTTTTATCTCTAACAAACCTAATATAAATAGTATTGTATAAATTTACTCTGTTCTATCAATTTAACATTCTGTAAACTGGAAAAAACTTCATACGTTTGATTAACTTGTCTTAAACTACTTGCATATTTGAGCAAATAAAATATGTTGAAAGAAAATCAAAGTACAAAATACAAAACTATAAGTACCAAAAACCTTAATAGCACAACGAACGAAAATGCCAATAACAGGTAAAAAAGTGAGTATGTAAACAATCTCTATTAAATGAAATGGCGAACTCATGCACGCACGAACACACGCACACACACACTCACATAGACAGACGGACAGTCAGACAGACAGACAGACAGACAGACAGACAGACAGACAGACAGACAGACAGACAGACAGACAGACAGACAGACAGACAGACAGACAGACAGACAGACAGACAGACAGACAGACAGACAGAGAGACAGACAGACACACACACGCACGCATGCACGCACAAACACACAAACACACACACACAGTAAATTTATTGTATTTTTAATTTTCAGTTCAGTGGTACTAATTATGTTCCAAATTAAAGTTATTTTTATTCTGGAAATAGTTGTGACGGTAATGAAACTTTGACCATGTTACAATTGGATTTTATTGCCATGATTATATTAGCATTACAAATATTAATCATTACAAATTGCCCCTGAATTATTGAACTATATTAATTTTAGAATTTTGTTACCCACTTAATTATTTGAGCTTGATTAAATGAAAATTTCCGGTTTTAAACTATGAGAGAAATAATTAAATAGACATTCATATCTTTGATATATTAAAGGTTTCTTGAAATAAAACGATACAAACGAATGAAAATGTGGATTGTTTTAAATGTTTTATCCACACCCCCACTCATATCTTAGTATCGGGATCGGGCGTCTGTAAATTCGCAAATATCTCTAAGTAAAGTGTGCTAAATAAACATATCTTATATTATCGAGAAGTGTCTTTAGTTAGAAGTTTTGTTGTTGCTTTTACACGAGAAAAAATGCTATAATTAATGAATATATAAATAACAATATCGCGACTTGTGCATCTTTCTGCAATTTAATTTTCCTCGATCAGGGAAACATAAGTTATTTGATTGCATCCATCATATAATTATAAACATTTTTAACCATATAAATGTTACTCTCAGTATCTCGGGTAAATGCCGGCTACTATTTCTACAGATAGTGGAAACAACGTGTCTATTACTTCAAATCAGTTTGTTTTTGACGTTTACATGTACTTTATCTACTTTTTTTGGTACAGTCATGACTTCAATAAATAAGTGACTCAACACAAATTTGATATGCTATATGCTTTGACATTCACAAAGACGCGGCACGAGCGCAATAGAAATAGTCTCCTTTAGGTATGTTTTTATTAAGAAATTGGTCGGAAATTGTTTTCTATACATCAGCAGGATATTTAATATGCTGAATATTTGTATTCAGTACATTGAATATTTGTATTCAGTACATATACTTGCTTTATTTGTTTGCTTGAATAAGTTTTGAGGGTAATTTCTGCGATTCAGATATATCATGATATCCAGGTTAGTTGTTCGAGCACCTGATAAAAACAACCAGCAAAGTGTATGGAGAAAAATGGCATTTCTTTTTAATTGAAGTCAGAGTCAAGCACACCGTGCACAATTTCACACTGAAACTCGCAACCACAATGTTGAACGCCAGTGATCAATAATAGGCATTTACCTTTTATCGGACAAACATAAACGTTACATTATAGTAAAAGACAGAATATATAAAGAATGCCAAAATATATTAACACGTATAAGACATTTGAGAGATTGTATCGCAACATTTGTTGAAAAAAAATAATTTGTCGAGGTGGAGACGAACATTCACGTTAATTTGTACAAGTAGTTGGTTATTACAATGATGGCTCTTTCCGTTAACAGTTTTGTTTTTGCGGTCAAGAATCCTGCAAAAACAAAGGAAAGTAAATGCATCTTAAATTATATTCACGGAGCCTATTGAGAAAGCTGATTTTTTGTAAAATTTTCTATTCAGTATTGCTATTTATTATAAATGTATTTTGTATGCAAGTTTTATATTATACATGCATAAACATGAATAACAATGGTATAAATTACCATTTAAGCAAACTAAACCATTACCGTCAAATTTTACAATAATTGTATTCACGTTCTTGTTGATTTCTCATGCAATATATAATATGCCCTGACATCCATTTAGGCATTCAACCAATTAAAGCCTCTTTGTGATTTACTTGTATTTCAGGAAAATTATACATATTAACAAAAAGTTATGGACAAAAAATACCAAAAGATTTATGTAGAGAATAATGATAAATAATAAAGAAATAGAAACATGTAAAAAGTAATACGTCAGCTACATGATCTTTTTCTGAAACAAAACATAATAATTTAACAAGATTGTAAAACATTAAATCATTAAGATACAATTTTTAGATTTTATTTTACGACTAATCCATTAGAGTTTTTGCTTTTTAAAACTAAAACGCATATTTGTTGAAAATAATTATTACTTACGACTGATATAATCTCTGGCACATTTTTATTAATGTTGCTGAGCTAAACGGATGTGAAATATTGTTTCGTAATGCTAACACTGAATAAATATAAAAATATAAATATAAATGAAAAAGCTGCAACTTTCAGTTTTCGCGTCTTTTACTTTAAGGAAAAAGGCCGCAACATGCAATTAATGTCTGTAACGATTACTGCGTTGTGGCAGTCACATTGGTTTACTACGACGCAGATATTTGCTTTAACTAATACTGCAAAATGCTTTAACTAATACTGTAAAAAGGCCGACATATGGATATTGACTAGATAAACTATGAGACTGTCTGCGAAAAAGCTAAGATCAATATCAATTCAGTAAATAGTTAAAAACGACAGCGACGGGCGAAGAACACTTAAAGTCCGGAACAATAAAAACTAGTTTCTAACAGTATTTACATACATTTGTACAGTCGATTACAGTTAACTCAGCCTGGCAACCTATGAAGAGCGGCTTATAACTGCAGCTGGTATTTGTTGTCATTTTATATGTTTGAATTGTTTATATATCTCTATGAATATAATTAAACAAAAAACCCCAAATATTAATAAATATTCAGATATCATTTTTAATATAACATAGGCATTTGCTAACAACATTTATTAATATTCAAAAACTAGCTATCATAAAAGTAAACCCCTAGTTCAATCATTTTTAGCACGCATTTTTAATTTTATTTTACTCTAGGTCCCTTATTTTTAGCACGCATTTTTTTTATTTTTTCCATTTTGGTTCTTTTTAAATATTTTTTTCCATCGTCAGTTACATACAGAATTACAAAAATGGTATAGTACATCATGACATATAAACAGTTTACACAAATTGATAATAGTACATGTACTACCTGTAATGCTCAAAATGTCCTTTAAAAATAAGAAATAGATAGTGCTGGCTTCATGTCTGGTTTGAGAAGGGGTGGGGACGTCCTGGTACATGAAGTGATGTAAATATACTTTGCAAAAAGGAATCTAGAGAACAATAAAGCTGGATATAATTCATTTCCAGTGACAAGGAGATTTCCTACAATTTGATTGAAATTGATTGAATATCCGTTTATCCATTGATATAATCTTTTCAGTTTGATACATTTCTTTAAGTTAAGTTTTGAATACACTTAAAGATTAACTTTTATTGATACATCTTTGAGTGTTTAGGGAATGTTTAATTTTAAGTAGTATGAAGTTAAAACCATTCCCTCTTCAAGCAAATCCTGTATCACCAAAACGAATTTGTGTTTTAGAAAAGGACTGAAAATCTGAAATATTCTTATATTTTAACCAAATTTCGATTACGTAAAGGAACTTCTGTATAGCGGAACAGTCCCATAAAATGTGTTGTATAGTTTCGTCTCGGCTATGACTAAAACTGCATGTTTGATTATCTAGAATCTTTATTTTCCGTCAGATATGATTTGTAACCAGTATATTGTGGTTAACTCTGAATTGTAACCCTTGTAATTTTGTGTTTTTTGTGACAACAAATGGAAGCATATATATTTTGTTCCACTGATCATGACAAAGTTTGTACATGTTTGTTAATTTTTCTTGTGCTGTTGGAATAATGTTATTTATATCAAGTACAATATATATGATCTTTGGCCCCTTTTTATTATTCAGCTACATCATTGTCTTCTTCCCAGAACCTTGAAACAATACAACTTTGACATATCTTTAAAGTAACTAATAATAGTATTAAATGTAAAAAAAATACCTTATTATTAAATTTCTCTGAAAAATGTTCAAATGTGTAATATTTATTTTCGTCATCAACAAGATCATTTATATATCTTATGCCCATTTTAAACCAATCATGGTAGAATACATTTCTATTTCCTATTTGTAAATGTTTATTTAACCAAATTGGTGTTGACAAGTAATCATTCCAGATTTTATTGATCTCTTGATCTTTTTCAATTGTACATTTCCATGTCAGCAGCATGTCTTTACAAAATTCGTAGGTAATTTTATTAATATAGTTTTGTCTATATGTTTTTCCACATGAAAAAAGTTTTTCAAAATCTATGCATGAGTTAACACTACTCTGCCACTTACTGTCACTTAACACCAATCGTCTTATCCAAGTTGTTTTAATGCCGTTATGAAATTCTTTACATTAATCATTCTTAACACACCTTCCATGAACTCTTTTTCAACTACTTCTTTTCTAACTTTTCTCAAAGGTGATTTCAAAAACAAAATTTAATAACATGTATGCAATTAAGTGTATAATTTGCATAAAAATTATTAGGATTTGGTAAAGTAATAAATAGCTGGTTCAGCAATGGGAGAATAAGAGACTTAATAACAGTAATTTTCCCTATTGGAGTAAGAGTTCTTTCGTTCCAATCCTGAATCAGGCATTTCATATTTTTTAACATAAGGTTCATATTCAATTGTGATTATCTTGGTAAGATCAACGTCAAAATTTACACCCAATACCTTATAAGAAGATTTCCCAATGACAGTTGCCAATTTTCACACGTAGAATACTTTTTACTATCAAACCAGATAACTTGTGCTTTAGAGAAACTGATTTTCAAGCCTGATATTTTAGCAAACCAATCCAGTTCTTCAATTTTGTGTATAGTTTAATATATAGATTCTAATCCGCTGTATTTTGTAAGTTTTTCTCCCTCTTCAATCCATTGTGCTAGTGATCTAACTAAATTACCTTTTAATATTTCCTTTTTCAAATTTTCTTCATTAACAAAAGTTTCAAGCTAGAATATTTCATTCATAAGATTATCAATTTTTCTTTGTTTTTGTGTCCTCAAAACGCTAGTAAAATGAAACAATTTTACCTGTTATTTATATTAGCAACGTTTCTAGAAAAAGTTGGACATTAATAATTAAATGTAGATCCTGATCCTCTATTGTATGAAATTGTGCTGGATAATATATTCAAGCAGCATACATATGTTTTACTTCAAATATTTTTAACAATATCAATATATTCCTTCTCATATAACAAAGAATTGTTGAATTTCCACAGGCCTTTGTCTTTTGTAAACTGGTTATTTTCTAGAAAAAGGTTTATCATAGCGTGGTCGGAACGATAAATGAGGTCATTGTACAATTGCTCAAGTTACCAAGCATACTGTCTGTAATTAGAAAAAGTCTAACCTTGCCTGTTTAAAAGGTGTTTTTTTCTCTATGTATAATGTCTGGAATCTGGGTTTATCTCTCATTAAGGATAAATAAAATTACTTTCTTCGATAATTTCAATAAGGTGTTCCCTTGTTCTTTTATGGTTTACATGTAAATAGTTAAAACAGTCAATATCTGGTTTTAGTACAAGATTCAAGTCACCACAAACTGACAAATTACATTTTGTTCATTTCTAAAGTCATTAATAACTTACATTATATCAGTATAAAGTTTAGATTGTCAGTTTTTGGTCCATATATTATAAGTAATGTTAACTTAAGAATATTAGTATGCAGGTCTAAAGCATGAAAGTTCACTCTGTCATCACATTTTTCCATTTTGTATCTTTGTATTACGAAAATACAATAAAAAATGCTATTATAACCTGTCTATATTTTATACTATGTCTCTGTTGTTTACTCTTCGCAAATCATCATTGACTTTTGCTACGGGAATGTTACATTGTAACTTAGCCGTTTTTGTTCTAAAGGGACCTTGTGTTGTTTATTTTTAAAGTTCGTCTCCTTATTCGACGTTCAATGGTATTCGGACACCGCGTCACAAGCATTTGAAAACGTTGATTAACTGTGGAAAATAATTGTTGAATTCAGTTAGTACATTTTAAAATCTACGTAAGGATCATAAGCTTGACTAAACACGGTAAACGGTTCTCCTTAAATCATGAAAAAAACTCAACACTGTTACGGTGACGTTTAGTATAGAAATAGGTTTCTAGTATGGTTTTGGTTGATTGATAGATTGATTGGATACTTGTTTAACGCCCAATGGGCAATATTCATCTATATTCAGGATAAAACAAGTTAACAATCAAAACATCAAGGGGGCAAACGCGAACAAATTTTGTTGCCAATAATGTATAAAATATTAGACGGACAATTTACCTTTACGAAGGGATCTGTATCTTGCAGGAAGCTTGGCACTGTATGACACATTCGGTTTTGAAAATATACAACGAAAACTAGTTTTAACTACCTACCTGTACTGACAAGAAGTAAACAACATATCATTCCAACTAACATCCCACATACACCAAGAGCATAAAAACCAACATAATCTATAAATATATTAATATATCTTTGAAATAAAACTTGTTCCAACATGGTTTTACTTAAACAACACGATTATAACAACTGTGTTATGTTAATAAACAAACATTTGTTTCTTTAAAAAAAAATTGGCAATATTTATAAAGTTATTATTTAATTAAATCTTACCAATTAAAACAATAAGGTAAAATTTCTTCTGAGTCTAGGAATCTGATAATTGCAATATTTGAACTTAAAATAATAGCAGGAAATGGAAATGAAAAAATATTACTTACTAAATTATTACTGCAGTAGATTATTTAAACTTCAATTACCTTCACATAACTTGCTATTTAGCACTCCACATAAAACGGAAATAAGAACAAGAATAGCAATAAGGACAAAGGCTATAACTTTCTTTTTTACTACAACGAATAAACAAAATAACTTTAGGCTTAATTCACAAAAATTACTTATTAAAAAACTTGTCAATAAATAGTAAAACGTTGTTTCACTAGTTGCTATTTTCCAAGGCGTTGTGCTAGATGTCTTGTTTTCTTTTTTGTTTGTTTCTTACTGTAATAATGATGTCAACCCTCAATATTTTTAACTTTGAATAATTATGATTTATTTGAGAATGCCAGTTAATCTACTAATGAATCTCATGAAACTGAATTATCAACTTATGAGATAATATGTCATCTGAACGACGGAAGTATAATAAAATAATAAGGACAATTTCTACTGACATAAATTAAAATTGCAAATACAGATAAATAAAAACATGGTCTTCCCTCAAATTACATAAGAATTATTACCAAGTACAGAACATCTGCCACAACACGGTGTCCAAGAGTCGATTTTGTTGTCCATCGTTTTTGAAAGACCTTCATTTGCAAAATAGAAAAAAAATTTATGACAGTTAATCATTACGTTTCACTTAAGAAAATCAATTAGAAAATAATTTTACCAAAAATAAAGAATAATTGCACTGTGTTGTTTCAATCTTTAAACTGTTGTATTTTGTAATAAAATACCGGCTGCTTTTGAGTTTCGAAATGTCTGCGGGATAAAAACTTTCACAGCATTAGAAAGTATTTGAATGATTCGCACCATATAGGTTCGCCTAAACAAATTATATTTATAATTTGTTTTATACTTTGTATGCTGTGTCATCTTTATTGATTTGTCCATTAGTGAAAAACACTATGTTCGGTGTTCACCACGTGTCAGTACCAATGACAACAAACGATATACGATATGTACATTACATAAAATGTAAATTTCGATGGAAGTTTTCAATTCACGTAAAACAGGATTCTCTTTATAACATATCATTGATTTGATACAAAGTTAAATAATGTTTCGATACTAAAAATGTTCTACGTAATGAATTGATTAGTCATTACATGATGCTCATTGCAATCTAGGAATGTTGTTTTTGTGGTTACTCACCAATTTCATTCGTACGTAGTACTAGTACTATAAATAAAATGAGCTGAATGAAAATGTAACCAGAAGCCAATCCAAACATGGCACTTGACACCATAAGTAGAATGCAGTATTTGATCGTACCACTTTCTGAAAAAGAACATACATATAGACAGTGGTAATTACATAGATATAAATAGAGAAAACATACTATATTTCTGCCGTCTTGCATCTAAAGAATACTAGCAATTACTCCTCAAAATATTTTTAAAAAATGTTATATTCGCGATGATATAAATCTATTGTATTGACGCTTTAGATGTAACCGTTACAATTTACTGAAACTCATAGCTCTGAAAGCTTAATTTAAAGATGAATTCGTGCCACTCTTTTCTCTACGCCTGTCAACTGTTTAAGACTTCTGAGGTATAATTCATTCTAAATATAGATGGATTAGCATCATATGCGACATAGCTTCTTTCCGTCTTTTCAAACCCATGCATGGGAGAATGAGAATAGAAAATTTCTTCACATGAAATTCACAAAATAATGAGTTGATGCAGTTGATCAGCAATATTTTTAAAGAAAAAATAGTGAAAGATCAGATCCCTTCATATTTAAAAAATCAATTTATTCCTATCATGTGTTATAAATATACTATCACCATATCCCGTAAAATCTACAAACAAGCATTGCAGGACCTAGAAACATACCTCAAGCAACCTACTAAAGGCATTTGTTATAACTCTCCTTTCATATAAATCCCTCTGTTCATGTCATTACTAGTGATCTGAACAGCATTGACCACGAGAATTTCAGAAACATTATTACTCGTGGTCCAAAATTCAGAGAACCTCAACCAGCAGACTGGAATCTAAATTTAATAAACTTTATGGATTAAGTTGAAGACTATGCCAAAGAATAGATTAAGAGAGGAAGGGAACAAGAACCAGAACTAGATGCACAGTCTAACTGAGTAAGGACAATAAGGGCTTTGGTAAAACGTCGAATTAAGAATCTTAGATATTGCATTTATGATCGACCTAAATCCGTATTCAAAAACTAGGATGCTATGAGGTGCCTCAATTCCCTTTATGACACATACAAGGCTTCTAACAACACTGTGTTTGTAATTAAGTCACATTACTATGAATGCCTAGAACTAGACATCAAGGATAACTCTGGTAATTCCACAAACAAACGTACCACATTTGACAAAGATTTAACCCTGGCTAACCAGACGTCCTTCAAGACTTCTTTGAATATTAATTACGACAAAGAGTCTGAATACTGACTATACTGGATTCCTAAATTACATAAAAAAATTTACAAAGAAAAGATACTAAGATATTGTCTGCAATGAAAGAAAGACAGCAAAAATACTGTGAAATTGTTTATTCGCGAAGTAATATTAATCATATGTAGATTCTTACAAATTCATAAGAATTTTTGGAGAATTTACAATATAGATAAATATATAAAATTTCATCGAACCTTTGATTTGTCCACTCTTTATGCTACCATGCCACATGAAAAACTAAAATCTCGCGTTAAGAGAATCATACATTAAGCATTCGCTTCCACATATGCATACAAATATGTTGTTTCAGGTTGCGACAGTTCGTTTTTTCTACTAAAGATTCAAAAGTCAAATTATGCTGCAGCGAAGAACAGGTCTATAGTATGCTTGATTTTACAATTGACAACATATTTGAAACTTTTGGAGGATGTGTATTTTAGCAAACACGGAATTCCAATGGGTACAAAATGTGCCCCTCACCTTACCAATTTGTTCCTGTATTCTTATGAAACAGAATTTCTTTGATGTCTTGTGAAAGTCAAAAAGATAGCAGAAGCTAAGTCCTTTAAATTTACATTTAAATAAATTGATGATGTCCTTTCAATTAACAACCCTTAATTTGCTGAGTGGCTTTCGTCAATATATCCTAAAGAACTATAAATTTAAGAAACCAGAGAAACAACTTTATATACATCATTTTTAGACTTACGCCTCGAATATGACACCAACGGTCATCTTAGCACAAGAATTTAGACAAACGAGACGATTTTAATTTTAAATTATAAATTTTCTTCACATATGCAGCAATATTCCAGCTTCTTCATATGGTGTCTACATTTTTAAATGAATTGCGTATTCAAGAGCTTGCAGCGAGTATACTGATTTGCAAACGCCACCTATTTCTTCGGGATGAACTTAAAAACTTACAAAATTCGTTTAAAAATATGTTTACAGATAGTTTTCCAGTTTTCCCAATTTTGGAATTTAGTGTACAGTGAATGTGCTACGATGATTGCTTGATATACCATTTAAGTATATGATATCTATTCTTTTTAATCAACTAACCATCTCAAATACTTACAATAATGGAAGCTGGAGATTTTGCATGCTATAAAACATAGTTTAACCCACCATTTCGTTTGAAATGTCTTTACCAAATCAGGATCATTGCTGTAGTTACTAAATTTTTGGTGGTTGGTTCTGGAGTTGCCTATTTCTCGGACTTTGATATGTGGTTTGTCTTTTTAACAGTTTCATCGGTGTTGGGCATTTTGTTTTTACCTTCATTTATATATCGATGTTGTTGAAATTATATAATCCTTACAGTAACTTATACAAATTTAATAACTTACTATTATGGTCGGCCGATACACTATTTATTGTAACTTCGACACTTGCATTGCCAAGATTTTCTCCATATTTGCAGGTCCACCATCCGTTCAGATTCGTTGTTCTGTTTACCGTAAGAATTACTGATCTTTCTGATTCCTTCTGTATAGATACATGCTTACTTAAAGGTAGACAATGTGATGGTGGAGCACAGAATGCACACTCTGCATTTGACGGATCAAAAAATGTCACGGCAAATCGTAAACTGTCCACTTTGCACGTCAATAGGAGGGTATTATGTTTAATATTCCATGAAAGGCATACATTGTATTTGCATGATAGTCTTCCTGAAAAAAGTTCAATTTACTTTCTTAAATGCTTATATACTTCAGTCACTGCACGAAAAATCGTCGTTTGTTCACATTTTGTCAAGCCCAAAATATTATCAAAACTTCACCTATCTCCGAAGTCCATATTTTGTTAAATTTTGTGGTAGAAAAGGCAACCTTTGACCTTTTGTATTTGAGAAATGTGAACGACAGACAATATTTGATCTTTCATTAAAATTAAAAGATGAATGACATGTCATCTTTGACATTTCGTTCAAACTGAAAGGTGAACGATATATTTACTGGGACATTTTGTGTACACTGACAGGTGGACGACAGGTCATCTGCCACATTTGTTCCTAATAAAAGAGGAACGATATGTAATCTCAGAAATTTTGTTGATACTGACAGGTGGATGAAAGGTCACCCATGACATTACAACAAGTCCTCCACAAATCATCTACAACGACATGTTATATGGACATTTAGTTTATAATGAAGGTGGATGAATAGTCATCTGTGACATTTGATCATATTAATTTAAAATGTGAAGAATTTTTTATATTGTCGGTGTTGACAGTTTAATGACATTTTGCTGCAATATCAAATAAATAATACAAAACTTTGATATTTTTATCTTTCCTAGTAGTGGTACAGTATTGTATCAATATTGATCTCAATTCCAAAATCTTCAAAAATACTGTAATGTTAAACTAATGAGAAATTCAGTGTCATACAATATTGAGCAATGTCATGAATTTCAGGCGTATACTTTTGAACTTAAAAACGCTCCTGTGATTTAAATGACACCTTTAAATTGGACCTTTAATATCTATCTTAAGAATGATAAAAACCAACAGATAATTTATGTTAACATTTATTAATTAGAAGCATTTGTAATAAGAACATTACACTATATATGTAAGTATTTAAAAATATACAAAATAAAAACACCACATCATACTATTATACTATTTTTAACAGTGTCTACAAAGATAGTTCAGAAGTTAGTTGTCACTATATATTTCTTCGGTTTTTTGCATTTCTTTTCTTTCCTTTCCACATAAATTTTATTTGTGTACACTTGACATTCATGAGAAAATACTTCCTTACAAACATATCACAATGCAGTATTAAATTATATTTATAACAAATTACAAGCAGCAAATATCTCTGCATACTAAAAAAATACAGCACTATACTATTGTAACCTCACTTGATCTAAGAATCTTTAAAGAGCTTAAATATTACCATTTATAAGAAAAAATCTAACATATATATGAAAAAAGAAAATGTAAAACTCGTTATTAATTTGCTTTAGAAGGGGTTGATCACAAATTTGTCCAAGATAAGAAAGAAAATGGTTACGAAATTAAACATTTAACTACAGGAAAACAATTACCGAATTCATACAAAACTTAACATCTAATACAAACTACATATTGCTTGAATCCTAGCATTCCTCTTTAAATGTTTTGATAACTGGTATATGTTTTCAGAGTAAGTCCTCTCATCTTTGGAATACACACACGATTTATACAAGACAGCAACTTAAAAATGCCTATAAAATTTTCAAAAGGTCACAGCAGTATCAGAAATATATTAAATATACTGCCATAATGCCACAAAACCAGTATGTTTGCTTCCCTATTTCTTACTCAAATTCTAAATTTTTGTTAACGTTGTCTTCATTTAAGTCATCCTAACCTGAATTTGCCTCAAAACAGGCTTCAGTACCTTCTAAATTGTTATACAATTTTGATAGAATATAAATCAATTTTCTCATATGATCAAAATAAAATTTCAGTTTTTCAAAACTAATGTCATTTTGATTTTAACTATGTAACTAATTGTCACATCATCAGTCAATAAATTAATGTCGCAAACTCTTATATTGCATTCTAATAAATGCTTATGGACTTGTCTGTCAGAAATAACTTTTTCATTTCATGTTGCATTCTAAATACCATCCATGTATTTATATCTAACACAATGGCTTGCTCAGATTTGCTTGGTGTATAAACTGTGTAATCTAAGAGTAGCGGCTTCACTGGTTTGTGTTCACCTTTTCTCCCAATGCAATGAGTAGCGGATTCACTGATTCATGTGCACGCTTTCTCCCAATGCAAGGAGTAGCGGCTTCACTGGTTCGTGTGCACGCTTTTTCCCAAAGCAAGGGATTAGGGGCTCACTGGTTTGTGTGCACGCTTTCTCCCAATGCAAGGAGTAGCGGCTTCACTTGTTTGTGTGCACGCTTTTGCCCAAAGCAAGGAGTAGCAGCTTCGCTGGTTTGTGTGCACGCTTTCTCAGCGGCTTCACTAGTTTGTGTGCATGCTTTCTCCACAAGGGCAGCGGCTTCACAGAATTGTGTGCACACTCCAATTAAAAAACAGAAGCTTAGTGTGCACGCTTTCTCCTAGGTATTGCAGCTCATTTACCAATAAATTAAGCATGTCATTGTAACTTCATTTTTGCAATAAGAACAAGAGCATCAGAAAGAATAATACCTCCAAACTAATCAACTATTGTTTAATATTTTCCTAATACTGTAATGATATTTTGACTATTCTATAACTAGTACATATTGTTGACAACTAGAGAATTTCAATTCAGTGACAACAAACTTCACATTCAATCATTAATTTGCTTATATTTCCTTTGCAAGAATCTTGCACTTCTCTGGTATTTTACCATGTTTGAAAACAAAGTCTCTTTCTTTAAGATATTGATTATTTTCACTAGGAACAACTGTTTCTTCTCTAAATGTTCTATACTCTTGGTGACCACTTCAAGTTCAAATATGATTTGTTTTTCTGTACCTGAAATGGAATGCAAAATTGAAACAATCAAAATATTTTATAACTACAGCCAACAGAAAAATGATATCATAATGTGTTTAAAGTTGGACCAGAAAATGATTTTTGATGGCAAATATTTTGAAGTGACTGTATACCATACAAGTAAAATTTGTATTAAAATTGACTGAAACCAGAGTCGGCGAAAATCCTCGGTACGGTCTGCCAAAATATGACTAGGTCCAGTATTTTGATCCCATGTGACGGTCCCAATGACCGGCACACAAAAATCACTATTGTTGTTTTATTTCTCTACTTCATCAGATGTATGACAGCCAAGCTCTGGTACAGGTTTCCATTATTTATTCTGTTGCCAGATTTTGGGAGATAAAAAACCCCCCACACAATTCAAACTTTTGATCTTTATATCTACCCAGTAATTTAGGGCAGAAACATTTTAATACAGGAAGTAGAACATACATGTAAATTCAATTAAAATTTTACCTGCTTTTGATTCTTTGCTTTGTGTCCCCTTACTCTTCTTGCTTTAACCATTTCTTTCTTCATTCTTGTAAACTCCTTTGTAAAATTAAATGTAAAAATTAAAATAAGTACTTATGAAAAGTAAAAACTAAAACTAAACTAAGCAACATATCCTATGAACAGCTGTGTCGGACATGAAAGCACGATACATTTACCCCCATTCAGGTATCAGAGGCCTCGGTAGCCGAGTGGTTAAGGTAGTTCGTCTACTATTGATCAAATGGTCTGTCAACACTGAGGTTGCTGGTTCGAGTCAAACTGCGGGTAGGGTGTAATAGACTTCAATATTAATTGTACAAGGATTGCCAGTTTTCCTACTGAAGGTCGGGGGTTTCTCCGGCTACTCCAGCTTCCTCCCCCCAATAAATACATAGGAGTAGGCGGGGCTTTATTACCGTAGTATAATATTTGGGTATTCAATGGAATTTATGTAAATTATGTTACAAAATATAACACAACTTCTATTAGTTTTATTACAACACCTCCCCCCTACCTCCTTTGTAAATCTCATCAGATGAATACTCCTGGATCAATAACTGAGTAGGAGTCAAACATGTTTAACATAGAGATAATAATATTTGTAAGAATCGCCAGAGGTTATTATTTTTAATAAGCTGATAATTTATTGTGGCTTACCATTCCTTCAATGAATCTTCATGTATTTAGACATCTTGTCGAAGCAATTTCTTGTCCTGCTGCAAACCACAAAATGGGAGGATCTATGAAATATAGTAAACACATCTCCATAACTGAGCTTCAATGGTTCAGTTATACATGTTTTGATGATTGTGTACTTTCATACGAAAATCTGCTAAGGTTTAGGTTAGCAATATTTACCTATAAAAAACCACAATATATAAATAATATTCAAGGAAATACACGGTTTATATTGGAGAACTATATTCGTCGATAATGAGAAGCAGTCCAAATGAACGATACATAAAATGATATCATAACACTAGGCATTTACATTGTATAAATATATGTAGTCATTAAATTTTATAAATTAATAAGCATATGTTGGTCCATTTCTTTGATTACTTTATATTTTGTCCTATACAGAGTATTAATGTATATCAAGCCACAAGAATGTAAATTATGTATTGATGAATAAAATGATGACCTTTTGGCAGATTTGTATAGATTATCACAATTTTAGTACCTTAAGGCGGTATCAAGTCAGTTCGCCCCTGACTTATGTTTCAACCAGATAACTGTTCGCTCTGGGTTGTTTCCCCACAGTAAAATATATAATACTTTACATATATAGCCTTTTGACGATGTTTTTTTAAGATGATAAATTTATGCAAAATACTACGACCTCATTGGTATTTTGGTGTTTCAGTAGATACATTGTATTGTACCTAGTGTTTAAAATTGTTATTTTTTAAAATAACTTCAAAACTTGTAATATGTGTTTATTACTTTATCTTTAATGTTAGGCCAAACAAAAAAATATGTTTGTTTCCGGTTACATAGAATTTTCAAATAGGTAAGTTCTCATAGGACGATTTTTTTTTGGGAATCGTGTTGGTTAAATTAGTAATGTTGGGGCGGAAGTATGAAAATATAACTAAAACCCAGAACAATAGTTCAAAGTAACCTCCGTTAAAAACACAAAAAAAACTTTAGGGTCGGCTTCAAAAAAATAGGTAGGTTCGGGTAACGGGAAACACACATATTTTTTTTGGCCATATATCAGTTTCTGAGGCAAAATGACCCCCCTGCCCCACGGCTTAAAAGGGGTATTTAAATTTTATTTTATTTATAAATTGTATTATAATGAAAAAGTATGTAATTTTACACTGTACACTTACCAAAATTTAAATTGAATAACTATAAAACATAAATTACATTAAGATACTACAGATTCTACTTACACAAAATACAAGGCCACAGTGCAAATGGCTTCGTGCGTTTGCGCGTGTGCCGGAATCGATATCATTAACCACATCCAATCAGCATCTCAATTTTCTAAATGCAAGGCCTCGGCGCCTATTTTTAAAGACAGTGCTCACCTTTCAGTAAAAAAGTCAAGATTACGTGCTTTCATTCTTGTGAACTTAGTAGTTCGAACAATTATTATGGTTAGTGTTGTATTTGATATCTCAGACGATGAAATTCTTGAGGATTCAGCACTGTCAGTAAGGTTTACTGGTAAACAAGAATGTCCAGATTGAACATGTTGAAATTTACCACTGACGCACATGACATCGACTGCCACATTGTTCTTTTTATACTCAGCAAAGTGTTGACTCCGACGATGAAAGTACTTCATATCAGGTATTTATATCCAAGAATATCTAAATCTGTTTTATCTTTGAGTTTGTCCACGGCTTTCAAGCAATGGAAAATCACACCCAACAGAACACATATCCGCCATATTGCGAATTGAAAGGGGAGATAATCATACATAAGCATATATTTATTGTCTGAATATAGTTCACATTATATGAATGACTTATATTTCATGTATTATATTTTTAACACGCTATACTGCAAAAATATTATTTTTATTTAAATATTGTACTTAAAATTGTACTTGCTGTGTGTGTGTGTATGTGTGTGGGGGGGGGGGAGGGTAGAAGAAGGGTTAGTTTCATAACTGTTTGAATAATAATGACTTTTATATGCAATATCTGTCATTTTCTAATGTTCAGATTGTAAAAAGAAACTACTAAAATTGAAGAGGATTTAGAGTACTTGCAAATGAATTAGTTTTTTTTTCAGATGCTATGAACAGATACATGTACTGCCAGACAAAAGAAGCAGGAAAACGCTGCTATCCATAACGACAATCTAGACGTCTAGAAAAAGAAGAAAACATCACTAGAACAGGACAAAAGAAGTATGTTACGATAATACTTTTTTCAGTCTTGAATTTCTTTGAGTGTATAAATGAAAAGGAGATGATCAGAATACACATGTCAAAAGCGAATCACAACCTTCACTGATGAGCAAATGCTTACTAATTTAATATGGAGTGTTCTAAATGACAAATTCGAAACAGTAGAAAGCAACTGTTAACTTTCAACCATTAGCTGTTATCTGTTTTTTTTTAAATTGACATTGTTGTTAATTGTTATAATGTAAATAAAAACACTGTTTGCTGTTTAATAATACTAGTCAGAACACTGTTTACTGTTTTACAGATTTTTTCTGTTATCTGTTAATTCATTTTAATCACCACTTATATTCAATGTATTGAGTCTCCATATGAAGGGAGGGATATACATTAGATCACATACTAGTTACTATGGAAACACTGATTAATTAATGCATTTTTCACCGTATCGCCCTTTGATGAGATTCTGCTGTTATCTGTTTTTTTCGATTTATGAACTCACTGTATTCTGTTTTCTCATGTAAATTGCTGTTATCTGTTAGTGTTATCATTATTTTAAATTTACTGTTATTTTGGGAAAAATATACAAATTGTTACCATGTTAATGGACCCCCCCCAGCCCCCTCAGCTCCCAAATGTTCAGTTTTATGGATGTTTTATACAAAATGTCAACATGTATTATTATTACATAATGTGCCGCATATCATTTTAGTTATGTCTAGATCTGTAACACACACATACACTATATATATATTTTTCAGAAAGCCAAGCGGATAATAGCTGCACTAGACAATATGGAGATCAGAGATATCAAGAAGATAAGACCCGTCTTAATGGCCTATATATGTCCTCATATGACATGTATGCGGAATGTCAAGATGGATTTATTACACACTAGACATCTTCGAAGTTGGATAAATTTATAGAATAAAAAATAAAATGAGACTGTAAATTTATTGACATTTCTTCAACCAAAAGGAGAAAGGACAGAAAATGAGCAACCAGAAATGAACTAGAACACCTTCCTCTTGGATTGTAAAACAGATTGAAAATGTACATATTGACATAATGAGCATTTATTCAATAAATCGTTAAATTGTTTCTTTTTTATGTAATATTTATCCACTTGAAAATGAGAAAATTGTAACACCTTTGGGATTAATTGCCATTAGACAAGCATGTCAGCTCAGTGATATATAATTGTACATTAGCTAGTACAGTTTTAACTCTACTTTCTTAATGATGTGTCATCTTGAATTCCTTGACCATTGTTCAAGTTAGTGGTCATCATATTGATACAAATTCAACAGTCCAATATTGGAGCTTAAGTGAGCAGAGTGTGAGCAATATTTCTAGAGTAAAACTTGCACAAACTTTTCATTGGAATAGACATGTTCTTTTTTATCACAAGACTGTTATTGTTGATAAATGTAAGTGAGCAATAATTCTCACTGTTTTACAGAATGAGAGGTCAAGGTGGACATTTGTGGAATGCTGATTCTGGATAGGTTGAAAAAACCAAATCCACATGAGCCGACCTGTGCATGTCCATTTTGTAATATTATCCATGCAAAATATGGACATTCATAACCTTTTGACCATATTTTAGATTATAACAAGTAACCTTTTGTGCAATTTTTTGTAATTTCATCAATACAAAAGGAGACCTTTTGGATTTTAAATTTGGTCCAAATACCATATGACCTTGCTCTTTTGGTTTTGAAAATAGCATCTGTGGCCTACCTTTCATCACCTTTTTTTGTTGATATATGATCTTTTTATTATCTTTTGTCGACAACAGATTATATTTTGGAAAAAAAAAGGTCATATTTTGTTGTTCACCTTTTGAACAAATTTTAGATCTGGAAAGGTGAACTTTGCAACACCTTTTGTCAAATCAAAAGTGGGCCTTTTCGACTGACTTTTGAAGTCAAAAAGGTATACAAAAAGATGATATTTTAGATCTTTTGTATTTTTTAAAAATGTGTTCAAAAGACAACAAAATGTATTCAAAATTGGGACTTTTGGATACCTTTTGACTATCTTAAAAGTTATTGTTTCGTGCAGTGAGTGTTTTATCAATGATGACACAAGAAATTATTTTGAAATACTTTTAATGGTGTTATTAAAAATACAATTTTTATTTAATATTACTATTTGATCACTTGGCACACAAATTTAAACATTGATTTAATATGCAAAAATTGCATGACCAACCATTGTTTATATGATATAACTAACTAGTCTATAATAGAACATATTCTTTTTGCTTCAGTTAAATATGGTACCAACATGGTTCATTCACTTTCGATTTTATAGAAACCTACGTTGTACCTCAATGCAATTAGTTAATATCAAGAACAAAATTAGTTACTGACAAGTCCCAGAGAGGAACTGAAAAAGTTATCTGCTGCATTTTTATCCAAGTTTTCTGCCTTAATCTTTAAATTAAATTGTATTAGCATCGTCTTAGTTTATATGGCGAATCAACTTTTTGTCGGCCCGACCACACGTTATTATGTGAAACTAACTAAATGCACATATATTTTGGAAATACCCGACATTACATACATCAAAACTAACAACAAATTTAATAAAGTTTTTTCACAAGCGTTTGAAGGTTTCACTTGTGTGGCCTGACAGGAAAGATAACGTTGGTTATCATAAACACATAGTCAGTTATAAGTCTATCTAATGATCATAGCAGCACGATCCATATGTACTAAATTGAAAAAATAGGAAAAACGTCTGAATCATATAATTAGTAAAAACTAGATATTGCTGTAACCTAAAACTGCTTTTTGTAGACATATATGGAAGCGAAGGCTTTATGCATGAATTCGTTAAGACGGGATTTAAGTGTATCGCGAAGAAAGGTGGTATAACTCGTAATGATGTATTTTATGAATCCATGGCAAGTCGCTTTATCTTCAGGAATATTCAAAGAAATCATAAAGGACGTTTGGTTTTGAAAAGATTACATCTTTGTCAAGTGGGGTACTAAACGAATGAAACTTTATGAGAAACACAGTAGAAATAGTGTTCCTGACTAATAGTTGTTTATTTACCATCTATAATTGTGGTTAGTTATTTCTTCTTGTATTTATGACAACTGTAAAAAAATGTCAATTACACATTTTCCCCTAAAGAGTGTATGTAACTATACTAATAAATTTACTAGAAATTAACGTTTACAAAAACACAATATGTCCTTTTTAGATTTTTATATTTTCAAGATATATGTGCGTGTATGGGATACAGCCCTCAAATGTTTTGCAAACGCATTCCACTGTTTTCAACTATTACTAAAGATTATTGATCAATTATAATAAAAGCACCACAGAGAATATACGTTTCTTACAAAAACAATTAAGTATATATTAGAAATGTGATCGTTTAAAATACTTTTAATATTTTCATGTGCTGCATGAGTAAATCTGTATCACAAAGTTTTCTTGTTTTAATACGTGTAACGGTTACTTGTTTACGTCGTTGTAAAGTCGTGACACGAAATAAAAGAATCAATATACCGATGGCGATTTGATTTGTTTGTACTATTGAAATTAGCTCAGTATAATCTTGACCTTTAGGTATTGTTTCTTTATATAAATATTCGGTATTAGATTTATCTGGGGTCTCACAAGAAAACAAATATGTGACTTCAGAATGTAAAAGTATGAAATATTACGAAAAGTCTACGAGAAAAAGTTAAACTGTTATTGACTTTAAATACAGTGTTATTTACTGAAAGTTGATAAACTATTCTTTATGGATTTTTAATCTTTAAAAAAAGCAAAAACAAGTTGGCATAGTTTCGAAAGCTGACAGCTATCATAATCTAAGTACATAACATCTTTTTTAATACAAGAATTACGTAAAACAAGATTTCCTTATTGCTTCTAAGCTAACTAAGCTACATGTAACAGTATTTTTTTCTTTGTACATCTGACAAATCAACAACCTGTATTTAACACCCGCTTCGCCACTTTTATCTATAATCGTTGTTCAGATATATAGTGAAGTGACAATGAACATTTTGGAGTTTAGTTCAACAGTATAATTAATTTACTTGAGGCATACAACGTATAAGTTCCCGCATAAAAATAAATACAAAAAAGTTTGTACATTACTATAAAAGTGGTCAACAATTACACTAGCTAATTCCATGTTAAAAAATAATCCCAAATTTATATTTGATTTTATAATAATTAGTTTTAGTTGTTTTCCAGACAATTCAGTTGGAACTTTTGAAATCTGTCTTTTAAATTGTATTATTAAACATATTATAAAGCGCTAGGTTATTTTGTTTAATCTTGGAAATGCGTTTTTTCAGACTTTTTCAGTTATAGAAATTTGTTTGCTTATGTTTCAATATCTTTCTATAAACTTATATATACATGTGTTTAAAGATTTATTCGATGCCACATCTATCATTTACAGCAAGTAGCCCAAAAGTTAGTTGAAATGATAAGGAAAATGTGTTCACTGTGTCTATCAGTGTTTTTATAATTACCATCAAATTACTTTAAAAAATAGTGTTGTTCATTAAATTAATTTTTCATGTTAACACACCGTTTTTAATGTCATGAAATAGTTTATAAATATCCATTTATACACTTTACCTCCAATATACGAAGCAAACAAAAACAAACAAACAAGACTTCGACGCATATATTCGGTTTTTACACCTGAAATCAGAAATTTGAAAATAATAAATATTCATAATCAAATAAATATTTATATTCAAGATATAGTAAAAGCAACACTATTATAGTCAGTCATATATTACGCCTAATGTTTGCTAGCGAATGCAAGAAATGATAATTCGCTGTTTCAAGCAAATGAACTGATACATAGCCTAGATACCTAACTAACCAAAATACATGCAATTTTGCATAAAAAATACTATTCATTTTTAGTGCATAATAGACTACTATCTGAATCATTGGATTTTTATTATTTTTGGGTTGGGCTCTACTGATGAGTCTGATAAGATGAAACGCACATCTTGCGTAGTAAATTTTGTAACCTTGGTATTTGTTATGACATTTTATTTGCAACCAATGCGTCTTCTTGTGGACTGTTATTCCCAGAAGGTACAACCTGGGTGTTGACAAAAAATATCATTGTTTCAGAAATATAGTCATTGTCTAAATGTGTTTACTTTGAAATTTTGAACATGATTTATATTCTAAGGCTTTTTTACAAAGTTATGATGGCCGTAGCCAAATTTGGTATCACATTTAGAATTTTGATGATAAATGCTCTTCATTATTTTCAATTTAAATAATTTTGGGTTGAGCGCCTCTGATGAGTCCTGATTAGATAAATAGCGAAGTAAAGTTTGTAGCCTTAATACCGTTGATGAAATCTTATTTACATTTCTTTTTAACTATTCTGATGAAATAAAGCACATGTTTTAAGTAAAAAATAGCAACTACAAATACATTGCGATAAGTCTAAGATGACTTTTTTTATTTTGACAAATACATAAAATGACAGATCACAAAAATATCGCCACGCATTTCGATTTGAAATAATATTGGTTTAATTACAATATATACAAAATCAGTAGCGGGTGTTACCTCATTGCATGTATTCAAGCAACCCAACGAGAAGAAAAGCCCTGAAATTGTTATTTCAAATGCACACTAATGCTGGGCATATTTCCGCTAATTTTACTGATGGATTTCGTAAACCGACGTCATCTACGGTCCGATTCGTCACAATGATTCGTGCAACATGCGGTTTTGCAGTATTTGGATGAATAGTGAACTGTGGACCTTGATTCCGTATGAATGGAATGACATGCATAAGGATGTTGTCGATAAAGCGTACAGCGTAAAGTGTACATCAAAATGCCTCGGAGAGGGGTTCGACCGGTAAATGTTTTGCTTCTCTTAAACCATAACACTTTCTTCGCCGCATGGCTGACGTTAACGGCGTTGTTCACCTTGACGCCGATATGCTCTTGAGTGATTGTCGCTGTTGTCAAGGTTGAAACGAGACTCGTTAGTTCACATAACGTTGTTCCAGTTCTATGTGGCACTGTAAATATCATCTTGCTATTCAAGTTGTGGTACTCAATGACGCGGCCGTTAAACAAAGAGTTTCACCTTTTTTTGAACAAATATTTTGCTCTCGTTATCCGTTACGTACGGTTCCCTGAATAAGCAGTCTTAATAATGGAAAAGACATGTCTTTAACGTTTGAAACCTAATTCGGAGGTGCAAAATCCGAACAGGGTTGTCATGGTGATGTTTTATTACGCGTAGAGGTCCGGACCTAGCGCGGTCATGGACGATATGTATAGAGTTTCTGTGGCAACCGCATTGCTTAGAAACATCAGTTTTTGTACGTTTGACGACATCATTCCAGTTGCTTGAATTCGGACATCTTGAGGAAGCTCGTTCAAGATGATTTGAAGAAAACAAGCCACTTTTCTGATTCAACGGGTCATAACAAAAACAACCACCACAATCGTATAGCCTTTTAATAAGACATAAAAATGTAGAAATACGATATGCCTAAACAGTGCAATACAAACACACTGAAAAGTCGATTAACAGTTATTAAGCTTAGGCCAGATTTTTTTATTAGCTGGTTTACAGGACCACCGGTCAATAATTTCCAAATTTCAGAATAGAAGGAAAATTTGAGAAACGAGATTTTATTTTAAACCTTCCGACCAGTCGTAACAATGAAATGCGTAAAATATAAAAATAACGTGTTTTTATTTCCTGCAGAAACTGGTTAAAAAGATGACATCGGACATTGTAACGTCCGATCCGATCGGGAAATTCATAGCCGCCACGCCTCAGTAAACCTGCATCAGATATTATAGTAAGAGAACAAAATAAGAAACTGTAGACCATCTCATAGTGTGTCAACAATCTAGTTTCCACTTTTTAACCACGAGTGCATATCTAATATACAATTTTAACTATAAAGGGTGACCATCAACCCTGCACGTTATTTGTTAAATAAGATCCTAATAGCCTACGTGATTATTACCCGTAGAAAATGTAACATATCAATCGCCAATTATAAGGGCATTTATTAACTCATCGGAGACGGAACTGTCAAGACAGAAATTCGTACGTATACGATAACTTAAACGGACCACGTACAGGGATATTTTTTATTTTTAAAAGGTGCATCCAGAATTAAATACATCATTACAATACGAATCTAGACGAGAATCAATGAGTATACATCATAATGAAAATGGATATAAACAGGAGTAACTTATAATAATACATGTGAACATTGAGTTGAATTTTGGAACATTTTGACTGACATTTGTAACTGATACTGAGTCTTTCACAACAGCAGTTTTAAACATGTTTATTTGAGTAATCCCAAGTTTTGATGCACATAATTTTTTTTGTAAAACACTGAACTTTTCTTGAATAAAAAGACAATTATTATGATGATATAAATCAAATACTTCTTCAGAAACATTAAAAGTGAAAAGCATATAGTGTTCAACATGCTAAAGACACTAACTATCTCATTACAGCCAGTGTGAAATTACACTGTACGGAAACCCACATAACCAAGCTTACAAACAGTATATTTCTGTCTTACAAAATGCTGTATTACCTTGCATTATGTTTGTAAGAACCAAGACATACACATATAGTGTTGATGTTGTATCTGGTTGAAATATGATAAGTTACATTCAAATTGAAATGAAAACATGTTTTCACCGTTAATCACTTACATCTCTTTAAAATTTACATTTACTCAAAGTGCTCCATTTATGACTTTTAAAATGGTTATGTTTACTTTGTAAAGAAGAGTATAAAATGTTTGGTCTCAATTTTACATTACACAAATTTGCTTGTTTCTTGTGTTTTTCAATGTTTTGCACAAATAATGAAATAATGATTCTAATGAGAATCTTTTTAAACACATTATAGTCCTTATCATAATTATTCGAGTGATTAATTAAATGAAATTTCACATAGATTTTCTTAACTTGCCTGAATAAACACACATTTTGATTGTTAAAGCAGGAAGTATAATTCTTTGATCTTTAAAAATAATTATTGCTTTGTGAATTTTAAACAGTACTAATAAATAAAATGAGTCGAAATATATTATTTACATCCGCTTATTAAATTTCATTTTCATATTTGAAATCATGGATCAATCTTAACGAAATTTTTTAGTACGAAACTAAGTAAATGTAACAATGTGAAATACTCGTATTGCAATGTCACGTGTAAGTAATTTAATCAATATCTTAACACTTGAGTAATGCATTTAACTATGTGTCTAGTTATGGTATAGTTCGAATGGACATTTAAAAATCAATGTTGGTAAATAAAGTATTTTTAGACCTTTGTGTTGTCTAGTCAAGAAATGAAATATTGTGACATGTATTTTATAGTATTTACTGCTCAACATACGAACTGATATTATATTGAATAAAACTATTTTATTGATTTGAAGAAAACTTTCACTTGTAAATTCAAACAGTACATCCCATATTTGAAGATTATATATTATTTCTCATAATGCTTGTTTAACTAGAAAATCGTGTCAGTGACGTATTTGGTCTAGTACATTAAGTAATAAATTCAAAGGACTATTGTCAACACATGTTTATAATTTATATCCACTTCAAAGTTTGATATACGCATTTGATGTGTTCGCTCACCCAAGACCTTTACATAAATGTTTTCAGTTGAAAAATAAAACATATACAAAATAAAATAAGGAAAAGAAATAGCATTATTGGACATTTTTTTAACCAACAACATTTTTGCTTACAAATTCCTTTGTAAATATATTCAACAGTTTTTAAAGAATAAATATAACCGTTTATACCCGCTTGGTAAATTTAATTCCTATATAAAGTAAAAGATTGATCGAGATATCATTTAACCGATATTTAAAAACCTTTAGTAATACATTTAAATACTGTTTGTTGTACAGTTCACCTGATAATTTAAAATCACCGACCCAAGGTAAAAATCTATTAATAACACAAGAAAGAAGGATTTTGTGCACCTGTGAAATTGACTCTGGTGGTTACTTTTATTATAGCAATATAAGGAAAACAACTGTAGGTTAATATGACATGGATGTGTTGCTTTGCATAAATTTGGGGTTGTTGTTTCTCAGAAATTGACCAAAATGTTTATCATATATACTACTAAAATTATAGTCCCCATTTTTTAAGCGTGCATCACAAAACACAGAGAAATAATCGACATTAAATATTTTTAATGTGCAACATCAACTGCATTTAACCTTTATTATATTGAAGTACGAACTACAGCTATAGACTTCCGTCACGTGAAGCAAGCGAACAGTTCGTTCTTGTTTAAATTCAGCCGGCTCACTTCAAGAAAACGATTGGAATCGAAGGGATTTTCACCAGACATGCCTATTAGGTCCTACGAAGTTTATTTGTTTTCACTGTGATCAGGACTAATATGACATTAAAAAAGAACTAAAGTTACGCTTCCACCGATAATAAATATTTACCTTGTATTCCAGTTGGGTAGGCGTACGGTTGTTTTGTACCCCTCACGGGTTTTCCTTGGCCCGGAAATAAAATCTTAAATGTAAAGGAGGACCGTATCCGGTACAAATTTGCGGACGTAATTAATCGTTAATTGCTAATTTTTTAAAGCAATAAATTTTTACATATTTTACATATTGAACATTAACTGCATGTAACCTTATATGGGTTAATACTGCGCTATTTCTCTGTGTTTTGTAATGCGCGCCCAAATAGAGGGCCTATAATTTTAGTAGTGTAGGATAATTTAGGGATATAAAGAAATGAAATATTTGTAAATGAGCTGTTAGTTGACATGGTACCAGTATAAAACCATATTAAAAATTCAATTAGAAAAACATCACAAAATGTGAAATTAAAAGGCAAATTACCAGTATAACCCCTTTTTACAGATTTATATTACTTGCCATTATGTTTGTAAGCACTAAGAAATCGTGATTGTGACGTATTTAAAGGAATTACATGAGTTAAAAAGTTTAAATAACTTTAGCGTTTTTATATATCTTTCTATTTATAAATTTCTAGTGGTTTAGGTAGTTTGTTATCTACTATTGATTACGTGCCTGTCAACTTGATGTTGTGGGATCAAGTCTCACTGCAGGACGGGTTTAATAGAGTCCGTTTTCATTCCACAGGTCACGAGTTTTAACCGGGTACTCCTCAAATAAAAACTGGACGCCACAATTTAACTGAATTGTTGAAATTGGCCTTACCCAATTTTCACCAACCAACTATTTGAAAATTGAACACTGCGCCATGTATCACCTAATGGTTAAAGCAGATGCTTCCCTTTTAAAAAAGTACATGACAATAAAATGCACCTACGAACTATTTATTATCTAATGTTTGTAATGTTTGAATGTTGTGCTCCTTTATTTAGAGGAAGTAAACAAAGGAACACATTAAAATTTTAAATCAGAGTATGAGTTTCTTTTCAATGTTAATTTTCTAGCTTATTAGACCTTGTCATTTTACTAAAGGAATATTGTAGGGTAAAAAAGTTAATTTTATAGCCTTCTTGTCTAAATGCCTGTATTATGAATGCATTTGTTTTGTTTGTATAGTGTTTAAAGCCACTTTCAGCAATTTTTCTGCTATAGTGTGGTGTCCAGTTTTTTGGGGGAGGAAGCGGGATGACGTGAAGAAACCTTCGTTTAAAAAACTTGCAATCGTTGTCAATATAGATTGGAGTCGAGTACACTCAGTCGCAATGTGACTCAAAACCGCTAACTGATGGTTGACAGCCCACATGATGAAAAGTAGACGGCTACCCTAACCACTCGGTCACCTAGGCTCCATTATGAATACATTAAGCTATTTTTACGCATATTATCGTTGTAACCTGAAACCGCAAAGACATATTTTATTCATCTAGATGTCGTCAACTAGAAAAGAAAATGCAATATGTTTTGCATTGTAGATAGATAAGGAACAAGGAGTACTTATTTGGATACTTACCGAGTATTGAAAAAATAATCGTCATGCTTGGAGGAGACTTTTTCTTTTAAGAAGGTCTATGAGTACTACATCATCATCAATCTTCAGAAATCTTGATGCTATTAAAATTTCATGACAAATATGTTGTTGTGCCAGCAGATAAGGCCCCTAACAACATTATTTTTATCTGCAAAAACATTACATAGAGTGGTTGATTAATGAGTTAGGCATCGACAGTTCACTTGGCAATCCTACTTACACATTCACTGCGCTTTCAAAAGAGGAGATTATTGAAAATCACAAATCGGTATTGGCATCCTTTGGTCTCAAAATCAATGTGATCTCCCCTTATTGTATTGGATACCAAAACTTCACAAAAATCCAAACAAACAGCGTTTTATAGCAGGATCGTCTAAGTGTACTACCAAAACACTATCGCAACTCCTGACCACTATTTTAACAACAGTAAAAACGGGACTTCAAAAATACAGCGACACTTTCTACTACAGGAGTGGAATAAATGAAATGTCGATATTAAAAAATTCAAAAGACCCGATAGACATCTTGAGGTCTGGAACTCTTTCCCATTGTAACAGCATTAAAACATTTGATTTTTCGACACTCTATACGGCCATCTCTTATATGCAGCTTAAAATTAGGCTTCAAGATCTTCGCTGCTTTTTAAAGAAAAACGGAAAGAGACGATATAAATACCTAGTAAGTAGTCATGACAGAACTTACTTCGTCATCAATGACTCTAAATGTAATACTAAATATACTGAAGACCAAATCTGTCATATGTTAAGTTTTCTGATTGACAACATATTCGTCATGTTTGGAGGACAGGTTTTTCAACAACCATATTCCAATGGGTACTAATTGTGCTCCTCTACTCGCCGACATGTTTTTGTACTCTTATGAGGCTGAGTTCCTAGAAGGCCTGCTGATGAAGAAAGAAAGACACTGGCCCAGACCTTTAATTTACCATTCCGCTATATTGATGATGTTTTGTCCCTCAACAATGCTAAATTTGGTGACTATTTACATTCAATTTACCCTAGCGAGCTTGAAATCAAAGACAATAATAATACACTAAGGTCAGCCTCTAACTTAGACCTACCTCTAGATATTGACTCAGGAAACTACAAACTAGACTCTATGACAAACGTGATGACTTCAACTTTCCAATTGTCGACTTCCCGTTCATCGACAGCAACATTCCAGCAGCTCCCAACGTATGGTGTGTACATTTCACAACTTATACGTTATTCTACATCCTGCGATCGGTATTCCGATTTTCTAGACCGATCACTGCTGTTGACTGCTAAACTACTCAAGGGTTTGTTGCACCTAGGCTGATGTTATCTCTCCAGTTCTATGGTCGTCACCATGACTTAATTGATCGATATGGGAAATCAGTGTCTCAAATACGATCTGAAATTTTCGCTGAGTCATAAGTAGTGATTCTTATTTTCCTATTCCTGGTTTTGACTTTTCCCTAGACATGACAATGAGTAACTCGACTGGTGTCTAATTAGAGTCAGGCACTGCTTACTGGTCCGAAGCACCCTAGTGCACCTATGGTTTTTTTTGGGTTCGGGTTACTCTCTTTCTGTTTTGTGTTTTGGTTTTTGTGTTGTGTTGGTCTATATCCGAATTTGTAACTGTCCCTTGACTTTTGACTCTTGTTGTTCGGTCGGTTTTCTTTGCTATTTATCTTTTTTAACAGACTATTAGTATTCCCATGGGTACTAATTATGCTCCTGTCCTCGGCGACCTGATGTTGTTATCTTATGAAACTGAGCTTCTATAAGGGCTGCTAAAGAAGAAGAAAAAGCATTTGCCCAGACCATTGATTTCACATTCCGCTATATTGATGATGTTTTGTCCCTGAACAATTCTAAATTTGGTGACTAATTGCATTTAATTTACCATAGCGAGCTTTAAATTAAAGAGACCACCAACACACCAAAGTCTGCCCCTTACTTAGACCTACTTCTAGAAATAGATTCAGGAAAGCTACGAACTAGACTCTACGACACACTTGATGACTTCAATTTTCCAATTGTCAACTTCTCATTTATCGATAGCAACATTCCACTAATTCCTGCGTTCCAACAATCATTCTATTTTAATGGCACATAACCATGAAAACTTGTCAACACTTATTGAATGACGTCACAATATGCTTCTCTCTTGATTGTGCTAACAATAATAATTGTTTAATTAATTGATAAATTCACACAAATATTCAAATGTAACTTTGGTACAATTTTTATTCATTTCTTCTCATGACGGAAGTAATTTTTTAAACGAATAAAAATATCATCCAATCATATTATTACATCAAGATCAAGGCACAGTGCTACCCGCGTCAATAAAAAGAGGTGAACCACACAACTTGCAAAGAATGCGTCTTACTGATCGAAACTACAACACATGGTGGTGGACCACCAAATTCTAGTTCACAATTAGTACGTAAAAATAGTATATTTCAAAAGAACAGTTCACTGTTGCCTAATATATATTTTGAACTATACACAATACTACAAAAATGGTATTTTTGAAAGCTGAATATGCTAGTAAAATTGAAGATAAAGTTGTATTGGTTTTAACTTAACATTGAAATGTTGAGAATCTAAAGATATGCACTATTTTTGACTGAAATTGAAAGTAGATTTTTAGACCATATGAACTTTCGAAAGGATTCATTCTTATATCGTTCTTTTGACTAAATGCTGACCCGGTGTATATTTAAATAGGACAGAAGAGTCACTTTATTTCAAATTAAGATAAATAACATAGGAAAAGTCAAAATCATCAAATTTAATACAGTCAAAGAATCGAAAATGGTGGTCGTACATTACAAGCTTCAGCTTTCCCTTTAAACACTACTCTAAGATATGTAGGCTTATAAAGTTGGACATTAATTATTTGAATTTACTGCAATTATTAAAAATGTATCAAGACATTAGGCTGTTTCGTCGCATACCACATCACGCGACACATGGAATGTCTAAAGAACAAGTTCATGCAAAAGGCGCTGATATAATTTTACATGTTTAGAGTATCTTATTTGCCCTATCGCGATCCAACATACGTTTTGAAAAGTATTTTTTAAATTAATGATATGACTAATCAAGAACAATGAATTGAGTTGTTATATTCGTTCATTCGGTCACCATCACTGAACACTTCCCTTATTATTATGTTCACAGGTCTCAACCCAAATGGCTGCTCGGAGCCTTCGAAGGTGGTTGACGTGTTGGTAAATTATATTACAAAAAGTCTAAACACCATATAGTTGTTAACGTGTTTTAGCAGCTCGTTTGTAGATTTCCGGAAACAGTTTCGCATTGTACATGAATCTGCTACAAACGGCTATAAATACCACCCAATATTATTTTAATGAAACAGTCAAAATTTTTATTCATAAAATTTTTCGACCTGAAGTAAACATCCAATCAACAAAATCCTAAACTGAATATTTCTTCTTGCCAGGATCTGGTTTGCATGTCTCTATTAACACTTTGTCGTAGAACATTCACAAATTCACAATATTTGCTTGAAACGAAAGAATTTACCGCCAATAAATTTGTGTTAATATTACGCTCAATATAAACTTAGATATGAACTTTGTGACAAATATTGATCATTATAAAATGATATTAAAATGAGAAATCACGACACATTCGGCGCCGTAATTGGAGTTGAATATACAGCAACAAACAAATATTCTTTACAAAAAGGTTCAAGCGAAAGACATCAAAGTAGCTAATATTTGCTTGAAACAGTGCAGATGGCTTTGCGTCAAAGAATTCTCATCAGTTTATTTTGCTTTATTTATATTCTATTATAATTGTATAGGGGCTAATTGATACAAAAATGCATTAAATTGTATACTGTTAAATTATATCAAACAATCAATTTGAAACATAATAATGTTTACAGTTCATGTTTAAACAAGCAGGTAAAGACTAACATAAAAAACTAAGAAATAAAATATTCAAAAACTGAAAAAAAAAGTTTGAAATACAGATATAAACATATTTGTTTGCACAGCTTCTTAAAAATTCACCCTTAGAGAATTAGATTAATGTAATCATTATTATCAACAATAGTGTGTATGTTTTGTCCTTGAAACACACCCGACCTACTACACATAATATAATGGTGCTCTTCAAGTGTGTCTTGCCTCAACGACGTATAAGGATTTTCATAATTTTCTGCATTACCCGTCTGCTCTTCCAAATAGGGATTGTCAAACTCGGGCTCTGAATTTGTTTGAGGTAAATGTAAGTTTATGAAATTTATTGCTTGTCCCGAATGCTGTTCAGAAGAAGGTCGTCCACTTTCATGTTCAGGAGGCGTTATATCTAGTTCAGCATTGTCAAGTGATCCCAGTGACTCGTTTTCAATATCTACCTCATAACGAGTGGAATTCATTTGGAACCTGTCTTGTCGAGGCATTGGTATAGCTGGTGCAACACTAATAAACGGATACTGAACTGACCCAATTTCCTCGTAAACGGTTTCTTGTTGAATATTAGGAGCTGCACCAACAGGAATTTGTATTCCATGGTGATGAATTACATGAGACAGAATACAGATAAGAATAACGCTCCCGGACACAGCTCCCAGCACAAGCCAGTATTTTACTGGCACTTCAGGGTTGGATGCTAAATTTTCTTCAGTAAAATTTGTAATAACTGTTAAAAATAAAAAAATAAAAAAAAAAATAAAATATCTTCACGATTTCTATATAATAAATGTTTAAATATATAAAGGATTTGTATTGTATGATTCTGACCAATTGTACAGCAAAATAAAAAGAGCTGATTTGAATTACACGTAGTTTCAGATTATTAACAATCTATTATAACGTTAGTTGATAAAATGTCATCAGTATTGACTATATAGTGTAAAATAAGTAAAGTAAAATAACTATTGAAATGTAAGCACGCGAACAATAAACCATAGAGTTCGACGATGTAACAAACAATACGATAAACCATAAGATATAAGAAAACTAAATATCAAACCAAAATTAAAAAGAACTAAATGACTAACGCGATCAAAATATACTGCTCCTAGTAAGAGTAGGTACTCAAGAGTTTGGACGGAAAATTCGTCTTTTTTAGCGCATGAAACAGTGTAAATATTTGTACCGTACATCGTTCGTAAAACGTTCGTATGTCGTCCGTCTGTTCATCGTGCGTGTCATTAACTGAAAGGTTCTTGGAATAAAACTAGTAATTATGCTTAATCGAGCTTGTTACTTTTGCTTTTTGTTGTTGTGATTTTTTAATTATTCTTTTGTGGTAGGCTTCTGGTTCAAATATTATCTTGTAGATGTTTCTTAAAATTATTTGTGCAGAGCATGTGATGAATTTCTGATTATTTTTTGCAAAAAGTATGGGACCCTCGTTTTGATGTAACCAGAAAGACTTGACAATTTAATCATTGTGAGGCAGTTTTACAAAGATAATATAATTATATAACAAAAATATTTCAGTATAACTTACTTTAAATTGTATACATCTACACTAAAGATTATGAAAAAATCTTTAGTGTCGGAAATGCTGTAGTGTTCTTACAACTGAAGGGTATATACTCATTCATTTTATACCGATCTCATAGAGAATTGCTGCTGAGGAGGAAGCTGCATAATATTAGATTCTTATGTTATGAATTGGTTAGGTAGCTTAAGAATTGGAATCCAAAGGATATGAAGCGTTATGGATTGTATTCTCGATCTAGACTCCAATACACGTCGTCTCCAGTAATTCACATTACGTGTCAAATTGAAACACATATTCTAAACAAACTGCAATCTAGAATATATAATATCTTTCAGTCGGAAAATGAACAGGTTGGCCAAAACATGTTAATTTTTTTAACCAATTTTCAATACAATGTATAACCGGGCAATTTTCTAAGTAGTGATTAAATATACAGTTTTCAATATTTCTGTCGTGAAGGTCTTTTTCCGCTGGAGCCTTCATAACTGTGCATCGTACATCCAAAAACCACTCTTTGCTACCTTACAATGTTGATAAATATTGACCATAATAGTGACTATTTCTATACAAATGGTTTAAAGGCAGTTAGCTAAAACCATTCCTTTAAATGCAAACAGGTCAAAGGGTATTGGTGATCTGGAGGGAAATTGCAGGTTCCGGGGCATAGCCTGTGTAAGCGTTAGATTTAAGAAAAAATAAAAAAAAACATTTTCTACTTGTCAATTACAAAGTTAAATCATTCTTAAATTATTTTCATTTTTACACTATGTTCTGTTTTAACTTGTCTGCTTAGACTGTGACCATACTGCGAGTATTTCCAGAGCTCGACCTACAAAGCCGCCCACTGCGTTCTTAACTGGTGGATATGGGAGGCACCTGTTCGCACTGTCAGATCATAATAACGCGGACCATAGAGAGTGCATTGTTTGGAGAGTGCGACGCATCTCACAAGCTTAAGTCCACTTAAATAGATGTCGACAAGAGTTTTAGGCGCTTCAAAAGACAATTACTCCATACTATTGAAGTGGCATTCAAAATTATTTGCCATTATTTCTTATATTGCGCCGCTGACTTCTTTTTAGACAACATATATAAAGCAACCATTCAATCAATCAATTCTGTCCACTGCGACGTGAAATGAAAGAGTATAAGACAACAATCCAGTTGAAAATACCACTTATCAGAAACACCAATGTAGTTTGAACAGCTCTACTATGAGTAAAATTCTGTCAATCTTAAGCACAGTTTATCAATTTCTTTCTACAAAATTCACTTTTAGTTTAGATTTAATTTAGGTTTTTTCTTGGTAGGACTGGTAGCTTCATCGTTATTTGAATCTTCTTGTCCCGTTGTTTATCGTCAGAAAATTAACACAAATTGCAAAGATTAAAAAATGTAACAATAACTAAGGTACGCCTGCGAGTCGTCGGGCATAAAATGGTTATACATGGACTTTTCTAAAATATAATGTAAGATAGTGTATATAATACAGTAGAAAGAATGGATTAATATCATCCTGTGGTTTTGTTATAAAAAATTTACACAATCTCGCGTAAACAACGGTCTCCTTGTATGCATGCTGGTTTCTATCATTCGTTATATTGCGGCTCAATGGGTTTCAGGACAAAGACTGAAATTTTTCTTTAAACTTGCCATATAGTTAGTTTGTTTATTACAAGTTATCATAATACATATCACAACTTAGGGTTTCAAAGGTTATTTTTTGAGGCATTGAGCAATGAAAATTTAAAATTTATAGTAGAATATACAGAGAAGAATATAAAATCAAACACGAAAATAATATCCTTTGATTTATTTTTAATTGTGAGATGTCAGGCAAATGGTGTACATTTCAGTGATGGAATTAACATATGGGTTTCTGAGTTAAGTGTTTGTCTATTAGAAAATAACGGGAAAAAAGTACTCAAATTTTTTATATGTTTGTCAAAATTACCTTCCTTGTTAAAATGGCCGTTTCATTATTTTTGACTATACCGAACTCTGCGAAAACGTTTTATTTCAACGATTAAAACTTTGAAGTATTACTAAAGGTATAAGACTTAGATTATTATTAGTTATCTTATGGAAATAAAAATTTTTTTATTAAAGAAATTATTGTTATTAATTTTTCCATAAAAACATGTATGATATATATTTTGAGATTTCACAAAATGGCGGATGGTGGTATACATCCCCATTAATCTCTTCTTTACTGGCATTTACTAAAAATGTTTGGGATCTATTATTTCAAATTTGCATCTAAAAGCAGGCAAATAGTGTTAACTGAGATGGTCAAGCACTCTAAGTGTTTCAGTGGTCCCTTTCAGCGTTTGCTTACCAATTCCAATTTCCAATTCAAAACGACACCACCTCAAAGTTGAAAAAATAATTAATTCTGTTGATGACGAACGTCATATTTTTACTATGGCGGTTATCAATAAATACCTACCTAAATTCCTGTTGGATTGGCTCAAAAACAATCCAGGCAGTTTGAGTGAACAGTTAAGTGTAAGAAACAAGAACATCCTCTCATTCCTTTGCAATGCAATACATCTAGCATTATCCACATTATCAAAAGCTTTAAAACAAATAACGATAACACAGAAAGCGTTTCAATTGTGATTTTATGTGCGAATAACAGCTCTTTGTGGTCTCAATCTCATTGATGTTTAAAAAAACAAGCCTGGGTGTTCACAAATGTATCCAATTATATCGAATTTGGTCGTGTGGCAAATACTTTCGTTTTTGTTTTGTTGTTGCCAGGATGTCGCAAAGAGTACATCTTTACTGGGTCATCTACACCAATAACCAACTATTTACGTAAGAAACCTTAAACTATTCTGTTTTGCGATTAAACTATTTTATAAACAATGGAAAGTACGCATTCAGTCATGTAAAGAAGTGTTTTTTTATATTTGTATTACAACAACTGTCGTTGAAGCAAAATCGGAAAAAATATGGATGGAACATAAATTACATTTCCTAAACTAATTTGTTAAAAACTATTGATTGGAATGCTGGGGCGTGATCCATCAACGCTTAGCAGACCAATAATTTTTACATGCCTTTTTGTTCTGCACTCTGTAAGACGGTAACATTTGTTTATTTCTATTATTAACTATGAGCCCTGAGAAAAACACCTAAATTGTTTTGTGATACTGAATTTATTAGTCCATCACAATTAATTATATTTTTGGTTAATTAAATACTAGACCATTCGTAAATCAAGCAAAAAACATATATCAAACAGCAAATATACAGATATATTGTACTAAACATGATATATTGTTGATCAGAAGCGCACCCACCTCCAACGGTAAAGCAGCTGAATCAACAAATGAAATACATGTTACTGTTTCCATTCTCTACAGGAACTTTACTTACATTTGTCAAATTGAAAATTTTGTATGGTTTCTCCATGCATCCAGAATTTTACGCTTTTATCATTTTTCACTAGATGTCCAATTTCCGCAAGTTCTTCTAGCTTACTAGACATATTATAACAGTGTTCAGCTGCGTTACTCCATGAGCTATTGACAAATTCTAAAAATAAATCAATTAAATAATAATATTTGGTCGCCTTTATTAATAATTCAATATTTATTAATTCATTTACTTGTTACGTTAAAAGTGAGAACAAACGGTGAAAAAAGAATTCGCAAGCACTTAATATACGGAATATATATTGATAAAATGAATATAATTGTATAAATCTGATATAGCCCTGTCTTTCTTCAAAAGGGGAATTGAAGAAACTGTTTTGTGGGAAACATAATTTTTTTCATTTAAATTTAAATGTGTTAAATTTGGCAGTTAATTTCTTCTTTAAAAATTTATTGATTATATGTTTACTTAACGTCCAGCGAGCAGTATTTTACCTATATATAATAAGTTTACAAACAAACAATAAACTAAGCCGTGAAAGATTGGCCAGAAGGTAAAACTTTTGAATGCAACTGAAAAAAGATGTGGTATGGATAAAGACTGAACATATAGCCTCTGTAGCGGCTACAATGATCCTACTATTTTTTGAAATCTACAAAATGGTTCTTTATCGTAGAAGGAGCTTGCAACTGCGGTCCGCGGCCAGACTTTTCATATTATGACCTGACCCCAACGAGAGGACGCGCTGGGCAGCTCTGTGGGTCAAGCATTGGGAATCCTCCCAATAAGGTCCCAGTCAATGAGTAGCTAATTTGATGAAGTACAACATGTACTAGATGTTGAACGCCTCTGATATTCTAAAAACTATTTATCAATAAATAATCATTCTTTATTTAATCATTTCAAGTAATTGTATTTAAAACAAGCTAGATGTACTGTAAGCATTGTATCCTATGGTCTACTTGTCCATTAAGGTTTGTGTATAGTTATTTTGTGCTTACTTAAATATGCATGATTCTTCCGGCGTTAAAACATTATCTTCAATTATTTCATTACTCTAATAAAATGTCAATTCTTTATAACACTTTTAAATATCAATATTTGTATTCATATTTTTATTTATATATTTATCTAAAAACGCATTCTGAACTATCATAATTTTTGTTAAGACAAGCTGAGCACATGTCTTCCGTGCACAATTTTGTTAAATCATCCGTTGCGCTGTCGTGTTTAAAACCCAGGTATGCATCAAGTAATTTGTACTATAACCAAGAAATGCTGCCATGCCAAGATTGGACCAGGTTTCACCTTACTGGATCATCGCAAGATCCTGCTAGTAGTGGCAGGCCACAAGTAACCATACCGTATACCGCCGAAAATCGCCACATTTAGGTTATCTGTCTGCAAAAAGGAACTGCTACAGGGGCAACTAAAGCTGCTGTTTTAGCAGAACATCAGACCGACCAGTCCGCAGCAGGTGACATAGAATTCGTCCACAAAGACCTTATTTTGCCCCAGTTTTAATCTAGAGTGATAGGCAAGAACATGTAACATATTTCGACCCAAAAACACTGACGTTGAATATGGCGCAGTGCAGAGTCAATGTTTCAATGAAAAAAGACGTGGAGGAAGAATGGTTTGAACCGGCGTAAAGATGTGCGGTTCAGACAAGTCTGTGTACATGAAGTGGACAGATACGGTTGTGAAAGCGTCACGATGATCGCAGTACATTTGGTTGACAATATCCTCACACCAAACATGCTGCCTGCTTTCGAACAACACACGATAATGCTCGGCCACACACATCACGTGTAACCCCAAATTTGTTTGCCAATATGTATGTAAATGAGTTACCTTGGCCCTCGAAGTCGCTAGATTTCAATTCGATCTAGCAGTTACGGGATAAATTTTCCAAAAGCATGCACAAGCATCAACCTCAGACACCTTCTCTATGTAAACTAATCAATGTGTTACTGGAAGTGTGGTAAAGAATTCCTTAGAGAACAAAAAACATTGATCGACCGCATGCCGAAAAGATGCAGGATAGTGATCGCTACACGTGACGATTAGCCAGGTACTAAATTTTGTTTTGCCGGAAAAAAGCAACACTAAGTAATGAATATTTCTTAAATGAATTAGGACAACATACACCTTATATATTTAAGTGATAAATTTGGTGTTGATTTTATGAATAAATCCTTTAACAACGTGAATTACAATTTCACGAAACCAATGATGCGTTTCTTTGATTACAGAGTGTATTTGAAACCCTTATTATTTATAAATTGACCAATGCCGATGTTTTTGGAATATTAAAAAAGGAGAACAAGCAAATTAATGTTTTCGTATCTAAAATTCTATATCTGGGCATAAATCCTAATAGGTAAACTGACCAGTCAAATGATAAAATTACATTATTCTCGGAGCAGTTAATTTATCTGGTGCTAATTTTCTCTGAAAATGTAATAAGCGAAACTTGAAAATGAAACAATTGAATGAAACTTTAAACTACTTTAAATTTTTATTTGATTTCATTTCATTATTGATAAATGCTTAAATAATTTCAATCGATTTATTGTATACTACAAATGTAATTTTAGTTCCCTAGATAATTTTCGAAGTTCTAGAACTTTATGTTTTTAAAATCATAGTTCTGAGAATAAAGTTTCATCTACTAAAATTCCTAAACATGCCGGAATGTTCTATTTTTTCAATGAAGATCCTGCTAAGTTAAAACAAACCTTTTTTAGAATTTTCACAAAAATATGAATTCTTATCTTCACATTCTGCAATATCGGAATGTATCGAAACACTATCTAGAAACCGAATGATATTCGCTACTGGACAAAGCTCTTTCACTAAATTGTTACCTGTAAAACAATTAAGTAGTTAGTTATCAATTATATAACACGGGGTATCGTATTGATTTTCACCATTTTTTGTATTAATAAGTAATACGTAACTCGTAACTATTCACTTTGTTTTGATACATCGGGGTTTGATTATCACACGGTGTAAACTGTTGCCGATTATAGACATAAGTGACACAGATTGCTAGTTTTACTTACATCTTGCCAGAAATTAAACTTACAATAGACCATCTGTGAGTTTTCCACTTGAGTCTGAACTTACTGATGTATACACCCGAGTTCTTTTCCTTATCGCGGATAAACTGAATCAGTGTTATTGAAAAACATAACTTGCAGTTTGTACAAAAGCAACTACATTATTTTTAGTGATTAAAATGATTCAAACACCGAAGAAATAGGTTCATTCACATATAACAAACTTATTATAAACTAAAGGTAGAAATTTTCATTTTGAAGTTGCATAAATGTGATCAAATGTAATGAAGAACAACGACCTTTTACAGCCTGGGTTATGTGACATATGAAAAGTATGCCTGAATTGAGGACTTGCATTCTATAATAATTTAAACTGTAGAGGTTAAGTACATAATAAGGGAATCTAAAATTGTGTAATAAGGAAATAATGCTGTATCAACGAGCTTTACTGAAGCCTCTGTCTCTGCGTGTGGAATAAGTTCTGCTTATTATTTCTGCGTTTACCATTTTGCAATGCTTACTAATTACTATTCAGCATGTGAATAAATTAGGATGTTTTTGAGTACTGTTAGTAGATGGTCTATTGTAGATAGTATAGTAGATATTTGACATTTTGAGCATTGAGCTGAGATTCGGATGATTTGTAAAATGATTCTGTATATCTGCATTAAATTTATGAAATCTTACATTTTTAAGACATAAAAACACCTTTAAAAATAATATACATTATTATGATTTTTGTTTAAAAAAATAATTAAACTTTATAACAGATTTTCTTTAAAATACTTTTTTAAATTCTAATTTTATAATTTTTGTTTAAACCTCTGTAATATCTGAAACATTTTTGAAATCGTATATTAAAACACCTTAAAATAATTAACGTTTTTTTCATGAAACATATTTTTCTGTCTCTTTGTATAAATGACACCTAATTATTGCTAAATAATTAACCTAACAGGGAAGAAAAAAAATCAGCAAAAAAATGGGAATACCTAATTATCAAAAGTTAGGTGAATGGGAAAACACCACGAAATCTTAATTATGTGTTTTTAAATATTTTTAACATACGTTTGTTAAATTTACCCTCAGAGGAAAAAAACGGCAATAATCTTTTACTTAATTTGAAAACACCTGTTTTATTAATTAATAGAAATGTTCTGCAGTATTTAACATTTTTTGAACATTTTTGAGATGGCAAACAACAATAGCCATACATTTTATAAACACAAATATTTAATAGGCGACATGGGAAAATACTCTGGTCTTGAATATAGCTGAAATATTGCTCGCTGGACGAAACAACCTTAAATCAGTGAAATCAATCGATAGTTCATCCCATGCCCTGTTTTATTTATGTCAACTTGTTCTCGCTCTGATTAAAGCAGCAATCGTGTTCAATAGAATTCAATCAAAAAATTAATAAATTGAAGTTAGGATTAAAATGGCCGCCAGCTCAGTTAGCCATTAGTTAGCTCTGCAGTTTTTGTGTTGGATAGTTGGTTTCTATAAGAAATTCCTGCGCAAGTTTTTGTATTGTATTATCAGCTTCCATTGAAGATCATCTTTTTGACAAAATTTCTAAAGATATGTGTGTCTTGGACAATGATGAATTTTTGATATTTTTGACATTTGGTGTACAGTAAAAAGTCAAAGTGAACGATTCTCAGTAACGTAAAAGTTGTACAGATATACACAAACATTTGTAAGACTATTTTCAAATGCAGTAACAATACGATTAATTAGCCATGCCTGGGGACAAAACTGGTGAAAAGAGTGTTTAAACACTGCTTGCAGCAAAAAAAACCACAAGGCAAAAATAAGGACAAAAACAAAGAAAAATCAGATAAACAGCTCCAGGAAAACAACTAGTCAGTGAAATATCTTTTGACAGTAACTCTGATATGAACCTATCAACAATCCAGCATGATCTAGATACTATTAAAAATGGTTGAGAAAATGTCATCAAAAAGAAAGACCTCGATGATACTCTTTCAGCCCTTGTTCAGAAGAGTGATATTGAAAATATTGTAACAACAGTAGTAACAAAACTTATGGAAAATATGAAACAAGAAATTGACATCAAACTCAGAGATAAACTTGATAAGCAAAATAAAGGAATAGAAGAGCTAAGGGAAGAAGATGAGAACTTAAAAGAAACTATAGCATCTCAACGTAACGCTATATTTGAACTGAAAACTAAAGTTGATGACAACGAGGAAAGGTCAAAACTTGCCATAAAAATGTGAAACTATAACGAACAATATTCACGCAAATTTAATATAAAGGCTATGCATTACCAGGGCAGGCACATGAAGATCTGAGGGAAATATTCGTGAATAAAATTGCAAATGAACAACTGAATGTTACTGTTGCAAAGAGTGAAATACAAGCTATTCACAGTATACCAACAAAACGAGGACAATTAGACCTATTATTGTAAACTGAAATGGAAAATCCAGAATCATGCGAGAGAAAAAGTTATTACCAAAAGCTGGCATTAAATTAGTGAATGGTGTGACACAGCACAACACGGGACTGATATCAAGATTGTTAGAGACATTATTAAACAGTGTCTGGTACTTTTATGGGTCCGTGTATGCAAAACAAAATCAAGAGTAAGAATCAAATTTAATCTCTTTGATGACATTTTCCCTTACCTATTTCGAAGAGCAAAATACATACTGAACAAATCATTATTTATTGTATCTGTTAACTTGGTGAATTGAACTTTATCTATGTACCTGCTTACTTGTTAAATTTGTACGTTTTAAGTTACAAAGAGCAAAATAACATAACATGGGAAATAACTTTTATTCATGGAATTCCATATGAAGTATTTATTACTAAAGTAGATCCCAACAAAACTGCTTTAAAGTTTAATAGCAAATTAATTTTTGTTTCAATTCAACACGACATCTGATGTATGAGTGTGTGAATGTGTGTGTAAAGATACTCTCAAACTGTGTAATATTCAACTTGCTCTCTAAAATATTCATTTTTGATGTGCATTAGAATGACTGAAAACATAACAGTATTATCAATGAATGTAAGGGGGCTGCATGGGCTAGGGAGAAAAGTGCTGAAATTGTGTGTTTTCAAAAAACACACAATAGAAAAAATGTAGAAAAAGACTGGGAAGATGAATGGGGGTCATTTTCTTTTCACTCATTGTAATAGGGGAAGTACTGGGGTCAGTTTTTTATTTAAGAAAGGTCTAGACATTACAGCAATCAGACGCCAATGGGAGATACCTTGTGATGGATTTGACTGTAAAAAGCCAAAGGTTTAAACTTATTACTTTATAATACCGATGAACATCAGTTATTTATTGATATTTTCCAAAACATTACTTTATATTAGAATTCATGTGTAATATTATGTGGTGATTGGAATTTTGTTCAGGACACTTGTATCGACACATATAATATTTACACGATAGACATACAAAACTATAGAGCAAAAGTTCAAGAAATTATAGAAACTTAAAATTTAGTTAACGCATGGAGGATATGTAATCCTACTACTCGTAAAAACACCTGGCGGCAGCACTCTCCAATTAAACAGAGTATAATAATTATTTCTTAGGATCTTTATTCTCTGTTAAAAAAGACGGACATAATACCAGGCTATAGAACAGATCACTCATCTATACTATATAGTTTTTCTGTATCTTTACCTAAGCCTGGTAAAGATTATTAGAAATGTAACGCACAGTTGTTACAATACTCTGATTATGTTGCATTTATAAAAAATATACATGACACTATTTCAGAATATCACTTGTCTGGGGACATGACAGACTTATTGAATGTTGGTTTGTCCTGTGATGACCAGATGTTTTTTGAAATTTTGAAAATGAAAATAAGTAAGTTACAATTTCATATAGTATTAATAAATCAAAACAAGAAAAGTGTGAGTTACAAAAATTGAAGAAGAAATTCAGCTACTAGAGAAGAGTTTCACCAAAATCCTCAGAGGAAATAAAAATCAAATTAGATATTAAAAAATCTAGTCAAATACAGATGCAAGAAAAACTAGTTGTGGTATATTACTGAGATTCCAGGCAAACTGGTGTAAACATGGAGAAAAATGCTCAAAATTCTTTTTAAGTTTGCAAAAAACTTCTTGTCCAAAACTGTTTTTGAACTTATTGACGATGTAGGTAAACAATTATCTAATGGTGCTGTATCTTTAAATTAACAACACAATTTTTATAAAAAGTTGTACACTTCAGGACATAAACAGAATAATAAATATTTACCAGAAAGTTCCTTTCTTCAACATAATGTTTAACTGTCTGAAGATATGAAAGAATTATGTTGAGGAAATTCAACATTTAAAGAATGTGGTGATGCACTGAAAAATATGTTTAATGGTAAGAGTCAAGTTTCAGATGGATTTACTACAGAATTTTATAATTCTTTTTGGAAAGATAATGGTACTTTTGTATATCGCTCTATAAAATATGGTTATAAAAATAGTAAAGTTTCTGAATTTCAATATCAGAGTGTAATAACCTGCATCCTAAAAGAAGGAAAGAATAGGAGATATATTTTAAACTGGAGACCAATAAGTGTCCTCGTTGTTAATATGAAAATAGCATCCTCAGTAGTTGCTAATATATTTAAAAGGTTCTTCCACATATCATAAGTGATAGTCAGAAGTTAAAGGGCGTTTCATAGGTGAAAACACTAGGTTACAGCATGACCATATGCATTATTTGGAAGAAAAAAAACATGGAAGGCTTGCTCATACTAATAGACTTTAAGAAAACCTTTGACTGTAGAATGAAATTTCGTAATTAAAGCACCTCAGAGTTTGAACTTTGAACTCTCCATTTGCCACTGGCATCAAATAATGTATGAGAGTGCAAAAAGCTGTGTTATTAATAATGGTCATATGTCGTCTTTTTGTAACCTCCAAAGAGGATGCCATTATCGCCCGTTCTATTTGTAATAAGTGTAAATTGCTGTCTTTAAAATTTAAAATCTGATCAGGAAATTAAAGGAATAGTTGTTAATAATGTGAATCACTTGTCAATCAGTATGCTGATGACACATTGTTAACTGTGGATGGTTCTGAAATATCACTAAAGAAATCACTACAAATATTTGACAAATTTTATAATATATCAGGGCTAAAAATGAACATTTCAAAAACCAGAGCTGTATGGATTGGTACTAAGAAATTTTCAGATGAAATTTTATATGCATAAGTTTCATTAAATTGGTCACATTCAAATATTTTAAACTTTTAGGGATTAATTTTTCACTTTGTTTACCAGATATGATTGAATTAGGCTTTTAAAAGAATTAAAGAAATATCAAAGCGGCTAAAAAGCTGGCAACATAGGAAATTAACACTGCAAGAAAAAATCATTGTTATTAAATCACTGGCATTCCCAAAAATAATACATCTACTCAAATCTGTTCCTAATTTGACAGTTTCTATGATAAATTAATTTAATCGGTAATTTAACAATTTTATCTGTGACGGAAAGACAGAAAAAAATTAAAAGAAATACACTAATTGGTAATTTAGTCCTTTAATACATACTTAAATCTAAGTTGGGTTAAGAGACTTATGATGAACAATTAAGGCTTGTAGTAAGTTGTTGCAGAACAACAACTCATACAAGTTAGTGGCTTTAGATTATTTAACCTAGAAAAAGAAACACTGAAAGAGGTAAGTAGGAAAATAACAAACCCTTTCTGTATATTATAGTCTAACATGTATTTCATGTTCGATTAAGAAACAGCTTAAAGAATCTATGCATGAAATGACAACCTGTGAATTCAAAAATAACAGAGTGTGTAATAAATTCATTGAAAAAATAAAAAATAGAAAGAATATTAAATATTAATATATAGATTTGACAAAAATATTTATTTATTTTGTCTAAGCAAAAAATTGATACATGGTAAAAGTATGCAAGTATGGAAAATTTTGAGCGGAGGAGTTATTTTACATAATTTAAAAAAATGTTGTGAAAACTCCTATCTTAAACACTTCCATTTTAAGTTTGTGCATAAAGTTATATCAACAAATACTTTTTACCCAAATTTGATTTTGTAGATTCCAAACTGTAATTTTTGTATAAACTTTAATGAGACCATTGAACATGTGTTTTATCAATGTGTACATACAAGACAATTTTTACTGCTATTAATTGATTACGCGAAAACAATTTTTCCTAATTTAAATCTTGAAATTTTTTGTTTATGTTATAATCGTGAATCTGTCTTACTTAACTTCTTAGTTATAATAGCCAAAATATATATTTACAGTTGTAAACTGGATTCAAAATATAACTGGAATAAAACATAAAATTAATTATTATAAAAAATAGACTTGTACAATTGAGCATTAAATAATTTTCTTCCAGAGATAAAACAATTCTGGGCTCCATGTAAAATCATTTTTCCAAAGTTTGTTTTGTTCTCAGAAACATATGTAAGAGCAAGTATATGTTGAATAAAAAATTGTAAAATTGAGAATGTTCGAAAGTGGGTGAGAGGATAATATATTTGGTATATTATTTTTATAAAATTACTTGTGTGTGTGAGGTGAAAGATTCCTTTTTATAATTTTTTTCTGCTTTTTATAATTTTTTTTCTGCTTATATCAATGTATACATATTGTATTACTATTAATGGTAAATTAGTAAAATACATAAATTCGTATTGATTTCCCCTTGTACACCCTAGTCAGGTGGTGATTATAGGGGTATTGTCCAAACCCTGACTTCTCAGAAAAGAAAAGAAAATTAATCAATCAATTCATCATCCAGTCAAATAATTACTCAATAAATGATCTAGAATTTGATCGATTCACCCATATTTCAATGCAACTAGATTGCTATAAGAGCTTTGTTACGACATAAGCTCGAATTTCATTTATCATTGTTAATTGTAGGACACGATCGCATATCAAGCAACGAGCACATTCTTAGCTCAGACCTCTACTTATTTAGAATATGATGCAATGCCGTTTTTTCAAAACCATTAACCTGTACTTGAAGAATTTAAATTAAATAGAAATTGCGGAATGTCTTTTACTGAATATTAGTATAATACGCAAACGCACACAGTAAACAAATGAAATGAAAAGGGAAAGTTAAGCATTACAATAATCGAGATCTCGTTATCATTCCTTAAAGATTGAGTTTTTTGTATGCCTGACCCAATGATTGACAAATTAAAATGTGTCTGACGTATTTATCTTTGAAATATGTTTATAAAAAAATTTCTGTGCTAGACATTCGGTCAGAAAACGTTAAATTTTTGGCGAACCGAAGCGCAATCTAATACAGTTACTAGGGTTTTTTAAATGCAGAAAGTGTTAAATGGTACCAAAAATCGCTCGAGTTAGAACAGAATTGTTACATATAAAACTCTCTGTTAAATGCAAAAGTTAATTTTGTAATTTAATGTTCATCAAGAGAGAAATAAATGTACAGTAATACATTAACAGCGAAACTTAAAATTCTTGGTATAATTCAAGAAATAAGCCTGGTTTCCAGGTGCAATATTTTTTTATTTACTCCAGCTTTACTTTCAAATATGACACTAGGTCAGAACCTCCGATATAAGCCTTTTCATTGGTTTATATGACGAGATTTAATATAACATGCACCCTGGTCCCCCGGTGCAATATTTTTCATTTACGCAAGCTTCACTTTCAAATATAACACCAGGTAAGGATTCGGAATTGTGAATAATATGACGCCATTTAATAACACATGCATATGTCAATTGTTTTTATAGATCGGGATACCTTTTCTTTATAAAATTTAAATATAAATTACATTTTAACAGTTTTAATTATGAAATCTAAATGTAAACTCAGCTCATGATATGTAAATATTGAACGTCAAGAAGAGAATGACGTCATAATACTTTCGGTCTACTTGCATTTATCTACATTACACAATGGTTAGTACAGAGATTTCACCGCTGTCAGCGTTTAAATCCAATGCTTCTCACCTGACATTATATCAGACAGCCGCTTATACCTAAGAGGATATCGTTATGGTACAAGAATAATAAAACATTCACATGTCAATCTTTTTTAAGCTGGGAATACCTTTCCTTTAGAAAATGTAAATATAAATTACATTTTAGCTTTTCTTTTAAATTATGAAATCTAAATAAACTCAGCGGAGAAATGTAAACATTGAACGTTACAAAAAGAGAATGACGTCATTATACTTTCGGTCTACTCTCTTTTCTATATTACAAAATGGTTAGTTTAGAGACAATCCGAATGTAAAATTTTACTTATGTTATTTGTAGCTGACAGCAATTTCACAAATTCATTCAAGCTATTGTTATTGTTTCTAAGACAAATAACAATTATAACAGGATTTTCATGATTTTTATATAGGATATGATTTAACTGACTTGTTTGTTTTTTGTACAAGTTTATCACACTTCCGCCTCCGCTTCCGGTATTATTTTTTGTGCAAGGTTTCTCGTAGATTCTTCTTGTCCAATCTCCCAAGATCAACATCATCGTATCACAGAAGCAGGTATCATTCTAATAAAGTAAAATAAAATAAAATAAATAAATAAATAGGGATACAATCATGCCTAAAAGATCGCTCACACGGTATATGTTATCCAATTTTTCATTGGATAACATATTTCTGCCAATATCGGATAAAATAGTGACAATTTTGAAGTCAGATAAAAATTTTACCGTATTAACTGTTGGATTACCGAAAGTGTGACTGTCTCTCTAAGCTAAAAATACGCCAGATATAGTTCTATTATATTTATTATAACAAGAGAATTTGTTTGTTGTGTGCTGCTGCACATTAGATGAAACTTCAGGTAAGATACCTACCTATTTACGTAATCAAAACTTACTCATTTTGATACTTTATAATTTCCTTGGCCTGATTAGACAATTTTTGCGATTTTTATACCCTCGTCGATTTTTGAAAAGTATGGATCGCCATTCTTGTATATTTTAAATGTATGTTGTTATATCAAGATCTCGATAAAACAGTGTATCGTTATCTCGAGAAAACGATATTGTTATACCGTGATCTCGATATAAAGATATCGTTATCTCGCGAAAAGATATTGTTATTCGAGAAGACTATATTATTATTTCGAGAAAACGATATTGTTATATCGTGATCTCGATCAAACAAGGCCTAGCTGTAAACAGGTGAGTTCCTTAATACGTTTCCATAGTCAGACTCCCCTGTTTACGTCTAGATCTTCCTTCCGAGTGTTTCTGTTCAGCAACAGACACATATACAGATGCAACATTTCCCCGCGAATTTTAGAGCAATTAAATCAAATAAGTTTGTCAACATAGTGAGTTATTCAGCTTTTGTCAAAATAGAAAAAATCGACAAGTACTTATGTTTGCAAAATTTCGATAAATTTAAGTCGAGAAAACCGTGTACTAGTATTAAACTTAGTCGCTATCGAGATTTATTTTGCGTTTTGTCGATATCTTTCTTATCGACATCTTTACTTGTTCTATAGCAATTCAAAATATATATCGACCTAACATAATGTCGATTTGTTTTATAAGCATATCATAACAATCAATAAAACTCATATCAACATATTTTAATGAATTTCATTATTGCGACATAAATTATATGGACAAAGACACATTAATGCATTTTAACTTATTTTTAAAACCTCAGTTCTTGCGAAAGATGTGGACATGGCGAGATAAAAATGCTGAATTATGTCGAAAACAACAACAAGTAAATGTCCCAAATACGTTTCCATACTATTTGATACAAACAATTCACATGTAGAGCGCATTCACGTATTAAACATTTTGAGAAACATTCTAATATGAGGTCCTGCTTTAGCTATGTAAACAAAGTCGTGTCAAAATTCCAATAAGTTTAGTTCGCACATGCGTAAGCTGCGTGTTTTGTGTAAATGTAAAAACTGACTTACAAATGCCGTTTGTTATGTGTTATCCATAATTATCGTTATTGTTAGTAATTTAGTTATTTTTAGTCTGAATTCTGAGATTTATATGATTTACACTACTCCCGATACATTATTTTTTTACCAATTCTACATTCGAATTAATATGACGTCACAATAAGAATTCCGACGTCAAATGACGCTGATCTGAAAATATCAAACTGGAACAATGTGATTTCGTTAAGATTTCTCAATATTTTTGTTTAAAAGGTACGTATATTCAATAAAATGACGAGAATATATGTTCAAGTTTTATTTGCTTTAACATACTGTTTTGGGAGGGAATATCTTATTAGTTTAAAAAAACAATATTACACGTACCATTGAAAGAGTCCTCTTAGAGCCTCTTCGAACTTTTAAAACATGTGTTAGACATATAAGAATCAAAATAGATTATTGCGAGCGGGCTTTATGCAAATTAGAAGATGATCAGACCTTATATTTGTCAATATTTTATACCGAGCGGTAGCGAGGTATAAAATGAAGACAAATATAATGTCTGACCATGTTCTAATTCGCATAAAGCCCGCTCGCAATAATCTATTTCTTACATTAAGAAATCAGTTATTCAATACTTAAAACTATCATCCACCACAAGACTTAAATTTACAATGCCTATTATCTCAAAACTTTATTTAACATAAAAATATACTGTTAAAATTTGCTCTTTTTAAATGTTGTTTATGATATTTTATGTCATTTTTACAAAATGACCGATCGTTTGTACATCCTTATTTCTACCAAATTACTGTACGTTGTCTCAATTATATTTAGCACTAAATCCGGTAGTTTTACCTATTATATTACATGTAGTAACATCCGCAATAAACCAAGACTCATTGGAGTTTGTATATTATTTCTTAACATGACGTGTATATCAATTTATTATAAACGTGATGTGATGCACTTATGACGACATTTTTAGATACAACATGTACTATAACCATCTTAAAACTTGCAATGAACTTACAAACATTTTATGAATGTGCGTTACATTCAATTGAATAAAATAAGGTTTTAAACTAAACAATAATATGTTTTATTTAAATTATCACACAAACTGAAGCCAATTTTATGGTATATGTAATAATAATAAATTACTTACAATCCATCCAATGTATTTAACTGTTAGGCCACAGGATAGAACGCAATCTTTAAAACTGTTCACTTTATCTAAATTTTTTAATGAATACCCATGCCTCATTTCGTAACACCCTAAAAAGTAAGTAATTGAAATAACGCAAAATGGCAGCATTCAAATGTAGTTTAAAAAGAAGAAGAGATACAGAAAATTTAAACTGAACCTCCTACCTCAGCATCAAAAGCGCTACAAAACTCTCCATTGAATTAAAGTTTTGTGCCGAAGGCGGCATTGCTTAAAAATCGCTATAATTGTCCATACTGGTCCTCAATATCTTAAAAGCTGTTAGAGCTAACGAAAATCGCTTACAAAAGTATTCAGCTCATCAAGATCTGCAAAAATGATTGTTATATGTTGTCTTTATAGTAGTAATGTCCCTTAAAATGTCAAAATTAATGATTTTTGCCGAAGTGTTGAACGATGCCTTATAGGAAAGAAAAACTGATAAAAAGAGAATTGAATAGTTGTTTACTTATTTTCAGGCTCAGGTGAGCGATTTATCCTCCTAGGATCCTCTAGTTCCAGACGATTTTTGTTTGTAATTGTACTCTAATGACGTCTAATTTTTATCAGTGCAAATAACGTTTTTATAGTTATTTGGAAAGAATTTCCAAGATCGGTATGTAGATACAAAAACAGGTAAAACATTACGTGCGCCACAATTGGAAAGATTCACAGTCTTGAGGGCGGCTTTTCTGTAATGTACTGCTGCTGACGCAATTTTTCTGCCTTAATTTGAGAATATTTGTTGTTTTATGACCGTATACTTAGAGACAGTTTGGAGTACGCCTTTTTTAAACAGACCCCTTAGTAGTCAGTAAAGCCATTCGGCTTTACATAATAAAATTTAAGTCTATCCCATCGATTTCTGTGTTTGATTGAATGAGGTTTTACGTGGTGTAAAAAGTCGTTTAGATATATATTCTTTTATTATTGGGGAAGGAAGCCAGTGTTCCCGGTGAAAAAAAAACAATCGTTTGCAGGAAAAATTCATGGAATCAAATAAGAATAGCTATAGTATGATCCCGAACTATTGGTGCACTACTTCATAATGGTAACGTTAATACACGGCTCATTAAAAACGTATGCTACAATACCTTCAAAAGTAACGGTAAAAGTGTGAGTTAAGTATGCCGCTATCCAAGCTGTGAAAAATCGTGGCAAGGCACTTATGTCGTAAATGCTTGATACTTCTGGATCACAGGGACTGACATTTGCGAAACAGAACACCGACTTTCCAGCGAGGAGTGTGTTTCTCTCTACAGTCTCCTTCCAGTTTAACTCCGTTGTAGTAAGGTCTAAAATCCTACCTTTAACAGCATCTGTTGTTATGTTTTTTGCTAAAACTGTATGAAAAACGAGAGAAGAGATTTCAACTTCATGCTATTTCCAGAATTTCTTACGGGCAATTACAATAATTTGAAAACATAAGTATTCATATGGATGTAAAATATTGTTTGGGTATGAGTGCAACTGATTAGACAAACACGCATCTAGCGTAGTAAATTTTATCAACCTTGTTAATCTTTGACTTTGTATTTGCAACCACTGCGTCGATGCCTTTGTTCGTGGACTATAAGTCCCCAGGCGTTTCAACTGCCCAGTAGTCAAAGTTCGATGGGGACAGGAATATAATTGATTCTTTCAGTGATATAGTCAAGGTTTAAATTTTCTGCCATAAAATTTCGAAAACTTTTTTAATTCAAAGGTTTTTTAACTTTCAAGGTTTTAGTTAGTGTTACCGGATTAGGTATAACGTTTTGGAATTTTCGTGACAAAAACTCTACATCATTTTAATCATGCATTTGGATTTTCTAATTGTTGGGTTTGGTCGCCACTGATAAGTGTTGATTGGACGAAACGCGTGTCTGGCGTAGTAAATTCTGTTAACCTCGTTATCTTTGATCACGCTTTTTCAGAAAATTACTATCAAATATGCTTACAAAATATCGTTAAAGAGTTGTTTCATCTAAAAGCTAAGTAGAATAATTAGTTGGTGATCACGATACCATCTCGGATGTTGAGCAATTGAAAAGAAGGTTGCTCTTAAATAAGAATATTAACAGCTCATTCCCAGTGTCGCATGCTTCCCCCAGGTGTGATGGCTACTCTCATGTGTTCTCCCTGATATATCTAAAACAATGACATATACTATTCTGTGAAATCAAAACCAAATAATTGTCTGGGTATGATTCTTCTAAATTTACGAAAGGACAATCTTATAGGTGGCCGTTGCGTTCGAGAAATATAAAAAACATGTTTCTGAAACAGAGAGCAAGTTTGTTGATATTAAATATCCCCGGCTATTAACAAATAATAATCCCATGACCCCATGTTGCATTTCTAAACTTTGTTGGGGTATCGTTTGCTATGACGTCAAAAAGATTAACTGATGGAAAATAATGGGAAAAAACTTCACTATACACACTATAGCATGAAGTTTGGCACATTATCGAGATAGTATTTGTTTGAAACTAATCAAGATACGGACTTGCGGAAAGGTTTATACTGACCGTTGGAACTTCCATTTATTTTTATTCAAGAAAAATATTTCCAATTTCTCTCCTTTTTTATAATTTTACTTCTTTCCGTTTCAAAACACAACAAATGCCTTACATTTACCCTGACACATATTAGATGAAAAAAACCTTTTCTGTTGATGTCATGATAAATAACTTTTGCCGCCACTATACCAAAAGTATAATATTTTTATCTGAAACAAAATGTTAACTCCGCTTAGTTTAAGGTTGGTACCAAAAGCACCATCCTCGACTGGGTAAAAAAGGTCCGAGTTACTCATTGTCATGTCCATACAAACTTCAAATAAAGGAACAGGAAAAAGAAGCCGTGACTTCGCATAAATATCCGATCGCACTTTAAAGAATGATTAACATTACGATCACCTAAGTCATGAAGATGCCAGATAACGTCTGAAAATATAAAATCAGCCTAGGTCCAAAATACCGTTGTTTCAGTAGCTTAGTAGTCAACGGCAGTGACCCTTCTTTACAATCCCAATACAGATCGCAGACACAAGCATAACATCTAATTTTTAAATGTACACATAATTCGTCAGATCTTAGAATGTTGCTATCGATGAACGGGAAGTTGAAAATTGGACTTTGAAGACATCACACATGCTGTACAGTCTAGTTTGTCGTTTTCCCCGGTGTGTTTCTTTGAAGAAAGTCTAACTAACCGGCGGACCTAAGTGTATTGGTCGTTTCTATAAATTCAATCTCATTAGATTAGATTAAATGGAAAAAAGTCACTGGAAAAAACATTGTTTAGGGACAAGGCATCATCAATATAACTGATATGAAATGGCATCTCTTGAAGTTACTGGGTATACCTCAGGCTAAACAGATTTACTTTCATTTTGCTCAACTGTCATACAAAGTTACGTTTAGTACTTCAACAACTGTGCAATACTGTAGCAACCGTTTGTAATTAAATTAGATACATTTCTTACCTGTTGTTGTAACTTGAAGTAGTTTAAAAATCAGAACTTTAAAAAACGTGTTATTCATTTTTGTAATTAAAATTATTGTTTTTTGTTTCAAGTTCGATTTTAATTTACAACAAACACATTACAAGGATTTGGAGGATCTGTGTAGGACTTGCCATGAAACAGAACAATGTCCTTTTTGTAAAGAAAAAACCCTCAAACTTATTTGTTTAAACACGTTTTGGTAGCTTATTTTTACATGTATGGTATGCAAGATAATATAAAGAAAATTAAAAGAATTAATGCACGGTTTTGTTTCATTCCAAAATCCTTCATTCAGCCTTAGAACTAAACACAATCGCAATAAACAGGGAAGCATATTCTATTATTAAAATATGAATAAGTGGTTATTTCCTTGTATGAAATCAGACAAAATTCGAAAAATGCCAAGTGAACTACATTATATCATCCAGGAAGAATATTGTGTTCTTGATATGCAGTTTACAACACTAGGACAAACCATACATAAATGTTGCTAATAAAAGGATATTTACAAATCTTAGCATGACCTAAACCTAAAAATATTTAAATCGAATTAATAAAGATGTTTTTTTATTATAAAATTACGAAAACGTTGTAATAAATCCAGCTATTACCATATACACCTTGCGAATAGAACGTCATATAATGTATTTATCATTATTGAAACAATTCAGGGCAGTAAATTTAGATAATGACATTAACACTGAAAGAATCAATAATATTCGTGTCAGAACTTAAGAGATACTACTAGGCTGGTAGATGTCAAAGAATCGCATAATTTTCTAAGGCATTCTAGTAGCATTATGATCAAAATCTAAAATATTAAGTCACATTGGCATTAGATAACACAGTTTCTTTGAACTTTTATTTTAATTCTATGCAGTTGTGTACTTAGCGTGTCTTATTAATAAGAAAAGTGAAATATATTCCTGCTTATCCTACATACGGTGTCTATATTTCTAAATTAATCAGGAATGTTAATAGACGATCCTGCTATAAAACGCTGTTTGTATGGCTTTTTGTTAAGTTTTACAGTCCCTGACACTCGACTTACGTCTATATAGCAGAAATGTATGAAGCCGTGAGTATATGATGAAAATAATTAAACATTCCTTGATATCTGGTAGAGTTCATTAGTTAAAGATCACCAGTACCTATAGAAACGGGGGCTTTTTGGATTTTCCAAATGATTATATTTAAATTAGTAGTTATTTTAGACACATTCCAAACAGTTTACTAGTGCATGATAAAAATACTGTATATTCATATTATAAAATATTGTAGTTTCAATGTGATATAATGCTAATAGAATATTTTTGAAGTGTTAAACACATTGATTATATTCAGTTATCTTTAACAATGATCATAAATAAGCATATATCCCTTTTAAAGTAAACCAAAAATAAAAATACTAAAATCGTCACAAAGCTGATAAAACGATTAAAATTGCTTCAATTTTTGCTTTTAGTTTTTTTGTGATACTTTATAGTACTCGACTCCAATCTTAATTGCCAGTTTTATCACCGCATTTGGGGATTTTCTCCGGGTACCCCGGCTTCCTCCCCCAATAAAATCTGGACGCAATAATATAGCTGAAAAATTGCTGAAAGTGGCGTTAAAACACCATTCAAACAAAACCAACTTTTTTTAACAACCATAAATCTTTATTTTTGAAACATGTCTTGTTACATCGTACATCAGAAGTCCAAAATCCTCCTGATGCTCCCTGTCTAGTGTTCCACTAATTACCCAGGGTTGTAATTAGTTGCAGATATGTGCATGACATATAAAGTACAAAAATTAACTACATCATTCTAAAGCATTACCTATGTATTACTTATACATTGTTTTAATTTTTCTAGTTTTGTATTATCTGTAAATTCTTTTTTCTCTACTCGGTTGATAATTTCAGTCGAAAAAACATTTTTGACTTGCTTTGTTTTCTGATCCGAAATATAATATGATTTGTAAATTGTAAAATATAAAATAGTGAAAAATAAATAAAAATAAAAATATTCCTTATCATTGATCTTATATTCAAAAACTAAATGTTTGAAAGTAATTTTAAAATCCATTTCATTCATTTTAAGAATGTCTCTTATATTTTTCCAAAATGTTTCTAAATAAGGACATAAAAGAAAATAATGAAGCTAATCTTCTTCTTGACCACAAAATTTACAATTTCCATCTCTTTCTATTTTCCATTGACATAACAGTTTCCGTGTAGGTATAATATATTGCAGCAATTTCCATTTAAAAATCTTAAGTTTATTGTTTTGTACATATTGAATATAAAATAAAACAATTGATCTTTATCAATGGCATCATCAACATTTAAAATTCTTATCCATTTGTTAATGCCTATAGACTGTTCAACTTTACTTTTTATCAAAGATGTATATAACACTTTATTCCATAATTGTAACACTTTGGTATATTTATTACCCCAAATAAAATCATTTTTTCTAATATTAACCTTTGATTAACACGAGTTTTCCGATTGCAATGTTTGAAGCCATTCTTTTGGCACTGATGTTTTAACGATGTTAAACTCTGCAATCCAGTCAGCCTTAATTTTTAGTTTTTCGAAAACTATTTTTTGCGATATATATCCATTTTTGTCTACTATATCATTGACATATACCAAGCCACTATTTATCCAGTTTTTAAATGTAATACATTTAATTTGGAACTTTATAAAAGCATTGTTCCATATAATTTGTTTTCCTATTTCAGTTAACTTCTTTGGGTTTTTTGTTTGTCCCCCACCTGTGAGAGTCCAACATTAAAAAACTTCCTGGTAAAATTCAGGTAAGTTTTGTAAAGATTTTTTGATTTAACATTACCATTGTTAGTCCTAAAAATTAACCATTCGGTACCAAAATGACTAAAGTATTTTAATGGTATAACTTTCCAGTTACCAAATTTTTCATTTACAAAACGATTAAACCATGAAGCTTTAAGTGACATGAAATAGCTTCAGATGTCTATCATATTTAACCCCCCCCCTTTCTCGTATGTATTAATTAAAACACTCCGTTTGATTTTGTCTGGTTTATTATCTTATATAAATTTGAAACATGTTGCTTCGGTGTCTTTCAAATATTTATCCGGAATGGTACACGCAGTCCCTACGAAAGTAAAAATTGGGATAATCATGGTTTTAATAATTAAGATATTATCCAATATGGTAAGTTTTCGTTCTGGCCATGCCGTTAACAACTTTTTCATCTTTTCTACCTTTCTCTCCCAATTTATGTTTTTGCATTCTTCTTTACAATGCCCAAAATATACTCCAAGGGCTTTTACTGGTTTGTCCGTCCAGTTTATATCTGCTACCTTATCCTTACTAGATTTAAGTTTTCCCACCCACAAACCTTCAGTCTTGCTTCGATTTAATTTTAATCCAGAGAAAGATCCAAAAATTTCAATCTCATTCATTGCGAGTTTTACATCTTGTTTTGAGCTACAAAATACTGTTGTGTCATCCGCCAATTGCGAGATTTAATAGTATGCGTTTTTTTCGTCGATTTTTATTTTTATCCTTTATATAATAATGTTGTTTCTTAATCGAATTGCCATGAATTTTTTACCGATAAAACAAACAGTAAAGCAGATAGAGAACAACTCTGTCGTATTCTCCTAGTATTTTTAAAAAATCTAAGAAATCCACCCGTTATTAATAATTTTCTAATAAATGTTTACCCAATTAATAAAAGACGCATTAAAACCAAAATGTTTTAACACCGAAAACATGAAACTCCATTCTAATGTATCGAACGCTTTAGAAAAATCAACAAATACAAGCTCCTTTTATTTTAAAAGATTCAGCATAATCTATAACATCTTGTATTTGTCTTAAGTTAAAACCAATGAATCTCCCTTGTATATATCCGGTCTTCGTTAACTATCTTCGGTAGTACTTTTTTCAAACGTTGTGCAAGAACATATGATAACAGTTTTAGATCTACATTCAAAGGAGATATCGGGCGATAGCTGTTTAAGGATTATGGATCCCCCTTTTTAAAAATGAGCGATAGGACGCTGATTCGTTGAGAGAGAAAGTTAAACGTTGGCCTTCAAAACCTTTGTTTAGTACTTCTACAACAACAGATTTTAAAACATTCCAAAAGTTTCTGTAAAACTCCACATTTAATCCGCTTAATCCGGGTGCTCTGGTTAGTTTCATTTTAGAAATTGCATTAGTACACTCTTCTATTGTGATGTCTTCATCACAAACCTTTTTATCATTATCGTTTAATGTGTTTTCAATCTCGGTCTCAGAGATTTATCGATCACTCTGATCTATATCAGGAGTGCTTGTAGAATATAATTTGTCATAAAAGTTCTTAATCTTACTGAGTATATCCCCTTGATCAGTTAATACCCCATTTTCCCTATGAAATTAAGGTCTTTCCCCCTTTCCAAGGGAAAGACCTTCTTGTCTTTCTTATGATTATTAAGGTCTTTCCCCCTTTCCAAGGGAAAGACCTCCTTGTCTTTCTTATGATTATTATTATTATTAAGGTCTTTCCCTCTTTCAAAGGGAAAGACCTTCTTGTCTTTCTTATGATTATTAAGGTCTTTCCCCCTTTCCAAGGGAAAGACCTTCTTGTGTTTCTTATTATTATTATTATTATTATTATTATTATTATTATTATTATTAAGGTCTTTCCCCCTTTCCAAGGGAAAGACCGTCTTGTATTTCTTATGATTATTATTAAGGTCTTTCCCCTTTCCGAGGGAAAGACCTTCTTGTATTTCTTATGATTATTATTATTATTTTTCTTCTTCCGCTGAGGTTTGCCAAAAAGTGTCGCGACATATCATTTCGATACTTGGTACTATTAATCGGTCATATCCAGAGATGACTTGGTTCACCCTGTGAAACCGATCTATTTTTAGTAACAGAGTTATCTGCCCCAACACCGTAAACCCTTGTTAGCAGATAAACTCAGAAACCCTAACTGATTCTCAAAATCTGAAGTGTACAAAATGTCGCTGGACTTATGGCGATGATTTGTCATGCAAATTTTTTTTTTCCAATCAACTTCCTGTTTACGCGTTTTTGACCTGAAAAATGTTGCAATGCGTCAAAATTTTTTTCTCAAAAACCGCAAGTCCTAGAGACTTTGGACCACCACCATTGATCCTAAGTGACATATGTTACATTTAAAAATGTCAAGGTCAAAGGTCAAGTCAAGGTCAAAGGTCACCATAGGTCTTGTTAGCACTATATCTCACAAACCATAAAAGATAGAAGCAGACAATAATGGGAAAAATACTCCTCTCATTGAGACCTACATTTGGTCTTTTATGTCAAAAATTGTTCAATGAACATTTTAGGAGTTATTGCCCTTGACAGGTTTCGGCTAAATTTTGTTTTCAATATAACTCAAAAACCATAAAAAATTGAAGCAGACAATATATCAGAAAAATGTTCCTCTCACTGAGGTCTACATTTGATATAAATAGTTGAAAACTGTGCGACAAACCGTTTTAGAGGTTATGGCCCTTGACAGGTTTCGGCTAAATTTTGTTTTCAATATAACTCAAAAACCATAAAAAATTGAAGCAAACAATATATCAGAAAAATGTTCCTCTCATTGAGATCTACATTTGATATATAGTGTCGAAAACTGTGCGACAAACCGTTTTCATGGTTATGGCCCTTGACTTGTTTCGGCTAAATTTTGTTTTCAATATAATTCAAAAACAATAAAAAAATTGAAGCAGACAATATATTAGATAAATGTTCCTCTCATTTAAATCTACATTTGATATATAGTGTCGAAAACTGTGCGACAAACCGTTTTCCAGGTTATGGCCCTTGACACCTATCGGCTAAATTTTGTTGAGGCCTTCATTTGGTACATTTGACCCGAAGCTGTGCGATGTACCGTTTTCGAGTTACAGCCCTTGACGTGTTTGGGTTAATCGGTTTTTTGGTTAAAACTTGAAAACGGTTAGAGATAATATAGTAAACATGTATATTTAAAGTGGTCCTCTCATCATGACCTTCATTTAGTATTTTGTATCTGAAACTGTTATATGAACTGTATTAGAGTTATCAGTCTTGACGCATTTCTGTTATTCGGTTTTTGACTTGAACTTGAAAACGGTTAGAGATAATATAGTTAACATGGTCATATGTCGTGCGTGAAGAATCTGCCTAGCTTTTTGACCAATCGTACATCACTGACCAAAGCTCATGAATATTAAGGAAAACATACATCACGAAAAAAAAATACACATCTTTGCTGCAATTAATCAGACCTGTCCAGACACTAAGAAGTGTTACAATATATAAAACGTAACACATAACCAGTATCTAGAGAGTATCTTATATCTTCGAGCTCATTTGATATGGACCTGATAAGCTTTGTCGAGCGAAAAAAAAACAACTAAGAATTAATATGTATCAAGATATTAGTACTTTTTGGCTTAGAAAGGGGTAATCATATGAGACTTAAAATTTTTCAATGATGGACATTTCAAAATGGCTTAAACACTAATTTCAAATTTTAAGTACATACTAAATGTACTTTTTGTAACATAAAAAACTAACTTTTGGCAAAAAGTGATAAAATAATGAACATTGAGTGAGTTCCTACAATGCGTAATTATGTGTTGAGTGAAGAAAACATGCACTTTGTTACAAAATTGCTGTATTGAACCAAATGTGATAATTATTAAAATGATTGAAATGATGTTAACTTGCACATTTATACAGAAACTAGCAATTTAAGTGCAATTACTTTAAAAATGGTACACTATATTCCTAGATTTTCATGAAAAAATATTCAACACTGTGACAATAGCCTAAATCTACACATTTTAAACCAATGTTAAAACAAAACCTTGTGATTTCTACAAGTTTCCCTCTTTTCCTTATTGTTTAATTATTAAATTCAAAATATTTAAAGCTGTTGTGTCCCATTTTAGTGTGTTCCTCCATTAAAAATGAGTACAAAGCTATTTCTGAACCATAATAATAATATTGTATGGAGACAATCAATTAAAAATACCAAGATGTATGACAAAATAAGTTTGCATAAATGTAGTTTGGTCTACTTTCATAGTGTACATTTTTTCAATATACATAACCAAAACACTAAATTTAATCAACTTACTTTGTTAGGTAAAAAGAAGATACTTTCCGTTTAGCATGTTTAGAATGTGGATTTCAGTCTAAAACGTATTTCCTCAAAGTATACGAGTCAATAAATCCTTCAAATCCCAGATTGAAGCACATGACCACCCCTCCCCCTTATTTGTAAATTTCGTCTGCTGTGATGTCCATTTCAGTTATCGTCAGTGAATCATAGTGTAAATCGTTTCTCAACAAGTTGTTCTAACTATCCGAACTGCATTTTACCTCACATTTTAATCAAATTGAAACAATTTCCGACGTGAATTTTTGTGTATTCGGTCGTCTGCTACGTGACTCGACACTTATTTTCCAGGGTGAAATTCCTATTAAATAATGTGAAAATAATGTCTTTAAATGTTTGTCGGCATGCTCCGTTTATAATATTCCGTGTCCTCCAGAAATAAATAATCACTGAGATTAAAGATCGTGCTTTATGTAGTATACATCCACACAGAACGAGAGAGACCGAAGACGCTGACAAAATGCTATGAACGCGAGCTTCGACGAAGACACCTCAGTGAAATATAAAGTGTTCATTTAATGTGTAACTATAAATAGAGCAAAATGACTAAGAAGTATTTATTTCACACCAAAATAATGTATATGAATTTTTAAATCTGCAGAGTCCCATTTTTCCGTTTTTTTCTCAAAATTAGTGCAAAGCTATTTCTAAATCAATGTGAGACAATCAATTAAAAATACCAAGATGTATAACAAAATAAGTTTACACGCTGGCCCTGGTTGGGGGGCCCTTTTTTAATAATTAGAATGTTATAGAAACAATAGAAAAGAAACAGGGGGAAGGAGGAGGTCTACGGGTATTTTACAATATAAAATAATAGATTTTTACCCTCTGGGGCTTATTGTTTGACATTTAACGTCAGTTTTTTCTATGGAAATAGGGACAATGCGGGAAAGACCTTCACATTTGTTCTCAGAACAAATGTCTTTTTAATTAAGGTCTTTCCCCCTTTCCAAGGGAAAGGCCTTCTTGTCTTTATTATGATTATTATTATTATTATTATTATTATTATTATTATTATTTTTCTTCTTCCGCTGAGGTTTGCCAAAAAGTGTCTGGACGTATCATTCCGATACTTGGTAACATCAATCGGTCATATCCGGAGATGACATGGCTCATGCTTTTAGACCGATCTATTTTTAGTAACAGAGTTATCTGCCCGAACACGAAAACCCTTGTTAGCAGACAAACTCAGAAACCGTAACCGATTCTTAAAATCTGAAGTGTACAAAATGTCGCTGGTTCTATGGTGATGATTTGTCATGCAAAAAAACATTCTTCGATCCACTTCCTGTTTACGCGATTTTGACGCAAAGTTTGTCGAAAACGTCAAAGTTGTCGGATTTACACAAAACTTGGTTTCCAAGTAGATATGAGGGTCCTAATTACATGTATCGGATCAAAAAAAATTTTCGGTCCACCATTTTCAAAATGGCCGCCTTTGAAATTTTGTTTTCAATATAACTCAAAAACCATAAAAAATTGAAGCATAGAATATATCAGAAAAATGTTCCTCTCATTGAGATCTACATTTGATATAAAGGTTCAAAAACTGTGCGACAAATAGTTTTAGAAGTTATGGCCCTTGACAGGTTTCGGCTAAATTTTGTTTTCGAAATAACTCAAAAACCATAAAAAATTGAAGCAGACAATATATCAGAAAATGGTTCCTCTCATTGAGATCTACATTTGATATTAGGTTCAAAAACTGTGCGACAAACCGTTTTAGAGGTTATGGCCCTTGACAGGTTTCGGCTAAATTTTGTTTTCGAAATAACTCAAAAACCATAAAAAATTTAAGCAGACAATATATCAGAAAAATGTTCCTCTTGTTGAGATCTACATTTGATACAAATAGTTGAAAACTGTGTGACAACCCGTTTTCGAGGTTATGGCCCTTGACACGTTTCGGCTAAATTTTGTTTTCAATATAACTCAAAAACCATAAAAAATGGAAGCAGACAATAAAAGGGAAAAATACTCCTCTTATCGAGACGTCCATTTGGTACATTCGGCCCGAAGCTGTGCGATGAACCGTTTTCGAGTTACAGCCCTTGACGCGTTTCGGTTAATTGGTGTTTTGGTTAAAACTTGAAAACGGTTAGAGATAATATAGTAAACATATAGGTTTAACATGATCAGTAGGAAAAGAGCTTCAATTTGAGCCAAAGGTCATAGGTCATAGGTCAAGGTCATACCATAGCAACAAGGTAACTGTTATAAAAAGTCCTTAGCAACCATATATTTTTAGAAGCAGAATGATGTACTTTACTTAAATATGTCATTTCATGACCGGAAGTGGCTTTTTGTCCCTAGCAACGGAATGAAAGTTCTTAACAACCATATATGTTTTGGTTCGGGACCACTTTCTTTACTCAAATAACTCATTTTTTATGACTGGAAGCGACATTTTGTGCTATAGCAAAACACAAAATACCATAGCATCACCTAAATTTTCTGACTGCAGAGGAACAGTGGGAAAGACCTTCTCATTTGTTCTCAGAACAAATGACGGTTTAATATTATTATTACTTTTCTTCCGATCTAAAATTCAATTTAGTGCTGCCAAAAAGTTTCTTATCCGATCGAGCTGAAAATTTGGCGGTGTGATGGATACCCCGTGGGCTTTCTCCCATTCACCCTGTTAGCACGCCCCGTCAAAAATGAGGGCGTGGCAGGGACCTCCCATGAAAACGTTGTTATCACATCTCCTCCTAAGGCACACAAAATGGTACAATAAAATGGACGCCGATTGCATCTGGGTTCGATGTCCTCGAATTGTCGATAGGTAGAAAATCGCTGGGCGCAACCAGTAAAAAGTTACCAGTCGTGCAAGTCCAACACCACTTTTTATGTAAAAATCGTAATTTCCCGAAAAACGATGCATCCCAGCTGTTTGAAAACCTCGCCATTCGCTTTAGAATGTCGATTTCAGTCTAAAAATGGCTTCTAGTAAGGTGTACGAGTCAATAATTCCTTAAAATCCCACATTGAAACACGTGACCACCCCTCCCCCCAGCCACGTAAATTTCGTCTGTCGTGATGTCCGTTTCAGCCATCGTCAGTGAATGACAGTGTAAATCATGTGTCAACAAGTTGTTCTAACTGTCCGAACTGCATTTTACCTGAAACAATAACAAATTGAAACAATTTCCGACGTCACTTTTTTGTGTATTCCATCGTCTGCTACGTGCCTCGTGTAATTATTTTACAGTGTAAAATTCCACTCAAATAAAATAAAAAAGTCTTTTATTAATTGTCGGCTTGCTCCGTTGATAAAAATCCGTGCCGTGTCGTCCTGAAATAAACAATCACTGAGATTTATTCATCATGTCATATATAGGTCCGTTCAGACCATCGTAACTCCCTGTTGTGATAAAATAAAACTATCTCCGTGATATTATATAACAATGTCACGTGACTCCAGCCAGTTCATTTCTTTGCCTTTTACCATAAATCTCTTTCTCTTCCCCTACAAGTCAAGAAAAGTCATTAAAATACAAAACAAATAGTTATAAGAGAAACATAAACAACAAACAAATACACAAAAAAACTGGTTCCCGGTTTTTATATAATCATAATAGCATATAAAACTATGAAACCAAAAAGGGCCCGGCTCCCCACCCAGGGCCAGCATGTTAAAAATTATAAAACATGCTGGCCCTGGGTGGGGGGGCCGGGCCTTTTTTTTTTATTCAATTTTTTTCCTGTTTTTTAAATAGAACGTTAGAAACAGTACCGAAAAGTAACCAAAAGGGGGGGGAATACGGCTATATTACGATGTTATATATGTTCTACCCTCTGGGGCCTCTTGTTTGACGTTGAACGCCACCTTAAATTAAAGGTGGGAAGACCCTCAAATGTTCAACCGAACAGTTGATCTTTAATTAAGGTCTTTCCCCCTTTCCAAGGGAAAGATCTTCTTGTATTTCTTATGATTATTATTAAGGTCTTTCCCACTACAGTGGAAAGACCTTCTTACCTTTCTTATGATTATTATTATTATTATTTTTCTTTTCTTTTCCGCCATCAGTTGCTAAAAAGTGTCGCGACATATCATTTTGATACTTGGTACCATTAATCGGTCATACTGGCAGATGACTCAGTTCACCCTGTGAAACCGATCTATTTTTAGTAACAGAGTTATCTGTCCCAACACCGTAAACCCTTGTTAGCAGATAAACTCAGAAACCGTAATCGATTCTTAAAATCTGAAGTGTAAAAAATGTCGCTGGACCTATAGCGATGATTTGTCATGCAAAATTTTTTTTTCCAATCGACTTCCTGTTTACGTGTTTTTGACCTGAAAAATGTCGCAACGCGTCAAAATTTTTTTCTCAAAAACCGTAAGTCCTAGAGACTTGGGACCACCACCATTGATCCTAAGTGACATGTGTTACATTTAAAAATGTCAAGGTCAAAGGTCAAAAGTCAAGGTCAAAGGTCACCATATGTCTTGTTAGCACTATATCTCACAAACTATAAAAGATAGAAGCAGACAATAAAAGGGAAAAATACTCCACTTATCGAGACCTTCATTTGGTACATTTGACCGAAAGCTGTGCGATGGACCATTTTTGAGTAACTGCCCTTGACGAGTTTAGGTTAATCGGTTTTTTGGTTAAAACTTGAAAACGGTTAGAGATAATATAGTAAACATATAGGTTAAACATGATCAGTAGGAAAAGAGCTTCAATTTGAGCCAAAGGTCAAAGGTCATAGGTCAAGGTCATACCCTAGCAACAAGGTGACCGTTATAAAAAGTCCTTAGCAACTATATATTTTTAGAATCAGAATGATGTACTTTACTGAAATATGTCATTTCATGACCGGAAGTGGCCTTCTGTCCCTAGCAACCGAATGAAAGTCCTTAACAACCATATATTTTTTGGCTCGGGACCACTTTCTTTACTCAAATAATTCATTTTTATGACTGGAAGTGACATTTTGTGCTATAGCAAGACACAAAATCCTATAGCATCACCTATCTTTTCTTACTGAAGAGGAACATTGGGAAAGACCTTCTCATTTGTTCTCAGAACAAATGGCATTTTAATTAAGGTCTTTCCCCCTTTCCAAGGGAAAGACCTTCTTGTATTTCTTATGATTATTATTAAGGTCTTTCCCACTACAGTGGAAAGACCTTCTTACCTTTCTTATGATTATTATTATTTTTCTTTTTTTTTCCGCCGTCATTTGCAAAAAAGTGTCGCGACATATCATTTTCATACTTGGTACCATTAATCGGTCATACTGTCAGATGACTCAGTTCACCCTGTGAAACCGATCTATTTTTAGTAACAGAGTTATCTGCCCCAACACCGTAAACCCTTGTTAGCAGATAAACTCAGAAACCGTAATCGATTCTCAAAATCTGAAGCGTACAAAATGTCCCTGGACCTATGGCGATGATTTATCATGCAAAATTTTTTTTTCCAATCGACTTCCTGTTTACGCGTTATTGAGCTGAAAAATGGCGCAACGCGTCAAAATTTTTTTCTCAAAAACCGCAAGTCCTAGAGACTTGGGACCACCACCATTGATCCTAAGTGACATATGTTACATTTAAAAATGTCAAGGTCAAAGGTCAAAAGTCAAGGTCAAAGGTCACCATAGGTCTTGTAAGCACTATATCTCATAAACCATAAAAGATAGAAGCAGACAATAAATGGGAAAAATACGTCTCTTATTGAGACCTTCATTTGGTACATTTGGTCCGAAGCTGTGCGATGAACCGATTTCGAGTTACAGCCATTGAGACGTTTCGGTTAATCGGTTTTTTGGTTAAAACTTGAAAACAGTTAGAGATAATATAGTAAACATATAGGTTAAACATGATCAGTAGGAAAAGAGCTTCAATTTGAGCCAAAGGTCAAAGGTCAAAAGTCAAGGTCAAAGGTCACCATAGGTCCTGTTAGCACTATATCTCATAAACCATAAAAGATAGAAGCAGACAATAAATTAGGAAAATACTCCTCTTGTCGAGACCTTCATTTGGTACATTGGCCCGAAGCTGTGCGATGAACCGTTTTCGAATTACAGTCCTTGACGTGTTTCGGTTAATCGGTTTTTTTGGTTAAAACTTGAAAACGGTTAGAGATAATATAGTAAACATGTATATTTAATGTGATCATGTCATCAAGACCTTCATTTAGTACATTGTATCCGAAACTGTTATATGAACCGTATTCGAGTTATCGGCCTTGACGCATTTCTGTTATTCGGTTTTTGACTTATAACTTGAAAACGGTTAGAGATAATATAGTTAACATGGTCATATGTCGTGTGCGAAGAATCTGCCTAGCTTTTTGACCAATCGTACATCACTGACCAAAGCTCATGAATATAAAGGAAAACATACATCACCATAAAAAAAAATACACACCTTTGCTGCAATTAATCAGACCTGTCCAGACACTAAGAAGTGTTACAATATATAAAACGTAACACATAACCAGTATCTAGAGAGTATCTTATTTCTTCGAGCTCATCTGATATGGACCTGATAAGCCTTGTCGAGCGCAAAAAAAACAACTAAGAATTAATATGTATCAAGATATTAGTACTTTTTGGCTTAGAAAGGGGTAATCATATGAGACTTAAAATTTTTCAATGATGGACAATTCAAAATGGCTTAAACACTAATTTCACATTTTTAGTACATATTAAATGTACTGTTTGTAGCATAAAAACCTAACTTTTGGCAAAAATTGATAAAATAATGAACATTGAGTGAGTTCCGACAGTGTGTAATTATGTGTCGAGTGAAGAAAACATGCAACTTTGTTACAAAATTTGCTGTATTAAACCAAATGTGATAATTATTAAAATGATTGAAATGATGTTAACTTGCACATTTATACAGAAATTAGCAATTTAAGTGCAATTACTTTCAAAATGGTACAGTATATTCCTAGATTTTCATGAAAAAATATTCAACACTGTGACAATAGCCTAAATCGACACATTTTAAACCAATGTTAAAACAAAACCTTGTGATTTCTACAAGTTTCCCTCTTTTCCTTATTGTTTACTGGTCAGAGAGTAGTTCTCGCCATTAAAAAGACAGAAGCAATTCTCGCCATTTTTGTGACTGTGCCGTTATTTTTCCATGTAAATCAATGGAAAAGGCTTCATTTAATAGATTTCACTGTCTTCCCTCCAAAACAAATTGCGCTGGTCACTTTTAAAACGCCAATTTTGTACAAAAACTGTCAGAAGATCGGGTGGCGAGAATTACTTGCCGGCGAGAACTACTCCGTGACCAGTATATTTAAAATATTTAAAGTTGTTGTTTCCTATTTTAGTGTGTTTCTCCATTAAAAATGAAAACAAAGCTATTTCTGAATCATAATAATAATATTGTATGGAGACAATCAATGAAAAAAACCAAGATGTATGACAAAATAAGTTTGCATAAAATGTTATGAAGTTTGGTCTACTTTCATAGTGTACATTTTTTCAATATACATGACCTAAACACTAAATTTAATCAACTTACTTTGTTAGCTAAATAGAAGATACTTTCCGTTTAGAATGTGGATTTCAGTCTAAAAACGTATTTCCTCAAAGTATACGAGTCAATAAATCCTTAAAATCCCATATTGAAGCACATGACCACCCCTCCCCCTTATTTGTAAATTTCGTCTGCTGTGATGTCCATTTCAGTTATCGTCAGTGAATCATAGTGTAAATCGTTTCTCAACAAGTTGTTTTAACTATCCGAACTGCATTTTACCTCACATTTTAATCAAATTGAAACAATTTCCGACGTGAATTTTTGTGTATTCGGTCGTCTGCTTCGTGCCTCATGTCCTTATTTTCCACATTTCAGCGTAAAATTCCTATGAATGAAAACGTCTTTAAATGGTCGTCGGTAGCTCCGTTTGTAATAACCGGTGTCGTCCTGAAATATATAAATAATCACTGAGATTAAACTTAAGATCGTGCTTCATGTAGTATTCGTCCACACAGAACGAAAGACAGAAGACGCTTACAAAATGCTATGAACGCGAGCTTCGACGAAGACACCTCAGTGAAATGTAGTGTTCATTTAATGTATACTATAAATAGAGCGAAATGACAAAGAAGTATTTATTTTACATTAAAATAATGTATATGAATTTTTAAAACTAGTTTAACAAATTTTTGTCACAATATTTAAATCTGCAGGGTCCCATTTTCCCGTTTTTTCTCAAAATTAGTACAAAGCTATTTGAATCAATGTGAGACAATCAATTAAAAATACCAAGATGTATAACAAAATAAGTTTACATGCTGGTCCTGGTTGGGGGGCCGGGCCCTTTTTTAAATAATTAGAATGTTATAGAAAAATTAGAAAAGAAACCGGAAGTGGCCATTTTTCCCTAGCAACGGAATGAACGACCTTAACAACCATATATTTTTTGGTTCGGGACGACTTTCTTTACTTAAATAACTCAGTTTTATGACTGGAAACTACATTTTGTGCTATAGCAAAACACAAAATCCCATAGCATCACCTAAATATTCTAACTTTAGAGGAACAGTGGGAAAGACCTTCTCATTTGTTCTCAGAACAAATGGCAGTTTAATTATTATTATTTTTCTTTTTCTCCCCATTTTTCCAAATGGGTTTGCCAGAAGGGGTTTCAACATATCATTATGATACTTGGTACGTTTAATCGCTCATACCAGGAGATGACCTGGCTCACCCTGTGAGACTGTTCTATTTTTAGTAACAGAGTTATCTGCCCTAACACCGAAAACCTTGTTAGCAGATAAACTCAGAAACCGTAACCGATTCTTAAAATCTGAAGTGTACAAAATGTCGCTGGTTCTATGGCGATGATTTGTCATGCAAAAAAACATTCTTCGATCAACTTCCTGTTTACGCGATTTTGACGCGAAGTTTGTCGAAAACGTCAAAGTTGTCGGATTTACACAAAACTTGGTTTCCAAGTAGATATGAGGGTCCTAATTACATGTATCGGATCAAAAAAAATTTTCGGTCCACCATTTTCAAAATGGCCGCCATTGAAATTTTGTTTTCAATATAACTAAAAAACCATAAAAAATTGAAGCAGAGAATATATCAGAAAAATGTTCCTCTCATTGAGATCTACATTTGATATACAGGTTCGAAAACTGTGCGACAAACCGTTTTAGAGGTTATGGCCCTTGACAGGTTTCGGCTAAATTTTGTTTTCGAAATAACTCAAAAACCATAAAAAATTGAAGCAGAGAATATATCAGAAAAATGTTCCTCTCATTGAGATCTACATCTGATATAAGGTTCGAAAACTATGCGACAAACCGTTTTAGAGGTTATGGCCCTTGACAGGTTTCGGCTAAATTTTGTTTTCGAAATAACTCAAAAACCATAAAAAATTGAAGCAGAGAATATATCAGGAAAATGTTCCTCTCATTGAGATCTACATCCTATATAAAGGTTCGAAAACTGCGACAAACCGTTTTCGAAGTTATGGCCCTTGACACATTTCAGCGTAATTTTGTTTTCAATAAAGCTCAAAAACCATAAATAATTTAAGCAGACAATATATCAGAAAAATGTTCCTCTCGTTGAGATCTACATTTGATATAATTGCTGAAAACTGTGCGACAAACCATTTTCGAGGTTATGGCCCTTGACAGGTTTCGGCTAAATTTTGTTTTCGAAATACCTCAAAAACCATAAAAATTGAAGCAGACAATATATCAGAAAAATGTTCCTCTCATTGAGATACACATTTGATATAAGGTTCGAAAACTGTGCGAGAAACCGTTTTAGAGGTTATGGCCCTTGACACGTTTCTGCTAAATTTTGTTTTCGAAGTAACTCAAAAACCATTAAAAATTGAAGCAGACAATATACCAGAAAAATGTTCCTCTCATGGAGATCTACATTTGATGTAAGGTTCGAAAACTGTGCGACAAACCATTTTCGAGGTTATGGCCCTTGACACATTTCGGCTACATTTTGTTTTCAATATAGCTCAAAAACCATAAAAAATTTTAAGCAGACAATACATCAGAAAAATGTTCCTCTCGTTGAGATCTACATTTGATATAAATAGTTAAAAACTTTGCGACAAACCGTTTTCGAGGTTATGGCCCTTGACACGTTTCGGCTAAATTTTGTTTTCAATATAACTCAAAAACCATAAAAAAATTGAAGCAGACAATATATCAGAAACATGTTCCTCTTATTGAGATCTACATTTGATTTGAAGATTGAAAACTGTGCGACAAACTGTTTTCGAGTTATGGCCCTTGACACGTTTCGGCTAATCAGGTTTTGGCTAATAACTTTTAAACCTTCAGAGATAATATAGGTAACATATGGTGTTTTATGACCGTCATATTAAGCCCTTCAGTTAAAGACCAAAGTCAAATGGTTACTGGCTGCCATTTTCAAAATGGCCGACACCGTAAACAGTTTTATAAAATGATACTTGAACCGTACAAAATTGAAGCAGACAATACAAGGGAAAAATATTCCTCTTATTGAGACCTTCATTTCGTATATTTGACTGGAAGCTGTGCGATATACCGTTTTCAAGTTACTGCCCTTGACGTGTTTCGGTTAATCGTTTTTCTGGTTAAAACTTGAAAATGGTTAGAGATAATATAGTAAACATATAGGTTAAACATGATCAGCAGGAAAAGAGCTTCAATTTGAGCCAAAGGTTAAAGGTCATAGGTCAAGGTCATACCCTAGCAACAAGGTGACCGTTATAAAAGTCCTTAACAACCATATATTTTTAGAATCAGAATGATATACTTTACTGATAAATGTCATTTCATGACCGGAAGTGGCCTTTTGTCCCTAGCAACGGAATGAAAGTCCTTAACAACCATCTATTTTTTGGCTCGGAACCATCACCTAACTTTTCTAACTTTAGAGGAACAGTGGGAAAGACCTTCTCATTTGTTCTCAGAACAAATGGCAGTTTAATTAAGGTCTTTCCCCCTTTCAAAGGGAAAGACCTTCTTGTATTTCTTATGATTATTATTATTATTATTTTTCTTTTTCTCCCCACTTTTCCAAATGGGTTTGCCAGAAGGGGTTTCAACATATCATTATGATACTTGGTACGTTTAATCGCTCATACTAGGAGATGACCTGGCTCACCCTGTGAGACTGTTCTATTTTTAGTAACAGAGTTATCTGCCCTAACACCGAAAACCTTGTTAGCAGATAAACTCAGAAACCGTAACCGATTCTTAAAATCTGAAATGTACAAAATGTCGCCGGTTCTATGGCGATGATTTGTCATGCAAAAAAACATTCTTGGATCCACTTCCTGTTTACGCGATTTTGACGCGAAGTTTGTCGAAAATGTCAAAGTTGTCGGATTTACACAAAACTTGGTTTCCAAGTAGATATGAGGGTCCTAATTACATGTATCGGATCAAAAAATTTTTTTGGTCCACCATTTTCAAAATGGCCGCCATTGAAATTTTGTTTTTAATATAACTCAAAAACCATAAAAAAATTGAAGCAGACAATATAAGAGAAAAATGTTCCTCTCATTGAGATCTACATTTGATATACAGGTTCGAAAACTGTGTGACAAACCGTTTTAGAGGTTATGGCCCTTGACAGGTTTCGGCTAAATTTTGTTTTCGAAATAACTCAAAAACCATACAAAATCGAAGCAGACAATATATGAGAAAAATGTTCCTCTCATTGAGATCTACATTTGATATAAAGTTTCGAAAACTGTGTGACAAACCTTTTAGAGGTTATGGCCCTTGAGAGGTTTCGGCTAAATTTTGTTTTCAAAATAACTCAAAAACCATACAAAATTGAAGCAGACAATATATGAGAAAAATGTTCCTCTTATTGAGATCTACACTTGATGTACAGGTTCAAAAACTGTGCGACAAACCGTTTAAGAAGTTATGGCCCTTGACAGGTTTCGTCTAAATTTTTTTTACGAAATAACACAAAAACCGTAAAAAAATGAAGCAGACAATATATCAGAAAAATGTTCCTCTCATTGTGATCTACATTTGATATAACGGTTCAAAAACGTTGCGACAAACCGTTTTAGAGGTTATGGCCCTTGACAGGTTTCGGTAAAATTTTGTTTTCGAAATAACTCAAAAACCATACAAAATTGAAGCAGACAATATATGAGAAAAATGTTCCTCTTATTGAGATCTACATTTGATATACAGGTTCAAAAACTGTGCGACAAACCGTTTTAGAGGTTATGGCCCTTGACAGGTTTCTGCTAAATTTTGTTTTCGAAATAACTCAAAAACCATAAAAAATTGAAGCAGACAATATATCAGAAAAATGTTCCTCTTATTGAGATCTACATTTGATATAAAGTTTCGAAAACTGTGTGACAAACCTTTTAGAGTTTATGGCCCTTGAGAGGTTTCGGCTAAATTTTGTTTTCAAAATAACTCAAAAACCATACAAAATTGAAGCAGACAATATATGAGAAAAATGTTCCTCTTATTGAGATCTACATTTGATGTACAGGTTCAAAAACTGTGCGACAAACCGTTTAAGAGGTTATGGCCCTTGACAGGTTTCGGCTAAATTTTTTTTACGAAATAACACAAAAACCGTAAAAAAATGAAGCAGACAATATATCAGAAAAATGTTCCTCTCATTGTGATCTACATTTGATATAACGGTTCAAAAACGTTGCGACAAACCGTTTTAGAGGTTATGGCCCTTGACAGGTTTCGGTAAAATTTTGTTTTCGAAATAACTCAAAAACCATACAAAATTGAAGCAGACAATATATGAGAAAAATGTTCCTCTTATTGAGATCTACATTTGATATACAGGTTCAAAAACTGTGCGACAAACCGTTTTAGAGGTTATGGCCCTTGACAGGTTTCTGCTAAATTTTGTTTTCGAAATAACTCAAAAACCATAAAAAATTGAAGCAGACAATATATCAGAAAAATGTTCCTCTTATTGAGATCTACATTTGATATACAGGTTCAAAAACTATGCGACAAACCGTTTTAGAGGTTATGGCCCTTGACAGGTTTCGGTTAAATTCAAATAACTCTTTTTTATGACTGGAAGTGACATTTTTGTGCTATACCAAGACAAAATCCCATAGCAGTACCTAACTTTTCTGACTTTAGAGGAACAGGGGGAAAGACCTTCTCATTTGTTCTCAGAACAAATGGCAGTTTAATTATTATTATTTTTCTTTTTCTCCCCATTTTTCCAAATGGGTTTGCCAGAAGGGGTTTCAACATATCATTATGATACTTGGTACGTTTAATCGCTCATACCAGGAGATGACCTGGCTCACCCTGTGAGACTGTTCTATTTTTAGTAACAGAGTTATCTGCCCTAACACCGAAAACCTTGTTAGCAGATAAACTCAGAAACCGTAACCGATTCTTAAAATCTGAAGGGTACAAAATGTCGCTGGTTCTATGGCGATGATTTGTCCTGCAAAAAAACATTCTTCGATCAACTTCCTGTTTACGCGATTTTGACGCGAAGTTTGTCGAAAACGTCAAAGTTGTCGGATTTACACAAAACTTGGTTTCCAAGTAGATATGAGGGTCCTAATTACATGTATCGGATCAAAAAAAATTTTCGGTCCACCATTTTCAAAATGGCCGCCATTGAAATTTTGTTTTCAATATAACTCAAAAACCATAAAAAATTGAAGCAGAGAATATATCAGAAAAATGTTCCTCTCATTGAGATCTACATTTGATATACAGGTTCGAAAACTGTGCGACAAACCGTTTTAGAGGTTATGGCCCTTGACAGGTTTCGGCTAAATTTTGTTTTCGAAATAACTCAAAAACCATAAAAAATTGAAGCAGAGAATATATCAGAAAAATGTTCCTCTCATTGAGATCTACATCTGATATAAAGGTTCGAAATCTGTGCGACAAACCGTTTTCGAAGTTATGGCCCTTGACACATTTCAGCTAAATTTTGTTTTCAATAAAGCTCAAAAACCATAAAAATTTTAAGCAGACAATATATCAGAAAAATGTTCCTCTCGTTGAGATCTACATTTGATATAATTGCTGAAAACTGTGCGACAAACCATTTTCGAGGTTATGGCCCTTGACAGGTTTCGGCTAAATTTTGTTTTCAATATAACTTAAAAACCATAAAAAATTGAAGCAGACAATATATCAGAAAAATGTTCCTCTCATTGAGATCTACATTTGATATACAGTGTCGAAAACTGTGCGACAACCCGTTTTCGAGGTTATGGCCCTTGACAAGTTTCGGCTAAATTTTGTTTTCAATATAACTCAAAAACCATAAAAAATTGAAGCAGACAATAAAAGGGAAAAATACTACTCTTATCGAGACGTCCATTTGGTACATACGGCCCGAAGCTGTGCGATGAACCGTTTTCGAGTTACAGCCCTTGACGCGTTTCGGTTAATTGGTTTTTTGGTTAAAACTTGAAAACGGTTAGAGATAATTTAGTAAACATATAGGTTAAACATGATCAGTAGGAAAAGAGCTTCAATTTGAGCCAAAGGTCATAGGTCATAGGTCAAGGTCATACCATAGCAACAAGGTAACTGTTATAAAAAATCCTTAGCAACCATATATTTTTAGAAGCAGAATGATGTACTTTACTTAAATAGTCATTTCATGACCGGAAGTGGCTTTTTGTCCCTAGCAACGGATTGAAAGTCCTTAACAACCATATATGTTTTGGTTCGGGACCACTTTCTTTACTCAAATAACTCATTTTTTATGACTGGAAGCGACATTTTGTGCTATAGCAAAACACAAAATACCATAGCATCACCTAAATTTTCTGACTGCAGAGGAACAGTGGGAAAAACCTTCTCATTTGTTCTCAGAACAAATGACGGTTTAATTATTATTATTTTTCTTTTTCTCCCCAAATTTCAAAATGGGTTTGCCAGAAGGGGTTTCGACATATCATTATGATACTTGGTACGTTTAATCGCTTATACCAGGAGATGACCTGGCTCACCCTGTGAGACTATTCTATTTTTAGTAACAGAGTTATCTGCCCCAACACCGAAAACCTTGTTAGCAGATAAACTCAGAAACCGTAACAGATACTCAAAATCTGAACTGTGCAAAGTGTAGGGCGACGTATGGCAATGATTTAACATGCAAACTTTTTTTTCTTAATCGACTTCCGGTTTACGCGTTTTTGACCTGAAAAATGACGCAACGCTTCAAAATTTTTTTCTCAAAAACCGTAAGTCCTAGAGACTTGGGACCACCACCATTGATCCTAAGTGACATATGTTACATTTAAAAATGTCAAGGTCAAAGGTCAAAAGTCAAGGTCAAAGGTCACCATAGGTCTTGTTAGCACTATATCTCACAAACCATAGAAGATCGAAGCAAAAAATACATGGGAAAAATACTCCACTTATTGAGACCTTCATTTGGTACATTTGACCGGAAGCTGTGCGATGATCCGTTTTCGAGTTACTGCCCTTGACGCGTTTCGGTTAATCGGTTTTTTGGTTAAAACTTGAAAACGGTTAGAGATAATATAGTAAACATATAGGTTTAAAGTGATCAGTATGAAAAGCGCTTCAATTTGAGCCAAAGGTCAAAGGGCATAGGTCAAGGTCATACCCTAGCAACAAGGTGACCGTTATATAAAGTCCTTAGCAACCATATATTTTTAGAATCAGAATGATCTTCTTTACTGTAATATTTCATTTCATGACCGGAAATGACCTTTTGTCCCTAGCAACCGAATGAAAGTCCTTAAAAACCATATATATTTTGAGCCGGGAACACTTTCTTTATTCAAATAATTCATTTTTATGACTGGAAGTGACATTAGTCTGTTTCTTATTATTATTATTCTTATTTTTTTTCCGCCAACTGTTTTTTCCCATTATAAATTTTGTTTCGCGACATGTCGTAAAGACATTTTGTACTATGAATGTATGAGACATTATGCTTTCGCAGTTAACCCTGTCACACCGAACACTTTTTCTTTACGGAGCTATCTCCCCTGTCACAAAAAAGCTTGTGTACAGATAAACTTTGAAACCGTAAAAGATTTTGCAATGAAAGTTTTTGCAAAATGGTCAGCTATTGATCGCGACAATTTGTTACATATCGCGCAAAGTATTTTGACGACTCCTTGCAGGAGTTATTTCCCCTTATTTATTGGAAGTACATTTTGTACCAATGTAACTCATGAACCAGAGGTGATAGAGACTAGATATTTCACAGTTGGTCATCATTGACCTCGACCTTGAAAAAAATCACAAGGTCAAAGGTCAAGGTCACATTCTAAATTTTGACCTCGTGTTGTGTACAGATCTCCTCCTTAACCATAACAGATACGAAAATAAAGGTCTCTTGACAAAAGCTAGATCTTATTAAGATCTTGAATCGTCACTTTTTTAAATTGAGCTTTTGAAAGAGTTATCTCCCCTGGAACAAAACAATATTATGTGAATTGCGATATCTCAGTAACTATAACAGATATTTACTTGTAACTTGACCATTGGTCATCATTGACCTTGACCTTGAAAATGGACACAAGGTCAAAGGTCAAGGTCACGTTCTAAATTTTTACATTATCTTGACATCGCTATATCTTTGAAACGGTAAAAGATAGGCAATAACTTATAATGGGTAAAATGTTGGTCTAATAAAGGCGCAACTTTGTCACATTTGAAGGGAAAGGATTTGACTTCATTTTATAGGAGTTATCTTCCATTAAGACAACTGATTATTAGTTTTTCGTATATAACTTATTAATTATTTATAGTAGAGGCATTTTTTAAATAATTGCGAGTAAATTAAGACATGTCGCGACATGTTTTATCAACAGTTTATAGAAGTTGTCTCTCTTAGAATGCCAATCTCTAGCAAATAATACAGAACAATAAACAAATACTTATCATAAATTTACTTTAAAACCATAAAAAGAGAGATAACTCAAATTTATTTGTTAAACTATTTCTGACTTTAACAAAATTAAAAGTTACTTCCCTTGTTTTTCAGTTAAATGAACAAATTTACAAATGCACCTGCGAGACTTTTCTATATTTGTATTACAAATAATAAATTTACTATAAAAACACATCTAAAACAATATGTTTGATGAAATTTGGTGGTTAATTATGTTTTTAAATTAAACAATGAAAATAATATTGAGTATTTACCTTTAGTGCTATATTAACTGGAATTGAATATATAAATGGAGATATATGTTTTCCTAGCAATGCGTTCCACAACATGCAGAGAATATTAAACTTTTAGTATTCAGATGTTAATGCAGAGGTAAATAATACAAAACAATAATAAAAACTATTTAATGCAAAGTCATAACCTGTCAACTTGTAATGTTTTAATTTCCTCCCGGTAAAAATAAAAGCTTTTTGACCAATCGCACATCATGCACCTTCTAAATCTTTGAAACGGGTAAAAGATAGGCAATAACTTATAATGGGTAAAATGTTGGCCTAATAAAGGCGCAACTTTGTCACATTTGAAGGGAAAGGATTTGACTTCGTTTTATAGGAGTTATCTCCCATTAGAAACATTGATTATTAGTTTTCCATTCATAACTCATTAACTATTGACAGCAGAGGCATGGGGTCTTCACCAAAGACCCTTATGACCTCGACCTTCAAAATGGACACAAGGTCAAAGATCAAGGTAACGTTCTAAACTTTCACATTGTCTTGTTATTGCTATATCTTTGAAACAGTAAAAGACAGGCAATAACTTACAATGGGTAAAATATTGGCCTAATAAAGGCGCAACTTTGTTACATTTGAAGGGAAAGGATTTGACTTCATTTTATAGGAGTTATCTCCCATTCGAAACATTGATTATTAATTTTTCATTCATAACTCATTAACTATTGATAGTAGAGGTATGGGGTCTTCACCAAAAACCCTTATGACCTTGACATTGCAGACACATACAAGGTCAAAGGTCAAGGTCATCTGATTTTTGGAATTTATTATAAGTAGCCATATCTCATCAACTACAAGAGATATTGACATAAGATCTTCACTGTTGATTATTTTTGACCTTCATCATGGTCAAGGTCACCTTGTTAAGGGTCAAGGTCAATACATTTTTTTAAAAAATTTTTCATTTTCCGTGTATATGAAGTGGTTTATCCTAATAAATGCTTAGTTATTGATGTACAATATATGCAGAGATCAAAAGGTCAGTGGTCAATGTCATTAAAGTCTCTGAACGTCATATTTTATGACCTTTTTTATTTCAAAACTTATTTGAATGTTTTTTCTTTCATTTGTTCATAGTGTGAAATAGATTCCATTTACATATAAAGAAGGTCAGGTCAAGGTCATTATGCTCTACAATTTGACCTTTCTTATTTTAAATAATATATAAACAGTTTTGCTTTCAAATTTGTTAATTTTTAAAGACAAATTACAAATAATGTTTAGAAGCAGAATTCAATGTCATTAAATACAGATAGGTTCTTTCTGGCTGCGTAGAGTGGAAAGCCTATTAATCGTTCGGTAGAACGATTGAACCTATATTTATTATTATTATTATTATTTTTCTTTTTCTCCCCATTTTTCCAAATGGGTTTGCCAGAAGGGGTTTCAACATATCATTATGATACTTGGTACGTTTAATCGCTCATACCAGGAGATGACCTGGCTCACCCTGTGAGACTGTTCTATTTTTAGTAACAGAGTTATCTGCCCTAACACCGAAAACCTTGTTAGCAGATAAACTCAGAAACCGTAACCGATTCTTAAAATCTGAAGTGTACAAAATGTCGCTGGTTCTATGGCGACGATTTGTCATGCAAAAAAACATTCTTCGATCAACTTCCTGTTTACGCGATTTTGACGCGAAGTTTGTCGAAAACGTCAAAGTTGTCGGATTTACACAAAAATTGGTTTCCAAGTAGATATGATGGTCCTAATTACATGTATCGGATCAAAAAAAGTTTTCGGTCCACCATTTTCAAAATGGCCGCCATTGAAATTTTGTTTTCAATATAACTCAAAAACCATAAAAAATTGAAGCAGAGAATATATCAGAAAAATGTTCCTCTCATTGAGATCTACATCTGATATAAGGTTCGAAAACTGTGCGACAAACCGTTTTCGAGGTTATGGCCCTTGACACATTTCAGCTAAATTTTGTTTTCAATAAAGCTCAAAAACCATAAAAAATTTAAGCAGACAATATATCAGAAAAATGTTCCTCTCGTTGAGATCTACATTTGATATAATTGCTGAAAACTGTGCGACAAACCATTTTCGAGGTTATGGCCCTTGACAGGTTTCGGCTAGATTTTGTTTTCAATATAACTTAAAAACCATAAAAAATTGAAGCAGACAATATATCAGAAAAATGTTTCTCTCATTGAGATCTACATTTGATATACAGTGTCGAAAACTGTGCGACAACCCGTTTTCGAGGTTATGGCCCTTGACACGTTTCGGCTAAATTTTGTTTTCAATATAACTCAAAAACCATAAAAAATTGAAGCAGACAATAAAAGGGAAAAATACTCCTCTTTGGTACTTCGGCCCGAAGCTGTGCGATGAACCGTTTTCGAGTTACAGCCCTTGACGCGTTTCGGTTAATTGGTTTTTTGGTTAAAACTTGAAAACGGTTAGGGATAATATAGTAAACATATAGGTTTAACATGATCAGTAGGAAAAGAGCTTCAATTTGAGCCAAAGGTCATAGGTCATAGGTCAAGGTCATACCATAGCAACAAGGTATCTGTTATAAAAAATCCTTAGCAACCATATATTTTTAGAAGCAGAATGATGTACTTTACTTAAATATGTCATTTCATGACCGGAAGTGGCTTTTTGTCCCTAGCAACGGAATGAAAGTCCTTAACAACCATATAGGTTCGGGACCACTTCCTTTACTCAAATAACTCATTTTTTATGACTGGAAGCGACATTTTGTGCTATAGCAAAACACAAAATACCATAGCATCACCTAAATTTTCTGACTGCAGAGGAACAGTGGGAAAGACCTTCTCATTTGTTCTCAGAACAAATGACGGTTTAATTATTATTATTATTAAGGTCTTTCCCCTTTCCAAGGGAAAGACCTTACTGTATTTCTTCTGATTATTAAGGTCTTTCCCCTTTTCAAGGGAAAGACCTTACTGTATTTCTTCTGATTATTTTTATTATTATTATTAAGGTCTTTCCCCTTTCCAAGGGAAAGACCTTACTGTATTTCTTCTGATTATTATTATTATTATTTTTTTTATTATTCTTCTTCTTTTCCGCCGCAGATGTCAAAAAAGTGTCTTGACGTATCGCTTTGAAACTTGGCACACTTAACCGACACTACCTGGGCTCGACCTGAGTCACCCTGCGACACCGATCTATTTTTAGAAACAGAGTTATCTCCCCAAACACTGTTTACCCTTGTGTTCAGATACACTCAGAAACAATGACAGATATTAAAAATCTAAAGTGAGGAAAATGTTGCCTGACTTATGGCCATGATTTGTCATGCAAAAAAACACTCTTCGATCCACTTCCTGTTTACGCGATTTTGACGCGAAGTTTGTCGAAAACGTCAAAGTTGTCGGATTTACACAAAACTTGGTTTCCAAGTAGATATGAGGGTCCTAATTACATGTATTGGATCAAAAAAATTTTTTGGTCCACCATTTTCAAAATGGCCGCCATTGAAATTTTGTTTTCAATATAACTCAAAAACCATAAAAAATTGAAGCAGACAATATATGAGAAAAATGTTCCTCTCATTGAGATCTACATTTGATATATAGGTTTGAAAACTGTGCGACAAACCGTTTTAGAGGTTATGGCCCTTGACAGGTTTCGGCTAAATTTTGTTTTCGAAATAACTCAAAAACCATACAAAATTGAAGCAGACAATATATGAGAAAAATGTTCCTCTCATTGAGATCTACATTTAATATAACGGTTCGAAAACTGTGCGACAAACCGTTTTAGAGGTTATGGCCCTTGACAGGTTTCGGCTAAATATTGTTTTCGAAATAACTCAAAAACCATAAAAAATTGAAGCAGACAATATATCAGAAAAATGTTCCTCTTATTGAGATCTACATTTGATATAACAGTTCAGAAACTGTGCGACAAACCGTTTTAGAGGTTATGGCCCTTGACAGGTTTCCGCTAAATTATTTTATGAAATAACTCAAAAACCGTACAAAATTGAAGCAGACAATATATCAGAAAAATGTTCCTCTCATTGAGATCTACATTTGATATAACGGTTCGAAAACTGTGCGACAAACCGTTTTAGAGGTTATGGCCCTTGACAGGTTTCGGTTAAATTTTGTTTTCGAAATAACTCAAAAACCGTACAAAATTGAAGCAGACAATATATGAGAAAAATGTTCCTCGCATTGAGATCTACATTTGATATACAGGTTCAAACACTGTGCGACAAACCGTTTTAGAGGTTATGGCCCTTGACAGGTTTCGGCTAAATATTTTTATGAAATAACTCAAAAACCGTAAAAAATTGAAGCAGACAATATATCAGAAAAATGTTACTCTCATTGAGATCTACATTTGATATAACTGTTCAAGAACTGTGCGACAAACCGTTTTAGAGGTTATGGCCCTTGACAGGTTTCGGTTAAATTTTGTTTTCGAAATAACTCAAAAACCATACAAAATTGAAGCAGACAATATATCAGAAAAATGTTCCTCTTATTGAGATCTACATTTGATATACAGGTTCAAAAACTGTGCGACAAACCGTTTTAGAGGTTATGGCCCTTGACAGGTTTCGGCTAAATTTTGTTTTCGAAATAACTCAAAAACCATAAAAATATAAAGCAGACAATATATCAGAAAAATGTTCCTCTCATTGAGATCTACATTTGATTTGAATTATTGAAAACTGTGCGATTAATCGTTTTCAAGTTATGGCCGTTGACATTTTTCGGCTAATCAGTTTATGGCTTTTAACTTTTAAACCGTCAGAGATAATATAGTGAACATAGGTTTTTTGTGACCGTCTCAACAAGCCCTTCGATTTAGGACCAAAGTCCAATGGTTATGGGCAGCAATTTTCAAAATTAGCAACCATATACCTAGACATAACACTAAGAAAATGCCGGGAAAGACCTCACATTTGTTCTTTGAACAAATGACTTTTCATTATTAAGGTCTTTCCCCTTTCCAAGGGAAAGACCTTACTGTATTTCTTCTGATTATTATTAAGGTCTTTCCCCTTTCCAAGGGAAAGACCTTACTGTATTTCTTCTGATTATTTTTTTTATTATTATTATTATTATTCTTCTTCTTTTCCGCCGCAGATGTCAAAAAAGTGTCTTGACGTATCGCTTTGAAACTTGGCACACTTAACCGACACTACCTGGGCTCGACCTGAGTCACCCTGCGACACCGATCTATTTTTAGTAACAGAGTTATCTCCCCAAACACTGTTTACCCTTGTGTGCAGATACACTCAGAAACAATGACAGATATCAAAAATCTAAAGTGAGGAAAATGTTGCCTGACTTATGGCCATGATTTGTCATGCAATAAAACATTCTTCGATCCACTTCCTGTTTACGCGATTTTGATGCGAAGTTTGGCGAAAACGTCAAAGTTGTCGGATTTACACAAAACTTAGTTTCCAAGTAGATATAAGGGTCCTAATTACATGTATCGGATCAAAAAAATTTTTGGTCCACCATTTTCAAAATGGCCGCCATTTAAATTTTGTTTTCAATATAACTCAAAAACCATAAAAAATTGAAGCAGACAATATATCAGAAAAATGTTCCTCTCATTGAGATCTACATTTGATATAAAGGTTTGAAAACTGTGCGACAAACCGTTTTAGAGGTTATGGCCCTTGACAGGTTTCGGCTAAATTTTGTTTTCGAAATAACTCAAAAACCATACAAAATTGAAGCAGATAATATATGAGAAAAATGTTTCTCTCATTGAGATATACATTTGATATAACAGTTCGAAAACTATGCGACAAACCGTTTTAGAGGTTATGGCCCTTGACAGGTTTAGGCTAAATTTTGTTTTCGAAATAACTCAAAAACCATACAAAATTGAAGCAGACAATATATGAGAAAAATGTTCCTCTCATTGAGATCTACATTTGATATAACAGTTTGAAAACTGTGCGACAATCCGTTTTAGAGGTTATGGCCCTTGACTGGTTTCGGCTAAATTTTGTTTTCAAAAGAACTCAAAAACCATAAAAAATTGAAGCAGACAATATGTCAGAATAATGTTTCTCTCATTGAGATCTACATTTGATATAATTGGTTGAAAACTGTGTGACGAACTGTTTTCGAGGTTATGGCCCTTGACAGGTTTCGACTGAATTTTGTTTTCAATATAACTAAAAAACCATAAAAAATTGAACCAGACAATATACTAGTAAAATGTTCCTCTCATTGAGATCTACATTTGATATATAGGGTTGAAAACTGTACGACAAACCGTTTTCGAGGTTATGGCCCTTGACAGGTTTCGACTAATCAGTTTTTGACTTATAACTTGAAAACAGTTAAAGATAATATAGTAAACATGTATATTAAAAGTGATCCTCTCATCAAGACCTTCATTTAGTATATTGTATCCGAAACTGTTATATGAACCGTATTCCAGTTATCAGCCTTGACACATTTCTGTTATTCTGTTTTTGACTTATAACTTGAAAACGGTTATAGATAATATAGTCAACATGGTCATAAGTCGTGCGTGAAGAATCTGCCTAGCTTTTTGACCAATCGTACATCACTGACCAAAGCTCATGAATATTAAGGAAAACATACATCACGATAAAAAAAATTCATCTTTGCTGCAATTAATCAGACCTGTCCAGACACTAAGAAGTGTTACAATATATACAACATAACACATAACCAGTATCTAGAGAGTATCTTGTATCTTCGAGCTCATCTGATATGGACCGGATAAGCCTTGTCGAGCGAAAAAAAAAACAACCAAGAATTAATATGTATCAAGATATTAGTACTTTTTGGCTTAGAAAGGGGTAATCATATTAGACTTAAAATTTTTCAATGATGGACAATTCAAAATGGCTTAAACACTAATTTCAAATTTTTAGTACATATTAAATGTACTTTTTGTAACATAAAAAACTAACTTTTGGCAAAAATTGATAAAATAATGAACATTGAGTGAGTTCCGACAGTGTGTAATTATGTGTCGAGTGAAGAAAACATGCTCTTTGTTACAAAATTTGCTGTATTAAACCAAATGTGATAATTATTAAAATGATTGAAATGATGTTAACTTGCACATTTATACAGAAATTAGCAATTTAAGTGCAATTACTTTAAAAATGGTACACTATATTCCTAAATTTTCATGAAAAAATAATTCAACACTGCTACAATAGCCTACATCGACACATTTTAAACAAATGTGAAAACAAAACCTTGTGATTTCCACAAGTTTCCCTCTTTTCCTTATTTTTTAATTATTAAATTTAAAATATTTAAGCTGTTGTGTCCTATTTCAGTGCATTTCTCCATTAAAAATGAGTACAAAGCTATTTCTGAGTCATAATAATAATATTGTATGGAGACAATCAATTAAAAATACCAAGATATATGACAAAATAAGTTTGCATAAAATGTTATAAGTTTGGTCTACTTTCATAGTGTACATTTTTTCAATATACTTGACCAAAACACTAAATTTAATCAACTTACTTTGTTAGCTAAATAGAAGATACTTTCCGTTTAGAATGTGGATTTCAGTCTAAAAACATATTTCCTCAAAGTATGTGAGTCAATAAATCCTTAAAATCCCAGACTGAAGCATGTGACCACACCTCCCCCTTATTTGTAAATTTCGTCTGCTGTGATGTCCATTTCATTTATCGTCAGTGAATCATAGTGTAAATCGTTTCTCAACAAGTTGTTCTAACTATCCGAACTGCATTTTATCTCACATTTTAATCAAATTGAAACAATTTCCGACGTGAATTTTTGTGTTTTCGGTTGTCTGCTATATGACTAATGTCCTTATTTTCCAGCGTGAAATTCCTTTGAAATAATGTGAAAATGATCTTCGCTTTGCTCTGTTTATAATAATCCGTGTCGTCCTGAAATAAATAATCACTGAGATTAAAGATCGTGCTTCATGTAGTATATACTAGTACACTCGAGTTTGGGCAATAAAAGTGTGTTGGTTTAACGGACGTTAATTTCATTGAAAAGCACTATATTTTATTATTTAAGAGTCAGTTGGTTAGAGCAATAAATGCACCATATTTTGAAAGTAATTTAACCTTGGGTTCATTGTTTACATTGCTGAATGAAAGGAAATCGCCGAAATTCGAGTATTGACGAAATTCGAATGTGTGACCATACGTACACACAGAACGAGAGAGACACAACGAAGACGCTGACAAAATGCTATGAACGCGAGCTAAGACGAAGAAATGTTGCAGCGTAGATCGATCCAAAGTCGTTTATATCCAATAATCTCACCAACAATTGAAAACAAACCTTATATTTTAAATACTATAGTAAAAATGAAGTAACAAGAACAATATTTTACAAGTAATCAAATAATATTTGCAATTCATAATTTTAGTGTTGTCACTTGTTGTTTGCGGAAGAATTCACGTATAGTCAACGTCAGCAATACATCTTATTATGACGTCACAATCAGTCACGTGCTGAAAAAACCAAGTTCAGTTTAGGTATTGAGTATTTAAACAAAATTAAAATATATGAATTTTTAAAACTTTGTCGCAATATTTAAATCTGCAGAGTCCCATTTTTCCGCGTTTTTTCTCAAAATCAGTGCAAAGCTATTTGAATCAATGTGAGACAATCAATTAAAAATACCAAGATGTATAACAAAATAAGTTTACATGCTGGCCCTGAAACGTTAGCTGATGACAAAAGAAGCACAAGTGTGATTTCACAAAAATAAATGGCTGATCAATATATAATCGGATATGATAAACCCGCATGCGTAAGGATCAAAGGCGTCTGGACGTCTCGGCCATACTCCGTTTCGTCCATAGTCCCTTCGTCCGTAGATTAAATCGGCCATAGTAAATTCGGCCATATTATCTTAATTGTGTTACAGTAATTACAGGATATCGTTATAAGCATGATTAGCATATGTTTTATCCAATGTATTTAGTTAACAATCATGACTAAACTTTAAAATAAATGTAATATTAATGTTTTCTTGTATGAATTAGCGTAAATATTTGTCAAAATTTTAAATGTGTTGAATTCATTTTCTCAAAATTATTATCACTTCTGAAGTTTCTTAGTGTTAGGCTTGGGTCAGCCTTTGAATCTTCTTAACAGACACTACCTGCAATGGCGGATCCAGGGGGGGGGCGTAGAGGCGAACCCCCCTGTCATAAAGGAAAGGGAAAAAATGAGAACAGGGAGGGCAAAAATGTAATCCCCGCTCATCCTCGCCATAAATTAATGCATTAACGGTACTAATTCGTTTATTATGATATCTCTGTTGTATATACTGTACCAAAAAAGGTTACTGAACACTATAAATACCTTGTTCGTGGCCTTCATTTTTCGATATCCCCTTTTTACCATGACAGATATCAAAAACCTAAAGTGGGGAAAATGTTGTCTGACCCACGGCCATGATTTGGCATGCAAAAAAAGTGATCCACTTCCTGTTTCGGCGTTTTTGACGCGAAGTTTGTTGAAAACGTCAAAGTTGTTTTATTTCCACAAAACTTGTTTTCCAGGTAAATATGAGGGGCCTAATTTCAAAAACCATAAAAAATTGAAGCAGACAATATATCAGAAAAATGTTCCTCTCATTGAGATCTACATTTGATATATAGTGTTGAAAACTATCCGACAAACGGTTTTCGAGGTTATGGCCCTTGAAAGGTTTCGGCTAAACTTTGTTTTCAATATAACTCAAAAACCATAAAAATTTGAAGCAGACAATATAATAGAAAAATGTTCCTCTCATTGAGATCTACATTTAATATAATTATTGAAAACTGTGCGACAAATCGTTTTCAAGTTATGGTCTTTGGCATTTTTTGGCTAATCAGTTTATGGCTTATACTTTTTAAACCGTCATAAATAATATAGTGAACATAGTTTTTTTGTGACTGTCTCAACAAGCCCTTCGATTTAGGACCAAAGTCCAATGGTTACGGGCAGCAATTTTCAAAATTAGCAAACATATACCTAGACATAACACTAAGAAAATGCCGGGAAAGACCTCACATTTGTTCTTTGAACAAATGACTTTTCATTATTATTATTTTTTTTATTATTCTTCTTCTTTTCCGCCGCAGATGTCAAAAAAGTGTCTTGACATATCGCTTTGAAACTTGGCACACTTAACCGACACTACCTGGGCTCGACCTGAGTCACCCTGCGAAACAAATCTATTTTTAGTAACAGAGTTATCTGCCCCAAACCCAAAACCCTTGTGTTCAGATAAACTCAGAAACCGTAACCGTTATAAAAAATCTGAAGTGGGGAAAATGTTGCTAGACTCTTGGTCATGATTCATCATGCAAAAAATTTTGTTTCCATCAACTTCCTGGTTACGCGATTTTGACACGAAATTTGTCGAAAACCTCAAAGTTGTCGGATTTACACAAAACTTGGTTTCCAAGTAGATATGAGGGTCCTTATTACATATATCGGATCAAAAATTTTTTTCGGTCCACCATTTTCAAAATGGCCGCCATTGAAATTTTGTTTTCGATATAACTCAAAAACCATAAAAAATTGAAGCAGACAATATATCAGAAAAATGTTCCTCTCGTTGAGATCTACATTTGATATAAATAGTTGAAAACTGTGCGACAAACCGTTTTAGAGGTTATGGCCCTTGACATGTTTCGGCTAAATTTTGTTTTCAATATAACTCAAAAACCATACAAAATTGAAGCAGACAATATATCAGAAAAATGTTCCTGTCATTGAGATCTACATTTGATATAAATAGTTGAAAACTGTGTGACAAACCGTTTTCGAGGTTATGGCCCTTGACAGGTTTCGGCTAAATTTTGTTTTCAATATAACTCAAAAACCAGCATAAATTGAAGCAGACAATATATCAAAAAAATATTCCTCTCATTGAAACCTACATTTGATACATAGGTTCAAAAACTGTGCGACAAACCGTTTTCATGGTTATTGCCCTTGACATGTTTCGTCTAAATTTTGTTTTCAATATAACTCAAAAACCATAAAAAATTGAAGCAGACAATATATCAGAAAATTGTTCCTTCCATTGAGATCTACATTTGATATAAATTGTTGAAAACTGTGCGACAAGCCGTTTTCGAGGTTATGGCCCTTGACAGGTTTTGGCTAAACATACAATTTCACTACTGAGACCTTAGCAATACAAATAAAAACCATATTACACATATATAATCACTCCTGAGACCTTTGCGATACAATTAAAAACCATATTACACATATAAAATCACTCCTGAGACCTTTGCGATACAATTAAAAACCATATTACATATATAAATCACCCCCAAGACCTTTGCAATAGAATTAAAAACTATATCACATATATAAAATGCCTCCTGAACCTTTGCGATACAATTAAAAACCATATAACACATATAAAATCACTCCTGAGACCTTCGAGATACAATTAAACACCATATTACACATATAAAATCACTCCCGAGACATTTGCGATACAATTAAAAAAAAAATTACGCATATAAAATCACTCCCGAGACCTTTGCGATACAATTAAAAACCATATTACACATATAAAATCAACCAGAGATAATATAGTTAACATGGTTATATGTCCTGCGCGAAGAATCTGCCTAGCTTTTTGACCAATCGTACATCACTGACCAAAGCTCATGAATATAAAGGAAAACATACATCACGATAAAAAAAATACACATCTTTGCAGCAATTAATCAGACCTGTCCAGACACTAAGAAGTGTTACAATATATAAAACGTAACACATAACCAGTATCTAGAGAGTATCTTATATCTTCGAGCTCATTTGATATGGACCTGATAAGCCTTGTCGAGCGAAAAAAAAACAACTAAGAATTAATATGTATCAAGATATTAGTACTTTTTGGCTTAGAAAGGGGTAATCATATGAGACTTAAAATTTTTCAATGATGGACAATTCAAAATGGCTTAAACACTAATTTCAAATTTTTAGTACATATTAAATGTACTTTTTGTAACATAAAAACTAACTTTTGGCAAAAATTGATAAAATAATGAACATTGAATGAGTTCCTACAGTGGGTAATTATGTGTTGAGTGAAGAAAACATGCACTATGTTACAAAATTGCTGTATTAAACCAAATGTGATAATTATTAAAATGATTGAAATAATGTTAACTTGCACATTTATACAGAAATTAGCAATTTAAGTGCAATTACTTTAAAAATGGTACACTATATTCCTAGATTTGCATGAATAATATATTCCACACTGTGACAATAGCCTAAATCGACACATTTTAAACCAATGTTAAAACAAAACCTTGTGATTTCTACAACTTTCCCTCTTTTCCTTATTGTTTAATTATTAAATTTAAAATATTTAAAGCTGTTGTCTCCTATTTTAGTGTGTTTCTCCATTGAAAATGAGTACAAAGCTATTTCTGAATCATAATAATAATATTGTATGGAGACAATCAATTAAAAATACCAAGATGTATGACAAAATAAGTTTGCATAAAATGTTATGAAGTTTGTTCTACTTTCATAGTGTACATTTTTTCAATATACATGACCAAAGCACTAAATTTAATCAACTTACTTTGTTAGCTAAATAGAAGATACTTTCCGTTTAGAATGTGGATTTCAGTCTTAAAACGTATTTCCTCAAAGTATACGAGTCAATAAATCCTTAAAATCCCAGACTGAAGCACGTGACCACACCTCCCCCTTATTTGTAAATTTCGTCTGCTGTGATGTCCATTTCAGTTATCGTCAGTGAATCATTGTGTAAATCGTTTCTCAACAAGTTGTTCTAACTATCCGAACTGCATTTTACCTCACATTTTAATCAAATTGAAACAATTTCCGACGTGAATTTTTGTGTATTCGGTCGTCTGCTACGTGACTCGTGTCCTTATTTTCCACATTCCAGCGTAAAATTCCTAAGAATGAAGACGTCTTTAAATGATCGTCGGTTTCTCCGTTTGTAATAACCAGTGTCGTCCTGAAATATATCAATAATCACTGAGATTAAAGTTAAGATCGTGCTTCATGTAGTATTCGTCCACACAGAACGAGAGACAGAAGACGCTGACAAAATGATATGAACGCGAGCTTCGACGAAGACACCTCAGTGAAATGTAGTGTTCATTTAATGTATACTATAAATAGAGCGAAATGACAAAGAAGTATTTATTTTTACACCAAAATAATGTATATGAATTTTTAAAACTAGTTTAACAAATTTTTGTCACAATATTTAAATCTGCAGAGTCCCATTTTCCCGTTTTTCTCAAAAAATTAGTACAAAGCTATTTGAAACAATGTGAGACTATCAATTAAAAATACCAAGATTAATAACAAAATAAGTTTACATGCTGCCCTGGTTGGAGGCCGGGCCCTTTTTTAAATAATTAGAATGTTATAGAAACAATAGAAAAGAAACCGGGGGAGGAGGAGGCCTACGGATATTTTACAATATAAAATAATAGATTTTTACCCTCTGGGATTTATTGTTTGACGTTTCACGTCAGTTTTTTCTATGGAAATAGGGACAACGCGGGAAAGACGGTCAATGTCGAAAAAGTGTCTTGACGTATCGCTTTGAAACTTGGCACACTTAACCAACATTATCTGGGCTCGACCTGAGTCACCTTGAGAAACCGATCTATTTTTAGTAACAGAGTTATCTGCCCCAAACCCAAAACCCTTGTGTTCAGATAAATTCAGAAACCATGACAAATATAAAAAATCTTAAGTGGGGAAAATGTTGTCTGACTCATGGCCATGATTTGTCATGCAATAAAAATTTCTTCGATCCACTTCCTGTTTACGTGATTTCGGCGCGAAGATTGTCGAAAACGTCAAAGTTGTTCGATTCACACAAACATTGGTTTCCAAGTCGATATTAGGGTCCTAATTACAAATGTCGGATCAAAATTTGTTTTCGGCTCACCATTTTCAAAATGGCCGCCATTGTTTTCAATATAACTAAAAAACCATAAAATATTGAAGCAGACAATATATCAGAAAAATGTTCCTCTCGTTGAGATCTACATTTGATATATAGGTTCAAAAACTGTGCGACAAACCGTTTTAGAGGTCATGGCCCTTGACAGGTTTCGGCTAAATATTGTTTTTGAAATACTAGTAACTCAAAAACCATAAAAAAATTGAAGCAGACAATATATCAGGAAAATGTTCCTCTCGTTGAGATCTACATCTGATAAATAGGTTTGAAAGCTGTGCGACAAACCGTTTTATAGGTTATGGCCCTTGACAGGTTTCGGCTAAATTTTGTTTTCGAAATAACTCAAAAACCATAAAAAATTGAAGCAGACAATATATCAGACAAATGTTCCTCTCATTGAGATCTACATTTGATATAAGGTTCGAAAACTGTGCGACAAAACGTTTTAGAGGTTATGGCCCTTGACAGGTTTCGGCTAAATTTTGTTTTCGAAATAATTCAAAAACCATAAAAAATTGAAGCAGACAATATATCAGAAAAATGTTCCTCTCATTGAGGTCTACATTTAATATAATTGTCGAAAACTGTGCGACAAACCGTTTTCGAGGTTATGGCCCTTGACAGGTTTCGACTAATCAGTTTTTGGCTTAAAACTTTAAAACTGTCAGGGATAATATAGTAAACATATGTTATTTTTGTAACGATCATAACAAGCCCTTTGATTTAAGACCGAAGTCGAATGGTTATAGGCAGCCATTTTCAAAATGGCTGACACCGTAAACAGTTTTTGTAAAATAACACTTTAACTTTAACTGTACAAAATTGAAGCGGACAATACATGGGAAACGGAATCGGGATCACTAACTGAATTTAAATATCATATTGTATGACCGGAAGCGACATTTTGTCCATAGCAACCACTAAATGACCTATCAACCATACATTTTCTGACTTAGAACCACTTGCTTTGTACACTAAAACCATGGTAACTGACCGTAAAGTCATTAGCAACTATATACCTAGACATAAGACTAATAAAATGCCGGGAAAGACCTCACATTTGTTCTCTGAACAAATGACTTTTCATTATTATTCTTCTTCTTTTCCGCCGCAGATGTCAAAAAAGTGTCTTGACGTATCGCTTTGAAACTTGGCACATTTAACCGACACTACCTGGGCTCGAGCTGAGTCACCCTGCGACACCGATCTATTTTTAGTAACAGAGTTATCTCCCCAAACACTGTTTACCCTTGTGTGCAGATACACTCAGAAACAATGACAGATATCAAAAATCTAAAGTGAGGAAAATGTTGCCTGACATATGGCCATGATTTGTCATGCAATAAAACATTCTTCGATCCACTTCCTGTTTACGCGATTTTGATGCGAAGTTTGGCGAAAACGTCAAAGTTGTCGGATTTACACAAAACTTGGTTTCCAAGTAGATATGAGGGTCCTAATTACATGCATCGGATCAAAAAAATTTTTTGGTCCACCATTTTCAAAATGGCCGCCATCTACATTTTGTTTTCAATATAACTCAAAAACCATAAAAAATTGAAGCAGACAATATATGAGAAAAATGTTCCTCTCATTGAGATCTACATTTGATATAAGGTTCGAAAACTGTGCGACAAACCGTTTTAGAGGTTATGGCCCTTGATAGGTTTCGGCTAAATTTTGTTTTCAAAATAACTCAAAAACCATACAAAATTGAAGCAGATAATATATGAGAAAAATGTTCCTCTCATTGAGATCTACATTTGATATAACAGTTTGAAAACTGTGCGACAAACCGTTTTAGAGGTTATGGCCCTTGACTGGTTTCGGCTAAATTTTGTTTTCGAAATAACTCAAAAACCATAAAAAATTGAAGCAGACAATATGGCAGAAAAATGTTCCTCTCATTGAGATCTACATTTGATATACAGGTTCAAAAACTGTGCGACAAACCATTTTAGAGGTTATGGTCCTTGACAGGTTTCGGCTAAATTTTGTTTTCGAAATAATTCAAAAACAATAAAAATATTAAGCAGACAATATATCAGAAAAATGTTCCTCTCATTGAGATCTACATTTGATTTAAATTATTTAAAACTGTGCGACAAATCGTTTTCAAGTTATGGCCTTTGACATTTTTCGGCTAATCAGTTTATAGCTTAAACTTTTAAACGTCAGAGATAATATAGTGAACATAGGTTTTTTGTGACCGTCTCAACAAGCCCTTCGATTTAATGCCAAAGTCCAATGGTTATGGGCAGCAATTTTCAAAATTAGCAACCATATACCTAGACATAACACTAAGAAAATGCCGGGAAAGACCTCACATTTGTTCTTTGAACAAATGACTTTTCATTATTATTATTTTTGTTATTATTCTTCTTTTCCGCCGCAGATGTCGAAAAAGTGTCTTGACGTATCGCTTTGAAACTTGGCACACTTAACCGACACTACCTGGGCTCGACCTGAATCACCCTGCGAAACAAATCTATTTTTAGTAACAGAGTTATCTGCCCCAAACCCCAAAACTTTGTGTTCAGATAAACTCAGAAACCGTAAACGTTATCAAAAATCTGAAGTGGGGAAAATGTTGCTAGACTCTTGGTCATGATTCGTTATGCAAAAAATTTTGTTTCCATCAACTTCCTGGTTACGCGATTTTGACGCGAAATTTGTCGAAAACGTCAAAGTTGTCGGATTCACACAAACTTTGTTTCCAAGTAGATATGAGGGTCCTTATTACATATATTGGATCAAAATTTTTTTTTGGTCCACCATTTTCAAAATGGCCGCCATTGAAATTTTGTTTTCAATATAACTCAAAAACCATAAAAAATTGAAGCAGACAATATATCAGAAAAATGTTCCTCTCATTGAGATCTACATTTGATATAAATAGTTGAAAACTGTGCGACAAACCATTTTCGAGGTTATGGCCCTTGACAGGTTTCGGCTAAATTTTGTTTTCAATATAACTGAAAAACCATAAAAAATTGAAGCAGACAATATATCAGAAAAATATTTCTCTCATTGAGATCTACATTTGATATAATTGGTTAAAAACTGTGCGACAAACCGTTTTCGAGGTTATGGCCTTGACAGGTTTCGGCTAAATTTTGTTTTCAATATAACTCAACAACCATAAAAAATTGAAGCAGACAATATATCAGAAAAATGTTCCTCTCATTGAGATCTACATTTGATATAAATAGTTGAAAACTGTGCGACAAACCGTTTTCGAGGTTATGGCCCTTGACAGGTTTCGGCTAAATTTTGTTTTCAATATAACTCAAAAACCATAAAAAATTGAACCAGACTCAGCAGACAATATACTAGAAAAATGTTCCTCGCATTGAGATCTACATTTGATATAAGGGTTGAAAACTGTACGACAAACCGTTTTCGAGGTTATGGCCCTTGACAGGTTTCCGTTAAATTTTGTTTTCAATATAACTCAAAAACCATAAAATATTGAAGCAGACAATATATCAGAAAACTGTTCCTCTCATTGAGATCTACATTTGATATTGATTGTCGAAAAATTTGAGACAAACCGTTTTCGAGGTTATGGCCCATGACACGTTTCTACTAATCAGTTTTTGACTTATAACTTGAAAACGGTTAGAGATAATATAGTAAACATGTATATTAAAAGTGATCCTCTCATCAAGACCTTCATTTAGTATATTGTATCTGAAACTGTTATATGAACCGTATTCGAGTTATCGGCCTTGACGCATTTCTGTTATTCGGTTTTTGACTTATAACTTGAAAACGTTTAGAGATAATATAGTCAACATGGTCATATGTCGTGCGCGAAGAATCTGCCTAGCTTTTCGACCAATCGTACATCACTGACCAAAGCTCATGAATATTAAGGAAAACATACATCACGATAAAAAAAAAATACACATCTTTGCTGCAATTAATCAGACCTGTCCAGACACTAAGAAGTGTTACAATATATAAAACGGAACACATAACCAGTATCTAGAGAGTATCTTATTTCTTCGAGCTCATTTGATATGGACCTGATAAGCCTTGTCGAGCGAAAAAAAAAAACAACTAAGAATTAATATGTATCAAGATATTAGTACTTTTTGGCTTAGAAAGGGGTAATCATATGAGACAAAATTTTTCAATGATGGACAATTCAAAATGGCTTAAACACTAATTTCAAATTTTTAGTACATATTAAATGTACTTTTTGTAACATAAAAAACTAACTTTTGGCAAAAATTGAAAAAATAATGGACATTCAGTGAGTTCCAACAGTGTGTAATTATGTGTCGAGTGAAGAAAACATGCACTTTGTTACAAAATTTGCTGTATTAAACAATGTGGTAATTATTAAAATGATTGAAATGATGTTAACTTGCACATTTATACAGAAATTAGCAATTTAAGTGCAATTACTTTAAAAATGGTACACTATATTTCTAAATTTTCATGAAAAAATATTCAACACTGTGACAATGACCTAAATCGACACATTTTAAACCAATGTTAAAACAAAACCTTGTGATTTCTACAAGTTTCCCTCTTTTCCTTATTGTTTAATTATTAAATTTAAAATATTTAAAGCTGTTGTGTCCTATTTTAGTGTGTTTCTCCATTAAAAATGAGTACAAAGCTATTTCTGAATCATAATAATAATATTGTATGGAGACAATCAATTAAAAATACCAAGATGTATGACAAAATAAGTTTGCATAAAATGTTATGAAGTTTGGTCTACTTTCATAGTGTACAGTTTTTCAATATACATGACCAAAACACTAAATTTAATCCACTTACTTTGTTAGCTAAATAGAAGATACTTTCCGTTTAGAATGTGGATTTCAGTCTAAAAACGTATTTCTTCAAAGTATACGAGTCAATAAATCCTTAGAATCCAGGACTGAAGCACGTGACCACACCTCCCCCTTATTTGTAAATTTCGTCAGCTGTGATGTCCATTTCAGTTATCGTCTTTGAATCATAGTGTAAATCGTTTCTCAACAAGTGTACATTTTTTCAATATACATGACCAAAACACTAAATTTAATCAACTTACTTTGTTAGCTAAATAGAAGATACTTTCCGTTTAGAATGTGGATTTCAGCCTAAAAACGTATTTCCTCAAAGTATACGAGTCAATAAATCCTTAAAATCCCAGACTGAAGCACGTGGCCACACCTCCCCCTTATTTGTAAATTTCGTCTGCTGTGATGTCCATTTCAGTTATCGTCAGTGAATCATAGTGTAAATCGTTTCTCAACAAGTTGTTCTAACTATCCGAACTGCATTTTACCTCACATTTTAATCAAATTGAAACAATTTCCGACGTGAATTTTTGTGTATTCGGTCGTCTGCTACGTGACTCGTGTCCTTATTTTCCACATTCCAGCGTAAAATTCCTATGAATGAAAACGTCTTTAAATGTTCGTCGGTAGCTCCGTTTGTAATAACCCGTGTCGTCCTGAAATATATAAATAATCACTGAGATTAAACTTAAGATCGTGCTTCATGTAGTATTCGTCCACACAGCACGAGAGACAGAAGACGCTGACAAAATGCTATGAACGCGAGCTTCGACGAAGACACCTCAGTGAAATGTAAAGTGTTCATTTAAAGTATACTATAAATAGAGCGAAATGACAAAGAAGTATTTATTTTACACCAAAATAATGTATATTAATTTTAAAAACTAGTTTAACACATTTTTGTCACAATATTTAAATCTGCAGAGTCCCATTTTCCCGTTTTTTCTCAAAATTAGTACAAAGCTATTTGAATCAATGTGAGACAATCAATTAAAAATACCAAGATGAATAACAAAATAAGTTTACATGCTGCCCTGGTTGGGGGGCCGGGCCCTTTTTTAAATAATAAGAATGTTATAGAAACAATAGAAAAGAAACCGGGGGAGGAGGAAGTCTACGGATATTTTACAATATAAAATAATAGATTTTTACCCTCTGGGGTTTATTGTTTGACGTTTAACGTCAGTTTTTTCTATGGAAATAGGGACAACACGGGAAAGACGGTCAATGTCGAAAAAGGGTCTTGACGTATCGCTTTGAAACTTGGCACACTTAACCAACATTACCTGGGCTCGACCTGAGTCACCTTGCGAAACCGATCTATTTTTAGTAACAGAGTTATCTGCCCCAAACCCAAAACCCTTGTGTTCAGATAAATTCAGAAAACATGACAAATATCAAAAATCTAAAGTGGGGAAAATGTTGTCTGACTCATGGCCATGATTTGTCATGCAAAAAAAATTTCTTCGATCCGCTTCCTGTTTACGTGATTTCGGCGCGAAGTTTGTCGAAAACGTCAAAGTTGTTCGATTTACACAAACATTGGTTTCCAAGTCGATATGAGGGTCCTAATTACGTATGTCGGATCAAAATTTGTTTTCGGTTCACCATTTTCAAAATGGCCGCCATTGAAATTTTGTTTTCAATGTAACTCAAAAACCATAAAATATTGAAGCAGACAATATATCAGAAAAATGTTCCTCTCGTTGAGATCTACATTTGATATATAGGTTCAAAAACTGTGCGACAAACCGTTTTAGAGGCTATGGCCCTTGACAGGTTTCGGCTAAATATTGTTTTTGAAATAACTCAAATAACCATAAAAAAATTGAAGCAGACGATATATCAGGAAAATGTTCCTCTCGTTGAGATCTACATTTGATAAATAGGTTTGAAAACTGTGCGACAGACCGTTTTATAGGTTATGGCCCTTGACAGGTTTCGGCTAAATTTTGTTTTCAATATAACTCAAAAACCATAAAAAATTGAAGCAGACAATATATCAGAAAAATGTTCCTCTCATTGAGATCTACATTTAATATAAATTTTCGAAAACTGTGCGACAAACCGTTTTCGATGTTATGGCCCTTGACAGGTTTCGGCTAATCAGTTTTTGGCTTATAACTTTAAAACCGTCAGGGATAATACAGTAAACATATGGTTTTTTTGTAACGATCATAACAAACCCTTCGATTTAAGACCGAAGTTGAATGGTTATAGGCAGCCATTTTCAAAATGGCTGACACCGTAAGCAGTTTTTGTAAAATAACACTTTAACTGTACAAAATTGAAGCGGACAATACAATAGGAAACGGAATCGGGATCACTAACTGAATTTAAATATCATATTGTATGACTGGAAGCGACATTTTCTCCATAGCAACCACTAAATGTCCTTAGCAACCATACATTTTCTGACTTAGAACCACTTGCTTTGTACACTAAAACCATGGTAACTGACCGTAAAGTCATTAGCAACTATATACCTTGACATAAGACTAATAAAATGCAGGGAAAGACCTCACATTTGTTCTCTGAACAAATGACTTTTCATTAAGGTCTTTCCCCTTTTCCAAGGGAAAGACCTTCTTGTCTTTCTTATGATTATTATTATTATTATTATTATTATTATTATTATTATTATTTTTCTTCTTCCGCGGAGGTTTGCCAAAAAGTGTCTGGACGTATCATTTCGATACTTGGTAACATCAATCGGTCATATCCGGAGATGACATGGCTCATGCTTTTAGACCGATCTATTTTTAGTAACAGAGTTATCTGCCCCAACACGAAAACCCTTGTTAGCAGATAAACTCAGAAACCGTAACCGATTCTTAAAATCTGAAGTGTACAAAATGTCACTGGTCCTATGGCGATGATTTGTCATGCAAATTTTTTTGTTCCAATCGACTTCCTGTTTACGCGTTTTTGACCTGAAAAATGTCGCAACGCGTCAAAATTTTTTTCTCAAAAACCGTAAGTCCTAGAGACTTGGGACCACCACCATTGATCCTAAGTGACATATGTTACATTAAAAAATGTCAAGGTCAAAGGTCAAAAGTCAAGGTCAAAGGTCACCATAGGTCTTGTTAGCACTATATCTCGCAAACCATAAAAGATAGAAGCAGACAATAAATGGGAAAAATACTCCACTTATTGAGACCTTCATTTGGTACATGGACCGAAAGCTGTGCGATGGACCATTTTTGAGTTACTGCCCTTGACGCGTTTCGGTTAATCGGTTTTTTGGTTAAAACTTGAAAACGGTTAGAGATAATATAGTAAACATATAGGTTAAACATGATCAGTAGGAAAAGAGCTTCAATTTGAGCCAAAGATCAAAGGTCATGGGTCAAGGTCATACCCTAGCAACAAGGTGACCGTTATAAAAAGTCCTTAGCAACCATATATTTTTAGAATCAGAATGATGTACTTTACAGAAATATGTCATTTCATGACCGGAAGTGGCCTTTTGTCCCTAGCAACCGAATGAAAGTCCTTAACAACCATATATTTTTTGGTTCGGGACCACTTTCTTTACTCAAATAATTCATTTTTATGACTGGAATTGACATTTTGTGCTATAGCAAGACACAAAAATCCCATAGCATCACCTAACTTTTCTTACTTAAGAGGAACAGTGGGAAAGACCTTCTCATTTGTTCTCAGAACAAATGGCATTTTAATTATTATTATTATTATTATTATTATTTTAGTTTTCTTCTTCCGCGGAGGTTGCCAAAAAGTGTCTGGACGTATCATTCTGATACTTGGTAACATCAATCGGTCATATCCGGAGATAAACATGGCTCATGCTTTTAGACCGATCTATTTTTAGTAACAGAGTTATCTGCCCGAACACGAAAATCCTTGTTAGCAGATAAACTCAGAAACGGTAACCGATTCTTAAAATCTGAAGGGTACGAAATGTCGCCGGTTCCATGGTGATGATTTGTCATGCAAAAAAAAATTCTTCGATCCACTTCCTGTTTACGTGATTTTGACGCAAAGTTTGTCGAAAACATCAAAGTTGTTGGATTTACACAAAACTTGGTTTCCAAGTAGATATGAGGGTCCTAATTATATGTATCGGATCAAAAAAAAATTTCGGTCCACCATTTTCAAACTGGCCGCCATTGAAATTTTGTTTTCAATATAACTCAAAAACCATAAAATATTGAAGCATAGAATATATCAGAAAAATGTTCCTCTCGTTGAGATCTACATTTGATACAAATAGTTGAAAACTGTGCGACAAACCGTTTTCGAGGTTATGGCCCTTGACAGGTTTCGGCTAAATTTTGCTTTCAATGTAACTCAAAAACAATAAAAAATTGAAGCATACAATATATCAGAAAAATGTTCCTCTCATTGAGATCTACATTTGATATACAGTGTCGAAAACTGTGCGACAAACCGTTTTCGAGGTTACGGCCCTTGACACGTTTCGGCTAAATTTTGTTTTCAACATAACACAAAAACCATAAAAAAATTGAAGCAGACAATATATCAGAAAAATGTTCCTCTCATTGAGATCTACATTTGATTTACAGGATTGAAAACTGTGCGACAAACCGTTTTCGAGTAATGGCCCTTGACACGTTTCGGCTAATAAGTTTTTGGCTAATAACTTTTAAACCTTCAGAGATAATATAGTAAACATATGGTGTTTTATGACCGTCATAACAAGCCCTTCAGTTTAAGACCAAAGTCAAATGGTTACGGGCAGCCATTTTCAAAATGGACGACAACGTAAACAGTTTTATAAAATGACACTTGAACCGTACAAAAATGAAGCAGACAATACAAGGGAAAAATGTTCGTCACATCGAAATGTACAAAAAAATGTTTCATATATGAAAGCGTAAAACTTGTTGTTTTTTGAGTTATTGTCCTTGATTCATATTTTGAAAATGGTTATTGCTTTATAACATTTTAAACGTTACAGATGATGAATGAAACATACGGTTCATTTGAAAGAGAATTAAAATTCCTACAATTTGATCCCAAGAAGTACATATTCGGTTGAGTGGTTTCAAAATGGTGGCGAAAAACATATCGTAAACTGCGTTATTTGTCAATAACTTTTAAATCGTTGCAGATTATATAGTAAACATATAAGTTTTTTGTGACCGATATGTCAAGCCCTTCGATTTAAAGTCATTATCAACCATATACCTAGACATAACACTATCAAAATGCCGGGAAAGACCTCACATTTGTTCTTTGAACAAATGTATCGACATTTAATTATTATTATTATTATTAAGGTCTTTCCCCTTTCCAAGGGAAAGACCTTACTGTATTACTTCTTATTATTAAGGTCTTTCCCCTTTCCAAGGGAAAGACCTTACTGTATTTCGTATGATTATTATTAAGGTCTTTCCCCTTTCCAAGGGAAAGACCTTACTGTATTTCGTATGATTATTATTAAGGTCTTTCCCCTTTCCGAGGGAAAGACCTTACTGTATTTCTTATGATTATTATTAAGGTCTTTCCCCTTTCCGAGGGAAAGACCTTACTGTATTTCTTATGATTATTATTATTATTATTATTAAGGTCTTTCCCCTTTCCAAGGGAAAGACCTTACTGTATTTCTTCTGATTATTTTTATTATTATTATTATTATTATTCTTCTTCTTTTCCGCCGCAGATGTCAAAAAAGTGTCTTGACGTATCGCTTTGAAACTTGGCACACTTAACCGACACTACCTGGGCTCGACCTGAGTCACCCTGCGACACCGATCTATTTTTAGTAACAGAGTTATCTCCCCAAACACTGTTTACCCTTGTGTGCAGATACACTCAGAAACAATGACAGATATCAAAAATCTAAAGTGAGGAAAATGTTGCCTGACTTATGGCCATGATTTGTCATGCAATAAAACATTCTTCGATCCACTTCCTGTTTACGCGATTTTGATGCGAAGTTTGTCGAAAACGTCAAAGTTGTCGGATTTACACAAAACTTAGTTTCCAAGTAGATATAAGGGTCCTAATTACATGTATCGGATCAAAAAAAATTTTTGGTCCACCATTTTCAAAATGGCCGCCATTTAAATTTTGTTTTCAATATAACTCAAAAACCATAAAAAATTGAAGCAGACAATATATCAGAAAAATGTTCCTCTCATTGAGATCTACATTTGATATAAAGGTTCGAAAACTGTGCGACAAACCGTTTTAGAGGTTATGGCCCTTGACAGGTTTCGGTTAAATTTTGTTTTCGAAATAACTCAAAAACCATACAAAATTGAAGCAGATAATATATGAGAAAAATGTTTTTCATTGAGATATACATTTGATATAACAGTTCGAAAACTATGCGACAAACCGTTTTAGAGGTTATGGCCCTTGACAGGTTTAGGCTAAATTTTGTTTTCGAAATAACTCAAAAACCATACAAAATTGAAGCAGACAATATATGAGAAAAATGTTCCACTCATTGAGATCTACATTTGATATAACAGTTTGAAAACTGTGCGACAAACCGTTTTAGAGGTTATGGCCCTTGACTGGTTTCGGCTAAATTTTGTTTTCGAAATAACTCAAAAACCATAAAAAATTGAAACAGATAATATGTCAGAAAAATGTTCCTCTCATTGAGATCTACATTTGATATACAGGTTCAAAAACTGTGCGACAAACCGTTTTAGAGGTGTTGGTCCTTGACAGGTTTCGGCTAAATTTTGTTTTCGAAATAACTCAAAAACAATAAAAATATTAAGCAGACAATATATCAGAAAAATGTTCCTCTCATTGAGATCTACATTTGATTTAAATTATTTAAAACTGTCCGACAAATCGTTTTCAAGTTATGGCCTTTGACATTTTTCGGCTAATCAGTTTATGGCTTAAACTTTTAAACATCAGAGATAATATAGTGAACATAGGTTTTTTGTGACCGTCTCAACAAGCCCTTCGATTTAGGACCAAAGTCCAATGGTTATGGGCAGCAATTATCAAAATTAGCAACCATATACCTAGACATAACACTAAGAAAATGCCGGGAAAGACCTCACATTTGTTCTTTGAACAAATGACTTTTCATTATTTTTTTTTTCTTCTGCCACAGATGTCAAAAAAGTGTCTTGACGTATCACTTTGAAACTTGGCACACTTAACCGACACTACCTGGGCTCGACCTGAGTCACCCTGCGACACGGATCTATTTTTAGTAACAGAGTTATCTCCCCAAACACTGTTTACCCTTGTGTGCAGATACACTCAGAAACAATGACAGATATCAAAAATCTAAAGTGAGGAAAATGTTGCCTGACTTATGGCCATGATTTGTCATGTAAAAAAACATTCTTCGATCCACTTCCTGTTTACGCGATTTTGACGCGAAGTTTGTCGAAAACGTCAAAGTTGTCGGATTTACACAAAACTTGGTTTCCAAGTAGATATGAGGGTCCTTATTACATGTGTCGGATCAAAAAAAATTTTCGGTCCACCATTTTCAAAATGGCCGCCATTGAAATTTTGTTTTCAATATAACTCAAAAACCATAAAAAATTGAAGCAGAGAATATATCAGAAAAATGTTCCTCTCATTGAGATCTACATTTGATATACAGGTTCGAAAACTGTGCGACAAACCGTTTTAGAGGTTATGGCCCTTGACAGGTTTCGGCTAAATTTTGTTTTCGAAATAACTCAAAAACCATAAAAAATTGAAGCAGAGAATATAACAGAAAAATGTTCCTCTCATTGAGATCTACATCTGATATAAAGGTTCGAAAACTGTGCGACAAACCGTTTTCGAAGTTATGGCCCTTGACACATTTCAGCTAAATTTTGTTTTCAATAAAGCTCAAAAACCATAAAAATTTTAAGCAGACAATATATCAGAAAAATGTTCCTCTCGTTGAGATCTACATTTGATATAATTGCTGAAAACTGTGCGACAAACCATTTTCGAGGTTATGGCCCTTGACAGGTTTCGGCTAAATTTTGTTTTCAATATAACTTAAAAACCATAAAAAATTGAAGCAGACAATATATCAGAAAAATGTTCCTCTCATTGAGATCTACATTTGATATACAGTGTCGAAAACTGTGCGACAACCCGTTTTCGAGGTTATGGCCCTTGACAAGTTTCGGCTAAATTTTGTTTTCAATATAACTCAAAAACCATAAAAAAATTGAAGCAGACAATAAAAGGGAAAAATACTCCTCTTATCGAGACGTCCATTTGGTACATTCGGCCCGAAGCTGTGCGATGAACCGTTTTCGAGTTACAGCCCTTGACGCGTTTCGGTTAATTGGTTTTTTGGTTAAAACTTGAAAACGGTTAGAGATAATATAGTAAACATATAGGTTAAACATGATCAGTAGGAAAAGAGCTTCAATTTGAGCCAAAGGTCATAGGTCATAGGTCAAGGTCATACCCTAGCAACAAGGTGACCGTGATAAAAAGTCCTTAGCAACTATATATTTTTAGAATCAGAATGATGTACTTTACTGAAATATATCATTTCATGACCGGAAGTGGCCTTTTGTCCCTAGCAACCGAATGAAAGTCCTTAACAACCATATATTTTTTGGCTCGGGACCACTTTCTTTACTCAAATAATTCATTTTTATGACTGGAAGAGACATTTTGTGCTATAGCAAGACACAAAATCCCATAGCATCACCTAACTTTTCTTACTTAAGAGGAACAGTGGGAAAGACCTTCTCATTTGTTCTCAGAACAAATGGCATTTTATTATTAAGGTCTTTCCCCCTTTCCAAGGGAAAGACCTTCTTGTATTTCTTATGATTATTATTATTATTATTAAGGTCTTTCCCCTTTCCAAGGGAAAGACCTTACTGTATTTCTTCTGATTATTATTATTAAGGTCTTTCCCTTCCACAGAAGGAAAGACCTTACTGTATTTCTTATGGTTATTATTATTATTATTATTATTATTTTTCTTCTTTTCCGCCGTCAATATACGAAAAGTGTCGCGACATATCTTTTCGATACTTGGTACCTTAACTTGGTCATACCTGAACTCGCCTTGACCGACACCGGGAAACTGATCTATTTTTAGTAACGGAGTTATCTGCCCAAACACCGTAAACCCTTGTTAGCAGATAAACTCAGAAACCGTAATCGATTCTTAAAATCTGAAGTGTAAAAAATGTCGCTGGTCCTATAGCGATGATTTGTCATGCAAATTTTTTTTTTCCAATCGACTTCCTGTTTACGCGTTTTTGACCTGAAAAATGTCTCAATGCGTCAAAATTTTTTTCTCAGAAACCGTTAGTCCTAGAGACTTGGGACCACCACCAGTGATCCTAAGTGACATATATTACATTTAAAAATGTCAAGGTCAAAGGTCAAAAGTCAAGGTCAAAGGTCACCATAGGTGTTGTTAGCACTATATCTCATAAACCATAAAAGATAGAAGCAGACAATAAACGGGAAAAATACTCCTCTTATCGAGACCTCCATTTGGTACATTTGGCCCAAAGCTGTGCGATGAACCGTTTTCGAGTTACAACCCTTGACACGTTTCGGTTAATTGGTTTTTTGGTTAAAACTTTAAAACGGTTAGAGATAATATAGTAAACATATAGGTTTAACATGATCAGTAGGAAAAGAGCTTCAATTTGAGCCAAAGGTCAAAGGTCAAAAGTCAAGGTCAAAGGTCACCATAGGTCCTGTTAGCACTATATCTCATAACCCATAAAAGATAGAAGCAGACAATAAATTAGGAAAATACTCCTCTTATCGAGACCTTCATTTGGTACATTTGGCCCGAAGCTGTGCGATGAACCGTTTTCGAGTTACAGTCCTTGACATGTTTCGGTTAATCGGTTTTTTGGTTAAAACTTGAAAACGGTTAGAGATAACAGACCTGTTTACCCATTTTGGTTGTCACCAGTATTTCAGCAGTGACTTAAGAGTATTTTGAGGACATTAGGAGGGAAAAAAAAATAAACATAATTATTCATGTTCTCGAACACGTTTTTTGGACATGTTTACCTCATGTAAATTTATAAAATTTAATCGGAATCGGCGGTGCGCTTTCAATAACGGATTTTTATCCATTTAAAGCTTCTCTATGACACCGATTGACCAATTTCGGACATAACCCCGATTTTTTCCCGGTTTTGCCGAAAAAGCGTAGAATTTGATCGCGAATCCGTAGAGCGTAATTTTAGTGAAAAATCCGTACAAAATACGCGTAATCCGTACAAGTAAACAGGTCTGAGATAATATTGTAAACATGTATATTTAATGTGATCCTGTCATCAAGACCTTCATTTAGTATATTGTATCCGAAACTGTTATATGAACCGTATTCGAGTTATCGGCCTTGACGCATTTCTGTTATTCGGTTTTTGACTTATAACTTGAAAACGGTTAGAGATAATATAGTTAACATGGTCATATGTCGTGCGCGAAGAATCTGCCTAGCTTTTTGACCAATCGTACATCACTGACCAAAGCTCATGAATATTAAGGAAAACATACATCACGATAAAAAAAAATACACACCTTTGCTGCAATTAATCAGACCTGTCCAGACACTAAGAAGTGTTACAATATATAAAACGTAACACATAACCAGTATCTAGAGAGTATCTTATTTCTTCGAGCTCATCTGATATGGACCTGAAAAGCCTTGTCGAGCGAAAAAAAAACAACTAAGAATTAATATGTATCAAGATATTAGTACTTTTTGGCTTAGAAAGGGGTAATCATATGAGACTTAAAATTTTTCAATGATGGACAATTCAAAATGGCTTAAACACTAATTTCAAATTTTTAGTACATATTAAATGTACTGTTTGTAACATAAAAAACTAACTTTTGGCAAAAATTGATAAAATAATGAACATTGAGTGAGTTCCGACTGTGTGTAATTATGTGTCGAGTGAAGAAAACATGCAACTTTGTTACAAAATTTGCTGTATTAAACCAAATGTGATAATTATTAAAATGATTGAAATGATGTTAACTTGCACATTTATACAGAAATTAGCAATTTAAGTGCAATTACTTTAAAAATGGTACAGTATACTCCTAGATTTTCATGAAAAAATATTCAACACTGTGACAATAGCCTAAATCGACACATTTTAAACCAATGTTTAAACAAAACCTTGTGATTTCTACAAGTTTCCCTCTTTTCCTTATTCTTTAATTATTAAATTTAAAATATTTAAAGTTGTTGTGTCCTATTTTAGTGTGTTTCTCCATTAAAAATGAAAACAAAGCTATTTCTGAATCATAATAATAATATTGTATGGAGACAATCAATTAAAAAAACCAAGATGTATGACAAAATAAGTTTGCATAAAATGTTATGAAGTTTGGTCTACTTTCATAGTGTACATTTTTTCAATATACATGACCACAACACAAAATTTAATCAACTTACTTTGTTAGCTAAATAGAAGATACTTTCCGTTTAGAATGTGGATTTCAGTCTAAAAACGTATTTCCTCAAAGTATACGAGTCAATAAATCCTTAAAATCCCATATTGAAGCACATGACCACCCCTCCCCCTTATTTGTAAATTTCGTCTGCTGTGATGTCCATTTCAGTTATCGTCAGTGAATCATAGTGTAAATCGTTTCTCAACAAGTTGTTTTAACTATCCGAACTGCATTTTACCTCACATTTTAATCAAATTGAAACAATTTCCGACGTGAATTTTTGTGTATTCGGTCGTCTGCTACGTGCCTCGTGTCCTTATTTTCCACATTCCAGCGTAAAATTCCTATGAATGAAAACGTCTTTAAATGTTCGTCGGTAGCTCCGTTTGTAATAACCGGTGTCGTCCTGAAATATATAAATAATCACTGAGATTAAACTTAAGATCGTGCTTCATGTTCGTCCACACAGAACGAGAGAGAAACAGAAGACGCTGACAAAATGCTATGAACGCGAGCTTCGACGAAGACACCTCAGTGAAACGTAAAGTGTTCATTTAATGTATACTATAAATAGAGCGAAATGACAAAGAAGTATTTATTTTACACCAAAATAATGTATATGAATTTTTAAAACTAGTTTAACAAATTTTTGTCACAATATTTAAATCTGCAGAGACCCATTTTCCCGTTTTTTCTCAAAATTAGTACAAAGCTATTTGAATCAATGTGAGACAATCAATTAAAAATACCAAGATGTATAACAAAATAAGTGTACATGCTGGTCCTGGTTGGGGGGCCGGGCCCTTTTTTAAATAATTAGAATGTTATAGAAACATTAGAAAAGAAACCGGAAGTGGCCATTTTTCCCTGGCAACAGAATGAACGACCTTAACAACCATATATTTTTTGGTTCGGGACGACTTTCTTTACTTAAATAACTCATTTTTATGACTGGAAGCGACATTTTGAGCTATAGCAAAACACAAAATCCCATAGCATCACCTAAATATTCTAACTTTAGAGGAACAGTGGGAAAGACCTTCTCATTTGTTCTCAGAACAAATGGCAGTTTATTAAGGTCTTTCCCACTTCCAGTGGGAAGACCTTCTTGCTTTTGCTTTGATTATTAAGGTCTTTCCCACTTCCAGTGGGAAGACCTTCTTGCTTTTGCTTTGATTATTATTTTTTTTATTTTTTTTTTCCGCCAACTTTCAAACCCAAACAGTTTAAAAAGTACGCGACATATCTTTTTGGTCTTTTGCGACAAGTTTTGAACACTGAAAGTCTATTCGGAATTCACCCTGTGAAATCGAAACATTTTTCTTTACGGAGTTATCTGCCCAAACACCGAAAACCTTGTTATCGCGTAATCTCTGGAACTATAACAGATACAAGAAAACTAAAAAGTGACCAATGTTAAGGAACTTTTGGGACAACTTTATGACATATTTTGGCGAAAAATTTCTGACTAGCGAAGGCGAGCGGTATACCTTGAATGTTTCAAGGACTCCGCTTATCACAAAAACTCACAAACCGTAAGTCGAAATCACAAAAGGTCTTCACCATTTATTGTCATGTGACATGTCCTTAAAGAAAATCTCAAAGTCAAAGTTCAGAAGTGACCTCGACCTTAGGCCTCCAATCTTGTTATCATTACAACTCAAAAACTATAAAAGATAGAAGAAGACAATAAATGGGAAAAATACTCCTCTCATCAAGGCCTTCATTTGATACATTTCGTCCGAAACTGTGCGATGAACTGTTTTCGAGTTCGGGCTCTTGGCTCATTTCGGTTAATCAGTTTTTGGCATAAAACTTGAAAACCGTTTCAGATAATATAGTAAACATATAGGTTAAACATGATCATCAAGTGAAGGCCTTCAATTTGAGCCCAAATTCAAAGGTCACAGGTCAAGGTCATACCATAGCAACCAGGTCACCATTACAAAACGTCCTTAGCAACCATATATTTTTTAAATCAGGATGATGTACTTTACTGAAACATGTCATTTTACAACCGGAAGTGGCATTTTGTCCTTAGCAACGGCCACGAAAGTCCTTGACAACCATGTATTTTTTTACTCAGGACCACAGAAATAGTCTATTCCGCCTAAAAAATGGTTCAGTAACTTAGGTAGTCAAGTTTACAACAAGAGATGAAGAAAAATTAATTTTTATCAAGGTATCTGGGAAAGACCTTTCTAATTGTTCTTGAACAATTAGCCCTATCTTTATTATTATTTTTCTTTTCTTTTCCGCCATCATTAGCTAAAAAGTGTCGCGACATATCATTTTGATACTTGGTACCATTAATCGGTCATACTGTCAGATGACTCTGTTCACCCTGTGAAACCGATCTATTTTTAGTAACAGAGTTATCTGCCCCAACACCGTAAACCCTTGTTAGCAGATAAACTCAGAAACCGTAATCGGTTCTTCAAATCTGAAGTGTAAAAAATGTCGCTGGTCCTATAGCGATGATTTTTCATGCAAAATTTTTTTTCCAATCGACTTCCTGTTTACGTGTTTTTGACCTGAAAAATGTCGCAATGCGTCAAAATTTTTTTCTCAAAAAGCGTAAGTCCTAGAGACTTGGGACCACCACCATTGATCCTAAGTGACATATGTTACATTTAAAAATGTCAAGTTCAAATGTCAAAAGTCAAGGTCAAAGGTCACCAAAGGTCTTGTTAGCACTATATCTCACAAACCATAACAGATAGAAGCAGACAATAAATGGGAAAAATACTCCACTTATTGAGACCTTCATTTGGTACATTTGACCCAAAGCTGTACAATGAACCATTTTTGAGTTACTGCCCTTGACGCGTTTCGGTGAATCGGTTTTTTGGTTAAAACTTGAAAACGGTTAGAGATAATATAGTAAACATATAGGTTTAAAGTGATCAGTATGAAAAGAGCTTCAATTTGAGCCAAAGGTCAAAGGTCATAGGTCAAGGTCATACCATAGCAACAAGGTGACTGTTATAAAAAGTCCTTAGCAACCATATATTTTTAGAATCCGAATGAAAGTCCTTAACAACCATATATTTTTTGGCTCGGGACCACTTTCTATACTCAAATAACTCATTTTTATGACTGGAAGTGACATTTAGTGCTGTAGCAAGACACAAAACCCATAGCATCACCTAACTTTTCTAACTTTAGAGGAACAGTGGGAAAGACCTTCTCATTTGTTCTCAGTACAAATGGCAGTTTAATTATTAAGGTCTTTCCCCGTTCCAAGGGAAAGACCTTACTGTATTTCGTATGATTATTATTATTATTTTTTTTTTCTTCTGCCACAGATGTCAAAAAAGTGTCTTGACATATCGCTTTGAAACTTGGCATACTTAACCGACACTAGCTGGGCTCGACCTGAGTCACCCTGCGAAACCGAGCTATTTTTAGAAACGGAGTTATCTCCCCAAACACTGTTTACCCTTGTTTTCAATTAAACTTTTAAACCGTAACAGATATCAAAATTCTAAGGTGTGAAAATTGTCACCTGACTCCTGACAATGATTAATCACGCAAAATTTTTTTTTTCGATCAACTTCCTGTTTACGCGATTTTCACGCGAAGTTTGTCGAAAATGTCAAAGTTGTTCGATTTCCACAAAAATTGGTTTCCAAGTAGATATGAGGGTCCTAATTACATCTATCGGATCTAAATTTTTTTTCGGTCCACCATTTTCAAAATGGCCGCCATTGAAATTTTGTTTTCAACATAACTCAAAAACCATACAAAATTGAAGCAGAGAATATATCAGAAAAATGTTCCTCTCATTGAGATCTACATTTGATATACAGGTTCGAAAACTGTGCGACAAACCGTTTTAGAGGTTATGGCCCTTGACAGGTTTCTGCTAAATTTTGTTTTCGAAATAACTCAAAAACCATAAAAAATTGAAGCAGAGAATATATCAGAAAAATGTTCCTCTCATTGAGATCTACATTTGATATAAGGTTCGAAAACTGTGCGACAAACCGTTTTCGAAGTTATGGCCCTTGACACATTTCAGCTAAATTTTGTTTTCAATAAAGCTCAAAAACCATAAAAATTTTAAGCAGACAATATATCAGAAAAATGTTCCTCTCGTTGAGATCTACATTTGATATAATTGCTGAAAACTGTGCGACAAACCATTTTCGAGGTTATGGCCCTTGACAGGTTTCGGCTAAATTTTGTTTTCAATATAACTTAAAAACCATAAAAAATTGAAGCAGACAATATATCAGAAAAATGTTCCTCTCATTGAGATCTACATTTGATATACAGTGTCGAAAACTGTGCGACAACCCGTTTTCGAGGTTATGGCCCTTGACAAGTTTCGGCTAAATTTTGTTTTCAATATAACTCAAAAACCATAAAAAATTGAAGCAGACAATAAAAGGGAAAAATACTCCTCTTATCGAGACGTCCATTTGGTACATTCGGCCCGAAGCTGTGCGATGAACCGTTTTCGAGTTACAGCCCTTGACGCGTTTCGGTTAATTGGTTTTTTGGTTAAAACTTGAAAACGGTTAGAGATAATTTAGTAAACATATAGGTTTAACATGATCAGTAGGAAAAGAGCTTCAATTTGAGCCAAAGGTCATAGGTCATAGGTCAAGGTCATACCATAGCAACAAGGTAACTGTTATAAAAAATCCTTAGCAACCATATATTTTTAGAAGCAGAATGATGTACTTTACTTAAATAGTCATTTCATGACCGGAAGTGGCTTTTTGTCCCTAGCAACGGATTGAAAGTCCTTAACAACCATATATGTTTTGGTTCGGGACCACTTTCTTTACTCAAATAACTCATTTTTTATGACTGGAAGCGACATTTTGTGCTATAGCAAAACACAAAATACCATAGCATCACCTAAATTTTCTGACTGCAGAGGAACAGTGGGAAAAACCTTCTCATTTGTTCTCAGAACAAATGACGGTTTAATTATTATTATTTTTCTTTTTCTCCCCAAATTTCAAAAAGTGTAGGGCGACGTATGGCAATGATTTAACATGCAAACTTTTTTTTCTTAATCGACTTCCGCTTTACGCGTTTTTGACCTGAAAAATGACGCAACGCTTCAAACTTTTTTTCTCAAAAACCGTAAGTCCTAGAGACTTGGGACCACCACCATTGATCCTAAGTGACATATGTTACATTTAAAAATGTCAAGGTCAAAGGTCAAAAGTCAAGGTCAAAGGTCACCATAGGTCTTGTTAGCACTATATCTCACAAACCATAGAAGATCGAAACAAAAAATACATGGGAAAAATACTCCACTTATTGAGACCTTCATTTGGTACATTTGACCGGAAGCTGTGCGATGATCCGTTTTCGAGTTACTGCCCTTGACGCGTTTCGGTTAATCGGTTTTTTGGTTAAAACTTGAAAACGGTTAGAGATAATATAGTAAACATATAGGTTTAAAGTGATCAGTATGAAAAGCGCTTCAATTTGAGCCAAAGGTCAAAGGGCATAGGTCAAGGTCATACCCTAGCAACAAGGTGACCGTTATATAAAGTCCTTAGCAACCATATATTTTTAGAATCAGAATGATCTTCTTTACTGTAATATTTCATTTCATGACCGGAAATGACCTTTTGTCCCTAGCAACCGAATGAAAGTCCTTAAAAACCATATATATTTTGAGCCGGGAACACTTTCTTTATTCAAATAATTCATTTTTATGACTGGAAGTGACATTAGTCTGTTTCTTATTATTATTATTCTTATTTTTTTTCCGCCAACTGTTTTTTCCCATTATAAATTTTGTTTCGCGACATTTCGTAAAGACATTTTGTACTATGAATGTATGAGACATTATGCTTTCGCAGTTAACCCTGTCACACCGAACACTTTTTCTTTACGGAGTTATCTCCCCTGTCACAAAAAAGCTTGTGTACAGATAAACTTTGAAACCGTAAAAGATTTTGCAATGAAAGTTTTTGCAAAATGGTCAGCTATTGATCGCGACAATTTGTTACATATCGCGCAAAGTATTTTGACGACTCCTTGCAGGAGTTATTTCCCCTTATTTATTGGAAGTACATTTTGTACCAATGTAACTCATGAACCAGAGGTGATAGAGACTAGATATTTCACAGTTGGTCATCATTGACCTTGACCTTGAAAAAAATCACAAGGTCAAAGGTCAAGGTCACATTCTAAATTTTGACCTCGTGTTGTGTACAGATCTCCTCCTTAACCATAACAGATACGAAAATAAAGGTCTCTTGACAAAAGCTAGATCTTATTAAGATCTTGAATCGTCACTTTTTTAAATTGAGCTTTTGAAAGAGTTATCTCCCCTGGAACAAAACAATATTATGTGAATTGCGATATCTCAGTAACTATAACAGATATTTACTTGTAACTTGACCATTGGTCATCATTGACCTTGACCTTGAAAATGGACACATGGTCAAAGGTCAAGGTCACGTTCTAAATTTTTACATTATCTTGACATCGCTATATCTTTGAAACGGTAAAAGATAGGCAATAACTTATAATGGGTAAAATGTTGGTCTAATAAAGGCGCAACTTTGTCACATTTGAAGGGAAAGGATTTGACTTCATTTTATAGGAGTTATCTTCCATTAAGACAACTGATTATTAGTTTTTCGTATATAACTTATTAATTATTTATAGTAGAGGCATTTTTTAAATAATTGCGAGTAAATTAAGACATGTCGCGACATGTTTTATCAACAGTTTATAGAAGTTGTCTCTCTTAGAATGCCAATCTCTAGCAAATAATACAGAACAATAAACAAATACTTATCATAAATTTACTTTAAAACCATAAAAAGAGAGATAACTCAAATTTATTTGTTAAACTATTTCTGACTTTAACAAAATTAAAAGTTACTTCCCTTGTTTTTCAGTTAAATGAACAAATTTACAAATGCACCTGCGAGACTTTTCTATATTTGTATTACAAATAATAAATTTACTATAAAAACACATCTAAAACAATATGTTTGATGAAATTTGGTGGTTAATTATGTTTTTAAATTAAACAATGAAAATAATATTGAGTATTTACCTTTAGTGCTATATTAACTGGAATTGAATATATAAATGGAGATATATGTTTTCCTAGCAATGCGTTCCACAACATGCAGAGAATATTAAACTTTTAGTATTCAGATGTTAATGCAGAGGTAAATAATACAAAACAATAATAAAAACTATTTAATGCAAAGTCATAACCTGTCAACTTGTAATGTTTTAATTTCCTCCCGGTAAAAATAAAAGCTTTTTGACCAATCGCACATCATGCACCTTCTAAATCTTTGAAACGGGTAAAAGATAGGCAATAACTTATAATGGGTAAAATGTTGGCCTAATAAAGGCGCAACTTTGTCACATTTGAAGGGAAAGGATTTGACTTCGTTTTATAGGAGTTATCTCCCATTAGAAACATTGATTATTAGTTTTCCATTCATAACTCATTAACTATTGACAGCAGAGGCATGGGGTCTTCACCAAAGACCCTTATGACCTCGACCTTCAAAATGGACACAAGGTCAAAGATCAAGGTAACGTTCTAAACTTTCACATTGTCTTGTTATTGCTATATCTTTGAAACAGTAAAAGACAGGCAATAACTTATAATGGGTAAAATATTGGCCTAATAAAGGCGCAACTTTGTTACATTTGAAGGGAAAGGATTTGACTTCATTTTATAGGAGTTATCTCCCATTCGAAACATTGATTATTAATTTTTCATTCATAACTCATTAACTATTGATAGTAGAGGTATGGGGTCTTCACCAAAAACCCTTATGACCTTGACATTGCAGACACATACAAGGTCAAAGGTCAAGGTCATCTGATTTTTGGAATTTATTATAAGTAGCCATATCTCATCAACTACAAGAGATATTGACATAAGATCTTCACTGTTGATTATTTTTGACCTTCATCATGGTCAAGGTCACCTTGTTAAGGGTCAAGGTCAATACATTTTTTTAAAAAATTTTTCATTTTCCGTGTATATGAAGTGGTTTATCCTAATAAATGCTTAGTTATTGATGTACAATATATGCAGAGATCAAAAGGTCAGTGGTCAATGTCATTAAAGTCTCTGAACGTCATATTTTATGACCTTTTTTATTTCAAAACTTATTTGAATGTTTTTTCTTTCATTTGTTCATAGTGTGAAATAGATTCCATTTACATATAAAGAAGGTCAGGTCAAGGTCATTATGCTCTACAATTTGACCTTTCTTATTTTAAATAATATATAAACAGTTTTGCTTTCAAATTTGTTAATTTTTAAAGACAAATTACAAATAATGTTTAGAAGCAGAATTCAATGTCATTAAATACAGATAGGTTCTTTCTGGCTGCGTAGAGTGGAAAGCCTATTAATCGTTCGGTAGAACGATTGAACCTATATTTATTATTATTATTATTATTTTTCTTTTTCTCCCCATTTTTCCAAATGGGTTTGCCAGAAGGGGTTTCAACATATCATTATGATACTTGGTACGTTTAATCGCTCATACCAGGAGATGACCTGGCTCACCCTGTGAGACTGTTCTATTTTTAGTAACAGAGTTATCTGCCCTAACACCGAAAACCTTGTTAGCAGATAAACTCAGAAACCGTAACCGATTCTTAAAATCTGAAGTGTACAAAATGTCGCTGGTTCTATGGCGACGATTTGTCATGCAAAAAAACATTCTTCGATCAACTTCCTGTTTACGCGATTTTGACGCGAAGTTTGTCGAAAACGTCAAAGTTGTCGGATTTACACAAAAATTGGTTTCCAAGTAGATATGATGGTCCTAATTACATGTATCGGATCAAAAAAAGTTTTCGGTCCACCATTTTCAAAATGGCCGCCATTGAAATTTTGTTTTCAATATAACTCAAAAACCATAAAAAATTGAAGCAGAGAATATATCAGAAAAATGTTCCTCTCATTGAGATCTACATCTGATATAAGGTTCGAAAACTGTGCGACAAACCGTTTTCGAGGTTATGGCCCTTGACACATTTCAGCTAAATTTTGTTTTCAATAAAGCTCAAAAACCATAAAAAATTTAAGCAGACAATATATCAGAAAAATGTTCCTCTCGTTGAGATCTACATTTGATATAATTGCTGAAAACTGTGCGACAAACCATTTTCGAGGTTATGGCCCTTGACAGGTTTCGGCTAGATTTTGTTTTCAATATAACTTAAAAACCATAAAAAATTGAAGCAGACAATATATCAGAAAAATGTTTCTCTCATTGAGATCTACATTTGATATACAGTGTCGAAAACTGTGCGACAACCCGTTTTCGAGGTTATGGCCCTTGACACGTTTCGGCTAAATTTTGTTTTCAATATAACTCAAAAACCATAAAAAATTGAAGCAGACAATAAAAGGGAAAAATACTCCTCTTTGGTACTTCGGCCCGAAGCTGTGCGATGAACCGTTTTCGAGTTACAGCCCTTGACGCGTTTCGGTTAATTGGTTTTTTGGTTAAAACTTGAAAACGGTTAGGGATAATATAGTAAACATATAGGTTTAACATGATCAGTAGGAAAAGAGCTTCAATTTGAGCCAAAGGTCATAGGTCATAGGTCAAGGTCATACCATAGCAACAAGGTATCTGTTATAAAAAATCCTTAGCAACCATATATTTTTAGAAGCAGAATGATGTACTTTACTTAAATATGTCATTTCATGACCGGAAGTGGCTTTTTGTCCCTAGCAACGGAATGAAAGTCCTTAACAACCATATAGGTTCGGGACCACTTCCTTTACTCAAATAACTCATTTTTTATGACTGGAAGCGACATTTTGTGCTATAGCAAAACACAAAATACCATAGCATCACCTAAATTTTCTGACTGCAGAGGAACAGTGGGAAAGACCTTCTCATTTGTTCTCAGAACAAATGACGGTTTAATTATTATTATTATTAAGGTCTTTCCCCTTTCCAAGGGAAAGACCTTACTGTATTTCTTCTGATTATTAAGGTCTTTCCCCTTTCCAAGGGAAAGACCTTACTGTATTTCTTCTGATTATTTTTATTATTATTATTAAGGTCTTTCCCCTTTCCAAGGGAAAGACCTTACTGTATTTCTTCTGATTATTATTATTATTATTTTTTTTATTATTCTTCTTCTTTTCCGCCGCAGATGTCAAAAAAGTGTCTTGACGTATCGCTTTGAAACTTGGCACACTTAACCGACACTACCTGGGCTCGACCTGAGTCACCCTGCGACACCGATCTATTTTTAGAAACAGAGTTATCTCCCCAAACACTGTTTACCCTTGTGTTCAGATACACTCAGAAACAATGACAGATATTAAAAATCTAAAGTGAGGAAAATGTTGCCTGACTTATGGCCATGATTTGTCATGCAAAAAAACACTCTTCGATCCACTTCCTGTTTACGCGATTTTGACGCGAAGTTTGTCGAAAACGTCAAAGTTGTCGGATTTACACAAAACTTGGTTTCCAAGTAGATATGAGGGTCCTAATTACATGTATTGGATCAAAAAAATTTTTTGGTCCACCATTTTCAAAATGGCCGCCATTGAAATTTTGTTTTCAATATAACTCAAAAACCATAAAAAAATTGAAGCAGACAATATATGAGAAAAATGTTCCTCTCATTGAGATCTACATTTGATATATAGGTTTGAAAACTGTGCGACAAACCGTTTTAGAGGTTATGGCCCTTGACAGGTTTCGGCTAAATTTTGTTTTCGAAATAACTCAAAAACCATACAAAATTGAAGCAGACAATATATGAGAAAAATGTTCCTCTCATTGAGATCTACATTTAATATAACGGTTCGAAAACTGTGCGACAAACCGTTTTAGAGGTTATGGCCCTTGACAGGTTTCGGCTAAATATTGTTTTCGAAATAACTCAAAAACCATAAAAAATTGAAGCAGACAATATATCAGAAAAATGTTCCTCTTATTGAGATCTACATTTGATATAACAGTTCAGAAACTGTGCGACAAACCGTTTTAGAGGTTATGGCCCTTGACAGGTTTCCGCTAAATTATTTTATGAAATAACTCAAAAACCGTACAAAATTGAAGCAGACAATATATCAGAAAAATGTTCCTCTCATTGAGATCTACATTTGATATACCGGTTCGAAAACTGTGCGACAAACCGTTTTAGAGGTTATGGCCCTTGACAGGTTTCGGTTAAATTTTGTTTTCGAAATAACTCAAAAACCGTACAAAATTGAAGCAGACAATATATGAGAAAAATGTTCCTCGCATTGAGATCTACATTTGATATACAGGTTCAAAAACTGTGCGACAAACCGTTTTAGAGGTTATGGCCCTTGACAGGTTTCGGCTAAATATTTTTATGAAATAACTCAAAAACCGTAAAAAATTGAAGCAGACAATATATCAGAAAAATGTTACTCTCATTGAGATCTACATTTGATATAACTGTTCAAGAACTGTGCGACAAACCGTTTTAGAGGTTATGGCCCTTGACAGGTTTCGGCTAAATTTTGTTTTCGAAATAACTCAAAAACCATACAAAATTGAAGCAGACAATATATCAGAAAAATGTTCCTCTTATTGAGATCTACATTTGATATACAGGTTCAAAAACTGTGCGACAAACCGTTTTAGAGGTTATGGCCCTTGACAGGTTTCGGCTAAATTTTGTTTTCGAAATAACTCAAAAACCATAAAAATATAAAGCAGACAATATATCAGAAAAATGTTCCTCTCATTGAGATCTACATTTGATTTGAATTATTGAAAACTGTGCGATTAATCGTTTTCAAGTTATGGCCGTTGACATTTTTCGGCTAATCAGTTTATGGCTTTTAACTTTTAAACCGTCAGAGATAATATAGTGAACATAGGTTTTTTGTGACCGTCTCAACAAGCCCTTCGATTTAGGACCAAAGTCCAATGGTTATGGGCAGCAATTTTCAAAATTAGCAACCATATACCTAGACATAACACTAAGAAAATGCCGGGAAAGACCTCACATTTGTTCTTTGAACAAATGACTTTTCATTATTAAGGTCTTTCCCCTTTCCAAGGGAAAGACCTTACTGTATTTCTTCTGATTATTATTATTATTATTTTTTTTATTATTCTTCTTCTTTTCCGCCGCAGATGTCAAAAAAGTGTCTTGACATATCGCTTTGAAACTTGGCACACTTAACCGACACTACCTGGGCTCGACCTGAGTCACCCTGCGAAACAAATCTATTTTTAGTAACAGAGTTATCTGCCCCAAACCCAAAAACCTTGTGTTCAGATAAACTCAGAAACCGTAACCGTTATAAAAAATCTGAAGTGGGGAAAATGTTGCTAGACTCTTGGTCATGATTCATCATGCAAAAAATTTTGTTTCGATCAACTTCCTGGTTACGCGATTTTGACACGAAATTTGTCGAAAACCTCAAAGTTGTCGGATTTACACAAAACTTGGTTTCCAAGTAGATATGAGGGTCCTTATTACATATATCGGATCAAAAATTTTTTTCGGTCCACCATTTTCAAAATGGCCGCCATTGAAATTTTGTTTTCGATATAACTCAAAAACCATAAAAAATTGAAGCAGACAATATATCAGAAAAATGTTCCTCTCGTTGAGATCTACATTTGATATAATAGTTGAAAACTGTGCGACAAACCGTTTTAGAGGTTATGGCCCTTGACATGTTTCGGCTAAATTTTGTTTTCAATATAACTCAAAAACCATACAAAATTGAAGCAGACAATATATCAGAAAAATGTTCCTGTCATTGAGATCTACATTTGATATAAATAGTTGAAAACTGTGTGACAAACCGTTTTCGAGGTTATGGCCCTTGACAGGTTTCGGCTAAATTTTGTTTTCAATATAACTCAAAAACCAGCAAAAATTGAAGCAGACAATATATCAAAAAAATATTCCTCTCATTGAAACCTACATTTGATACATAGGTTCAAAAACTGTGCGACAAACCGTTTTCATGGTTATTGCCCTTGACATGTTTCGGCTAAATTTTGTTTTCAATATAACTCAAAAACCATAAAAAATTGAAGCAGACAATATATCAGAAAATTGTTCCTTCCATTGAGATCTACATTTGATATAAATTGTTGAAAACTGTGCGACAAGCCGTTTTCGAGGTTATGGCCCTTGACAGGTTTTGGCTAAACATACAATTTCACTACTGAGACCTTAGCAATACAAATAAAAACCATATTACACATATATAATCACTCCTGAGACCTTTGCGATACAATTAAAAACCATATTACACATATAAAATCACTCCTGAGACCTTTGCGATACAATTAAAAACCATATTACATATATAAATCACCCCCAAGACCTTTGCAATAGAATTAAAAACTATATCACATATATAAAATGCCTCCTGAACCTTTGCGATACAATTAAAAACCATATAACACATATAAAATCACTCCTGAGACCTTCGAGATACAATTAAACACCATATTACACATATAAAATCACTCCCGAGACATTTGCGATACAATTAAAAAAAAAATTACGCATATAAAATCACTCCCGAGACCTTTGCGATACAATTAAAAACCATATTACACATATAAAATCAACCAGAGATAATATAGTTAACATGGTTATATGTCCTGCGCGAAGAATCTGCCTAGCTTTTTGACCAATCGTACATCACTGACCAAAGCTCATGAATATAAAGGAAAACATACATCACGATAAAAAAAATACACATCTTTGCAGCAATTAATCAGACCTGTCCAGACACTAAGAAGTGTTACAATATATAAAACGTAACACATAACCAGTATCTAGAGAGTATCTTATATCTTCGAGCTCATTTGATATGGACCTGATAAGCCTTGTCGAGCGAAAAAAAAACAACTAAGAATTAATATGTATCAAGATATTAGTACTTTTTGGCTTAGAAAGGGGTAATCATATGAGACTTAAAATTTTTCAATGATGGACAATTCAAAATGGCTTAAACACTAATTTCAAATTTTTAGTACATATTAAATGTACTTTTTGTAACATAAAAACTAACTTTTGGCAAAAATTGATAAAATAATGAACATTGAGTGAGTTCCTACAGTGGGTAATTATGTGTTGAGTGAAGAAAACATGCACTATGTTACAAAATTGCTGTATTAAACCAAATGTGATAATTATTAAAATGATTGAAATAATGTTAACTTGCACATTTATACAGAAATTAGCAATTTAAGTGCAATTACTTTAAAAATGGTACACTATATTCCTAGATTTGCATGAATAATATATTCCACACTGTGACAATAGCCTAAATCGACACATTTTAAACCAATGTTAAAACAAAACCTTGTGATTTCTACAACTTTCCCTCTTTTCCTTATTGTTTAATTATTAAATTTAAAATATTTAAAGCTGTTGTCTCCTATTTTAGTGTGTTTCTCCATTGAAAATGAGTACAAAGCTATTTCTGAATCATAATAATAATATTGTATGGAGACAATCAATTAAAAATACCAAGATGTATGACAAAATAAGTTTGCATAAAATGTTATGAAGTTTGTTCTACTTTCATAGTGTACATTTTTTCAATATACATGACCAAAGCACTAAATTTAATCAACTTACTTTGTTAGCTAAATAGAAGATACTTTCCGTTTAGAATGTGGATTTCAGTCTTAAAACGTATTTCCTCAAAGTATACGAGTCAATAAATCCTTAAAATCCCAGACTGAAGCACGTGACCACACCTCCCCCTTATTTGTAAATTTCGTCTGCTGTGATGTCCATTTCAGTTATCGTCAGTGAATCATTGTGTAAATCGTTTCTCAACAAGTTGTTCTAACTATCCGAACTGCATTTTACCTCTCATTTTAATCAAATTGAAACAATTTCCGACGTGAATTTTTGTGTATTCGGTCGTCTGCTACGTGACTCGTGTCCTTATTTTCCACATTCCAGCGTAAAATTCCTAAGAATGAAGACGTCTTTAAATGATCGTCGGTTTCTCCGTTTGTAATAACCAGTGTCGTCCTGAAATATATCAATAATCACTGAGATTAAAGTTAAGATCGTGCTTCATGTAGTATTCGTCCACACAGAACGAGAGACAGAAGACGCTGACAAAATGATATGAACGCGAGCTTCGACAAAGACACCTCAGTGAAATGTAGTGTTCATTTAATGTATACTATAAATAGAGCGAAATGACAAAGAAGTATTTATTTTTACACCAAAATAATGTATATGAATTTTTAAAACTAGTTTAACAAATTTTTGTCACAATATTTAAATCTGCAGAGTCCCATTTTCCCGTTTTTCTCAAAAAATTAGTACAAAGCTATTTGAAACAATGTGAGACTATCAATTAAAAATACCAAGATTAATAACAAAATAAGTTTACATGCTGCCCTGGTTGGAGGCCGGGCCCTTTTTTAAATAATTAGAATGTTATAGAAACAATAGAAAAGAAACCGGGGGAGGAGGAGGCCTACGGATATTTTACAATATAAAATAATAGATTTTTACCCTCTGGGATTTATTGTTTGACGTTTAACGTCAGTTTTTTCTATGGAAATAGGGACAACGCGGGAAAGACGGTCAATGTCGAAAAAGTGTCTTGACGTATCGCTTTGAAACTTGGCACACTTAACCAACATTATCTGGGCTCGACCTGAGTCACCTTGAGAAACCGATCTATTTTTAGTAACAGAGTTATCTGCCCCAAACCCAAAACCCTTGTGTTCAGATAAATTCAGAAACCATGACAAATATAAAAAATCTTAAGTGGGGAAAATGTTGTCTGACTCATGGCCATGATTTGTCATGCAATAAAAATTTCTTCGATCCACTTCCTGTTTACGTGATTTCGGCGCGAAGATTGTCGAAAACGTCAAAGTTGTTCGATTCACACAAACATTGGTTTCCAAGTCGATATTAGGGTCCTAATTACAAATGTCGGATCAAAATTTGTTTTCGGCTCACCATTTTCAAAATGGCCGCCATTGTTTTCAATATAACTAAAAAACCATAAAATATTGAAGCAGACAATATATCAGAAAAATGTTCCTCTCGTTGAGATCTACATTTGATATATAGGTTCAAAAACTGTGCGACAAACCGTTTTAGAGGTCATGGCCCTTGACAGGTTTCGGCTAAATATTGTTTTTGAAATACTAGTAACTCAAAAACCATAAAAAAATTGAAGCAGACAATATATCAGGAAAATGTTCCTCTCGTTGAGATCTACATCTGATAAATATGTTTGAAAGCTGTGCGACAAACCGTTTTATAGGTTATGGCCCTTGACAGGTTTCGGCTAAATTTTGTTTTCGAAATAACTCAAAAACCATAAAAAATTGAAGCAGACAATATATCAGACAAATGTTCCTCTCATTGAGATCTACATTTGATATAAGGTTCGAAAACTGTGCGACAAAACGTTTTAGAGGTTATGGCCCTTGACAGGTTTCGGCTAAATTTTGTTTTCGAAATAATTCAAAAACCATAAAAAATTGAAGCAGACAATATATCAGTAAAATGTTCCTCTCATTGAGGTCTACATTTAATATAATTGTCGAAAACTGTGCGACAAACCGTTTTCGAGGTTATGGCCCTTGACAGGTTTCGACTAATCAGTTTTTGGCTTATAACTTTAAAACTGTCAGGGATAATATAGTAAACATATGTTATTTTTGTAACGATCATAACAAGCCCTTTGATTTAAGACCGAAGTCGAATGGTTATAGGCAGCCATTTTCAAAATGGCTGACACCGTAAACAGTTTTTGTAAAATAACACTTTAACTTTAACTGTACAAAATTGAAGCGGACAATACATGGGAAACGGAATCGGGATCACTAACTGAATTTAAATATCATATTGTATGACCGGAAGCGACATTTTGTCCAAAGCAACCACTAAATGACCTAGCAACCATACATTTTCTGACTTAGAACCACTTGCTTTGTACACTAAAACCATGGTAACTGACCGTAAAGTCATTAGCAACTATATACCTAGACATAAGACTAATAAAATGCCGGGAAAGACCTCACATTTGTTCTCTGAACAAATGACTTTTCATTATTATTCTTCTTCTTTTCCGCCGCAGATGTCAAAAAAGTGTCTTGACGTATCGCTTTGAAACTTGGCACATTTAACCGACACTACCTGGGCTCGAGCTGAGTCACCCTGCGACACCGATCTATTTTTAGTAACAGAGTTATCTCCCCAAACACTGTTTACCCTTGTGTGCAGATACACTCAGAAACAATGACAGATATCAAAAATCTAAAGTGAGGAAAATGTTGCCTGACATATGGCCATGATTTGTCATGCAATAAAACATTCTTCGATCCACTTCCTGTTTACGCGATTTTGATGCGAAGTTTGGCGAAAACGTCAAAGTTGTCGGATTTACACAAAACTTGGTTTCCAAGTAGATATGAGGGTCCTAATTACATGCATCGGATCAAAAAAATTTTTTGGTCCACCATTTTCAAAATGGCCGCCATCTACATTTTGTTTTCAATATAACTCAAAAACCATAAAAAATTGAAGCAGACAATATATGAGAAAAATGTTCCTCTCATTGAGATCTACATTTGATATAAGGTTCGAAAACTGTGCGACAAACCGTTTTAGAGGTTATGGCCCTTGATAGGTTTCGGCTAAATTTTGTTTTCAAAATAACTCAAAAACCATACAAAATTGAAGCAGATAATATATGAGAAAAATGTTCCTCTCATTGAGATCTACATTTGATATAACAGTTTGAAAACTGTGCGACAAACCGTTTTAGAGGTTATGGCCCTTGACTGGTTTCGGCTAAATTTTGTTTTCGAAATAACTCAAAAACCATAAAAAATTGAAGCAGACAATATGGCAGAAAAATGTTCCTCTCATTGAGATCTACATTTGATATACAGGTTCAAAAACTGTGCGACAAACCATTTTAGAGGTTATGGTCCTTGACAGGTTTCGGCTAAATTTTGTTTTCGAAATAATTCAAAAACAATAAAAATATTAAGCAGACAATATATCAGAAAAATGTTCCTCTCATTGAGATCTACATTTGATTTAAATTATTTAAAACTGTGCGACAAATCGTTTTCAAGTTATGGCCTTTGACATTTTTCGGCTAATCAGTTTATAGCTTAAACTTTTAAACGTCAGAGATAATATAGTGAACATAGGTTTTTTGTGACCGTCTCAACAAGCCCTTCGATTTAATGCCAAAGTCCAATGGTTATGGGCAGCAATTTTCAAAATTAGCAACCATATACCTAGACATAACACTAAGAAAATGCCGGGAAAGACCTCACATTTGTTCTTTGAACAAATGACTTTTCATTATTATTATTTTTGTTATTATTCTTCTTTTCCGCCGCAGATGTCGAAAAAGTGTCTTGACGTATCGCTTTGAAACTTGGCACACTTAACCGACACTACCTGGGCTCGACCTGAGTCACCCTGCGAAACAAATCTATTTTTAGTAACAGAGTTATCTGCCCCAAACCCCAAAACTTTGGAACTCAGAAACCGTAAACGTTATCAAAAATCTGAAGTGGGGAAAATGTTGCTAGACTCTTGGTCATGATTCGTTATGCAAAAAATTTTGTTTCCATCAACTTCCTGGTTACGCGATTTTGACGCGAAATTTGTCGAAAACGTCAAAGTTGTCGGATTCACACAAACTTTGTTTCCAAGTAGATATGAGGGTCCTTATTATATATATTGGATCAAAATTTTTTTTTGGTCCACCATTTTCAAAATGGCCGCCATTGAAATTTTGTTTTCAATATAACTCAAAAACCATAAAAAATTGAAGCAGACAATATATCAGAAAAATGTTCCTCTCATTGAGATCTACATTTGATATAATTGGTTAAAAACTGTGCGACAAACCGTTTTCGAGGTTATGGCCTTGACAGGTTTCGGCTAAATTTTGTTTTCAATATAACTCAACAACCATAAAAAATTGAAGCAGACAATATATCAGAAAAATGTTCCTCTCATTGAGATCTACATTTGATATAATAGTTGAAAACTGTGCGACAAACCGTTTTCGAGGTTATGGCCCTTGACAGGTTTCGGCTAAATTTTGTTTTCAATATAACTCAAAAACCATAAAAAATTGAACCAGACTCAGCAGACAATATACTAGAAAAATGTTCCTCTCATTGAGATCTACATTTGATATAAGGGTTGAAAACTGTACGACAAACCGTTTTCGAGGTTATGGCCCTTGACAGGTTTCCGTTAAATTTTGTTTTCAATATAACTCAAAAACCATAAAATATTGAAGCAGACAATATATCAGAAAAATGTTCCTCTCATTGAGATCTACATTTGATATTGATTGTCGAAAAATTTGAGACAAACCGTTTTCGAGGTTATGGCCCATGACACGTTTCTACTAATCAGTTTTTGACTTATAACTTGAAAACGGTTAGAGATAATATAGTAAACATGTATATTAAAAGTGATCCTCTCATCAAGACCTTCATTTAGTATATTGTATCTGAAACTGTTATATGAACCGTATTCGAGTTATCGGCCTTGACGCATTTCTGTTATTCGGTTTTTGACTTATAACTTGAAAACGTTTAGAGATAATATAGTCAACATGGTCATATGTCGTGCGCGAAGAATCTGCCTAGCTTTTTGACCAATCGTACATCACTGACCAAAGCTCATGAATATTAAGGAAAACATACATCACGATAAAAAAAAAATACACATCTTTGCTGCAATTAATCAGACCTGTCCAGACACTAAGAAGTGTTACAATATATAAAACGGAACACATAACCAGTATCTAGAGAGTATCTTATTTCTTCGAGCTCATTTGATATGGACCTGATAAGCCTTGTCGAGCGAAAAAAAAAAAACAACTAAGAATTAATATGTATCAAGATATTAGTACTTTTTGGCTTAGAAAGGGGTAATCATATGAGACAAAATTTTTCAATGATGGACAATTCAAAATGGCTTAAACACTAATTTCAAATTTTTAGTACATATTAAATGTACTTTTTGTAACATAAAAAACTAACTTTTGGCAAAAATTGAAAAAATAATGAACATTCAGTGAGTTCCAACAGTGTGTAATTATGTGTCGAGTGAAGAAAACATGCACTTTGTTACAAAATTTGCTGTATTAAACAATGTGGTAATTATTAAAATGATTGAAATGATGTTAACTTGCACATTTATACAGAAATTAGCAATTTAAGTGCAATTACTTTAAAAATGGTACACTATATTTCTAAATTTTCATGAAAAAATATTCAACACTGTGACAATGACCTAAATCGACACATTTTAAACCAATGTTAAAACAAAACCTTGTGATTTCTACAAGTTTCCCTCTTTTCCTTATTGTTTAATTATTAAATTTAAAATATTTAAAGCTGTTGTGTCCTATTTTAGTGTGTTTCTCCATTAAAAATGAGTACAAAGCTATTTCTGAATCATAATAATAATATTGTATGGAGACAATCAATTAAAAATACCAAGATGTATGACAAAATAAGTTTGCATAAAATGTTATGAAGTTTGGTCTACTTTCATAGTGTACAGTTTTTCAATATACATGACCAAAACACTAAATTTAATCCACTTACTTTGTTAGCTAAATAGAAGATACTTTCCGTTTAGAATGTGGATTTCAGTCTAAAAACGTATTTCTTCAAAGTATACGAGTCAATAAATCCTTAGAATCCAGGACTGAAGCACGTGACCACACCTCCCCCTTATTTGTAAATTTCGTCAGCTGTGATGTCCATTTCAGTTATCGTCTTTGAATCATTGTGTAAATCGTTTCTCAACAAGTGTACATTTTTTCAATATACATGACCAAAACACTAAATTTAATCAACTTACTTTGTTAGCTAAATAGAAGATACTTTCCGTTTAGAATGTGGATTTCAGCCTAAAAACGTATTTCCTCAAAGTATACGAGTCAATAAATCCTTAAAATCCCAGACTGAAGCACGTGGCCACACCTCCCCCTTATTTGTAAATTTCGTCTGCTGTGATGTCCATTTCAGTTATCGTCAGTGAATCATAGTGTAAATCGTTTCTCAACAAGTTGTTCTAACTATCCGAACTGCATTTTACCTCACATTTTAATCAAATTGAAACAATTTCCGACGTGAATTTTTGTGTATTCGGTCGTCTGCTACGTGACTCGTGTCCTTATTTTCCACATTCCAGCGTAAAATTCCTATGAATGAAAACGTCTTTAAATGTTCGTCGGTAGCTCCGTTTGTAATAACCCGTGTCGTCCTGAAATATATAAATAATCACTGAGATTAAACTTAAGATCGTGCTTCATGTAGTATTCGTCCACACAGCACGAGAGACAGAAGACGCTGACAAAATGCTATGAACGCGAGCTTCGACGAAGACACCTCAGTGAAATGTAAAGTGTTCATTTAAAGTATACTATAAATAGAGCGAAATGACAAAGAAGTATTTATTTTACACCAAAATAATGTATATTAATTTTAAAAACTAGTTTAACAAATTTTTGTCACAATATTTAAATCTGCAGAGTCCCATTTTCCCGTTTTTTCTCAAAATTAGTACAAAGCTATTTGAATCAATGTGAGACAATCAATTAAAAATACCAAGATGAATAACAAAATAAGTTTACATGCTGCCCTGGTTGGGGGGCCGGGCCCTTTTTTAAATAATAAGAATGTTATAGAAACAATAGAAAAGAAACCGGGGGAGGAGGAAGTCTACGGATATTTTACAATATAAAATAATAGATTTTTACCCTCTGGGGTTTATTGTTTGACGTTTAACGTCAGTTTTTTCTATGGAAATAGGGACAACACGGGAAAGACGGTCAATGTCGAAAAAGGGTCTTGACGTATCGCTTTGAAACTTGGCACACTTAACCAACATTACCTGGGCTCGACCTGAGTCACCTTGCGAAACCGATCTATTTTTAGTAACAGAGTTATCTGCCCCAAACCCAAAACCCTTGTGTTCAGATAAATTCAGAAAACATGACAAATATCAAAAATCTAAAGTGGGGAAAATGTTGTCTGACTCATGGCCATGATTTGTCATGCAAAAAAAATTTCTTCGATCCGCTTCCTGTTTACGTGATTTCGGCGCGAAGTTTGTCGAAAACGTCAAAGTTGTTCGATTTACACAAACATTGGTTTCCAAGTCGATATGAGGGTCCTAATTACGTATGTCGGATCAAAATTTGTTTTCGGTTCACCATTTTCAAAATGGCCGCCATTGAAATTTTGTTTTCAATGTAACTCAAAAACCATAAAATATTGAAGCAGACAATATATCAGAAAAATGTTCCTCTCGTTGAGATCTACATTTGATATATAGGTTCAAAAACTGTGCGACAAACCGTTTTAGAGGCTATGGCCCTTGACAGGTTTCGGCTAAATATTGTTTTTGAAATAACTCAAATAACCATAAAAAAATTGAAGCAGACGATATATCAGGAAAATGTTCCTCTCGTTGAGATCTACATTTGATAAATAGGTTTGAAAACTGTGCGACAGACCGTTTTATAGGTTATGGCCCTTGACAGGTTTCGGCTAAATTTTGTTTTCAATATAACTCAAAAACCATAAAAAATTGAAGCAGACAATATATCAGAAAAATGTTCCTCTCATTGAGATCTACATTTAATATAAATTTTCGAAAACTGTGCGACAAACCGTTTTCGATGTTATGGCCCTTGACAGGTTTCGGCTAATCAGTTTTTGGCTTATAACTTTAAAACCGTCAGGGATAATACAGTAAACATATGGTTTTTTTGTAACGATCATAACAAACCCTTCGATTTAAGACCGAAGTTGAATGGTTATAGGCAGCCATTTTCAAAATGGCTGACACCGTAAGCAGTTTTTGTAAAATAACACTTTAACTGTACAAAATTGAAGCGGACAATACAATAGGAAACGGAATCGGGATCACTAACTGAATTTAAATATCATATTGTATGACTGGAAGCGACATTTTCTCCATAGCAACCACTAAATGTCCTTAGCAACCATACATTTTCTGACTTAGAACCACTTGCTTTGTACACTAAAACCATGGTAACTGACCGTAAAGTCATTAGCAACTATATACCTTGACATAAGACTAATAAAATGCAGGGAAAGACCTCACATTTGTTCTCTGAACAAATGACTTTTCATTATTATTATTATTATTATTATTATTTTAGTTTTCTTCTTCCGCGGAGGTTGCCAAAAAGTGTCTGGACGTATCATTCTGATACTTGGTAACATCAATCGGTCATATCCGGAGATAAACATGGCTCATGCTTTTAGACCGATCTATTTTTAGTAACAGAGTTATCTGCCCGAACACGAAGATCCTTGTTAGCAGATAAACTCAGAAACGGTAACCGATTCTTAAAATCTGAAGGGTACGAAATGTCGCCGGTTCCATGGTGATGATTTGTCATGCAAAAAAAATTCTTCGATCCACTTCCTGTTTACGTGATTTTGACGCAAAGTTTGTCGAAAACATCAAAGTTGTTGGATTTACACAAAACTTGGTTTCCAAGTAGATATGAGGGTCCTAATTATATGTATCGGATCAAAAAAAAATTTCGGTCCACCATTTTCAAACTGGCCGCCATTGAAATTTTGTTTTCAATATAACTCAAAAACCATAAAATATTGAAGCATAGAATATATCAGAAAAATGTTCCTCTCGTTGAGATCTACATTTGATACAAATAGTTTCGGCTAAATTTTGCTTTCAATGTAACTCAAAAACAATAAAAAATTGAAGCATACAATATATCAGAAAAATGTTCCTCTCATTGAGATCTACATTTGATATACAGTGTCGAAAACTGTGCGACAAACCGTTTTCGAGGTTACGGCCCTTGACACGTTTCGGCTAAATTTTGTTTTCAACATAACACAAAAACCATAAAAAAATTGAAGCAGACAATATATCAGAAAAATGTTCCTCTCATTGAGATCTACATTTGATTTACAGGATTGAAAACTGTGCGACAAACCGTTTTCGAGTAATGGCCCTTGACACGTTTCGGCTAATAAGTTTTTGGCTAATAACTTTTAAACCTTCAGAGATAATATAGTAAACATATGGTGTTTTATGACCGTCATAACAAGCCCTTCAGTTTAAGACCAAAGTCAAATGGTTACGGGCAGCCATTTTCAAAATGGACGACAACGTAAACAGTTTTATAAAATGACACTTGAACCGTACAAAAATGAAGCAGACAATACAAGGGAAAAATGTTCGTCACATCGAAATGTACAAAAAAATGTTTCATATATGAAAGCGTAAAACTTGTTGTTTTTTGAGTTATTGTCCTTGATTCATATTTTGAAAATGGTTATTGCTTTATAACATTTTAAACGTTACAGATGATGAATGAAACATACGGTTCATTTGAAAGAGAATTAAAATTCCTACAATTTGATCCCAAGAAGTACATATTCGGTTGAGTGGTTTCAAAATGGTGGCGAAAAACATATCGTAAACTGCGTTATTTGTCAATAACTTTTAAATCGTTGCAGATTATATAGTAAACATATAAGTTTTTTGTGACCGATATGTCAAGCCCTTCGATTTAAAGTCATTATCAACCATATACCTAGACATAACACTATCAAAATGCCGGGAAAGACCTCACATTTGTTCTTTGAACAAATGTATCGACATTTAATTATTATTATTATTATTAAGGTCTTTCCCCTTTCCAAGGGAAAGACCTTACTGTATTACTTCTTATTATTAAGGTCTTTCCCCTTTCCAAGGGAAAGACCTTACTGTATTTCGTATGATTATTATTAAGGTCTTTCCCCTTTCCAAGGGAAAGACCTTACTGTATTTCGTATGATTATTATTAAGGTCTTTCCCCTTTCCGAGGGAAAGACCTTACTGTATTTCTTATGATTATTATTAAGGTCTTTCCCCTTTCCGAGGGAAAGACCTTACTGTATTTCTTATGATTATTATTATTATTATTATTAAGGTCTTTCCCCTTTCCAAGGGAAAGACCTTACTGTATTTCTTCTGATTATTTTTTTTATTATTATTATTATTCTTCTTCTTTTCCGCCGCAGATGTCAAAAAAGTGTCTTGACGTATCGCTTTGAAACTTGGCACACTTAACCGACACTACCTGGGCTCGACCTGAGTCACCCTGCGACACCGATCTATTTTTAGTAACAGAGTTATCTCCCCAAACACTGTTTACCCTTGTGTGCAGATACACTCAGAAACAATGACAGATATCAAAAATCTAAAGTGAGGAAAATGTTGCCTGACTTATGGCCATGATTTGTCATGCAATAAAACATTCTTCGATCCACTTCCTGTTTACGCGATTTTGATGCGAAGTTTGTCGAAAACGTCAAAGTTGTCGGATTTACACAAAACTTAGTTTCCAAGTAGATATAAGGGTCCTAATTACATGTATCGGATCAAAAAAAATTTTTGGTCCACCATTTTCAAAATGGCCGCCATTTAAATTTTGTTTTCAATATAACTCAAAAACCATAAAAAATTGAAGCAGACAATATATCAGAAAAATGTTCCTCTCATTGAGATCTACATTTGATATAAAGGTTCGAAAACTGTGCGACAAACCGTTTTAGAGGTTATGGCCCTTGACAGGTTTCGGCTAAATTTTGTTTTCGAAATAACTCAAAAACCATACAAAATTGAAGCAGACAATATATGAGAAAAATGTTCCTCTCATTGAGATCTACATTTGATATCACAGTTTGAAAACTGTGCGACAAACCGTTTTAGAGGTTATGGCCCTTGACTGGTTTCGGCTAAATTTTGTTTTCGAAATAACTCAAAAACCATAAAAAATTGAAGCAGATAATATGTCAGAAAAATGTTCCTCTCATTGAGATCTACATTTGATATACAGGTTCAAAAACTGTGCGACAAACCGTTTTAGAGGTGTTGGTCCTTGACAGGTTTCGGCTAAATTTTGTTTTCGAAATAACTCAAAAACAATAAAAATATTAAGCAGACAATATATCAGAAAAATGTTCCTCTCATTGAGATCTACATTTGATTTAAATTATTGAAAACTGTCCGACAAATCGTTTTCAAGTTATGGCCTTTGACATTTTTCGGCTAATCAGTTTATGGCTTAAACTTTTAAACATCAGAGATAATATAGTGAACATAGGTTTTTTGTGACCGTCTCAACAAGCCCTTCGATTTAGGACCAAAGTCCAATGGTTATGGGCAGCAATTATCAAAATTAGCAACCATATACCTAGACATAACACTAAGAAAATGGCGGGAAAGACCTCACATTTGTTCTTTGAACAAATGACTTTTCATTATTTTTTTTTTCTTCTGCCACAGATGTCAAAAAAGTGTCTTGACGTATCACTTTGAAACTTGGCACACTTAACCGACACTACCTGGGCTCGACCTGAGTCACCCTGCGACACGGATCTATTTTTAGTAACAGAGTTATCTCCCCAAACACTGTTTACCCTTGTGTGCAGATACACTCAGAAACAATGACAGATATCAAAAATCTAAAGTGAGGAAAATGTTGCCTGACTTATGGCCATGATTTGTCATGTAAAAAAACATTCTTCGATCCACTTCCTGTTTACGCGATTTTGACGCGAAGTTTGTCGAAAACGTCAAAGTTGTCGGATTTACACAAAACTTGGTTTCCAAGTAGATATGAGGGTCCTAATTACACGTGTCGGATCAAAAAAAATTTTCGGTCAACCATTTTCAAAATGGCCGCCATTGAAATTTTGTTTTCAATATAACTCAAAAACCATAAAAAATTGAAGCAGAGAATATATCAGAAAAATGTTCCTCTCATTGAGATCTACATTTGATATACAGGTTCGAAAACTGTGCGACAAACCGTTTTAGAGGTTATGGCCCTTGACAGGTTTCGGCTAAATTTTGTTTTCGAAATAACTCAAAAACCATAAAAAATTGAAGCAGAGAATATAACAGAAAAATGTTCCTCTCATTGAGATCTACATCTGATATAAAGGTTCGAAAACTGTGCGACAAACCGTTTTCGAAGTTATGGCCCTTGACACATTTCAGCTAAATTTTGTTTTCAATAAAGCTCAAAAACCATAAAAATTTTAAGCAGACAATATATCAGAAAAATGTTCCTCTCGTTGAGATCTACATTTGATATAATTGCTGAAAACTGTGCGACAAACCATTTTCGAGGTTATGGCCCTTGACAGGTTTCGGCTAAATTTTGTTTTCAATGTAACTTAAAAACCATAAAAAATTGAAGCAGACAATATATCAAAAAAATGTTCCTCTCATTGAGATCTACATTTGATATACAGTGTCGAAAACTGTGCGACAACCCGTTTTCGAGGTTATGGCCCTTGACAAGTTTCGGCTAAATTTTGTTTTCAATATAACTCAAAAACCATAAAAAATTGAAGCAGACAATAAAAGGGAAAAATACTCCTCTTATCGAGACGTCCATTTGGTACATTCGGCCCGAAGCTGTGCGATGAACCGTTTTCGAGTTACAGCCCTTGACGCGTTTCGGTTAATTGGTTTTTTGGTTAAAACTTGAAAACGGTTAGAGATAATATAGTAAACATATAGGTTAAACATGATCAGTAGGAAAAGAGCTTCAATTTGAGCCAAAGGTCAAAGGTCATAGGTCAAGGTCATACCCTAGCAACAAGGTGACCGTGATAAAAAGTCCTTAGCAACTATATATTTTTAGAATCAGAATGATGTACTTTACTGAAATATATCATTTCATGACCGGAAGTGGCCTTTTGTCCCTAGCAACCGAATGAAAGTCCTTAACAACCATATATTTTTTGGCTCGGGACCACTTTCTTTACTCAAATAATTCATTTTTATGACTGGAAGAGACATTTTGTGCTATAGCAAGACACAAAATCCCATAGCATCACCTAACTTTCCTTACTTAAGAGGAACAGTGGGAAAGACCTTCTCATTTGTTCTCAGAACAAATGGCATTTTATTATTAAGGTCTTTCCCCCTTTCCAAGGGAAAGACCTTCTTGTATTTCTTATGATTATTATTATTATTATTAAGGTCTTTCCCCTTTCCAAGGGAAAGACCTTACTGTATTTCTTCTGATTATTATTATTAAGGTCTTTCCCTTCCACAGAAGGAAAGACCTTACTGTATTTCTTATGGTTATTATTATTATTATTATTATTATTTTTCTTCTTTTCCGCCGTCAATATACGAAAAGTGTCGCGACATATCTTTTCGATACTTGGTACCTTAACTTGGTCATACCTGAACTCGCCTTGACCGACACCGGGAAACTGATCTATTTTTAGTAACGGAGTTATCTGCCCAAACACCGTAAACCCTTGTTAGCAGATAAACTCAGAAACCGTAATCGATTCTTAAAATCTGAAGTGTAAAAAATGTCGCTGGTCCTATAGCGATGATTTGTCATGCAAATTTTTTTTTTCCAATCGACTTCCTGTTTACGCGTTTTTGACCTGAAAAATGTCTCAATGCGTCAAAATTTTTTTCTCAGAAACCGTTAGTCCTAGAGACTTGGGACCACCACCAGTGATCCTAAGTGACATATATTACATTTAAAAATGTCAAGGTCAAAGGTCAAAAGTCAAGGTCAAAGGTCACCATAGGTGTTGTTAGCACTATATCTCATAAACCATAAAAGATAGAAGCAGACAATAAACGGGAAAAATACTCCTCTTATCGAGACCTCCATTTGGTACATTTGGCCCAAAGCTGTGCGATGAACCGTTTTCGAGTTACAACCCTTGACACGTTTCGGTTAATTGGTTTTTTGGTTAAAACTTTAAAACGGTTAGAGATAATATAGTAAACATATAGGTTTAACATGATCAGTAGGAAAAGAGCTTCAATTTGAGCCAAAGGTCAAAGGTCAAAAGTCAAGGTCAAAGGTCACCATAGGTCCTGTTAGCACTATATCTCATAACCCATAAAAGATAGAAGCAGACAATAAATTAGGAAAATACTCCTCTTATCGAGACCTTCATTTGGTACATTTGGCCCGAAGCTGTGCGATGAACCGTTTTCGAGTTACAGTCCTTGACATGTTTCGGTTAATCGGTTTTTTGGTTAAAACTTGAAAACGGTAAGAGATAACAGACCTGTTTACCCATTTTGGTTGTCACCAGTATTTCAGCAGTGACTTAAGAGTATTTTGAGGACATTAGGAGGGAAAAATAAATAAACATAATTATTCATGTTCTCGAACACGTTTTTTGGACATGTTTACCTCATGTAAATTTATAAAATTTAATCGGAATCGGCGGTGCGCTTTCAATAACGGATTTTTATCCATTTAAAGCTTCTCTATGACACCGATTGACCAATTTCGGACATAACCCCGATTTTTTCCCGGTTTTGCCGAAAAAGCGTAGAATTTGATCGCGAATCCTTAGAGCGTAATTTTAGTGAAAAATCCGTACAAAATACGCGTAATCCGTACAAGTAAACAGGTCTGAGATAATATTGTAAACATGTATATTTAATGTGATCCTGTCATCAAGACCTTCATTTAGTATATTGTATCCGAAACTGTTATATGAACCGTATTCGAGTTATCGGCCTTGACGCATTTCTGTTATTCGGTTTTTGACTTATAACTTGAAAACGGTTAGAGATAATATAGTTAACATGGTCATATGTCGTGCGCGAAGAATCTGCCTAGCTTTTTGACCAATCGTACATCACTGACCAAAGCTCATGAATATTAAGGAAAACATACATCACGATAAAAAAAAATACACACCTTTGCTGCAATTAATCAGACCTGTCCAGACACTAAGAAGTGTTACAATATATAAAACGTAACACATAACCAGTATCTAGAGAGTATCTTATTTCTTCGAGCTCATCTGATATGGACCTGAAAAGCCTTGTCGAGCGAAAAAAAAAACAACTAAGAATTAATATGTATCAAGATATTAGTACTTTTTGGCTTAGAAAGGGGTAATCATATGAGACTTAAAATTTTTCAATGATGGACAATTCAAAATGGCTTAAACACTAATTTCAAATTTTTAGTACATATTAAATGTACTGTTTGTAACATAAAAAACTAACTTTTGGCAAAAATTGATAAAATAATGAACATTGAGTGAGTTCCGACTGTGTGTAATTATGTGTCGAGTGAAGAAAACATGCAACTTTGTTACAAAATTTGCTGTATTAAACCAAATGTGATAATTATTAAAATGATTGAAATGATGTTAACTTGCACATTTATACAGAAATTAGCAATTTAAGTGCAATTACTTTAAAAATGGTACAGTATACTCCTAGATTTTCATGAAAAAATATTCAACACTGTGACAATAGCCTAAATCGACACATTTTAAACCAATGTTTAAACAAAACCTTGTGATTTCTACAAGTTTCCCTCTTTTCCTTATTCTTTAATTATTAAATTTAAAATATTTAAAGTTGTTGTGTCCTATTTTAGTGTGTTTCTCCATTAAAAATGAAAACAAAGCTATTTCTGAATCATAATAATAATATTGTATGGAGACAATCAATTAAAAAAACCAAGATGTATGACAAAATAAGTTTGCATAAAATGTTATGAAGTTTGGTCTACTTTCATAGTGTACATTTTTTCAATATACATGACCACAACACAAAATTTAATCAACTTACTTTGTTAGCTAAATAGAAGATACTTTCCGTTTAGAATGTGGATTTCAGTCTAAAAACGTATTTCCTCAAAGTATACGAGTCAATAAATCCTTAAAATCCCATATTGAAGCACATGACCACCCCTCCCCCTTATTTGTAAATTTCGTCTGCTGTGATGTCCATTTCAGTTATCGTCAGTGAATCATAGTGTAAATCGTTTCTCAACAAGTTGTTTTAACTATCCGAACTGCATTTTACCTCACATTTTAATCAAATTGAAACAATTTCCGACGTGAATTTTTGTGTATTCGGTCGTCTGCTACGTGCCTCGTGTCCTTATTTTCCACATTCCAGCGTAAAATTCCTATGAATGAAAACGTCTTTAAATGTTCGTCGGTAGCTCCGTTTGTAATAACCGGTGTCGTCCTGAAATATATAAATAATCACTGAGATTAAACTTAAGATCGTGCTTCATGTTCGTCCACACAGAACGAGAGAGAAACAGAAGACGCTGACAAAATGCTATGAACGCGAGCTTCGACGAAGACACCTCAGTGAAATGTAAAGTGTTCATTTAATGTATACTATAAATAGAGCGAAATGACAAAGAAGTATTTATTTTACACCAAAATAATGTATATGAATTTTTAAAACTAGTTTAACAAATTTTTGTCACAATATTTAAATCTGCAGAGACCCATTTTCCCGTTTTTTCTCAAAATTAGTACAAAGCTATTTGAATCAATGTGAGACAATCAATTAAAAATACCAAGATGTATAACAAAATAAGTTTACATGCTGGTCCTGGTTGGGGGGCCGGGCCCTTTTTTAAATAATTAGAATGTTATAGAAACATTAGAAAAGAAACCGGAAGTGGCCATTTTTCCCTAGCAACAGAATGAACGACCTTAACAACCATATATTTTTTGGTTCGGGACGACTTTCTTTACTTAAATAACTCATTTTTATGACTGGAAGCGACATTTTGAGCTATAGCAAAACACAAAATCCCATAGCATCACCTAAATATTCTAACTTTAGAGGAACAGTGGGAAAGACCTTCTCATTTGTTCTCAGAACAAATGGCAGTTTATTAAGGTCTTTCCCACTTCCAGTGGGAAGACCTTCTTGCTTTTGCTTTGATTATTAAGGTCTTTCCCACTTCCAGTGGGAAGACCTTCTTGCTTTTGCTTTGATTATTATTTTTTTTATTTTTTTTTCCGCCAACTTTCAAACCCAAACAGTTTAAAAAGTACGCGACATATCTTTTTGGTCTTTTGCGACAAGTTTTGTACACTGAAAGTCTATTCGGAATTCACCCTGTGAAATCGAAACATTTTTCTTTACAGAGTTATCTGCCCAAACACCGAAAACCTTGTTATCGCGTAATCTCTGGAACTATAACAGATACAAGAAAACTAAAAAGTGACAAATGTTAAGGAACTTTTGGGACAACTTTATGACATATTTTGGCTAAAAATTTCTGACTAGCGAAGGCGAGCGGTATACTTTGAATGTTTCAAGGACTCCGCTTATCACAAAAACTCACAAACCGTAAGTCGAAATCACAAAAGGTCTTCACCATTTATCGTCCTGTGACATGTCCTTAAAGAAAATCTCAAAGTCAAAGTTCAGAAGTGACCTCGACCTTAGGCCTCCAATCTTGTTATCATTACAACTCAAAAACTATAAAAGATAGAAGAAGACAATAAATGGGAAAAATACTCCACTCATCAAGGCCTTCATTTGATACATTTGGTCCGAAACTGTACGATGAACCGTTTTCGAGTTCGGGCTCTTGGCTCATTTCAGTTAATCAGTTTTTGGCATACAACTTGAAAACCGTTACAAATAATATAGTAAAAATATAGGTTTAACATGATCATCAAGTAAAGGCCTTCAATTTTAGCCCAATTGAAAGGTCACAGGTCAAGGTCATACCATAGCAACCAGTTCACCATTACAAAAAGTCCTTAGCAACCATATATTTTTTAAATCAGGATGATGTACTTTACTGAAATATGTCATTTTACAACCGGAAGTGCCATTTTGTCCTTAGCAACGACCACGAAAGTCCTTGACAACCATGTATTTCTTTACTCAGGACCACAGAAATAGTCAATTCCGCCTAAAAAATGGCTCAGTAACTTATGTAGTCAAGTTCACAACAAGAGATGAAGAAAAATTAATTTCATAAAGGTATCTGGGAAAGACCTTGCTAATTGTTCTTGAACAATTAGCCCTATCTTTATTTTTTTTTTTTCCGCCAACTTTCAAAACCAAACAGTTTAAAAACTACGCGATATATCTTTTTGGTCTTTCGCGACAAGTTTTGGGCTCTGAAAGTCTATTCGGAATTCACCCTGTGAAATCGAAACATTTTTCTTTACGGAGTTATCTGCCCAAACACCGAAAACCTTGTTATCGCGTAATCTCTGGAACTATAACAGATACAAGAAAACTAAAAAGTGACCAATGTTAAGGAACTTTTGGGACAACTTTATGACATATTTTGGCGAAAAATTTCTGACTAGCGAAGGCGAGCGGTATACCTTGAATGTTTCAAGGACTCCGCTTATCACAAAAACTCACAAACCGTAAGTCGAAATCACAAAAGGTCTTCACCATTTATTGTCATGTGACATGTCCTTAAAGAAAATCTCAAAGTCAAAGTTCAGAAGTGACCTCGACCTTAGGCCTCCAATCTTGTCATCATTACAACTCAAAAACTATAAAAGATAGAAGAAGACAATAAATGGGAAAAATACTCCTCTCATCAAGGCCTTCATTTGATACATTTCGTCCGAAACTGTGCGATGAACTGTTTTCGAGTTCGGGCTCTTGGCTCATTTCGGTTAATCAGTTTTTGGCATAAAACTTGAAAACCGTTTCAGATAATATAGTAAACATATAGGTTAAACATGATCATCAAGTGAAGGCCTTCAATTTGAGCCCAAATTCAAAGGTCACAGGTCAAGGTCATACCATAGCAACCAGGTCACCATTACAAAAAGTCCTTAGCAACCATATATTTTTTAAATCAGGATGATGTACTTTACTGAAACATGTCATTTTACAACCGGAAGTGGCATTTTGTCCTTAGCAACGGCCACGAAAGTCCTTGACAACCATGTATTTTTTTACTCAGGACCACAGAAATAGTCTATTCCGCCTAAAAAATGGTTCAGTAACTTAGGTAGTCAAGTTTACAACAAGAGATGAAGAAAAATTAATTTTTATCAAGGTATCTGGGAAAGACCTTTCTAATTGTTCTTGAACAATTAGCCCTATCTTTATTATTATTTTTCTTTTCTTTTCCGCCATCATTAGCTAAAAAGTGTCGCGACATATCATTTTGATACTTGGTACCATTAATCGGTCATACTGTCAGATGACTCTGTTCACCCTGTGAAACCGATCTATTTTTAGTAACAGAGTTATCTGCCCCAACACCGTAAACCCTTGTTAGCAGATAAACTCAGAAACCGTAATCGGTTCTTCAAATCTGAAGTGTAAAAAATGTCGCTGGTCCTATAGCGATGATTTTTCATGCAAAATTTTTTTTCCAATCGACTTCCTGTTTACGTGTTTTTGACCTGAAAAATGTCGCAATGCGTCAAAATTTTTTTCTCAAAAAGCGTAAGTCCTAGAGACTTGGGATCACCACCATTGATCCTAAGTGACATATGTTACATTTAAAAATGTCAAGTTCAAAGGTCAAAAGTCAAGGTCAAAGGTCACCAAAGGTCTTGTTAGCACTATATCTCACAAACCATAACAGATAGAAGCAGACAATAAATGGGAAAAATACTCCACTTATTGAGACCTTCATTTGGTACATTTGACCCAAAGCTGTACAATGAACCATTTTTGAGTTACTGCCCTTGACGCGTTTCGGTGAATCGGTTTTTTGGTTAAAACTTGAAAACGGTTAGAGATAATATAGTAAACATATAGGTTTAAAGTGATCAGTATGAAAAGAGCTTCAATTTGAGCCAAAGGTCAAAGGTCATAGGTCAAGGTCATACCATAGCAACAAGGTGACTGTTATAAAAAGTCCTTAGCAACCATATATTTTTAGAATCAGAATGATGTACTGTACTGAAATATGTCATATCATGACCGGAAGTGCCATTTTGTCACTAGCAACCGAATGAAAGTCCTTAACAACCATATATTTTTTGGCTCGGGACCACTTTCTATACTCAAATAACTCATTTTTATGACTGGAAGTGACATTTAGTGCTGTAGCAAGACACAAAACCCATAGCATCACCTAACTTTTCTAACTTTAGAGGAACAGTGGGAAAGACCTTCTCATTTGTTCTCAGAACAAATGGCAGTTTAATTATTAAGGTCTTTCCCCGTTCCAAGGGAAAGACCTTACTGTATTTCGTATGATTATTATTATTATTTTTTTTTTCTTCTGCCACAGATGTCAAAAAAGTGTCTTGACATATCGCTTTGAAACTTGGCATACTTAACCGACACTAGCTGGGCTCGACCTGAGTCACCCTGCGAAACCGAGCTATTTTTAGAAACGGAGTTATCTCCCCAAACACTGTTTACCCTTGTTTTCAATTAAACTTTTAAACCGTAACAGATATCAAAATTCTAAGGTGTGAAAATTGTCACCTGACTCCTGACAATGATTAATCACGCAAAATTTTTTTTTTCGATCAACTTCCTGTTTACGCGATTTTCACGCGAAGTTTGTCGAAAATGTCAAAGTTGTTCGATTTCCACAAAAATTGGTTTCCAAATAGATATGAGGGTCCTAATTACATCTATCGGATCTAAATTTTTTTTCGGTCCACCATTTTCAAAATGGCCGCCATTGAAATTTTGTTTTCAACATAACTCAAAAACCATACAAAATTGAAGCAGACAATATATGAGAAAAATGTTCCTCTCATTGAGATCTACATTTGATATATATGGTCGAAAACTGTGCGACAAACCGTTTTCGAGGTTATGGCCCTTGACAGGTTTCGGCAAAATTTTTTTTTCAATATAACTCAAAAACCGTAAAAAATTGAAGCAGACAATATATTAGAAAAATGTTCCTCTCGTTGAGATCTACATTTGATGTAACTGGTCAAAAACTGTTCGACAAACCGTTTTCGAGGTTATGGCCCTTGACAGGTTTCGGCTAAATTTTGTTTTCAATATAACTCAAAAACCGTAAAACATTGAAGCAGACAATATATTAGAAAAATGTTCCTCTCGTTGAGATCTACATTTGATATAACTGGTCGAGAACTGTGCGACAAACCGTTTTCGAGGTTATGGCCCTTGACAGGTTTCGTCTAAATTTTGTTTTCAATATAACTCAAAAACCAAAAAAAATTGAAGCAGACAATATATCAGAAAAATGTTCCTCTCGTTGAGATCTACATTTGATATAATTGGCTGAAACTGTGCGACAAACCGTTTTCGAGGTTATGGCCCTTGACAGGCTTCGGCTAAATTTTGTTTTCAATATAACTCAAAAACCATACAAAATTGAAGCAGACAATATATTAGAAAAATGTTTCTCTCATTGAGATCTAGATTTGATATACAGTGTTGAAAACTGTGCGACAAACCGTTTTCGAGGTTATGGCCCTTGGCAGGTTTCGGCTAAATTTTGTTTTCAATATAACTCAAAAACTATAAATAATTGAAGCAGACAATATATTAGAAAAATGTTCCTCTCATTGAGATCCACATTTGATATAATTGACTGAAAACTGTGCGACAAACCGTTTTCGAGGTTATGGCCCTTGACAGGTTTCGGCTAAATTTTGTTTTCAATATAACTCAAAAACCATACCAAATTGAAGCAGACAATATATGAGAAAAATGTTCCTCTCATTGAGATCTACATTTGATATATAGGGTCCGAAACAGTGCAACTAACTGTTTACCATATACCTAGACAAAACACTAACAAAATGCAGGGAAAGACCTCACATTTGTTCTCGGAACAAATGCCTTTTAATTATTATTATTATTATTTTTTTTTTCTTCTGCCACAGATGTCAAAAAGTGTCTTGACGTATCACTTTGAAACTTGGCACACTTAACCGACACTACCTGGGCTCGACCTGAGTCACCCTGCGACACGGATCTATTTTTAGTAACAGAGTTATCTCCCCAAACACTGTTTACCCTTGTGTGCAGATACACTCAGAAACAATGACAGATATCAAAAATCTAAAGTGAGGAAAATGTTGCCTGACTTATGGCCATGATTTGTCATGTAAAAAAACATTCTTCGATCCACTTCCTGTTTACGCGATTTTGACGCGAAGTTTGTCGAAAACGTCAAAGTTGTCGGATTTACACAAAACTTGGTTTCCAAGTAGATATGAGGGTCCTAATTACATGTATCGGATCAAAAAAAATTTTCGGTCCACCATTTTCAAAATGGCCGCCATTGAAATTTTGTTTTCAATATAACTCAAAAACCATAAAAAATTGAAGCAGAGAATATATGAGAAAAATGTTCCTCTCATTGAGATCTACATTTGATATACAGGTTCGAAAACTGTGCGACAAACCGTTTTAGAGGTTATGGCCCTTGACAGGTTTCGGCTAAATTTTGTTTTCGAAATAACTCAAAAACCATAAAAAATTGAAGCAGAGAATATATCAGAAAAATGTTCCTCTCATTGAGATCTACATCTGATATAAGGTTCGAAAACTGTGCGACAAACCGTTTTCGAAGTTATGGCCCTTGACACATTTCAGCTAAATTTTGTTTTCAATAAAGCTCAAAAACCATAAAAATTTTAAGCAGACAATATATCAGAAAAATGTTCCTCTCGTTGAGATCTACATTTGATATAATTGCTGAAAACTGTGCGACAAACCATTTTCGAGGTTATGGCCCTTGACAGGTTTCGGCTAAATTTTGTTTTCAATATAACTTAAAAACCATAAAAAATTGAAGCAGACAATATATCAGAAAAATGTTCCTCTCATTGAGATCTACATTTGATATACAGTGTCGAAAACTGTGCGACAACCCGTTTTCGAGGTTATGGCCCTTGACAAGTTTCGGCTAAATGTTGTTTTCAATATAACTCAAAAACCATAAAAAATTGAAGCAGACAATAAAAGGGAAAAATACTCCTCTTATCGAGACGTCCATTTGGTACATTCGGCCCGAATCTGTGCGATGAACCGTTTTCGAGTTACAGCCCTTGACGCGTTTCGGTTAATTGGTTTTTTGGTTAAAACTTGAAAACGGTTAGAGATAATTTAGTAAACATATAGGTTTAACATGATCAGTAGGAAAAGAGCTTCAATTTGAGCCAAAGGTCATAGGTCATAGGTCAAGGTCATACCATAGCAACAAGGTAACTGTTATAAAAAATCCTTAGCAACCATATATTTTTAGAAGCAGAATGATGTACTTTACTTAAATAGTCATTTCATGACCGGAAGTGGCTTTTTGTCCCTAGCAACGGATTGAAAGTCCTTAACAACCATATATGTTTTGGTTCGGGACCACTTTCTTTACTCAAATAACTCATTTTTTATGACTGGAAGCGACATTTTGTGCTATAGCAAAACACAAAATACCATAGCATCACCTAAATTTTCTGACTGCAGAGGAACAGTGGGAAAAACCTTCTCATTTGTTCTCAGAACAAATGACGGTTTAATTATTATTATTTTTCTTTTTCTCCCCAAATTTCAAAATGGGTTTGCCAGAAGGGGTTTCGACATATCATTATGATACTTGGTACGTTTAATCGCTCATACCAGGAGATGACCTGGCTCACCCTGTGAGACTATTCTATTTTTAGTAACAGAGTTATCTGCCCCAACACCGAAAACCTTGTTAGCAGACAAACTCAGAAACCGTAACAGATACTCAAAATCTGAACTGTGCAAAGTGTAGGGCGACGTATGGCAATGATTTAACATGCAAACTTTTTTTTCTTAATCGACTTCCGGTTTACGCGTTTTTGACCTGAAAAATGACGCAACGCTTCAAACTTTTTTTCTCAAAAACCGTAAGTCCTAGAGACTTGGGACCACCACCATTGATCCTAAGTGACATATGTTACATTTAAAAATGTCAAGGTCAAAGGTCAAAAGTCAAGGTCAAAGGTCACCATAGGTCTTGTTAGCACTATATCTCACAAACCATAGAAGATCGAAGCAAAAAATACATGGGAAAAATACTCCACTTATTGAGACCTTCATTTGGTACATTTGACCGGAAGCTGTGCGATGATCCGTTTTCGAGTTACTGCCCTTGACGCGTTTCGGTTAATCGGTTTTTTGGTTAAAACTTGAAAACGGTTAGAGATAATATAGTAAACATATAGGTTTAAAGTGATCAGTATGAAAAGCGCTTCAATTTGAGCCAAAGGTCAAAGGGCATAGGTCAAGGTCATACCCTAGCAACAAGGTGACCGTTATATAAAGTCCTTAGCAACCATATATTTTTAGAATCAGAATGATCTTCTTTACTGTAATATTTCATTTCATGACCGGAAATGACCTTTTGTCCCTAGCAACCGAATGAAAGTCCTTAAAAACCATATATATTTTGAGCCGGGAACACTTTCTTTATTCAAATAATTCATTTTTATGACTGGAAGTGACATTTTGTGCTATAGCAAGACACAAAATCTCATAGCATCACCTAACTTTTCGATCTTCAGAGGAACAGTGGGAAAGACCTTCTCATTTGTTCTCAGAACAAATGGCAGTTTAATTATTAAGGTCTTTCCCCCTTTCCAAGGGAAAGACCTTCTTGTATTTCTTATGATTATTATTATTATTATTTTTCTTTTTCTCCCCATTTTTCCAAATGGGTTTGCCAGAAGGGGTTTCAACATATCATTATGATACTTGGTACGTTTAATCGCTCATACCAGGAGATGACCTGGCTCACCCTGTGAGACTGTTCTATTTTTAGTAACAGAGTTATCTGCCCTAACACCGAAAACCTTGTTAGCAGATAAACTCAGAAACCGTAACCGATTCTTAAAATCTGAAGTGTACAAAATGTCGCTGGTTCTATGGCGATGATTTGTCATGCAAAAAAACATTCTTCGATCAACTTCCTGTTTACGCGATTTTGACGCGAAGTTTGTCGAAAACGTCAAAGTTGTCGGATTTACACAAAACTTGGTTTTCAAGTAGATATGAGGGTCCTAATTACATGTATCGGATCAAAAAAAATTTTCGGTCCACCATTTTCAAAATGGCCGCCATTGAAATTTTGTTTTCAATATAACTCAAAAACCATAAAAAATTGAAGCAGAGAGGTCTACATTTGATATACAGGTTCGAAAACTGTGCGACAAACCGTTTTAGAGGTTATGGCCCTTGACAGGTTTCGGCTAAATTTTGTTTTCGAAATAACTCAAAAACCATAAAAAAATTGAAGCAGAGAATATATCAGAAAAATGTTCCTCTCATTGAGATCTACATCTGATATAAAGGTTCGAAAACTGTGCGACAAACCGTTTTAGAGGTTATGGCCCTTGACAGGTTTCGGCTAAATTTTGTTTTCGAAATAACTCAAAAACCATAAAAAATTGAAGCAGAGAATATATCAGAAAAATGTTCCTCTCATTGAGATCTACATCTGATATAAAGGTTCGAAAACTGTGCGACAAACCGTTTTCGAGGTTATGGCCCTTGACACATTTCAGCTAAATTTTGTTTTCAATAAAGCTCAAAAACCATAAAAAATTTAAGCAGACAATATATCAGAAAAATGTTCCTCTCGTTGAGATCTACATTTGATATAATTGCTGAAAACTGTGCGACAAACCATTTTCGAGGTTATGGCCCTTGACAGGTTTCGGCTAAATTTTATTTTCAATATAACTTAAAAACCATAAAAAATTGAAGCAGACAATATATCAGAAAAATGTTCCTCTCATTGAGATCTACATTTGATATACAGTGTCAAAAACTGTGTGACAACCCGTTTTCGAGGTTATGGCCCTTGACACGTTTCGGCTAAATTTTGTTTTCAATATAACTCAAAAACCATAAAAAATTGAAGCAGACAATAAAAGGGAAAAATACTCCTCTTATCGAGACGTCCATTTGGTACATTCGGCCCGAAGCTGTGCGATGAACCGTTTTCGAGTTACAGCCCTTGACGCGTTTCGGTTAATTGGTTTTTTGGTTAAAACTTGAAAACGGTTAGGGATAATATAGTAAACATATAGGTTTAACATGATCAGTAGGAAAAGAGCTTCAATTTGAGCCAAAGGTCATAGGTCAAGGTCATACCATAGCAACAAGGTAACTGTTATAAAAAATCCTTAGCAACCATATATTTTTAGAAGCAGAATGATGTTCTTTACTTAAATATGTCATTTCATGACCGGAAGTGGCTTTTTGTCCCTAGCAACGGAATGAAAGTCCTTAACAACCATATATGTTTTGGTTCGGGACCACTTCCTTTACTCAAATAACTCATTTTTTATGACTGGAAGCGACATTTTGTGCTATAGCAAAACACAAAATACCATAGCATCTACTAAATTTTATGACTGCAGAGGAACAGTGGGAAAGACCTTCTCATTTGTTCTCAGAACAAATGACGGTTTAATTATTATTAAGGTCTTTCCCCTTTCCAAGGGAAAGACCTTACTGTAATTCTTCTGATTATTAAGGTCTTTCCCCTTTCCAAGGGAAAGACCTTACTGTATTTCTTCTGATTATTATTATTTTTATTATTCTTCTTCTTTTCCGCCGTCATTATCAAAAAAGTGTCTTGACGTATCGCTTTGAAACTTGCCACACTTAACCGACACTACCTGGGCTCGACCTGAGTCACCCTGCGAAACCGAGCTATTTTTAGAAACGGAGTTATCTCCCCAAACACTGTTTACCCTTGTTTTCAATTAAACTTTTAAACCGTAGCCGATATCAAAATTTTAAGGTGTGGAAATTGTCACCTGACTTCTGACAATGATTAATCACCCAAAAAATTTTTTATTGTTTAACTTCCTGTTTACGCGATTTTCACGCGAAGTTTGTCAAAAATGTCAAAGTTGTTCGATTTCCACAAAAATTGGTTTCCAAGTAGATATGAGGGTCCTAATTACATCTAGTGCATCAAAATTTTTTTTTGGTCCACCATTTTCAAAATGGCCGCCATTGAAATTTTGTTTTCAATATAACTCAAAAACCATACAAAATTGAAGCAGACAATATATTAGAAAAATGTTCCTCTCATTGAGATCTACATTTGATATATAGAGTCAAAAACTGTGCGACAAAGCGTTTTCGAGGTTATGGCCCTTGACAGGTTTCGGCTAAATTTTGTTTTCAATATAACTCGAAAACCATAAAAAAATTGAAGCAGACAATATATTAGAAAAATGTTCCTTTCGTTGAGATCTACATTTGATATTAATAGTTGAAAACTGTGCGACAAACCGTTTTCGAGGTTATGGCCCTTGACAGGTTTTGGCTAAATTTTGTTTTCAATATAACTCAAAAACCATAAAAAATTGAAGCAGACAATATATCAGAAAAATGTTTCTCTCATTGAGATCTACATTTCATATAATTGGTTGAAAACTGTGCGACAAACCGTTTTCGAGGTTATGGCCCTTGACAAGTTTCGGCTAAATTTTGTTTTCAATATAACTCAAAAACCATAAAAAATTGAAGCAGACAATATATCAGAAAAATGTTTCTCTCATTGAGATCTACATTTCATATAATTGGTTGAAAACTGTGCAACAAACCGTTTTCGAGGTTATGGCCCTTGACAGGTTTCGGCTAAATTTTGTTTTCAATATAACTCAAAAACCATAAAATATTGAAGCAGAAAATATACTAGAAAAATGTTCCTCTCATTGAGATCTACATTTGATATAAATTGTTGAAAACTGTGCGACAAACCGTTTTCGAGGTTATGGCCCTTGACAAGTTTTGGCAAATTTTGTTTTCAATATAACTCAAAAACCATAAAAAATTGAAGCAGACAATATATCAGAAAAATGTTTCCCTCATCGAGATCTACATGTGATGTAAAGAGTCGAAAACTGTGCGACAAACCGTTTTCGAGGTTATGGCCCTTGACAGGTTTCTGCTAAATTTTGTTTTCAATATAACTCAAAAACCATAAAAAATTGAAGCAGACAATATATCAGAAAAATGTTTCTCTCATTGAGATCTACATTTCATATAATTGGTTGAAAACTGTGCGACAAACCGTTTTCGAGGTTATGGCCCTTGACAAGTTTCGGCTAAATTTTGTTTTCAATATAACTCAAAAACCATAAAAAATTGAAGCAGACAATATATCAGAAAAATGTTTCTCTCATTGAGATCTACATTTCATATAATTGGTTGAAAACTGTGCGACAAACCGTTTTCGAGGTTATGGCCCTTGACAGGTTTCGGCTAAATTTTGTTTTCAATATAACTCAAAAACCATAAAATATTGAAGCAGACAATATACTAAAAAAATGTTTCTCTCATTGAGACCTACATTTGATATAAAGGGTTGAAAACTGTGCGACAAACAGTTTCATAGTGTACATTTTTTCAATATACATGACCAAAACACTAAATTTAATCAACTTACTTTGTTAGCTAAATAGAAGATACTTTCCGTTTAGAATGTGGATTTCAGTCTAAAAACGTATTTCCGCAAAGTATACGAGTCAATAAATCCTTAAAATCCCAGATTGAAGCACATGACCACCCCTCCCCTTTATTTGTAAATTTCGTCTGCTGTGATGTCCATATCAGTTATCGTCAGTGAATCATAGTGTAAATCGTTTCTCAACAAGTTGTTTTAACTATCCGAACTGCATTTTACCTCACATTTTAATCAAATTGAAACAATTTCCGACGTGAATTTTTGTGTATTCGGTCGTCTGCTACGTGCCTCGTATCCTTATTTTACAGTGTGAAATTCCTTTGAAATAAAGCGAAAACCTCTTCCAATAATCGTCGGCATGCTCCGTTGATAATAATCCGTGTCGTCCTGAAGTAAACAATCACTGAGATTAAAGATCGTGCATCATGTCATATATAGGTCTGTTCAGGACCATGGTAACTCCCTAGTATGAGAAATTCAAACTATCACTGTGATATTATATAACAATGTCACGTGACTCCAGCTAGTGCATTTCTTTGCCTTTTACCATAAATCTGTTTCTCTTCTCCTACAAGTAAAGAAAAGTCATTAAAATACAAAACATACAGTTAAAACAGAAAAATAAACAAACAAACAAATAAACAAAAAAAAACGGTTCCCGGTTTTTATACAATCATAGTTGCATATAAAACTATCAACCCAAAAAGGGCCCGGTTCTCCACCCAGGGCCAGCATGTTAAAAACAATATAAGAGCTTTAATTCGAGTCCAAGGTCAAGGTGACACCATAACAAGAATACCAGAATTGAAAATTCTTAGCAACCATACATTTTCATAATCTATATGTTTTATGTCATTTCTGAACCGGAAGGTTGGTTTTTCCCTGGCAACATGCATCAAAGTTCTTAGCAACACACTCATTGCACTATTGACGTTTAGGTTTATTAGTTTTTGGCTTTTAATTTGAAAACTGTCAGATAATAAAGAAACCAGTTTAGTAAAATAAGCTTTTGTTGATAACTTAAACTGTTAACCATTACAGATAATATAGTAAACATGTATACTTTTGTGATCAATAAGAATAGACCTTCAATTTAAACACCTCAAGTCAGAGGTCATAGGCAAAAGTTCAAACCATTGAGCAAGAGCAGCCATAAATGTTTAGAAATAAACTTATTAATACACCTGTACTTACTTTTGATAAATCAATGACAACATATATCAATTTTACCAAGCTCCCACTGAAAAATCAAAGATTACCTGCAAAAAATAAAAGAAAATTTTACCAGAGCCCTGTTAGCTACTTGTGCAAAGTATACAATGTACCTTATACTTTGCATAAGTATCCACCTCCCACGACGAGGACGTAGGGTTGGATTTTTGGGAGGCACAGATTTTTTTATATATTTTATACGATTTCTTGGATTTTTTATTACTTTATTCATCCTGATTTTGCACAACAGTAAAAATACATAATTAGACTAAGATTTGATCTTCACCAAGATTGCTTCATATGGTAACTGTAGTAAGTTGGCAACACTGAAATTTCTAAAGGCCTGATTCCCCTGAAGTACACATGATCAACCAATGTGGGCAAGACACATTATTTTTTATTCTGCAACTACCGCTTCAAATATACAAATACGACCCTATGAATAAAGCTAAACTTTTTTTGTAAGTAATGACGTCAGCTTCTGGTACATTTGTATAAACTTCTAAGGATATTTAGTATTCTATTCTGGTTTACGTCTTGTTGTCGAATATGATATTTGTTTGTGATGTCTGGCTATCATTCGAATACGCGCCGAAATTTCAAGTAAAAAACCGGCTTAAAGTGCACTTTTTCCTGTTTTCCAATAGTATAAAAGGTATTTTCTGTTAGCAGAATAAAAAAAAACAATATTCGTACATTTTCAGAAAATATAAAGTTTATTTATACTCGTTGCAAAACAGGTAAGAAATGTTCGGCAGAGGCTTGCATTTCTACCTATTTCTAAGGCTCGTACAAATAAACTGTATATTTTTTTACAATGTACTAATATGCGAGTGAAGCGAAGCTCACTAATGTACAGATTCTGCCAAATTGCACGAGACCCAAAATATGATCATTAGAAAAAAAACCTGGGCTACTCGGAATGCATTGAGAATTTATGAAAAGTATTTTCGCTTTTTTTTTTACAAACGGCTAAAATTAAAGTGCATTAATATCATAGAAAACTGTTGGCTTAGAATTAAAAGAACTCTACAAATACGTGTTATGAGAATAACAAAACCCCTGGAATTGTTTGATGCAATTTTTGACATCTGGCAAAACTTCACGGTTGAATATGTACAAAGCTTATATAATTCCATTCCAAGGAGAGTTTTGGCTTGCATAAGATCCAAGGGACACCTAACAAAATATTAAGGTAAGTCACAGCTTTATTTTAATATTTTTTGCTTGTTTTACTATTCAAGGCGAGATAACTCCAAGATGACGTCGGCCATTTTTTCGCGAATACTTTTGGCACGAGACTGTACATTCATATTATTGAATATGTATTTGGCCTAAAATATTGAATTCGATACAGTTTTTTTTCATATATGTGCATTGCATTGAACATTTTAAGCTGTCACTTCAAAAGGCACTGAATGTCAATGGTATATCTATGAATTAATACCTATCAATGGTAAACAATGTCAATGATTTCTAACACACGTCAGGCAATATCGAAAATCGAGATTAACAATGTCAAATCTGAAAGTCTGACAACTAATCACCTAAATACAAAACAGCGCTGGGGTCTATGAACCTGATACAAAAACTGGTATGCAATCCTCAACCCCGTAAAAAAGTTCGCTGATGAAAATTTTAACAAAGCAAGTTCGCTACGACCACAAGGAATCAAACAGGATATACAGATCTGATGCAATAACACACATGCGCACGAGGGTTGGTATACCACCTAAAACGGAGGTCGCTATTTCGGGTAGCCCGAACCCGAACCCGAGACAAAATCCCCGAGACAGAATTCGACTTTAATGAATTACTTAGTTATTTGAAAAATTTTTAAAAAATAATTTAAAGATATAACAGGCTTCTGATTTTTTTCGGTCCACCATTTTCAAAATGGCCGCAATTGAAATTTTGTTTTCAATATAACTCAAGAACCATACAAAATTGAAGCAGACAATATATCAGAAAAATGTTCCTCTCATTGAGATCTACATTTTAAATAAGATTCGAAAACTGCGCGACAAACCGTTTTCGAAGTTATGGCCCTTGACTGGTTTCGGCTAAATTTTATTTTCAATATAACTCTAAAACCATAAAAAATTAAAGCAGACAATATATCAGAAAAATGTTCCTCTCATTAAGATCTACATTTGATATAATGGTCGAAAACTGCGACAAACCGTTTTCGAGGTTATGGCCCTTGACTGGTTTCGGATAAATTTGGTTTTCAATATAACTCAAAAACCATAAAAATTGAAGCAGACAATATATCAGAAAAATGTTCCTCTCATTAAGATCTACATTTAATATAAATGGTCGAAAACTGTGCGGCTAACCGTTTTCGAGGTTATGGCCCTTGACATGTTTTGGCAAATCAGTTTTTGGCTTACAACTTTAAAACGGTCAAAGATAATATAGTAAACATATGGGTTTTTTGTGACCGTTATAACAAGCTCTTCGATTTAAGACCAAAGTCGAATTGTTATGGGCAGCCATTTTCAAAATGGCCGATACCGTAAACAGTTTTTATAAAATAACAGGTAAACTGTACAAAATTGAAGCAGACAATACAAGGGAAAAATGTTCGTCACATCGAAATGTACAAAAAATGTTTCAGGTACGAACCGGAAGTGACATTTTGTCCATAGCAACCGACTAAAAGCCCTTAGCAACCATACATTTTCTCACTTGGGACCACTCGCTTTGTACAAAAAAACCATAGCAACTGACTGTAAAGTCATTAGCAACCATATACCTAGACATAACACTAACAAAATGCAGGGAAAGACCTCACATTTGTTCTCGGAACAAATGCGTTTTAATTATTTTTTTTATTATTATTATTATTCTTCTTCTTTTCCGCCGCAGTTGTCAAAAAAGTGTCTTGACGCATCGCTTTGAAACTTGGCACACTTAACCGGCACTGACCGGGCTCGACCTGAGTCACCCTGCGAAACCGAGCTATTTTTAGAAACGGAGTTATCTCCCCAAACACTGTTTACCCTTGTTTTCAATTCAACTTTTTAACCGTAACCGATATCAAAATTCTAAGGTGTGGAAATAGTCACCTGACTCCTGACAATGATTAATCACGCAAAAAATTTTTTTTCGATCAACTTCCTGTTTACGCGATTTTCACGCAAAGTTGGTCGAAAATGTCAAAGTTGTTCGATTTCCACAAAAATTGGTTTCCAAGTAGATATGAGGGTCCCAATTACATCTATCGGAGCAAAATGTTTTTTTGGTCAACCATTTTCAAAATGGCCGCCATTGAAATTTTGTTTTCAATATAACTCAAAAACTATACAAAATTGAAGCAGACAATATACCAGAAAAATGTTCCTCTCCTTGCGATCTACATTTGATATATAGGGTTGAAAACTGTGTGACAAACCGTTTTCGAGGTTATGGCCCTTGACAGGTTTCGGCTAAATTTTGTTTTCAATATAACTCAAAAACCATAAAAAATTGAAGCAGACAATATATTAGAAAAATGTTCCTCTCGTTGAGATCTACATTTGATATAAAGTATCGAAAACTGTGCGACTAACCGTTTTCGAGGTTATGGCCCTTGACAGTTTTCGGCTAAATTTTGTTTTCAATATAACTCTAAAACCATAAAAAATTGAAGCAGACAATATATTAGAAAAATGTTCCTCTCATTGAGATCTACATTTGCTATAACTGGTCGAAAACTGTGCGACAAACCGTTTTCGAGGTTATGGCCCTTGACAGGTTTCAGCTAAAGTTTGTTTTTAATATAACTCAAAAACCAAAAAAATTTGAAGCAGAAAATATATTAGAAAAATGTTCCTCTCATTGAGATCTACATTTGATATAATAATCGAAAACCGTGCGACTAACCGTTTTCGAGGTTATGGCCCTTGACAGGTTTCGGCTAAATTTTGTTTTCAATATAACTCAAAACGATACAAAATTGAAGCAGACAATACATGGGAAACTGTATCGGGATCACTAACAGAATTCATATATTATCAAATATCATATTTTATGACCGGAAGTGACATTTTGTCCATAGCAACCAACTAAAAGTCCTTAGCAACCATACATTTTCTCACTTGGGACTGCTTGCTTTGTACACAAAAACCATAGCAACTAACTGTAAAGCCATTAGCAACCATATACCTAGACATAGCACTAACAAAATGCAGGGAAAGACCTCACATTTGTTCTCGGAACAAATGCGTTTTAATTATTATTATTTTTCTTTTTCTCCCCATTTTTCCAAATGGGTTTGCCAGAAGGGGTTTCAACATATCATTATGATACTTGGTACGTTTAATCGCTCATACCAGGAGATGACCTGGCTCACCCTGTGAGACTGTTCTATTTTTAGTAACAGAGTTATCTGCCCTAACACCGAAAACCTTGTTAGCAGATAAACTCAGAAACCGTAACCGATTCTTAAAATCTGAAGTGTACAAAATGTCGCTGCTTCTATGGCGACGATTTGTCATGCAAAAAAACATTCTTCGATCAACTTCCTGTTTACGCGATTTTGACGCGAAGTTTGTCGAAAACGTCAAAGTTGTCGGATTTACACAAAAATTGGTTTCCAAGTAGATATGAGGGTCCTAATTACATGTATCGGATCAAAAAAAGTTTTCGGTCCACCATTTTCAAAATGGCCGCCATTGAAATTTTGTTTTCAATATAACTCAAAAACCATAAAAAATTGAAGCAGAGAATATATCAGAAAAATGTTCCTCTCATTGAGATCTACATCTGATATAAGGTTCGAAAACTGTGCGACAAACCGTTTTCGAGGTTATGGCCCTTGACACATTTCAGCTAAATTTTGTTTTCAATAAAGCTCAAAAACCATAAAAAATTTAAGCAGACAATATATCAGAAAAATGTTCCTCTCGTTGAGATCTACATTTGATATAATTGCTGAAAACTGTGCGACAAACCATTTTCGAGGTTATGGCCCTTGACAGGTTTCGGCTAAATTTTGTTTTCAATATAACTTAAAAACCATAAAAAATTGAAGCAGACAATATATCAGAAAAATGTTTCTCTCAATGAGATCTACATTTGATATACAGTGTCGAAAACTGTGCGACAACCCGTTTTCGAGGTTATGGCCCTTGACACGTTTCGGCTAAATTTTGTTTTCAATATAACTCAAAAACCATAAAAAATTGAAGCAGACAATGAAAGGGAAAAATACTCCTCTTATCGAGACGTCCATTTGGTACTTCGGCCCGAAGCTGTGCGATGAACCGTTTTCGAGTTACAGCCCTTGACGCGTTTCGGTTAATTGGTTTTTTGGTTAAAACTTGAAAACGGTTAGGGATAATATAGTAAACATATAGGTTTAACATGATCAGTAGGAAAAGAGCTTCAATTTGAGCCAAAGGTCATAGGTCATAGGTCAAGGTCATACCATAGCAACAAGGTATCTGTTATAAAAAATCCTTAGCAACCATATATTTTTAGAAGCAGAATGATGTACTTTACTTAAATATGTCATTTCATGACCGGAAGTGGCTTTTTGTCCCTAGCAACGGAATGAAAGTCCTTAACAACCATATAGGTTCGGGACCACTTCCTTTACTCAAATAACTCATTTTTTATGACTGGAAGCGACATTTTGTGCTATAGCAAAACACAAAATACCATAGCATCACCTAAATTTTCTGACTGCAGAGGAACAGTGGGAAAGACCTTCTCATTTGTTCTCAGAACAAATGACGGTTTAATTATTATTATTATTATTATTATTATTATTATTATTATTATTATTATTATTTTAGTTTTCTTCTTCCGCGGAGGTTGCCAAAAAGTGTCTGGACGTATCATTCTGATACTTGGTAACATCAATCGGTCATATCCGGAGATAAACATGGCTCATGCTTTTAGACCGATCTATTTTTAGTAACAGAGTTATCTGCCCGAACACGAAAATCCTTGTTAGCAGATAAACTCAGAAACGGTAACCGATTCTTAAAATCTGAAGGGTACGAAATGTCGCCGGTTCCATGGTGATGATTTGTCATGCAAAAAAAAATTCTTCGATCCACTTCCTGTTTACGTGATTTTGACGCAAAGTTTGTCGAAAACATCAAAGTTGTTGGATTTACACAAAACTTGGTTTCCAAGTAGATATGAGGGTCCTAATTATATGTATCGGATGAAAAAAAAATTTCGGTCCACCATTTTCAAACTGGCCGCCATTGAAATTTTGTTTTTAATATAACTCAAAAACCATAAAATATTGAAGCATAGAATATATCAGAAAAATGTTCCTCTCGTTGAGATCTACATTTGATACAAATAGTTGAAAACTGTGCGACAAACCGTTTTCGAGGTTATGGCCCTTGACAGGTTTCGGCTAAATTTTGCTTTCAATGTAACTCAAAAACCATAAAAAATTGAAGCATACAATATATCAGAAAAATGTTCCTCTCATTGAGATCTACATTTGATATACAGTGTCGAAAACTGTGCGACAAACCGTTTTCGAGGTTACGGCCCTTGACACGTTTCGGCTAAATTTTGTTTTCAACATAACACAAAAACCATAAAAAAATTGAAGCAGACAATATATCAGAAAAATGTTCCTCTCATTGAGATCTACATTTGATTTACAGGATTGAAAACTGTGCGACAAACCGTTTTCGAGTAATGGCCCTTGACACGTTTCGGCTAATAAGTTTTTGGCTAATAACTTTTAAACCTTCAGAGATAATATAGTAAACATATGGTGTTTTATGACCGTCATAACAAGCCCTTCAGTTTAAGACCAAAGTCAAATGGTTACGGGCAGCCATTTTCAAAATGGACGACAACGTAAACAGTTTTATAAAATGACACTTGAACCGTACAAAAATGAAGCAGACAATACAAGGGAAAAATGTTCGTCACATCGAAATGTACAAAAAAATGTTTCATATATGAAAGCGTAAAACTTGTTGTTTTTTGAGTTATTGTCCTTGATTCATATTTTGAAAATGGTTATTGCTTTATAACATTTTAAACGTTACAGATGATGAATGAAACATACGGTTCATTTGAAAGAGAATTAAAATTCCTACAATTTGATCCCAAGAAGTACATATTCGGTTGAGTGGTTTCAAAATGGTGGCGAAAAACATATCGTAAACTGCGTTATTTGTCAATAACTTTTAAATCGTTGCAGATTATATAGTAAACATATAAGTTTTTTGTGACCGATATGTCAAGCCCTTCGATTTAAAGTCATTATCAACCATATACCTAGACATAACACTATCAAAATGCCGGGAAAGACCTCACATTTGTTCTTTGAACAAATGTATCGACATTTAATTATTATTATTATTATTAAGGTCTTTCCCCTTTCCAAAGGAAAGACCTTACTGTATTACTTCTTATTATTAAGGTCTTTCCCCTTTCCAAGGGAAAGACCTTACTGTATTTCGTATGATTATTATTAAGGTCTTTCCCCTTTCCAAGGGAAAGACCTTACTGTATTTCGTATGATTATTATTAAGGTCTTTCCCCTTTCCGAGGGAAAGACCTTACTGTATTTCTTATGATTATTATTAAGGTCTTTCCCCTTTCCGAGGGAAAGACCTTACTGTATTTCTTATGATTATTATTATTATTAAGGTCTTTCCCCTTTCCAAGGGAAAGACCTTACTGTATTTCTTCTGATTATTATTATTATTATTTTTTTTATTATTCTTCTTCTTTTCCGCCGCAGATGTCAAAAAAGTGTCTTGACGTATAGCTTTGAAACTTGGCACACTTAACCGACACTACCTGGGCTCGACCTGAGTCACCCTGCGAAACAAATCTATTTTTAGTAACAGAGTTATCTGCCCCAAACCCAAAAACCTTGTGTTCAGATAAACTCAGAAACCATAACCGTTATCAAAAATCTGAAGTGGGGAAAATGTTGCTAGACTCCTGGTCATGATTCGTTACGGAAAAAATTTTGTTTACATCAACTTTCTGGTTACGCGATTTTGACGCGAAATTTGTCGAAAACGTCAAAGTTGTCGGATTTACACAAAACTTGGTTTCCAAGTAGATATGAGGGTCCTAATTACATATATCGGATCAAAATTTTTTTTCGGTCCACCATTTTCAAAATGGCCGCCATTGAAATTTTGTTTTCGAAATAACTCAAAAACCATAAAAAATTTAAGCAAACAATATATCAGAAAAATGTTCCTCTCATTGAGATCTACATTTGATATAAAGGTTCGAAAACTGTGCGACAAATTGTTTTAGAGGTTATGGCCCTTGACAGGTTTCGGCTAAATATTGTTTTCGAAATAACTCAAAAACCATACAAAATTGAAGCAGACAATATATCAGAAAAATGTTCCTCTCATTGAGATCTACATTGGATATACAGGTTTGAAAACTGTGCGACAAACCGTTTTCGAGGTTATGGCCCTTGACAGGTTTCGGTTAAATTTTGTTTTCAATAAAACTCAAAAACCATAAAAAAATGAAGCAGACAATACACTAGAAAAATGTTCCTCTCATTGAGATCTACATTTGATATAATTGGTTGAAAACTGTGCGACAAACCGTTTTAGAGGTTATGGCCCTTGACAGGTTTCGGTTAAATTTTGTTTTCAATAAAACTCAAAAACCATAAAAAAATGAAGCAGACAATACACTAGAAAAATGTTCCTCTCATTAAGATCTACATTTGATATAATTGGTTGAAAACTGTGCGACAAACCGTTTGCGAGGTTATGGCCCTTGACCGGTTTCGGCTAAATTTTGTTTTCAATATAACTCAAAAACAATGAAATATTGAAGCAGACAATATATCAGAAAAATGTTCCTCTCATTGAGATCTACATTTGATATAAATTGTCGAAAACTGTCAGACAAACCGTTTTCGAGGTAATGGCCCTTGACACGTTTTGACTAATCAGTTTTGACTTATAACTTGAAAACGATTAGAGATAATATAGTAAACATGTATATTTAAAGTTATCCTCTCATCAAAACCTTCATTTAGTATAATGTATCCGAAACTGTTATATGAACTGTATTCGAGCTATCAGCCTTGACGCATTTCTGTTATTCGGTTTTTGACTTATAACTTGAAAACGGTTAGAGATAATATAGTTAACACGGTCATATGTCGTGCGCGAAAAATCTGCCTAGCTTTTTGACAAATCATACATCACTGTCCAAAGCTCATGAATATTAAGGAAAACATACATCACGATAAAAAAAAATACACATCTTTGCTGCAATTAATCAGACCTGTCCAGACACTAAAAAGTGTTACAATACAGAAAACGTAACACATAACCAGTATCTAGAGAGTATCTTATATCTTAGAGCTCATCTGATATGGACCTGATAAGCCTTGTCGAGCGAAAAAAAAAACAACTATAAGAATTCATATGTATCAAGATATTAGTACTTTTTGGCTTAGAAAGGGGTAATCATATGAGACTTTCAATGATGGACAATTCAAAATGGCTTAAACACTAATTTCAAATTTTTTGTACATATTAAATGTACTTTTTGTAACATAAAAAACTAACTTTTGGCAAAAATTTAAAAAATAATGAACATTCAGTGAGTTCCGACAGTGTGTAATTATGTGTCGAGTGAAGAAAACATGCACTTTGTTACAAAATTTGCTGTATTAAACCAAATGTGAAAATTATTAAAAGATTGAAATGATGTTAACTTGCAAATTTATACAGAAATTAGCAATTTAAGTGCAATTACTTTAAAAATGGTACACTATATTCCTAAATTTTCATGAAAAAATATTCAACACTGTGACAATAGCCTAAATCGACACATTTTAAACCAATGTTAAAACAAAACCTTGTGATTTCTACAAGTTTCCCTCTTTTCCTTATTGTTTAATTATTAAATTTAAAATATTTAAAGCTGTTGTCTCCTATTTTAGTGTGTTTCTCCATTAAAAATGAGTACAAAGCTATTTCTAAATCATAATAATAATATTGTATGGAGACAATCAATTAAAAATACCAAGATGTATGACAAAATAAGTTTGCATAAAATTGTTATGATGTTTGGTCTACTTTCATAGTGTACATTCACGGTGTAGAATGGTAACGGACTTATCGCGTTTTTTTCTGCTGTACCGGACTATTCGGGTTAAGCAACGGACTGTCATGACTGTTCATGCCAATAAACATGAAGTAACTCAGAAAAATGAGTTCAAATGATAACAGGAATGGGTAAGTTTTATTAAAAACCATACTCACGGAATACGTAATTGATCTATGATAACTCCCACAAAAATGTTACGTCGATGTACCTCGTGGTTATTTCACAAAGTTAAAAACAAATCGAAAAATAGGGAAACAACATGAACAAGCAAACATGAATTTCTATCATTCATCGTCAAATTGATATAAACAATGACTTTTTATGTTCAGAGATGTCCTGTTTTCGGTTAAAAATACATTCAACAAAGCTCTAGCAATTAAAATTGAACAATAATACTGATATGTCACTAAAATTAAAATGTGAAGCAACGGACTTTTTGTGTGCGGTGGATATTGTGGAAATTTCGGGCACCGGACTAATAGCGGTACTTAGCCACGGCCATATTGTGCTCAATTATATTTTTCAGAGCAAAAAGAAGAAAAAACTTTTATTGTTAAATAAGCGAAAGAACATGAAGAAAAGAAAATATGATGAAATTTCTCGTGGTAATATTTTTGAATGATTAAGAGAAATGTATTACGTAGGGCCTATTCCTGAAATTCATTTTAAATAGATGACTTATATAATTATTATTATCTTTATTGTCATATAAATCAATACTACATTGATCAGTGACATATAACAGAAGTAACAAACAACTAAATTGCAATCGGAAAAATCGACAAAATATTCAAGTCTACGAGACCCCTGCCCTCAGTTCCAGAGACTGTTTAATGAAAGACTCTGAATTTGTCGAAAATTTTCCGGGTTTAAAATTGTTTTAAGCGAATCGAGATATGGAGTAACATTAGAGATATTGAAGTCATATAAGAGATTAGACCGAAACAGTTTATTGTGATCACATTTTAAAAAGAAGTGAACCTCCTCGTCCACTTCATTTAGATATTACAGAAGGAGCAAAGACGTTGTTCACGGGGGACTTTTTTTATATCTTCCACGTTCTATTTCAAGATGAATTTGCGATTTTCATAGTTCGAATCGGACAAATAAAATTCTTTTCCTAAGTTGTTTTTCAAAAATTTATACAGAAAGATTTTATTTTGATCTTTTAAATTTGAAACTTTGTCAGCATACATGTTCATATAAAACTTTAACAACTCATCTTTAATATATGGTTTTATTACTTTAACATTAAGTTGTGTCCAAGTTAAGTCCATCCGATTTAAGATCTATGTCGTCAATTACATCTTTTATATAAGTTATCCAAGAGTATATATTCTCAGAATCAAAAAATTTATTCAGTTCAAAACTTTCTTTTATCAAAGGGTTAATTTTACATGTACTCAGCCTAGCAAAATACAATATAGATTGAGTTTTTATGTATTTTTCTATAGGGACCCTACCAAGCGCTAAACGGGAAGCTAGGTTTGAAGCAGTCTTCTTTACCGCAAGTATATACTTGCAGAATGACAAATGTGTTTTTTCAAAAGGAGTTTTATCTATGAAGTTAAATGGATCAATGACAACATTGTTATTTCTACTACATTTCTTTGCATTAAAGAATGAAATATATTGATCCATCATGCAAATCTCAACATTGTATGATAAAATTAGCCTTATTAGTGCATCAAACATGTTCAGGGCAAGCATAGATCAATGTATGAGGGTCGGTAGAACTTTTTACGGAACAGCAGGAAAGACTAATATATTCACCGGGAATTCGCGATTTAACCAATAAAACTGCGGGAATTCGGGATTTTTACGTTTCTTTTTATCCAGTACGTATTACAGCGGGAAACCGGGATCTGGTATTTATTTTTACGGGAGTGCGGAATGGGACCCCCTCCCATTCCCCAGGTATGTCAGAAAAATTCTTATTTGTTTCTATGATAAGTATATTGAACGATTTTTGTTTCATTTGCATGTCAAGTCCCTAAAATTTATATTCCTGCATTTGCAAATAAATTTAAAATAAATCTGAGTGCCTATACATGTTATACTCGCAATATACAACTGTCTAAAGAAATACTTGTAAAACAGAGGCAAAATATTTATTTAAACATAGTGTATAGCGCTTTTGTGCCATTTTCTTTTCACTTTCTAAAAACTAGCTCTCAACATAGATCCATTCAACACAGCAGCCGACGCCGAAAGTCCGGTGCCACACACGACAAAAGTCCGGTGCAATGGCCTTCCCTGAAAATCGATAATTTCTTCGAGATTTGAACAAATATAAATATATTTATCCGTTGTGTGCTTAACATTGATGGCATTAAAGAGAAAATGACAATAATAATATGCTAAATGAGGACAGTTAGCTCGTTATATATTCTCATGTGACATATTCATAAACAAACTACACCGGGTATCGAGTTCATTTAAACGATTTCAAATTATATACTAATCATATTCTGTAAGTGTTAACTTGTGCAGAAAGATAAATAGTTTTATCGTTCCGTGACATAAACATTCTATTAATATTTAAAAAACATGCAAAGAAATAAGACAAAATAAGTGACCTACTGTTTCTATTTACATCAACTTTCAAGAACAGTCCGTTGCTTAACCCGAATAGTCCGGTACTGCAGAAAAAAAACGCGATAAGTCCGTTACCATTCTACACCGTGACATTTTTTCAATATACATGACCAAAACACTAAATTTAATCAACTTACTTTGTTAGCTAAATAGATGATACTCTCAGTTTAGAATGTGGATTTCAGTCTAAAAACGTATTTCCTCAAAGTACACGAGTCAATAAATCCTTAAAATCCCAGACTGAAGCACGTGACCACACCTCCCCCTTATTTGTAAATTTCGTCTGCTGTGATGTCCATTTCAGTTATCGTCAGTGAATCATAGTGTAAATCGTTTCTCAACAAGTTGTTCGAACTATCCGAACTGCATTTTACCTCACATTTTAATCAAATTGAAACAATTTCCGACGTGAATTTTTGTGTATTCGGTCGTCTGCTACGTGACTCGTGTTCCTTATTTTCCACATTCCAGCGTAAAATTCCTATGAATGAAAACGTCTTAAAATGTTCGTCGGTAGCTCCTTTTGTAATAACCCGTGTCGTCCTGAAATATATAAATAATCACTGATATTAAACTTAAGATCGTGCTTCATGTAGCTATAGTATTCGTCCACACAGAACGCAGTACGAAAGACAGAAGACGCTGACAAAATGATATGAACGCGACCTTCGACGAAGACACCTCAGTGAAATGTATAGTGTTCATTTAATGTATACTATAAATACAGCGAAATGACAAAGAAGTATTTATTTTACACCAAAATAATGTATATGAATTTTTAAAACTAGTTTAACAAATTTTTGTCACAATATTTAACACCAATTCTCCATAAGGATCAAAGGATTTCCATATAGGGTGAGACATGACATGTCTCAGATTTAGCTGATTTTCATTTTTTAAGTTGAAATTGACCATTGGACCACAAAATAATTATTGTTTGTTATGATTTGACTTCGGTTGCCATGGTAACGGTGGCGGCCATTTTGGGCCGATTAAAATACAGTGAAAAGGGCAATATTCAAATCCCAATTTTTCAGGGGAAAATCGATTCATATTCAATAGGATTTCTTTATTTGCTTAATTCAATATCTCATTGACAATATTCAAAACAGTTACAACACTTTAAGTATATGTGTGATCAGACTGAGACTATTGAACACGTAAAGAAATAGTGCATTATTCTCTATAATTTTTGGTAAAAAATATTACCAGATTTGACACTTTTCTGACTCCATTTTCAGAAAATGCACCAATCACAAATAATCATGATGAATATAATTATATAGATTGATGATTAATATTCAAAAATTTTAAAAATCTCAATGGGGTCAGAAAAAATGTCTTTAAAAAACACTGTTAAAGTTGGTTACCATGGTAATAAAACAAAAACGGCAATTTTTCGATATTTAAATACATCTATGATCATACTTCTAATATGAGCCAAGATAACAATTGTTGTCATCATATGTACCTAAAAGGATCTTTTCAACATAGTATGACCTTAGAAAACTTTCAAGGTCACTTGTGTTGTTCTCAAGGTCACTTAAAATTGATTTTGCTTCGAGATTTTCATATTTGAAAGTTCAATTTTTAGTTGACCTTGACCTTGAGACACTGTACCCTGCAATGATTTCAATGTCATTTTAAGTTTATAGTATGTCTGTTAAAAATAATAATTAAGGATGATTTAATTTATTCCTAAGAGAAACAGTAGTTTCATGGAAATATTGAACAATACAAAAATGGCTTTTTTTCACAAGTTACCATGGTAACCATCTTGGACAGTGTTTTCTATAGACATCTTTTGTTACCCCATTGAGATTTTTATAAGTTTTGAATATTAATCATCAATTTATGTAATTATATTCATGATGAGTATTTGTGATTGGTGCATTTTCTGAAAATGGAGTCAGTAAAGTGGCAAAAATGGTAATTTTTTAGTAGAAAAATTCCAGAAAAATGCATGATTTCTTGACATATTGGATAGCCTCGTTCTGACTACACATTTATGTTTAGTCTTGAAACTGTTTTGAATATTGTCAATGAGGTATTGAATTAAGCAAATAAAACATTATATATTGAATATGCATTGCTTTTTGAATAACAAATTGGGAATTGAATATAGGCTATTTCGCAGTATGAGAAATGATAAAAAATGACCGCCTCAGTTACCATGGCAACCGTGGTCAATCATAACAAACAGTCATCATTTTTATGATCCAATGGTCAATTGCAACTTATGAAATTAAAATCAGCAAAATCTGAAACATGTCATGTCTCAGTTATTTTGGTGCTTAGGGATAATTGGTCTTAAATCTGCAGAGTCCGATTTTCCCGTTTTTTCTCAAAATTAGTACAGAGCTATTTGAATCAATGTGAGGCAATCAATTAAAAATACCAAGATGAATAACAAAATATGTTTACATGCTGCCCTGGTTGGGGGGCCGGGCCCTTTTTTAAATAATTAGAATGTTATAGAAACAATAGAAAAGAAACCGGGGGAGGAGGAGGCCTACGGATATTTTACAATATAAAATAATAGATTTTTACCCTCTGGGGTGTTATTGTTTGACGTTTAACGTCATTTTTTACTATGGAAATAGGGACAACACCGGAAAGACGGTCAAAAGTGTCTTGACGTATCGCTTTGAAACTTGGGACACTTAACCAACATTACCTGGGCTTGACCTGAGTCACCTTGCGAAACCGATCTATTTTTAGTAACAGAGTTATCTGCCCCAAACCCAAAACCCTTGTGTTCAGATAAACTCAGAAACCATGACAGATATCAAAAATCTAAAGTGGGGAAAAAATTGTCTGACTCATGGCCATGATTCGTAATGCAAAAAAAAGTTTTGATCCACTTCCTGTTAACGTGATTTTGACGCAAAGTTTGTCGAAAATGTCAAAGTTGTTCGATTTCCACAAAACTTAGTTTCCAAGTAGATATGAGAGTTCTAATTACATATGTCGGATCAAAATTTTTTTTCGGTCCACCATTTTCAAAATGGCCACCATTGAAATTTTGTTTTCAATATATCTAAAAAACCATAAAAAATTGAAACAGACAATATATCAGAAAAATGTTTCTCTCATTGAGATCTACATTTGAAATATTTGGTTGAAAACTGGGCGACAAACCGTTATCGAGGTTATGTCCCTTGACAGGTTTCAATTAAATTTTGTTTTCAATATAACTCAAAAACCATAAAAAATTGAAGCAGACAATATAGCAGAAAAATGTTCCTCTCATTGAGATCTACATTTAATATAAATTGTCGAAAGCTGTGCGACAAACCATTTTCGAGGTTATGGCCCTTGACAGGTTTTCTAATCAGTTTTTGGCTTATAACCGTCAGGGATAATATAGTAAACATATGGTTTTTTTGTAACGATCATAACAAGCCCTTCGTATTAAGACCGAAGTTGAATGGTTATAGGCAGCCATTTTCAAAATGGCTGACACTGTAGACAGTTTTTGTAAAATAACACTGTAACTGTACAAAATTGAAGCGGACAATACATGGGAAACGGAATCGGGATCACTAACAAAATTTAAATATCATACTGTATGACTGGAAGTGACATTTTGTCCATAGCAACCAATAAATGTCCTTAGCAACCATAAATATTCTGACTTAGGACCACTTGCTTTGTACACTAAAACCATGGTAACTGACGGTAAAGTCATTAGCAACTATATAACTAGACATAACACTACAAAATGCAGGGAAAGACCTCACATTTGTTCTCTGAACAAATGACTTTTCATTATTATTATTATTATTATTATTTTTCTTCTTCCGCGGAGGTTTGCCAAAAAGTGTCTGGACGTATCATTCCGATACTTGGTAACATCAATCGGTCATATCCGGAGATGACATGGCTCATGCTTTTAGACCGATCTATTTTTAGTAACAGAGTTATCTGCCCAAACACGAAAACCCTTGTTAGCAGATAAACTCAGAAACTATAAAATTTAGAGAAAAACTGAAAAGTGAGAAATGTTAAGGAACTTTTGAGACAACTTTGTGCCATAATTTGGCCAAAAAATTTTGTCGAGCGAAGGCGAGCGGTATACCTTGAATGTTTCAATCACTCCGGTCATCACCTAAACTCACAAACCGGAAGTCGAAAACACCTTGGGTCTTCACCATTTGTTGTTCTGTGATATTACCTTAAAGAAAATCTCAAGGTCAAAGTTCAGATATGACCTCGACCTTAGGCCTCCAATCTTGTTATCATAACAACTCGAAAACTGTAAAAGATAGAAGCAGACAATAAATTGGAAAAATACTCCTCTCATTGAGACCTACAAATGGTCTTTTATGTCAAAAATTGTTCAATGAACCGTTTAGGAGTTATTGCCCTTGACAGGTTTCGGCTAAATTTGTTTTCAATATAACTCAAAAACCATAAAAAATTGAAGCAAACAATATATCAGAAAAATGTTTCTCTCATTGAGATCTACATTTGATATAAATAGTTGAAAACTGTTCGACAAACCGTTTAAGAGTTATTGCCCTTGATAGGTTTCGGCTAAATTTTGTTTTCAATATAACTCAAAAACCATAAAAAATTGAAGCAAACAATATATCAGAAAAATGTTTCTCTCATTGAGATCTACATTTGATATAAATAGTTTAAAACTGTGCGACAAACCGTTTTCGAGGTTATGGCCCTTGACAGGTTTCGGCTAAATTTTGTTATCAATATAACTCAAAAACCACAAAAAATTGAAGCAGACAATATATCAGAAAAATGTTCCTCTCACCGAGATCTACGTTTGATATATAGTGTCGAAAACTGTGTGACGAACCGTTTTCCAGGTTATGGCCCTTGACACGTATCGGCTAAATTTTGTTGAGACCTTCATTTGGTACATTTGACCCGAAGCTGTGCGATGAACTGTTTTCGAGTTACAGCCCTTGACGTGTTTGGGTTAATCGGTTTTTTGGTTAAAACTTGAAAACGGTTAGAGATAATATAGTTATCATGGTCATATGTCGTGTGCGAAGAATCTGCCTAGCTTTTTGACCAATCGTACATCACTGACTAAAGCTCATGAATATTAAGGAAAACATACATCACGATAAAAAAAATACACATCTTTGCTGCAATTAATCAGACCTGTCCAGACACTAAGAAGTGTTACAATATATAAAACGTAACACATAACCAGTATCTAGAGAGTATCTTATATCTTCGAGCTCATTTGATATGGACCTGATAAGCCTTGTCGAGGGAAAAAAAAACAATTAAGAATTTATATGTATCAAGATATTAGTACTTTTTGGCTTAGAAAGGGGTAATCATATGAGACTTAAAATTTTTCAATGATGGACATTTCAAAATGGCTTAAACACTAATTTCAAATTTTAAGTACATACTAAATGTACTTTTTGTAACATAAAAAACTAACTTTTGGCAAAAATTGATAAAATAATGATCATTGAGTGAGTTCCTACAATGCGTAATTATGTGTCGAGTGAAGAAAACATGCACTTTGTTACAAAATTGCTGTATTAAACAAAAATTGATAAAATAATGAACATTGAGTGAGTTCCTACAATGCGTAATTATGTGTCGAGTGAAGAAAACATGCACTTTGTTACAAAATTGCTGTATTAAACAAAAATTGATAAAATAATGAACAATGAGTGAGTTCCTACAATGCGTAATTATGTTTTTTGTTTGTTTGATGGTGTTTAACGCCACTTTCAGCAATTTTTCAGCTATATCATGGCGTCCAGTTTTTATTGGGGGAGGAAGCCGGAGTAGCCGGAGAAAACCCCCGACCTGCGGTAGGAAAACTGGCAATCCTTGTCAATTAAGATTGGAGTCGAGTACACCCTGCCTGCAGTGAGAATCGAACCCGCAATCTCAGTGTTGACAGACCATGTGATCAATAGTAGACGAACTACCTTGACCACTCGGCCACCGAGGCCCCTGCGTAATTATGTGTCGAGTGAAGAAAACATGCACTTTGTTACAAAATTGCTGTAATAAACCAAATGTGATAATTATTAAAATGATTGAAATGATGTTAACTTGCACATTTATACAGAAATTAGCAATTTAAGTGCAATTACTTTAAAAATGGTACACTATATTCCTAGATTTTCATGAAAAAATATTCAACACTGTGACAATAGCCTAAATCGACACATTTTAAACCAATGTTAAAACAAAACCTTGTGATTTCTACAAGTTTCCCTCTTTTCCTTATTGTTTAATTATTAAATTTAAAATATTTAAAGCTGTTGTGTCCCATTTTAGTGTGTTTCTCCATTAAAAATGAGTACAAAGTTATTTCTGAATCATAATAACAATATTGTATGGAGACAATCAATTAAAAATACCAAGATGTATGACAAAATAATAAGTTTGCATAAAATGTTATGTAGTTTGGTCTACTTTCATAGTGTACATTTTTTCATATACATGACCAAAACACTAAATTTAATCAACTTACTTTGTTAGGTAAAAAGAAGATATTTTCCGTTTAGAATGTGGATTTCAGTCTAAAAACGTATTTCCTCAAAGTATACGAGTCAATAAATCCTCCAAATCCCAGATTGAAACACATGACCACCATTCCCCTTATTTGTAAATTTCGTCAGCTGTGATGTCCATTTCAGTTATCGTCAGTGAATCATAGTGTAAATCCTTTCTCAACAAGTTGTTCTAACTATCCGAACTGCATTTTACCTCACATTTTAATCAAATTGAAACAATTTCCGACGTGAATTTTTGTGTATTCGGTCGTCTGCTACGTGACTCGTGTCCTTATTTTCCACATTCCAGCGTAAAATTCCTATGAAATAAATAATGTGAAAATAATGTCTTTAAATGTTCGTCGGCATGCTCCGTTTATAATATTCCGTGTCCTCCAGAAATAAATAATCACTGAGATTAAAGATTGTGCTTTATGCAGTATACGTTCACACAGAACGAGAGAGACAGAACACGCTGACAAAATGCTATGAACGCGAGCTTCGACGAAGACACCTCAGTGAAATATAAAGTGTTCATTTAATGTGTAACTATAAATAGAGCAAAATGACTAAGAAGTATTTATTTCACACCAAAATAATGTATATGAATTTTTAAAACTAGTTTAACAAATTTTTGTCACAATATTTAAATCTGCAGAGTCCCATTTTTCCGTTTTTTTCTCAAAATTAGTGCAAAGCTATTTCTAAATCAATGTGAGACAATCAATTAAAAATACCAAGATGTATAACAAAATAAGTTTACATGCTGGCCCTGGTTAGGGTCCTTTTTTAATAACTAGAATGTTATAGAAACAATAGAAAAGAAACCGGGGGAAGGAGGAGGTCTACGGGTATTTTACAATATAAAATAATAGATTTTTACCCTCTGGGGCTTATTGTTTGACATTTAACGTCAGTTTTTTCTATGGAAATAGGGACAATGCGGGAAAGACCTTCACATTTGTTCTCAGAACAAATGTCTTTTTATTATTATTATTATTATTATTATTATTATTTTTCTTCTTCCGCGGAGGTTTGCCAAAAAGTGTCTGGACGTATCATTTCGATACTTGGTAACATCAATCGGTCATATCCGGAGATGACATGGCTCATGCTTTTAGACCGATCTATTTTTAGTAACAGAGTTATCTGCCCCAACACGAAAACCCTTGTTAGCAGATAAACTCAGAAACCGTAACCGATTCTTAAAATCTGAAGTGTACAAAATGTCGCTGGTCCTATGGCGATGATTTGTCATGCAAATTTTTTTTTTCCAATCGACTTCCTGTTTACGCGTTTTTGACCTCAAAAATGTCGCAACGCGTCAAAATTTTTTTCTCAAAAACCGTAAGTCCTAGAGACTTGGGACCACCACCATTGATCCTAAGTGACATATGTTACATTTAAAAATGTCAAGGTCAAAGGTCAAAAGTCAAGGTCAAAGGTCACCATAGGTCTTGTTAGCACTATATCTCGGAAACCATAAAAGATAGAAGCAGACAATAAATGGGAAAAATACTCCACTTATTGAGACCTTCATTTGGTACATTTGACCGAAAGCTGTGCGATGGACCATTTTTGAGTTACTGCCCTTGACGCGTTTCGGTTAATCGGTTTTTTGGTTAAAACTTGCAAACGGTTAGAGATAATATAGTAAACATATAGGTTAAACATGATCAGTAGGAAAAGAGCTTCAATTTGAGCCAAAGATCAAAGGTCATAGGTCAAGGTCATACCCTAGCAACAAGGTGACCGTTATAAAAAGTCCTTAGCAACTATATATTTTTAGAATCAGAATGATGTTCTTTACTGAAATATGTCATTTCATGACCGGAAGTGGCCTTTTGTCCATAGCAACCGAATGAAAGTCCTTAACAACCCATATATTTTTTGGTTTGGGACCACTTTCTTTACTCAAATAACTAATTTTTATGACTGGAAGTGACATTTTGTGCTATAGCAAGACACAAAATCCCATAGCATCAACTAACTTTTCTTACTTCAGAGGAACAGTGGGAAAGACCTTCTCATTTGTTCTCAGAACAAATGAACTTTTTATTAAGGTATTTCCCACTACAGTGGAAAGACCTTCTTGTCTTTCTTATGATTATTATTATTTTTCTTCTTCCGCGGAGGTTTGCCAAAAAGTGTCTCGACGTATCATTTCGATACTTGGTACCATTAATCGGTCATATCCGGAGATGACTTGGCTCATGCTTTTAGACCGATCTATTTTTAGTAACAGAGTTATCTGCCCAAACACGAAAACCCTTGTTAGCAGATAAACTCAGAAACCGTAACCGATTCTCAAAATCTGAAGTGTACAAAATGTCACTGGACCTATGGCGATGATTTGTCATGCAAATTTTTTTTTACCAATCGACTTCCTGTTCACGCGTTTTTGAAATGAAAAATTTCGCAACGCGTCAAATTTTTTTTCTCAAAAACCGTAAGTCCTAGAGACTTGGGACCACCACCATTGATCCTAAGTGACATATGTTACATTTAAAAATGTCAAGGTCAAAGGTCAAAAGTCAAGGTCAAAGGTCACCATATGTCTTGTTAGCACTATATCTCACAAACCATAAAAGATAGAAGCAGACAATAAATGGGAAAAATACTCCTCTTATTGAGACCTTCATTTGGTACATTTGACCCGAAGCTGTGCGATGAACCGTTTTCGAGTTACAGCCCTTGACGTGTTTCGGTTAATCGGTTTTTTGGTTAAAACTTGAAAACGGTTAGAGATAATATAGTAAACATGTATATTTAAAGTGATCCTCTCATCAAGACCTTCATTTGGTATATGGTATCCGAAACTGTTATATGAACCGTATTCGAGTTATCGGCCTTGACGCATTTCTGTTATTCGGTTTTTGACTTTAACTTGAGAACGGTTAGAGATGATATAGTTAACATGGTCATATGTCGTGCACGAAGAATCTGCCTAGCTTTTTGACCAATCGTACATCACTGACCAAAGCTCATGAATATTAAGGAAAACATACATCACGATAAAAAAACATACACATCTTTGCTGCAATTAATCAGACCTGTCCAGACACTAAGAAGTGTTACAATATATAAAACGTAACACATAACCAGTATCTAGAGAGTATCTTATATCTTCGAGCTCATTTGATATGGACCTGATAAGCCTTGTCGAGCGAAAAAAAAACAACTAAGAATTAATATATGTATCAAGATATTAGTACTTTTTGGCTTAGAAAGGGGTAATCATATGAGACTTAAAATTTTTCAATGATGGACAATTCAAAATGGCTTAAACACTAATTTCAAATTTTAAGTACATACTAAATGTACTTTTTGTAACATGAAAAACTAACTTTTGTCAAAAATTGACAAAATAATGAACATTGAGTCAGTTCCTACAATGCGTAATTATGTGTCGAGTGAAGAAAACATGCACTTTGTTACAAAATTGCTGTATTAAACAAAAATTGATAAAATAATGAACATTGAGTGAGTTCCTACAATGCGTAATTATGTGTCGAGTGAAGAAAACATGCACTTTGTTACAAAATTGCTGTATTAAACCAAACGTGATAATTATTAAAATGATTGAAATGATGTTAACTTGCACATTTATACAGAAATTAGCAATTTAAGTGCAATTACTTTAAAAATGGTACACTAAATTCCTAGATTTTCATGAAAAAATATTCAACACTGTGACAATAGCCTAAATCGACACATTTTAAACCAATGTTAAAACAAAACCTTGTGATTTCTACAAGTTTCCCTCTTTTCCTTATTGTTTAATTATTAAATTTAAAATATTTAAAGCTGTTGTGTCCCATTTTAGTGTGTTTCTCCATTAAAAATGAGTACAAAGCTATTTCTGAATCATAATAATAATATTGTATGGAGACAATCAATTAAAAATACCAAGATGTATGACACAAAATAAGTTTGCATAAAATGTTATGTAGTGGTCTACTTTAATAGTGTACATTTTTTCAATATACATGACCAAAACACTAAATTTAATCAACTTACTTTGTTAGGTAAAAAGAAGATATTTTCCGTTTAGAATGTGGATTTCAGTCTAAAAACGTATTTCCTCAAAGTATACGAGTCAATAAATCCTTCAAATCCCAGATTGAATCACATGACCACCCCTCCCCCTTATTTGTAAATTTCGTCAGCTGTGATGTCCATTTCAGTTATCGTCAGTGAATCATAGTGTAAATCGTTTCTCAACAAGTTGTTCTAACTATCCGAACTGCATTTTACCTCACATTTTAATCAAATTGAAACAATTTCCGACGTGAATTTTTGTGTATTCGGTCGTCTGCTACGTGACTCGTGTCCTTATTTTCCAGCGTGAAATTCCTATGAAATAATGTGAAAATAATGTCTTTAAATGTTCGTCGGCATGCTCCGTTTATAATATTCCGTGTCCTCCAGAAATAAATAATCACTGAGATTAAAGATCGTGCTTTATGTAGTATACGTCCACACAGAACGAGAGAGACAGAAGACACTGACAAAATGCTATGAACGCGAGCTTCGACGAAGACACCTCAGTGGAATGTAAAGTGTTCATTTAATGTGTTACTATAAATAGAGCGAAATGACTAAGAAGTATTTATTTCACACCAAAATAATGTGTATGAATTTTTAAAACTAGTTTAACAAATTTTTGTCACAATATTTAAATCTGCAGAGTCCCATTTTTCCGTTTTTTTCTCAAAATTAGTGCAAAGCTATTTCTAAATCAATGTGAGACAATCAATTAAAAATACCAAGATGTATAACAAAATAAGTTTACATGCTGGCCCTGGTTGGGGGGCCGGGACCTTTTTTTAATAATTAGAATGTTATAGAAACAATAGAAAAGAAACCGGGGGAAGGAAGAGGTCTACGGGTATTTTACAATATAAAATAATAGATTTTTACCCTCTGGGGCTTATTGTTTGACATTTAACGTCAGTTTTTTTCTATGGAAATAGGGACAATGCGGGAAAGACCTTCGCATTTGTTCTAAGAACAAATGGCAGTTTAATTATTATTATTAAGGTCTTTCCCCTTTTCCAAGGGAAAGACCTTCTTGTCTTTCTTATGATTATTATTATTATTATTATTATTATTATTATTATTATTATTATTATTATTATTTTTCTTCTTCCGCGGAGGTTTGCCAAAAAGTGTCTGGACGTATCATTTCGATACTTGGTAACATCAATCGGTCATATCCGGAGATGACATGGCTCATGCTTTTAGACCGGTCTATTTTTAGTAACAGAGTTATCTGCCCGAACACGAAAACCCTTGTTAGCAGATAAACTCAGAAACCGTAACCGATTCTTAAAATCTGAAGAGTACAAAATGTTGCTGATCCTATGGCGATGATTTGTCATGCAAATCTTTTTTTTCCAATTGACTTCCTGTTTACGCGTTTTTGACCTGAAAAATGTCGCAACGCGTCAAAATTTTTTTCTCAAAAACCGTAAGTCCTAGAGACTTGGGACCACCACCATTGATCCTAAGTGACATATGTTACATTTAAAAATGTCAAGGTCAAAGGTCAAAAGTCAAGGTCAAAGGTCACCAAAGTTCTTGTTAGCACTATATCTCACAAACCATACAAGATAGAAGCAGACAATAAATGGGGAAAATACTCCTCTTATTAAGACCTTCATTTTGTACATTTGACCGGAAGCTGTGCGGTGAACCGTTTTCGAGTTACTGCCCTTGACGCATTTCGGTTAATCGGTTTTTTGGTTAAAACTTGAAAACGGTTAGAGATAATATAGTAAACATATAGGTTAAACATGATCAGTAGGAAAAGAGCTTCAATTTGAGCCAAAGGTCAAAGGTCATAGGTCAAGGTCATACCATAGCAACAAGGTGACCGTTATAAAAAGTCCTTAGCAACCATATATTTTTAGAATCAGAATGATGTACTTTACTGAAATATGTCATTTCATGACCGGAAGTGGTCTTTTGTCCATAGCAACGGAATGAAAGTCCTTAACAACCCATATATTTTTTGGCTCGGGACCACTTTCTTTACTCAAATAACTCATTTTTATGACTGGAAGTGACATTTTGTGCTATAGCAAGACACAAAATCCCATAGCATCAACTAACTTTTCTGACTTCAGAGGAACAGTGGGAAAGACCTTCTCATTTGTTCTCAGAACAAATGAACTTTTAATATTATTATTACTTTTCTTCCGATCTAAAATTCAATTTAGTGCTGCCAAAAAGTTTCTTATCCGATCGAGCTGAAAATTTGGCGGTGTGATGGATACCCCGTGGGCTTTCTCCCAGTCACCCTGTTAGCACGCCCCGTCAAAAATGAGGGCGTGGCAGGGACCCCCCATGAAAACGTTGTTATCACATCTCCTCCTAAGGCACACAAAATGGTACAATAAAATGGACGCCGATTGCATCTGGGATCGATGTCCTCGAATTGTCGATAGGTAGAAAATCGCTGGGCGCAACCAGTAAAAAGTTACCAGTCGTGCAAGTCCAACACCACTTTTTATGTAAAAATCGTAATTTCCCGAAAAACGATGCATCCCAGCTGTTTGAAACCCTCGCCATTCGCTTTAGAATGTCGATTTCAGTCTAAAAATGTCTCCCCGTAAGGTGTACGAGTCAATAAATCCTTAAAATCCCACATTGAAACACGTGACCACCCCTCCCCCCAGCCACGTAAATTTCGTCTGTCGTGATGTCCGTTTCAGCCATCGTCAGTGAATGACAGTGTAAATCGTGTGTCAACCAGTTGTTCTAACTGTCCGAAGTGCATTTTACCTGAAACAATAACAAATTGAAACAATTTCCGACGTCACTTTTTTGTGTATTCCATCGTCTGCTACGTGCCTCGTGTAATTATTTTACAGTGTGAAATTTCTCTGAAATAAATGTAAAAAGTCTTTTATTAATTGTCGGCTTGCTCCGTTGATAAAAATCCGTGCCGTGTCGTCCTGAAATAAACAATCACTGAGATTAAAGATCGTGCATCATGTCATATATACGTCTGTTCATGACCATGGTAACTCCCTAGAATGATAAAATAAAACTATCTCCGTGATATTATATAAGAATGTCACGTGACTCCAGCTAGTTCTTTTCTTTGCCTTTTACCATAAATCTGTTTTTCTTCACCTACAAGTCAAGGAAAGTCATTAAAATACGAAACATATAGTTAAAAACAGAAAAGTAAACAAACAAACAAATAAACAAAAAAACTGGTTCCCGGTTTTTATATAATCATAGTTGCATATAAAACTATGAACCCAAAAAGGGCCCAACTCTCCACCCAGGGACAGCATGTCAAAAACAATAAATCATGCTGGCCCTGGGGTGGAGGGGCCGGGCCCTTTTTTTTTCTTCAATTTTGTAATTAGAACGTTCTAGAAACAATGGAATAGAAACCCGCCCGGGGGGGGGGTAGGTATACGGGTATATTACGATGTAAAATGATAGATTTTCACCCTCTGGGGCCTCTTGTTTAACGTTTAACGCCAGTTTTTCCTATAGAAACGATAACGAGGGAAAGACCTTCCTGTGCATTTGTTCTACTGAACAAATGTCCTTTTAATTATTATTATTATTATTATTTTTCTTCTTCCGCGGAGGTTTGCCAAAAAGTGTCTGGACGTATCATTTCGATACTTGGTAACATCAATCGGTCATATCCGGAGATGACATGGCTCATGCTTTTAGACCGATCTATTTTTAGTAACAGAGTTATCTGCCCGAACACGAAAACCCTTGTTAGCAGATAAACTCAGAAACCGTAACCGATTCTTAAAATCTGAAGAGTACAAAATGTTGCTGGACCTATGGCGATGATTTGTCATGCAAATTTTTTTTTTCCAATTGACTTCCTGTTTACGCGTTTTTGACCTGAAAAATGTCGCAACGCGTCAAAATTTTTTTCTCAAAAACCATAAGTCCTAGAGACTTGGGACCACCACCATTGATCCTAAGTGACATATGTTACATTTAAAAATGTCAAGGTCAAAGGTCAAAAGTCAAGATCAAAGGTCACCAAAGTTCTTGTTAGCACTATATCTCACAAACCATACAAGATAGAAGCAGACAATAAATGGGGAAAATACTCCTCTTATTAAGACCTTCATTTGGTACATTTGACCGGAAGCTGTGCGATGAACCGTTTTCGAGTTACTGCCCTTGACGCATTTCGGTTAATCGGTTTTTTGGTTAAAACTTGAAAACGGTTAGAGATAATATAGTAAACATATAGGTTAAACATGATCAGTAGGAAAAGAGCTTCAATTTGAGCCAAAGGTAAAAGGTCATAGGTCAAGGTCATACCATAGCAACAAGGTGACCGTTATAAAAAGTCCTTAGCAACCATATATGTTTAGAATCAGAATGATGTACTTTACTGAAATATGTCATTTCATGACCGGAAGTGGTCTTTTGTCCATAGCAACGGAATGAAATTCCTTAACAACCCATATATTTTTTGGCTCGGGACCACTTTCTTTACTCAAATAACTCATTTTTATGACTGGAAGTGACATTTTGTGCTATAGCAAGACACAAAATCCCATAGCATCAACTAACTTTTCTTACTTCAGAGGAACAGTGGGAAAGACCTTCTCATTTGTTCTCAGAACAAATGAACTTTTAATTATTATTATTTTTTTTTCTTCTGCCACAGATGTCAAAAAAGTGTCTTGACGTATCACTTTGAAACTTGGCACACTTAACCGACACTACCTGGGCTCGACCTGAGTCACCCTGCGACACGGATCTATTTTTAGTAACAGAGTTATCTCCCCAAACACTGTTTACCCTTGTGTGCAGATACACTCAGAAACAATGACAGATATCAAAAATCTAAAGTGAGGAAAATGTTGCCTGACCTATGGCCATGATTTGTCATGTAAAAAAACATTCTTCGATCCACTTCCTGTTTACGCGATTTTGACGCGAAGTTTGTCGAAAACGTCAAAGTTGTCGGATTTACACAAAACTTGGTTTCCAAGTAGATATGAGGGTCCTAATTACATGTATCGGATCAAAAAAAATTTTCGGTCCACCATTTTCAAAATGGCCGCCATTGAAATTTTGTTTTCAATATAACTCAAAAACCAAAAAAAATTGAAGCAGAGAATATATCAGAAAAATGTTCCTCTCATTGAGATCTACATTTGATATACAGGTTCGAAAACTGTGCGACAAACCGTTTTAGAGGTTATGGCCCTTGACAGGTTTCGGCTAAATTTTGTTTTCGAAATAACTCAAAAACCATAAAAAATTGAAGCAGAGAATATATCAGAAAAATGTTCCTCTCATTGAGATCTACATCTGATATAAAGGTTCGAAAACTGTGCGACAAACCGTTTTCGAAGTTATGGCCCTTGACACATTTCAGCTAAATTTTGTTTTCAATAAAGCTCAAAAACCATAAAAATTTTAAGCAGACAATATATCAGAAAAATGTTCCTCTCGTTGAGATCTACATTTGATATAATTGCTGAAAACTGTGCGACAAACCATTTTCGAGGTTATGGCCCTTGACAGGTTTCGGCTAAATTTTGTTTTCAATATAACTTAAAAACCATAAAAAATTGAAGCAGACAATATATCAGAAAAATGTTCCTCTCATTGAGATCTACATTTGATATACAGTGTCGAAAACTGTGCGACAACCCGTTTTCGAGGTTATGGCCCTTGACAAGTTTCGGCTAAATTTTGTTTTCAATATAACTCAAAAACCATAAAAAATTGAAGCAGACAATAAAAGGGAAAAATACTCCTCTTATTGAGACGTCCATTTGGTACATTCGGCCCGAAGCTGTGCGATGAACCGTTTTCGAGTTACAGCCCTTGACGCGTTTCGGTTAATTGGTTTTTTGGTTAAAACTTGAAAACGGTTAGAGATAATTTAGTAAACATATAGGTTTAACATGATCAGTAGGAAAAGAGCTTCAATTTGAGCCAAAGGTCATAGGTCATAGGTCAAGGTCATACCATAGCAACAAGGTAACTGTTATAAAAAATCCTTAGCAACCATATATTTTTAGAAGCAGAATGATGTACTTTACTTAAATAGTCATTTCATGACCGGAAGTGGCTTTTTGTCCCTAGCAACGGATTGAAAGTCCTTAACAACCATATATGTTTTGGTTCGGGACAACTTTCTTTACTCAAATAACTCATTTTTTATGACTGGAAGCGACATTTTGTGCTATAGCAAAACACAAAATACCATAGCATCACCTAAATTTTCTGACTGCAGAGGAACAGTGGGAAAAACCTTCTCATTTGTTCTCAGAACAAATGACGGTTTAATTAAGGTCTTTCCCCCTTTCCAAGGGAAAGACCTTCTTGTATTTCTTATGATTATTATTATTATTATTATTATTATTATTTTTCTTTTTCTCCCCAATTTTCCAAATGGGTTTGCCAGAAGGGGTTTCAACATATCATTATGATACTTGGTACGTTTAATCGCTCATACCAGGAGATGACCGGGCTCACCCTGTGAGACTGTTCTATTTTTAGTAACAGAGTTATCTGCCCTAACACCGAAAACCTTGTTAGCAGATAAACTCAGAAACCGTAACCGATTCTTAAAATCTGAAGTGTACAAAATGTCGCTGGTTCTATAGGGATGATTTGTCATGCAAAAAAACATTCTTCGATCAACTTCCTGTTTACGCGATTTTGAATCGAAGTTTGTTGAAAACGTCAAAGTTGTCGGATTTACACAAAACTTGGTTTCCAAGTAGATATGAGGGTCATAATTACATGTATCGGATCAAAAAATTTTTTCGGTCCACCATTTTCAAAATGGCCGCCATTGAAATTTTGTTTTCAATATAACTCAAAAACCATAAAAAATTGAAGCAGAGAATATATCAGAAAAATGTTCCTCTCATTGAGATCTACATCTGATATAAAGGTTCGAAAACTGTGCGACAAACCGTTTTCGAGGTTATGGCCCTTGACACATTTCAGCTAAATTTTGTTTTCAATAAAGCTCAAAAACCATAAAAAATTTAAGCAGACAATATATCAGAAAAATGTTCCTCTCGTTGAGATCTACATTTGATATAATTGCTGAAAACTGTGCGACAAACCATTTTCGAGGTTATGGCCCTTGACAGGTTTCGGCTAAATTTTGTTTTCAATATAACTTAAAAACCATAAAAAATTGAAGCAGACAATATATCAGAAAAATGTTCCTCTCATTGAGATCTACATTTGATATACAGTGTCAAAAACTGTGCAACAACCCGTTTTCGAGGTTATGGCCCTTGACACGTTTCGGCTAAATTTTGTTTTCAATATAACTCAAAAACCATAAAAAATTGAAGCAGACAACAAAAGGGAAAAATACTCCTCTTATCGAGACCTTCATTTGGTACATTTGACCGGAAGCTGTGAGATGAACCGTTTTCGAGTTACTGCCCTTGACGTGTTTCGGTTAATCGGTATTTTGGTTAAAACTTGAAAACGGTTAGAGATAATATAGTAAACATAGGGTTTTAAAGTGATCAGTATGAAAAGAGCTTCAATTTGAGCCAAAGGTCAAAGGTCATAGATCAAGGTCATACCCTAGCAACAAGGTGACCGTTATAAAAAGTCCTTAGCAACCATATACTTTTAGAATCAGAATGATGTACTTTACTGAAATATGTCATTTCATGACCGGAAGTGGTCTTTTGTCCCTAGCAACGGAATGAAAGTCCTTAACAACCATATTTTTTTGGCTCGGGACCACTTTCTTTACTCAAATAACTCATTTTTTATAACTGGAAGTGACATTTTGTGCTATAGCAAGACACAAAATCCCATAGCATCAACTAACTTTTCTTACTTCAGAGGAACAGTGGGAAAGACCTTCTCATTTGTTCTCAGAACAAATGAACTTTTTATTATTATTATTTTTCTTTTTCTCCCCATTTTTCCAAATGGGTTTGCCAGAAGGGGTTTCGACATATCATTATGATACTTGGTACGTTTAATCGCTCATACCAGGAGATGACCTGGCTCACCCTGTGAGACTGTTCTATTTTTAGTAACAGAGTTATCTGCCCTAACACCGAAAACCTTGTTAGCAGATAAACTCAGAAACCGTAACCGATTCATAAAATCTGAAGTGTACAAAATGTCGCTGGTTCTATGGCGATGATTTGTCATGCAAAAAAACATTCTTCGATCAACTTCCTGTTTACGCGATTTTGACGCGAAGTTTGTCGAAAACGTCAAAGTTGTCGGATTTACACAAAACTTGGTTTCTAAGTAGATATGAGGGTCCTAATTACATGTATCGGATAAAAAAAAATTTTCGGTCCACCATTTTCAAAATGGCCGCCATTGAAATTTTGTTTTCAATATAACTCAAAAACCATAAAAAATTGAAGCAGAGAATATATCAGAAAAATGTTCCTCTCATTGAGATCTACATTTGATATACAGGTTCGAAAACTGTGCGACAAACCGTTTTAGAGGTTATGGCCCTTGACAGGTTTCGGCTAAATTTTGTTTTCGAAATAACTCAAAAACCATAAAAAATTGAAGCAGAGAATATATCAGAAAAATGTTCCTCTCATTGAGATCTACATCTGATATAAAGGTTCGAAAACTGTGCGACAACCCGTTTTCGATGTTATGGCCCCTGACACGTTTCGGCTAAATTTTGTTTTCAAAATAACTCAAAAACCATAAAAAATTGAAGCAGACAATAAAAGGGAAAAAATACTCCTCTTATCGAGACGTCCATTTGGTACATTCGGCCCGAAGCTGTGCGATGAACCGTTTTCGAGTTACAGCCCTTGACGCGTTTCGGTTAATTGGTTTTTTGGTTAAAACTTGAAAACGGTTAGAGATAATATAGTAAACATGTAGGTTTAACATGATCAGTAGGAAAAGAGCTTCAATTTGAGCCAAAGGTCATAGGTCATAGGTCAAGGTCATACCATAGCAACAAGGTAACTGTTATAAAAAATCCTTAGCAACCATATATTTTTAGAAGCAGAATGATGTACTTTACTTAAATATGTCATTTCATGACCGGAAGTGGCTTTTTGTCCCTAGCAACGGAATGAAAGTCCTTAACAACCATATATGTTTTGGTTCGGGATCACTTCCTTTACTCAAAAAACTCATTTTTTATGACTGGAAGCGACATTTTGTGCTATAGCAAAACACAAAATACCATAGCATCACCTAAATTTTCTGACTGCAGAGGAACAGTGGGAAAGACCTTCTCATTTGTTCTCAGAACAAATGACGGTTTAATTATTATTATTTTTCTTTTTCTCCCCAAATTTCAAAATGGGTTTGCCAGAAGGGGTTTCGACATATCATTATGATACTTGGTGCGTTTAATCGCTCATACCAGGAGATGACCTGGCTCACCCTGTGAGACTATTCTATTTTTAGTAACAGAGTTATCTGCCCCAACACCGAAAACCTTGTTAGCAGATAAACTCAGAAACCGTAACAGATACTCAAAATCTGAACTGTGCAAAGTGTAGGGCGACGTATGGCAATGATTTAACATGCAAACTTTTTTTTCTTAATCGACTTCCGGTTTACGCGTTTTTGACCTGAAAAATGACGCAACGCTTCAAAATTTTTTTCTCAAAAACCGTAAGTCCTAGAGACTTGGGACCACCACCATTGATCCTAAGTGACATATGTTACATTTAAAAATGTCAAGGTCAAAGGTCAAAAGTCAAGGTCAAAGGTCACCATAGGTCTTGTTAGCACTATATCTCACAAACCATAGAAGATCGAAGCAAAAAATACATGGGAAAAATACTCCACTTATTGAGACCTTCATTTGGTACATTTGACCGGAAGCTGTGCGATGATCCGTTTTCGAGTTACTGCCCTTGACGCGTTTCGGTTAATCGGTTTTTTGGTTAAAACTTGAAAACGGTTAGAGATAATATAGTAAACATATAGGTTTAAAGTGATCAGTATGAAAAGCGCTTCAATTTGAGCCAAAGGTCAAAGGGCATAGGTCAAGGTCATACCCTAGCAACAAGGTGACCGTTATATAAAGTCCTTAGCAACCATATATTTTTAGAATCAGAATGATCTTCTTTACTGTAATATTTCATTTCATGACCGGAAATGACCTTTTGTCCCTGGCAACCGAATGAAAGTCCTTAAAAACCATATATATTTTGAGCCGGGAACACTTTCTTTATTCAAATAATTCATTTTTATGACTAGAAGTGACATTTTGTGCTATAGCAAGACACAAAATCTCATAGCATCACCTAACTTTTCGATCTTCAGAGGAACAGTGGGAAAGACCTTCTCATTTGTTCTCAGAACAAATGGCAGTTTAATTATTATTATTATTATTATTTTTCTTTTTCTCCCCATTTTTCCAAATGGGTTTGCCAGAAGGGGTTTCAACATATCATTATGATACTTGGTACGTTTAATCGCTCATACCAGGAGATGACCTGGCTCACCCTGTGAGACTGTTCTATTTTTAGTAACAGAGTTATCTGCCCTAACACCGAAAACCTTGTTAGCAGATAAACTCAGAAACCGTAACCGATTCTTAAAATCTGAAGTGTACAAAATGTCGCTGGTTCTATGGCGACGATTTGTCATGCAAAAAAACATTCTTCGATCAACTTCCTGTTTACGCGATTTTGACGCGAAGTTTGTCGAAAACGTCAAAGTTGTCGGATTTACACAAAAATTGGTTTCCAAGTAGATATGAGGGTCCTAATTACATGTATCGGATCAAAAAAAGTTTTCGGTCCACCATTTTCAAAATGGCCGCCATTGAAATTTTGTTTTCAATATAACTCAAAAACCATAAAAAATTGAAGCAGAGAATATATCAGAAAAATGTTCCTCTCATTGAGATCTACATCTGATATAAGGTTCGAAAACTGTGCGACAAACCGTTTTCGAGGTTATGGCCCTTGACACATTTCAGCTAAATTTTGTTTTCAATAAAGCTCAAAAACCATAAAAAATTGAAGCAGACAATATATCAGAAAAATGTTTCTCTCATTGAGATCTACATTTGATATACAGTGTCGAAAACTGTGCGACAACCCGTTTTCGAGGTTATGGCCGTTGACACGTTTCGGCTAAATTTTGTTTTCAAAATAACTCAAAAACCATAAAAAATTGAAGCAGACAATAAAAGGGAAAAAATACTCCTCTTATCGAGACGTCCATTTGGTACATTCGGCCCGAAGCTGTGCGATGAACCGTTTTGGAGTTACAGCCCTTGACGCGTTTTGGTTAATTGGTTTTTTGGTTAAAACTTGAAAACGGTTAGAGATAATATAGTAAACATGTAGGTTTAACATGATCAGTAGGAAAAGAGCTTCAATTTGAGCCAAAGGTCATAGGTCATAGGTCAAGGTCATACCATAGCAACAAGGTAACTGTTATAAAAAATCCTTAGCAACCATATATTTTTAGAAGCAGAATGATGTACTTTACTTAAATATGTCATTTCATGACCGGAAGTGGCTTTTTGTCCCTAGCAACGGAATGAAAGTCCTTAACAACCATATATGTTTTGGTTCGGGATCACTTCCTTTACTCAACAAACTCATTTTTTATGACTGGAAGCGACATTTTGTGCTATAGCAAAACACAAAATACCATAGCATCACCTAAATTTTCTGACTGCAGAGGAACAGTGGGAAAGACCTTCTCATTTGTTCTCAGAACAAATGACGGTTTAATTATTATTATTTTTCTTTTTCTCCCCAAATTTCAAAATGGGTTTGCCAGAAGGGGTTGCGACATATCATTATGATACTTGGTACGTTTAATCGCTCATACCAGGAGATGACCTGGCTCACCCTGTGAGACTATTCTATTTTTAGTAACAGAGTTATCTGCCCCAACACCGAAAACCTTGTTAGCAGATAAACTCAGAAACCGTAACAGATACTCAAAATCTGAACTGTGCAAAGTGTAGGGCGACGTATGGCAATGATTTAACATGCAAACTTTTTTTTCTTAATCGACTTCCGGTTTACGCGTTTTTGACCTGAAAAATGACGCAACGCTTCAAAATTTTTTTCTCAAAAACCGTAAGTCCTAGAGACTTGGGACTACCACCATTGATCCTAAGTGACATATGTTACATTTAAAAATGTCAAGGTCAAAGGTCAAAAGTCAAGGTCAAAGGTCACCATAGGTCTTGTTAGCACTATATCTCACAAACCATAGAAGATCGAAGCAAAAAATACATGGGAAAAATACTCCACTTATTGAGACCTTCATTTGGTACATTTGACCGGAAGCTGTGCGATGATCCGTTTTCGAGTTACTGCCCTTGACGCGTTTCGGTTAATCGGTTTTTTGGTTAAAACTTGAAAACGGTTAGAGATAATATAGTAAACATATAGGTTTAAAGTGATCAGTATGAAAAGCGCTTCAATTTGAGCCAAAGGTCAAAGGGCATAGGTCAAGGTCATACCCTAGCAACAAGGTGACCGTTATATAAAGTCCTTAGCAACCATATATTTTTAGAATCAGAATGATCTTCTTTACTGTAATATTTCATTTCATGACCGGAAATGACCTTTTGTCCCTAGCAACCGAATGAAAGTCCTTAAAAACCATATATATTTTGAGCCGGGAACACTTTCTTTATTCAAATAATTCATTTTTATGACTGGAAGTGACATTTTGTGCTATAGCAAGACACAAAATCTCATAGCATCACCTAACTTTTCGATCTTCAGAGGAACAGTGGGAAAGACCTTCTCATTTGTTCTCAGAACAAATGGCAGTTTAATTATTATTATTATTATTATTTTTCTTTTTCTCCCCATTTTTCCAAATGGATTTGCCAGAAGGGGTTTCAACATATCATTATGATACTTGGTACGTTTAATCGCTCATACCAGGAGATGACCTGGCTCACCCTGTGAGACTGTTCTATTTTTAGTAACAGAGTTATCTGCCCTAACACCGAAAACCTTGTTAGCAGATAAACTCAGAAACCGTAACCGATTCTTAAAATCTGAAGTGTACAAAATGTCGCTGGTTCTATGGCGACGATTTGTCATGCAAAAAAACATTCTTCGATCAACTTCCTGTTTACGCGATTTTGACGCGAAGTTTGTCGAAAACGTCAAAGTTGTCGGATTTACACAAAAATTGGTTTCCAAGTAGATATGAGGGTCCTAATTACATGTATCGGATCAAAAAAAGTTTTCGGTCCACCATTTTCAAAATGGCCGCCATTGAAATTTTGTTTTCAATATAACTCAAAAACCATAAAAAATTGAAGCAGAGAATATATCAGAAAAATGTTCCTCTCATTGAGATCTACATCTGATATAAGGTTCGAAAACTGTGCGACAAACCGTTTTCGAGGTTATGGCCCTTGACACATTTCAGCTAAATTTTGTTTTCAATAAAGCTCAAAAACCATAAAAAATTGAAGCAGACAATATATCAGAAAAATGTTTCTCTCATTGAGATCTACATTTGATATACAGTGTCGAAAACTGTGCGACAACCCGTTTTCGAGGTTATGGCCCTTGACACGTTTCGGCTAAATTTTGTTTTCAATATAACTCAAAAACCATAAAAAATTGAAGCAGACAATAAAAGGGAAAAATACTCCTCTTATCGAGACGTCCATTTGGTACTTCGGCCCGAAGCTGTGCGATGAACCGTTTTCGAGTTACAGCCCTTGACGCGTTTCGGTTAATTGGTTTTTAGGTTAAAACTTGAAAACGGTTAGGGATAATATAGTAAACATATAGGTTTAACATGATCAGTAGGAAAAGAGCTTCAATTTGAGCCAAAGGTCATAGGGCATAGGTCAAGGTCATTCCATAGCAACAAGGTATCTGTTATAAAAAATCCTTAGCAACCATATATTTTTAGAAGCAGAATGATGTACTTTACTTAAATATGTCATTTCATGACCGGAAGTGGCTTTTTGTCCCTAGCAACGGAATGAAAGTCCTTAACAACCATATAGGTTCGGGACCACTTCCTTTACTCAAATAACTCATTTTTTATGACTGGAAGCGACATTTTGTGCTATAGCAAAACACAAAATACCATAGCATCACCTAAATTTTCTGACTGCAGAGGAACAGTGGGAAAGACCTTCTCATTTGTTCTCAGAACAAATGACGGTTTAATTATTATTATTATTATTATTATTATTATTATTATTATTTTAGTTTTCTTCTTCCGCGGAGGTTGCCAAAAAGTGTCTGGACGTATCATTCTGATACTTGGTAACATCAATCGGTCATATCCGGAGATAAACATGGCTCATGCTTTTAGACCGATCTATTTTTAGTAACAGAGTTATCTGCCCGAACACGAAAATCCTTGTTAGCAGATAAACTCAGAAACGGTAACCGATTCTTAAAATCTGAAGGGTACGAAATGTCGCCGGTTCCATGGTGATGATTTGTCATGCAAAAAAAAATTCTTCGATCCACTTCCTGTTTACGTGATTTTGACGCAAAGTTTGTCGAAAACATCAAAGTTGTTGGATTTACACAAAACTTGGTTTCCAAGTAGATATGAGGGTCCTAATTATATGTATCGGATCAAAAAAAAATTTCGGTCCACCATTTTCAAACTGGCCGCCATTGAAATTTTGTTTTCAATATAACTCAAAAACCATAAAATATTGAAGCATAGAATATATCAGAAAAATGTTCCTCTCGTTGAGATCTACATTTGATACAAATAGTTGAAAACTGTGCGACAAACCGTTTTCGAGGTTATGGCCCTTGACAGGTTTCGGCTAAATTTTGCTTTCAATGTAACTCAAAAACCATAAAAAATTGAAGCATACAATATATCAGAAAAATGTTCCTCTCATTGAGATCTACATTTGATATACAGTGTCGAAAACTGTGCGACAAACCGTTTTCGAGGTTACGGCCCTTGACACGTTTCGGCTAAATTTTGTTTTCAACATAACACAAAAACCATAAAAAAATTGAAGCAGACAATATATCAGAAAAATGTTCCTCTCATTGAGATCTACATTTGATTTACAGGATTGAAAACTGTGCGACAAACCGTTTTCGAGTAATGGCCCTTGACACGTTTCGGCTAATAAGTTTTTGGCTAATAACTTTTAAACCTTCAGAGATAATATAGTAAACATATGGTGTTTTATGACCGTCATAACAAGCCCTTCAGTTTAAGACCAAAGTCAAATGGTTACGGGCAGCCATTTTCAAAATGGACGACAACGTAAACAGTTTTATAAAATGACACTTGAACCGTACAAAAATGAAGCAGACAATACAAGGGAAAAATGTTCGTCACATCGAAATGTACAAAAAAATGTTTCATATATGAAAGCGTAAAACTTGTTGTTTTTTGAGTTATTGTCCTTGATTCATATTTTGAAAATGGTTATTGCTTTATAACATTTTAAACGTTACAGATGATGAATGAAACATACGGTTCGTTTGAAAGAGAATTAAAATTCCTACAATTTGATCCCAAGAAGTACATATTCGGTTGAGTGGTTTCAAAATGGTGGCCAAAAACATATCGTAAACTGCGTTATTTGTCAATAACTTTTAAATCGTTGCAGATTATATAGTAAACATATAAGTTTTTTGTGACCGATATGTCAAGCCCTTCGATTTAAAGTCATTATCAACCATATACCTAGACATAACACTATCAAAATGCCGGGAAAGACCTCACATTTGTTCTTTGAACAAATGTATCGACATTTAATTATTATTATTATTATTAAGGTCTTTCCCCTTTCCAAGGGAAAGACCTTACTGTATTACTTCTTATTATTAAGGTCTTTCCCCTTTCCAAGGGAAAGACCTTACTGTATTTCGTATGATTATTATTAAGGTCTTTCCCCTTTCCAAGGGAAAGACCTTACTGTATTTCGTATGATTATTATTAAGGTCTTTCCCCTTTCCGAGGGAAAGACCTTACTGTATTTCTTATGATTATTATTAAGGTCTTTCCCCTTTCCGAGGGAAAGACCTTACTGTATTTCTTATGATTATTAAGGTCTTTCCCCTTTCCAAGGGAAAGACCTTACTGTATTTCTTCTGATTATTATTTTTTTTATTATTCTTCTTCTTTTCCGCCGCAGATGTCAAAAAAGTGTCTTGACGTATCGCTTTGAAACTTGGCACACTTAACCGACACTACCTGGGCTCGACCTGAGTCACCCTGCGAAACAAATCTATTTTTAGTAACAGAGTTATCTGCCCCAAACCCAAAAACCTTGTGTTCAGATAAACTCAAAAACTGTAACCGTTATCAAAAATCTGAAGTGGGGAAAATGTTGCTAGACTCCTGGTCATGATTCGTTACGCAAAAAATTTTGTTTCTATCAACTTCCTGGTTACGCGATTTTGACGCGAAATTTGTCGAAAACGTCAAAGTTGTCGGATTTACACAAAACTTGGTTTCCAAGTAGATATGAGGGTCCTAATTACATATATCGGATCAAAATTTTTTTTTGGTCCACCATTTTCAAAATGGCCGCCATTGAAATTTTGTGTTCAATATAACTCAAAAACCATAAAAAATTGAAGCAGACAATATATCAGAAAAATGTTCCTCTCATTGAGATCTACATTTGATTTAAATAGTTGAAAACTGTGCGACAAACCGTTTTCGAGGTTATGGCCCTTGACAGGTTTCGGCTAAATTTTGTTTTCAATATAACTGAAAAACCATAAAAAATTGAAGCAGACAATATATCAGAAAAATGTTTCTGTCATTGAGATCTACATTTGATATAATTGGTTGAAAACTGTGCGACAAACCTTTTTCGAGGTTATGGCCCTTGAAGGTTTCGGCTAAATTTTGTTTTCAATATTACACGAAAACCATAAAAAATTGAAGCAGACAACATATTAGAAAAATGTTCCTCTCATTGAGATCTACATTTGATATAAGGGTTGAAAACTGTACGACAAACAGTTTTCGAGGTTATGGCCCTTGACAGGTTTCGACTAATCAGTTTTTGACTTATAACTTGAAAACGGTTAAAGATAATATAGTAAAGATGTCTATTTAAAGTGATCCTCTCATCAAGACCTTCATTTAGTATATTGTATCCGAAACTGTTATATGAACCGTATTCGAGTTATCAGCCTTGACGCATTTCTGTTATTGGGTTTTTGACTTATAACTTGAAAACGGTTAGAGATAATATAGTCAACATGGTCATATGTCATGCGCGAAGAATCTGCCTAGCTTTTTGACCAATCGTACATCACTGACCAAAGCTCATGAATATTAAGGAAAACATACATCACGATAAAAAAAAATTCATCTTTGCTGCAATTAATCAGACCTGTCCAGACACTAAGAAGTGTTACAATATATAAAACGTAACACATAACCAGTATCTAGAGAGTATCTTGTATCTTCGAGCTCATCTGATATGGACCTGATAAGCCTTGTCGAGCGAAAAAAAAACAACCAAGAATTAATATGTATCAAGATATTAGTACTTTTTGGCTTAGAAAGGGGTAATCATATCAGACTTAAAATTTTTCAATGATGGACAATTCAAAATGGCTTAAACACTAATTTCAAATTTTTAGTACATATTAAATGTACTTTTTGTAACATAAAAAACTAACTGATAAAATAATGAACATTGAGTGAGTTCCGACAGTGTGTAATTATGTGTCGAGTGAAGAAAACATGCTCTTTGTTACAAAATTTGCTGTATTAAACCAAATGTGATAATTATTAAAATGATTGAAATGATGTTAACTTGCACATTTATACAGAAATTAGCAATTTAAGTGCAATTACTTTAAAAATGGTACACTATATTCCTAAATTTTCATGAAAAAATATTCAACACTGTGACAATAGCCTAAATCGACACATTTTAAACCAATGTGAAAACAAAACCTTGTGATTTCTACAAGTTTCCCTCTTTTCCTTATTGTTTAATTATTAAATTTAAAATATTTAAAACTGTTGTGTCCTATTTTAGTGCATTTCTCCATTAAAAATGAGTACAAAGCTATTTCTGAATCATAATAATAATATTGTATGGAGACAATCAATTAAAAATACCAAGATGTATGACAAAATAAGTTTGCATAAAATGTTATGAAGTTTGGTCTACTTTCATAGTGAACATTTTTTCAATATACATGACCAAAACACTAAATTTAATCAACTTACTTTGTTAGCTAAATAGAAGATACTATCCGTTTAGAATGTGGATTTCAGTCTAAAAACATATTTCCTCAAAGTATGCGAGTCAATAAATCCTTAAAATCCCAGACTGAAGCACTTGACCACACCTCCCCCTTATTTGTAAATTTCGTCTGCTGTGATGTCCATTTCAGTTATCGTCAGTGAATCATAGTGTAAATCGTTTCTCAACAAGTTGTTCTAACTATCCGAACTGCATTTTATCTCACATTTTAATCAAATTGAAACAATTTCCGACGTGAATTTTTGTGTTTTCGGTCGTCTGCTACATGACTAATGTCCTTATTTTCCAGCGTGAAATTCCTATGAAATAATGTGAAAACATCTTTAAATGATCTTCGCTTTGCTCCGTTTATAATAATCCGTGTCGTCCTGAAATAAATAATCACCGAGATTAAAGATCGTGCTTCATGTAGTATATACTAGTACACTCGAATTTCGGCAATGAAAGTGTGTAGGTTTAACGGACGTTAATTTCATTGAAACGCACTATATTTTATTATTTAAGAGTCAGTTGGTTAGAGCAATAAATGCACGATATTTTGAAAGTAATTTAACCTTGGGTTCATTGTTTACATTGCTGAATGAAAGGAAATCGCCGAAATTCGAGTATGGACGAAATTCGAGTGTGAGACCATACGTCCACACAGAACGAGAGAGACACCGAAGACGCTGACAAAATGCTATGAACGCGTGCTTCGACGAAGAAATGTTGCAGCGTAGATCGATCCAAAGTCGTTTATATCCAATAATCTAACCAACAATTGAAAACAAACCTTATATTTTAAATTCTATAGTAAAAATGAAGTAACAAGAACAATATTTTACAAGTAATCAAATAATATTTGCAATTCACAATTTTAGTGTCGTCACTTGTTGTTTGCGGAAGAATTCATGTATAGTCAACGTCAGCAATACATCTTATTATGACGTCACAATCAGTCACGTGCTGAAAAAACCAAGTTAGGTTATACGAAATAACCAACTTTGCTTGAGTATTTAAACAAAATTAAAATATATGAATTTTTAAAACTAGTTTAACAAATTTTTGTCACAATATTTAAATCTGCAGAGTCCCATTTTCCGCGTTTTTTCTCAAAATTAGTGCAAAGCTATTTGAATCAATGTGAGACAATCAATTAAAAATACCAAGATGTATAACAAAAGAAGTTTACATGCTGGCCCTGAAACGTTAGCTGATGACAAAAGAAGCACAAGTGTGATTTCACAAAAACAAATGGCTGATCAATATATAATCGGATATGATAAACCCGCATGCGTAAGGATCAAAAGGCATCTGGACGTCTCGGCCATACTCCGTTTCGTCCATAGTACACTTCGTCCGTAGATTAAATCGGCCATAGTAAATTCGGCCATATTATCTTAATTGTGTTACAGTAATTACAGGATATCGTAATAAGCATGATTAGCATTTATTTTAAAGTTTAGTCATGATTGTTAACTAAATACATTGGATAAAAACATTATGATAATGTTTTTATCCAATGTATTTACTTAACAATCATGACTAAACTTTAAAATAAATGTAATATTAATGTTATCTTGTATGAATTAGCGTAAATATTTGTCAAAATTTTAAATGTGTTGAATTCATTTTCTCAAAATTATTATCACTTCTGAAGTTTCTTAGTGTTAGGCTTGGGTCAGCCTTTGAATCTTCTTAACAGACACTACCTGCAATGGCGGATCCAGAGGGGGGGGGGCGTAGAGGCGAACCCCCCTGTTATAAAGGAAAGGAAAAAAAAGAACAGGGAGGGCAAAAATGTAATCCCCGCTCATCCTCACCATAAATTAATGCATTAACGGTAATAATTCGTTTATTATGATATCTCTGTTGTATATACTGTACCAAAAAGGTTACTGAACACTATAAATACCTTGTTCGTGGCCTTCATTTTCCGATATCCCCTTTTTACCATGACAGATATCAAAAACCTAAAGTGGGGAAAATGTTGTCTGACCCACGGCCATGATTTGTCATGCAAAAAAAAGTGATCCACTTCCTGTTTCCGCGTTTTTGACGCGAAGTTTGTCGAAAACGTCAAAGTTGTTTTATTTCCACAAAACTTGTTTTCCAGGTAAATATGAGGGTCCTAATTTCAAAAACCATAAAAAACTGAAGCAGACAATAAATCAGAAAAATATTCCTCTCACTGAGATCTACGTTTGATATATAGTGTCAAAAACTGTGCGACAAACCGTTTTCGAGGTTTTGGCCCTTGACACGTATCGGCTAAATTTTGTTTTCAATATAACTCAAAAACTATTAAAAAAAATTGAAGCAGACAATATATCAGAAAAATGTTCCTCTCATTGAGATCTACATTTGATATATAGTGTTGAAAACTATCCGACAAACGGTTTTCGAGGTTATGGCCCTTGACAGGTTTCGGCTAAATTTTGTTTTCAATATAACTCGAAAACCATAAAAATTTGAAGCAGACAATATAACAGAAAAATGTTCCTCTCATTGAGATCTACATTTAATATAATTATTGAAAACTGTGCGACAAATCGTTTTCAAGTTATGGCCTTTGACATTTTTCGGCTAATCAGTTTATGGCTTATACTTTTTAAACCGTCAGAGATAATATAGTGAACATAGTTTTTTTGTGACTGTCTTAACAAGCCCTTCGATTTAAGATCAAAGTCCAATGGTTACGGGCAGCAATTTTCAAAATTAGCAAACATATACCTAGACATAACACTAAGAAAATGCCGGGAAAGACCTCACATTTGTTCTTTGAACAAATGACTTTTCATTATTATTATTATTTTTTTTTTTTTCTTCTGCCACAGATGTCAAAAAAGTGTCTTGACGTATCACTTTGAAACTTGGCACACTTAACCGACACTACCTGGGCTCGACCTGAGTCACCCTGCGACACGGATCTATTTTTAGTAACAGAGTTATCTCCCCAAACACTGTTTACCCTTGTGTGCAGATACACTCAGAAACAATGACAGATATCAAAAATCTAAAGTGAGGAAAATGTTGCCTGACTTATGGCCATGATTTGTCATGTAAAAAAACATTCTTCGATCCACTTCCTGTTTACGCGATTTTGACGCGAAGTTTGTCAAAAACGTCAAAATTGTCGGATTTACACAAAACTTGGTTTCCAAGTAGATATGAGGGTCCTAATTACATGTATTGGATCAAACACATTTTTTGGTCCACCATTTTCAAAATGGCCGCCATTGAAATTTGGTTTTCAATATAACTCAAAAACCATACAAAATTGAAGCAGACAATATATGAGAAAAATGTTCCTCTAATTGAGATCTACATTTGATATAAAGGTTCGAAAACTATGCTACAAACCGTTTTAGAGGTTATGGCCCTTGACAGGTTTCGGCTAAATTTTTTTTCGAAATAACTCAAAAACCATACAAAATTGAAGCAGACAATATATGAGAAAAATGTTCCTCTCATTGAGATCTACATTTGATATAATGTTCAAAAACTGTGCGACAAACCGTTTTAGAGGTTATGGCCCTTGACAGGTTTCGGCTAAATATTGTTTTCGAAATAACTCAAAAACCATAAAAAATTGAAGCAGACAATATATCAGAAAAATGTTCCTCTTATGGAGATCTACATTTGATATAACTGTTCAAAAACTGTGCGACAAACCGTTTTAGAGGTTGACAGGTTTCGGCTAAATTATTTTACGAAATAACTCAAAAACCGTAAAAAATTGAAGCAGACAATATATCAGAAAAATGTTCCTCTCATTGAGATCTACATTTGATACACAGGTTCAAAGACTGTGCGACAAACCGTTTTAGAGGTTATGGCCCTTGACAGGTTTCGGCTAAATTTTGTTTTCGAAATAACTCAAAAACCATAAAGATATTAAGCAGACATTATTTCAGAAAAATGTTCCTCTCATTGAGATCTAAATTTGATTTAAATTATTGAAAACTGTGCGACAAATCGTTTTCAAGTTATGGCCTTTGCGGTTTCGGCGCATCAGTTTATGGCTTATAACTTTTAAACCGTCAGAGATAATATAGTGAACATAGGTTTTTTGCGACCGTCTCAACAAGCCCTTCGTTTTAGGACCAAAGTCCAACGGTTATGGGCAGCAATTTTCAAAATTAACAACCATATACCTAGACATAACACGAAGAAAATGCCGGGAAAGACCTCACATTTGTTCTTTGAACAAATGACTTTTCATTATTATTTTTTTTTCTTCTGCCACAGATGTCAAAAAAGTGTCTTGACGTATCGCTTTGAAACTTGGCACACTTAACCGACACTACCTGGGCTCGACCTGAGTCACCCTGCGAGACCGATCTATTTTTAGTAACAGAATTATCTCCCCACACACTGTTTACCGTTGTGTTCAGATAAACTCAGAAACCATGACAGATATCAAAAATCTAAAGTGAGGAAAATGTTGCTTGACTTATGGCCATGATTTGTCATGCAAAAAAACTTTCTTCGATCCACTTCCTGTTTACGCGATTTTGACGCAAAGTTTGTCGAAAATGTCAAAGTTGTCGGATTTACACAAAATTTGGTTTCCAAGTAGATATGAGGGTCCTAATTACATGTATCGGATCAAAAAAATTTTTTGGTCCACCATTTTCAAAATGGCCGCCATTGAAATTTTGTTTTCAATATAACTCAAAAACCATAAAAAATTGAAGCAGACAATATATAAGAAAAATGTTGCTCTCATTGAGATCTACATTTGATATAAAGGTTCAAAAACTGTAAGACAAAACGTTTAAGAGGTTATGGCCCTTGACAGGTTTCGGCTAAATTTTGTTTTCAATATAACTCAAAAACCATAAAAAATTGAAGCTGACAATATATGAGAAAAATGTTCCTCTCATTGAGATCTACATTTGATATAAATGTTCAAAAACTGTGCGACAAACCGTTTTAGAGGTTATGGCCCTTGACAGGTTTCGGCTAAATTATTTTACGAAATAACTCAAAAACCGTAAAAAATTGAAGCAGACAATATATCAGAGAAATGTTCCTCTCATTGAGATCTACATTTGATATAGCGGTTCGAAAACTGTGCGACAAACCGTTTTAGAGGTTATGGCCCTTGACAGGTTTCGGTTAAATTTTGTTCTCGAAATAACTCAAAAACCATAAAAATATTAAACAGACAATATATCAGAAAAATGTTCCTCTCATTGAGATCTACATTTGATTTAAATTATTGAATACTGTGCGATTAATCGTTTTCAAGTAATGACCTTTGACATTTTGCGCCTAATCAGTTTGTGGCTTAAACTTTTAAACTGTCAGAGATAATATAGTGAACATAGGTTTTTTGTGACCGTCTCAACAAGCCCTTCGATTTAGGACGAAAATCCAATGGTTATGGGCAGCAATTTTCAAAATTAGCAACCATATACCTAGACATAACACTAATAAAATGCCGGGAAAGACCTCACATTTGTTCTTTGAACAAATGACTTTTCATTATTATTTTTTTTTCTGCCACAGATGTCAAAAAAGTGTCTTGACGTATCGCTTTGACACTTGGCACACTTAACCGACACTACCTGGGCTCGACCTGAGTCACCCTGCGACACCGATCTATTTTTAGAAAAGGAGTTATCTCCCCAAACACTGTTTACCCTTGTGTTCAGATAAACTCAGAAACCATGACAGATATCAAAAATCTAAAGTGAGGAAAATGTTGTCTGTCTTATGGCCATGATTTGTCATGTAAAAAAACATTCTTCGATCCACTTCCTGTTTACGCGATTTTGACGCGAAGTTTGTCAAAAACGTCAAAATTGTCGGATTTACACAAAACTTGGTTTCCAAGTAGATATGAGGGTCCTAATTACATGTATTGGATCAAACACATTTTTTGGTCCACCATTTTCAAAATGGCCGCCATTGAAATTTGGTTTTCAATATAACTCAAAAAGCATAAAAAATTGAAGCAGACAATATATGAGAAAAATGTTCCTCTAATTGAGATCTACATTTGATGTAAGGTTCGAACACTGTGCGGCAAACCGTTTTAGAGGTTATGGCCCTTGACAGGTTTCGGCTAATTTTTTTTTCGAAATAACTCAAAAACCATACAAAATTGAAGCAGACAATATATCAGAAAAATGTTCCTCTCATTGAGATCTACATTTGATATATAGGTTCGAAAACTATGCTACAAACCGTTTTAGAGGTTATGGCCCTTGACAGGTTTCGGCTAAATTTTTTTTCGAAATAACTCAAAAACCATACAAAATTGAAGCAGACAATATATGAGAAAAATGTTCCTCTCATTGAGATCTACATTTGATATAATGTTCAAAAACTGTGCGACAAACCGTTTTAGAGGTTATGGCCCTTGACAGGTTTCGGCTAAATATTGTTTTCGAAATAACTCAAAAACCATAAAAAATTGAAGCAGACAATATATCAGAAAAATGTTCCTCTTATGGAGATCTACATTTGATATAACTGTTCAAAAACTGTGCGACAAACCGTTTTAGAGGTTGACAGGTTTCGGCTAAATTATTTTACGAAATAACTCAAAAACCGTAAAAAATTGAAGCAGACAATATATCAGAAAAATGTTCCTCTCATTGAGATCTACATTTGATACACAGGTTCAAAGACTGTGCGACAAACCGTTTTAGAGGTTATGGCCCTTGACAGGTTTCGGCTAAATTTTGTTTTCGAAATAACTCAAAAACCATAAAAATATTAAGCAGACATTATTTCAGAAAAATGTTCCTCTCATTGAGATCTAAATTTGATTTAAATTATTGAAAACTGTGCGACAAATCGTTTTCAAGTTATGGCCTTTGCGGTTTCGGCGCATCAGTTTATGGCTTATAACTTTTAAACCGTCAGAGATAATATAGTGAACATAGGTTTTTTGTGACCGTCTCAACAAGCCCTTCGTTTTAGGACCAAAGTCCAACGGTTATGGGCAGCAATTTTCAAAATTAACAACCATATACCTAGACATAACACGAAGAAAATGCCGGGAAAGACCTCACATTTGTTCTTTGAACAAATGACTTTTCATTATTATTTTTTTTTTCTTCTGCCACAGATGTCAAAAAAGTGTCTTGACGTATCGCTTTGAAACTTGGCACACTTAACCGACACTACCTGGGCTCGACCTGAGTCACCCTGCGAGACCGATCTATTTTTAGTAACAGAATTATCTCCCCACACACTGTTTACCCTTGTGTTCAGATAAACTCAGAAACCATGACAGATATCAAAAATCTAAAGTGAGGAAAATGTTGCTTGACTTATGGCCATGATTTGTCATGCAAAAAAACTTTCTTCGATCCACTTCCTGTTTACGCGATTTTGACGCAAAGTTTGTCGAAAATGTCATAGTTGTCGGATTTACACAAAATTTGGTTTCCAAGTAGATATGAGGGTCCTAATTACATGTATTGGATCAAAAAAATTTTTTGGTCCACCATTTTCAAAATGGCCGCCATTGAAATTTTGTTTTCAATATAACTCAAAAACCATAAAAAATTGAAGCAGACAATATATAAGAAAAATGTTGCTCTCATTGAGATCTACATTTGATATAAAGGTTCAAAAACTGTAAGACAAAACGTTTAAGAGGTTATGGCCCTTGACAGGTTTCGGCTAAATTTTGTTTTCAATATAACTCAAAAACCATAAAAAATTGAAGCTGACAATATATGAGAAAAATGTTCCTCTCATTGAGATCTACATTTGATATAAATGTTCGAAAACTGTGCGACAAACCGTTTTAGAGGTTATGGCCCTTGACAGGTTTTGGCTAATTTTGTTTTCGGAATAACTCAAAAACCGTAAAAAATTGAAGCAGACAATATATCAGAAAAATGTTCCTCTCATTGAGATCTACATTTGATATCACCGTTCAAAATCTGTGCGACAACCGTTTTAGAGGTTATGGCCCTTGACAGGTTTCGGCTAAATTATGTTTTCGAAATAACTCAAAAACCATAAAAAATTGAAGCAGACAATATAACAGAAAGATTTTCCTCTTATTGAGATCTACATTTGATATAACAGTTCGAAAACTGTGCGACAAACCGTTTTCGAGGTTATGGCCCTTGACAGGTTTCGGTTACATTTTGTTTTCGATATTACTTAAAAACCATAAAAAATTGAAGCAGACAATATATCAGAAAAATGTTTCTCTCATTGAGATCTACATTTGATATAACAGTTCAAAAACTGAGCGACAAACCGTTTTCGAGGTTATGGTCCTTGACAGGTTTTGGCTAAATTTTGTTTTCAATATAACTCAAAAACCATAAAAAACTGAAGCAGACAATATATAAGAAAAATATTCCTCTCATTGAGATCTATATTTGATTTTAATAGTTGAAAACTGTGCAACAAACCGTTTTCGAGGTTATGGCCTTTGACAGGTTTCGGCTAAATTTTGTTTTCAATATAACTGAAAAACCATAAAAAATTGAAGCAGACAATATAACAGAAAAATGTTTCTCTCATTGAGACCTACATTTGATATAATTGGTTGAAAACTGTGCGACGAACCGTTTTTGAGGTTATGGCCCTTGACAGGTTTCGGCTAAATTTTGTTTTCAATATTACTCAAAAACCATAAACAATTGAACCAGACAATATATCAGAAAAATTTTCCTCTCATTGAGATCTACATTTAATATCCATTGTCGAAAACTGTGAGACAAACCGTTTTCGAGGTTATGGCCCTTGATACGTTTCGACTAATCAGTTTTTGACTTATAACTTGAAAACGGTTAGAGATAGTATAGTAAACATGTGTATTTAAAGTTATCCTCTCATCAAAACCTTCATTTAGTATAATGTATCCGAAACTGTTATATGAACTGTATTCGAGTTATCCGCCTTGACGCATTTCTGTTATACGGTTTTGGACTTATAACTTGAAAACGGTTAGAGATAATATAGTTAACACGGTCATATGTCGTGCACGAAAAATCTGCCTAGCTTTTTGACCAATCGTACATCACTGTCCGAAGCTCATGAATATTAAGGAAAGCATACATCACGATAAAAAAAAATACACATCTTTGCTGCAATTAATCAGACCTGTCCAGACACTAAGAAGTGTTACAATATATAAACGTAACACAAAACCAGTATCTAGAGAGTATCTTATATCTTAGAGCTCATCTGATATGGACCTGATAAGCCTTGTCGATTGAAAAAAAAACTATAAGAATTCATATGTATCAAGATATTAGTACTTTTTGGCTTAGGAAGGGGTAATGATATGAGACTTAAAATTTTTCAATGATGGACAATTCAAAATGGCTTAAACACTAATTTCAAATTTTTAGTACATATTAAATGTACTTTTTGTAACATAAAAAACTAACTTTTGGCAAAAATTGAAAAAATAATGAACATTCAGTGAGTTCCGACAGTGTGTAATTATGTGTCGAGTGAAAAAAACATGCACTTTGTTACAAAATTAGCTGTATTAAACCAAATGTGAAAATTATTAAAATGATTGAAATGATGTTAACTTGCACATTTATACAGAAATTAGCAATTTAAGTGCAATTACTTTAAAAATGGTACACTATATTCCTAAATTTTCATGAAAAAATATTCAACACTGTGACAATAGCCTAAATCGACACATTTTAAACCAATGTTAAAACAAAACCTTGTGATTTCTACAAGTTTCCCTCTTTTCCTTATTGTTTAATTATTAAATTTAAAATATTTATAGCTGTTGTCTCCTATTTTAGTGTGTTTCTCCATTAAAAATGAGTACAAAGCTATTTCTGAATCATAATAATAATATTGTATGGAGACAATCAATTAAAAATACCAAGATGTATGACAAAATAAGTTTGGCTGAAGGGGTCATTGTCGACCTGGTTACTATATCAGCGTACCCAGGGTACGTTTATAATTTTAAAAAGTACCCTGATAAATTAGTTTCATATAAACGTACCCAGGATATAAGAAGCGGCTGCAATCGTACCCTGTTCTCGTTCTACTATCACGTGATCAAAAGCCTTTCCGGATCTTCGCGATTTTTCGTACCAAAGTTGATGATGCTGATTATATACTTTGCATCTATCAGGGTACGATTTCAGCCGCTTCTTTTATCCTGGGTACGTTTATATGAAACTAATTTATCAGGATACCTTTAAGAATTATAAACGTACCCTGGGTACGCTGATATAGTACCCAGGTCCACAATGACATCTTCAGCATAAGTTTGCATAAAATGTTATGAAGTTTGGTCTACTTTCAAAGTGTACATTTTTTCAATATACATGACCAAAACACTTAATTTAATCAACTTACTTTGTTAGCTAAATAGATGATACTTTCCGTTTAGAATGTGGATTTCAGTCTAAAAACGTATTTCCTCAAAGTACACGCGTCAATAAATCCTTAAAATCCCAGACTGAACCACGTGACCACACCTCCCCCTTATTTGTAAATTTCGTCTGATGTGATGTCCATTTCAGTTATCGTCAGTGAATCATAGTGTAAATCGTTTCTCAACATGTTGTTCTAACTATCCGAACTGAATTTTACCTCACATTTTAATCAAATTGAAACAATTTCCGACGTGAATTTTTGTGTATTCGGTCGTCTGCTACGTGACTCGTGTCCTTATTTTCCACATTCCAGCGTAAAATTCCTATGAATGAAAACGTCTTTAAATGATCGTCAGTAGCTCCTTTTGTAATAACCCGTGTCGTCCTGAAATATATAAATAATCACTGATATTAAACTTAAGATCGTGCTTCATGTAGCTATAGTATTCGTCCACACAGAACGCAGTAAGAAAGACAGAAGACGCTGATAAAATGCTATGAACGCGAGCTTCGACGAAGACACCTCAGTGAAATGTAAAGTGTTCATTTAATGTATACTATAAATAGAGCGAAATGACAAAGAAGTATTTATTTTACACCAAAATAATGTATATGAATTTTTAAAACTAGTTTAACAAATTTTTGTCACAATTTTTAAATCTGCAGAGTCCCATTTTCCCGTTTTTTCTCAAAATTAGTACAAAGCTATTTGAATCAGTGTGAGACAATCAATTAAGAATACCAAGATGAATAACAAAATAAGTTTACATGCTGCCCTGGTTGGGGGACCGGGCCCTTTTTTAAATAATTAGAATGTTATAGAAACAATAGAAAAGAAACCGGGGGAGGAGGAGGCCTACGGATATTTTACAATATAAAATAGTAGATTTTTACCCTCTGGGGTTTATTGTTTGACGTTTAACGTCAGTTTTTTTCTATTGAATTAGGGACAACACGGGAAAGACGGTCAATGTCGAAAAAGTGTCTTGACGTATCGCTTTGAAACTTGGCACACTTAACCAACATTACCTGGGCTCGACCTGAGTCACCTTGCGAAACCGATCTATTTTTAGTAACAGAGTTATCTGACCCAAACACAAAACCCCTGTGTTCAGATAAATTCAGAAACCATGACAAATATCAAAAATCTAAAGTGGGGAAAATGTTGTCTGATTCATGGCCATGATTTGTCATGCAAAAAAAATTTTCTTCGATCCACTTCCTGTTAACGTGATTTCGGCGCGAAGTTTGTCGAAAACGTCAAAGTTGTTCGATTTACACAAACATTGGTTTCCAAGTCGATATGAGGGTCCTAATGACATATGCCGGATCAACATTTGTTTTCGGTTCACCATTTTCAAAAATTTTGTTTTCAATATAACTCAAAAACCATACAATATTGAAGCAGACAATATATCAGAAAAACCATAAAAAATTGAAGCCGACAATATATCAGAAAAATGTTCCTCTCATTGAGATCTACATTTAATATCATTGTCGAAAGCTGTGCGACAAACCGTTTTCGAGGTTATGGCCCTTGACAAGTTTCGGCTAATCAGTTTTTGGCTTATGACTTTAAAACCGTCAGGGATAATATAGTAAACATATGGTTTTTTGTAACGATCATAACAAGCCCTTCGTATTAAGACCGAAGTGGAATGGTTATAGGAAGCCATTTTCAAAATGGCTGACACTGGTAACAGTTTTTGTAAAATAACACTTTAACTGTACAAAATTGAAGCGGACAATACATGGGAAACGGAATCGGGATCACTAACTGAATTTAAATATCATATTGTATGACCGGAAGCGACATTTTGTCCATAGCAACCACTAAATGTCCTAAGCAACCATACATTTTCTGACTTGGAACCACTTGCTTTGGACACTAAAACCATGGTAACTGACCGTAAAGTCATTAGCAACTATATACCTAGACATAAGACTAATAAAATGCAAGGAAAGACCTCACATTTGTTCTCTGAACAAATGACTTTTCATTATTATTATTAAGGTCTCTCCCCCTTTCCATGGGAAAGACCTTCTTGTCTTTCTTATGATGATTATTATTATTATTATTATTTTTTTTTTTTCTTCTTCCGCGGAGGTTTGCCAAAAAGTGTCTGGACGTATCATTCCGATACTTGGTAACATCAATCGGTCATATCCGGAGATGACATGGCTCATGCTTTTAGACCGATCTATTTTTAGTAACAGAGTTATCTGCCCGAACACGAAAACCCTTGTTAGCAGATAAACTCAGAAACCGTAACCGATTCTTAAAATCTGAAGTGTACAAAATGTCGCTGGTTCTATGGTGATGATTTGTCATGCAAAAAAACATTCTTCGACCCACTTCCTGTTTACGCGATTTTGACACAAAGTTTGTCGAAAACGTCAAAGTTGTCGGATTTACACAAAACTATCGGATCAAAAAAAATTTTCGGTCCACCATTTTCAAAATGGCCGCCATTGAAATTTTGTTTTCAATATAACTCAAAAACCATAAAAAATTGAAGCATAGAATATATCAGAAAAATGTTCCTCTCATTGAGATCTACATTTGATATAAGGTTCGAAAACTGTGCGACAAACCGTTTTAGAGGTTATGGCCCTTGACAGGTTTCGGCTAAATTTTGTTTTCGAAATAACTCAAAAACCATAAAAAGTTTAAGCAGACAATATACGAGAAAAATGTTCCTCTCGTTGAGATCTACATTTGATACAAATAGTTGAAAACTGTGCGACAAACTGTTTTCGAGGTTATGGCCCTTGACAGGTTTCGGCTAAATTTTGTTTTCAATATAACTCAAAAACCATAAAAAAATTGAAGCAGCCAATATATCAGAAAAATGCTCCTCTCATTGAGATCTACATTTGATTTAAAGATTGAAAACTGTGCGACAAACCGTTTTCGAGTTGTGGCCCTTGACACGTTTCGGCTAATCAGTTTTTGGCTAATAACTTTTAAACCTTCAGAGATAATATAGTGAACATATGGTGTTTTCTGACCGTCATAACAAGCCCTTCAGTTTAAGACCAAAGTCAAATGGTTACGGGCAGCCATTTTCAAAATGGCCGACACCGAAATTCAATTTAGTGCTGCCAAAAAGTTTCTTATCCGATCGAGCTGAAAATTTGGCGGTGTGATGGATACCCCGTGGGCTTTCTCCCATTCACCCTGTTAGCACGCCCCGTCAAAAATGAGGGCGTGGCAGGGACCTCCCATGAAAACGTTGTTATCACATCTCCTAAGGCACACAAAATGGTACAATAAAATGGACGCCGATTGCATCTGGGATCGATGTCCTCGAATTGTCGATAGGTAGAAAATCGCTGGGCGCAACCAGTAAAAAGTTACCAGTCGTGCAAGTCCAACACCACTTTTTATGTAAAAATCGTAATTTCCCGAAAAACGATGCATCCCAGCTGTTTGAAACCCTCGCCATTCGCTTTAGAATGTCGATTTCAGTCTAAAAATGTCCCCCCGTAAGGTGTACGAGTCAATAAATCCTTAAAATCCCACATTGAAACACGTGACCACCCCTCCCCCCAGCCACGTAAATTTCGTCTGTCGTGATGTCTGTTTCAGCCATCGTCAGTGAATGACCGTGTAAATCGTGTGTCAACAAGTTGTTCTAACTGTCCGAACTGCATTTTACCTGAAACAATAACAAATTGAAACAATTTCCGACGTCACTTTTTTGTGTATTCCATCGTCTGCTACGTGCCTCGTGTAATTATTTTACAGTGTAAAATTCCACTAAAATAAAATAAGAAAGTCTTTTATTAATTGTCGGCATGGTCCGTTGATATTAATCCGTGTCGTCCTGAAATAAACAATCACTGAGATTACAGATCGTGCATCATGTCATATATAGGTCCTTTCAGACCACCGTAACTCCCTGTTGTGATAAAATAAAACTATCTCCGTGATATTATATAACAATGTCACGTGACTTCAGCCGGTTCATTTCTTTGCCTTTTACCATAAATCTCTTTCTCTTCTCCTACAAGTCAAGAAAAGTCATTAAAATACAGAACAAACAGTTAAAAACAGAAAAATAAACAAACAAACAAATACACAAAAAAACTGGTTCCCGGTTTTTATATAATCATAGTTGCATATAAAACTATGAACCCAAAAAGGGCCCAACTCTCCACCCAGGGACAGCATGTCAAAAACAATAAATCATGCTGGCCCTGGGGTGGAGGGGCCGGGCCCTTTTTTTTTCTTCAATTTTGTAATTAGAACGTTCTAGAAACAATGGAATAGAAACCCCGAAAGGGGGGGGGGTATACCGGTATATTACGATGTAAAATGATAGATTTTCACCCTCTGGGGCCTCTTGTTTAACGTTTAACGCCAGTTTTTCCTATAGAAACGATAACGAGGGAAAGACCTTCCCGTGCATTTGTTCTACAGAACAAATGTCCTTTTAATTAAGGTCTTTCCCCTTTCCAAGGGAAAGACCTTACTGTATTTCTTCTGATTATTATTATTATTATTTTTTTTATTATTCTTCTTCTTTTCCGCCGCGGATGTCAAAAAAGTGTCTTGACGTATCGCTTTGAAACGTGGCACACTTAACCGACACTACCTGGGCTCGACCTGAGTCACCCTGCGAAACTGATCTATTTTTAGAAACAGAGTTATCTGCCCCAAACCTAAAACCCTTGTGTTCAGATAAACTCAGAAACCATGACAAATATCAAAAATCTAAAGTGGGGAAAATGTTGTCTGACTTATGGCCATGATTTGTTATGTAAAAAAACATTCTTCTATCCACTTCCTGTTTACGCGATTTTGACGCAAAGTTTGTCGAAAACGTCAAAGTTGTCGGATTTAAACAAAACTTGGTTTCCAAGTAGATATGAGGGTCCTAATTACATGTATCGGATCAAAAAATTTTTTCGGTCCACCATTTTCAAAATGGCCGCCATTGAAATTTTGTTTTTAATATAACTCAAAAACCATAAAAAATTGAAGCAGACAATATATCAGAAAAATGTTCCTCTCATTGAGATCTACATTTGATATAAGGTTCAAAAACTGTGCGACAAACCGTTTTAGAGGTTATGGCCCTTGACAGGTTTCGGCTAAGTTTTGTTTTCGAAATAACTCAAAAACCATACAAAATTGAAGCAGACAATATATCAGAAAAATGTTCCTCTCATTGAGATCTACATTTGATATACAGGTTCGAAAACTGTGCGACAAACCGTTTTAGAGGTTATGGCCCTTGACAGGTTTCGGATAAATTTTGTTTTCGAAATAACTCAAAAACCATAAAAAATTGAAGCAGATAATATATCAGAAAAATGTTCCTCTCATTGCTATCTACATTTGATATAACAGTTCGAAAACTGTGCGACAAACCGTTTTAGAGGTTATGGCCCTTGACAGGTTTCGGCTAAATTTTGTTTTCGAAATAACTCGAAAACCATAAAAAATTGAAGCAGACAATATATCAGAAAAATGTTCCTCTCATTGAGATCTACATTTGATTTTACAGTTCGAAAACTATCCGACAAACAGTTTTCAAGGTTATGGCCCTTGACAGCTTTCGGCTAAATTGTGTTTTCAATATTACTCGAAAACCATAAAAATTTGAAGCAGACAATATAACAGAAAAATGTTCCTCTCATTGAGATCTACATTTGATATAAATAATTGAAAACTGTGCGACAAATCGTTTTCAAGTTATGGCCTTTAACATTTTTCGGCTAATCAGTTTATGGCTTATAACTTTTAAACCGTCAGAGATAACATAGTGAACATAGGTTTTTTGGGACCGTCTCAACAAGCCCTTCGATTTAAGACCAAAGTCCAATGGTTACAGGCAGCAATTTTCAAAATTAGCAACCATATACCTAGACATAACACTAAGAAAATGCCGGGAAAGACCTCACATTTGTTCTTTGAACAAATGACTTTTCATTATTAAGGTCTTTCCCCCTTTCAAAGGGAAAGACCTTCTTGTATTTCTTATGATTATTATTAAGGTCTTTCCCCCTTTCCAAGGGAAAGACCTTCTTGTATTTCTTATGATTATTATTATTATTATTATTATTATTTTTCTTTTTCTCCCCAATTTTCCAAATGGGTTTGCCAGAAGGGCTTTCGACATATCATTATGATACTTGGTACGTTTAATCGCTCATACCAGGAGATGACCTGGCTCACCCTGTGAGACTGTTCTATTTTTAGTAACAGAGTTATCTGCCCTAACACCGAAAACCTTGTTAGCAGATAAACTCAGAAACCGTAACAGATACTCAAAATCTGAAGAGTGGAAAGTGTAGGGCGACTTATGGCGATGATTTAACATGCAAATTTTTTTTTCTTAATCGACTTCCGGTTTACGCGTTTTTGACCTGAAAAATGACGCAACGAGTCAAAATTTTTTTCTCGAAAACCGTAAGTCCTAGAGACTTGGGACCACCACCATTGATCCTAAGTGACATATGTTACATTTGAAAATGTCAAGGTCAAAGGTCAAAAGTCAAGGTCAAAGGTCACCATAAGTCTTGTTAGCACTATATCTCATAAACCATAAAAGATAGAAGCAGACAATAAATGGGACAAATACTCCTCTTATCGAGACCTCCATTTGGTACATTTGACTCGAAGCTGTCCGATGAACCGTTTTCGAGTTACAGCCCTTGACGCGTTTCGGTTAATCGGTTTTTTGGTTAAAACTTGAAAACGGTTAGAGATAATATAGTAAACATATAGGTTTAACATGATCAGTAGGAAAAGAGCTTCAATTTGAGCCAAAGGTCAAAGGTCAAAAGTCAAGGTCAAAGGTCACCATAAGTCTTGTTAGCACTATATCTCATAAACCATAAAAGATAGAAGCAGACAATAAATGGGAAAAATACTGCTCTTATCAAGACCTTCATTTGGTACATTTGACCCGAAGTTGTGCGATGAACCATTTTCGAGTTGCAGCCCTTGACGCATTTCTGTTGATCGTTTTTTTTGGTTAAAACTTGAAAACTGTTAGAGATAATATAGTAAACATATAGGTTTATCATGATCAGTAGGAAAAGAGCTTCAATTTGAGCCAAAGGTCAAAGGTCATAGGTCAAGGTCATACCATAGCAACAAGGTAACTTTATAAAAAGTCCTTAGCAACCATATATTTTTAGAATCAGAATGATGTACTTTACTGAAATATGTCATTACATGGCCGGAAGTGGCCTTTTGTCCCTAGCAACGGAATGAAAGTCCTTAACAACCATATATTTTTTGGCTCCTGACCACCTTCTTTACTCAAATAACTCTTTTTTATGACTGGAAATGACATTTTTGTGCTATACCAAGACAAAATCCCATAGCAATACATAACTTTTCTGACTTTAGAGGAACAGTGGGAAAGACCTTCTCATTTGTTCTCAGAACAAATGGCAGTTTAATTATTATTTTTCTTTTTCTCCCCATTTTTCCAAATGGGTTTGCCAGAAGGGGTTTCAACATATCATTATGATACTTGGTACGTTTAATCGCTCATACCAGGAGATGACCTGGCTCACCCTGTGAGACTGTTCTATTTTTAGTAACAGAGTTATCTGCCCTAACACCGAAAACCTTGTTAGCAGATAAACTCAGAAACCGTAACCGATTCTTAAAATCTGAAGTGTACAAAATGTCGCTGGTTCTATGGCGATGATTTGTCATGCAAAAAAACATTCTTGGATCCACTTCCTGTTTACGCGATTTTGACGCGAAGTTTGTCGAAAATGTCAAAGTTGTCGGATTTACACAAAACTTGGTTTCCAAGTAGATATGAGGGTCCTAATTACATGTATCGGATCAAAAAATGTTTTTGGTCCACCATTTTCAAAATGGCCGCCATTGAAATTTTGTTTTCAATATAACTCAAAAACCATAAAAAATTGAAGCAGACAATATAAGAGAAAAATGTTCCTCTCATTGAGATCTACATTTGATATAAGGTTCGAAAACTGTGTGACAAACCGTTTTAGAGGTTATGACCCTTGACAGGTTTCGGCTAAATTTTGTTTCCGAAATAACTCAAAAACCATACAAAATTGAAGCAGACAATATAAGAGAAAAATGTTCCTCTCATTGAGATCTACATTTGATATAATGGTTCAAAAACTGTGTGACAAACCGTTTTAGAGGTTATGACCCTTGACAGGTTTCGGCTAAATTTTGTTTTCGAAATAACTCAAAAACCATACAAAATTGAAGCAGACAATATATGAGAAAAATGTTCCTCTCATTGAGATCTACATTTGATATAAAGGTTCAAAAACTGTGCGACAAACCGTTTTAGAGGTTATGGCCCTTGACAGGTTTCGGCTAATTTTTTTTTACAAAATAACACAAAAACCGTAAAAAATTGAAGCAGACAATATATCAGAAAAATGTTCCTCTCATTGTGATCTACATTTGATATAACGGTTCAAAAACTGTGCGACAAACCGTTTTAGAGGTTATGGCCCTTGACAGGTTTCGGTAAAATTTTGTTTTCGAAATAACTCAAAAACCATACAAAATTGAAGCAGACAATATATCAGAAAAATGTTCCTCTTATTGAGATCTACATTTGATATACAGGTTCAAAAACTATGCGACAAACCGTTTTAGAGGTTATGGCCCTTGACAGGTTTCGGTTAAATTCAAATAACTCTTTTTTATGACTGGAAGTGACATTTTTGTGCTATACCAAGACAAAATCCCATAGCAGTACCTAACTTTTCTGACTTTAGAGGAACAGGGGGAAAGACCTTCTCATTTGTTCTCAGAACAAATGGCAGTTTAATTATTATTTTTCTTTTTCTCCCCAATTTTCCAAATGGGTTTGCCAAAAGGGGTTTCGACATATCATTATGATACTTGGTACGTTTAATCGCTCATACCAGGAGATGACCTGGCTCACCCTGTGAGACTGTTCTATTTTTAGTAACAGAGTTATCTGCCCTAACACCGAAAACCTTGTTAGCAGATAAACTCAGAAACCGTAACAGATACTCAAAATCTGAAGAGTGCAAAGTGTAGGGCGACTTATGGCGATGATTTAACATGCAAATTTTTTTTTCTTAATCGACTTCCGGTTTACGCGTTTTTGACCTGAAAAATGACGCAACGAGTCAAAATTTTTTTCTCGAAAACCGTAAGTCCTAGAGACTTGGGACCACCACCATTGATCCTAAGTGACATATGTTACATTTGAAAATGTCAAGGTCAAAGGTCAAAAGTCAAAGTCAAAGGTCACCATAAGTCTTGTTAGCACTATATCTCATAAACCATAAAAGATAGAAGCAGACAATAAATGGGACAAATACTCCTCTTATCGAGACCTCCATTTGGTACTTTTGACCCGAAGCTGTCCGATGAACCGTTTTCGAGTTACAGCCCTTGACGCGTTTCGGTTAATCGGTTTTTTGGTTAAAAGTTGAAAACGGTTAGAGATAATATAGTAAACATATAGGTTTATCATGATCAGTAGGAAAAGAGCTTCAATTTGAGCCAAAGGTCAAAGGTCATAGGTCAAGGTCATACCATAGCAACAAGGTAAGTCTTATAAAAAGTCCTTAGCAACCATATATTTTTAGAATCAGAATGATGTACTTTACTGAAATATGTCATTACATGGCCGGAAGTGGCCTTTTGTCCCTAGCAACGGAATGAAAGTCCTTAACAACCATATATTTTTTGGCTCCTGACCACCTTCTTTACTCAAATAACTCTTTTTTATGACAGGAAATGACATTTTTGTGCTATACCAAGACAAAATCCCATAGCAATACTTAACTTTTCTGACTTTATAGGAACAGTGGGAAAGACCTTCTCATTTGTTCTCAGAACAAATGGCAGTTTAATATTATTATTACTTTTCTTCCGATCTAAAATTCAATTTAGTGCTGCCAAAAAGTTTCTTATCCGATCGAGCTGAAAATTTGGCGGTGTGATGGAAACCCCGTGGGCTTTCTCCCATTCACCCTGTTAGCACGCCCCGTCAAAAATGAGGGCGTGGCAGGGACCCCCCATGAAAACGTTGTTATCACATCTCCTCCTAAGGCACACAAAATGGTACAATAAAATGGACGCCGATTGCATCTGGGATCGATGTCCTCGAATTGTCGATAGGTAGAAAATCGCTGGGCGCAACCAGTAAAAAGTTACCAGTCGTGCAAGTCCAACACCACTTTTTATGTAAAAATCGTAATTTCCCGAAAAACGATGCATCCCAGCTGTTTGAAACCCTCGCCATTCGCTTTAGAATGTCGATTTCAGTCTAAAAATGTCTCCCCGTAAGGTGTACGAGTCAATAAATCCTTAAAATCCCACATTGAAACACGTGACCACCCCTCCCCCCAGCCACGTAAATTTCGTCTGTCGTGATGTCCGTTTAAGCCATCGTCAGTGAATGACAGTGTAAATCGTGTGTCAACCAGTTGTTCTAACTGTCCGAATTGCATTTTACCTGAAACAATAACAAATTGAAACAATTTCCGACGTCACTTTTTTGTGTATTCCATCGTCTGCTACGTGCCTCGTGTAATTATTTTACTGTGTAAAATTCCACTAAAATAAAATAAAAAAGTCTTTTATTAATTGTCGGCATGGTCCGTTGATATTAACCCGTGTCGTCCTGAAATAAACAATCACTGAGATTAAAGATCGTGCATCATGTCATATATAGGTCCGTTCAGACCATCGTAACTCCCTGTTGTGATAAAATAAAACAATCTCCGTCATATTATATAACAATGTCACGTGACTCCAGCTAGTTCATTTCTTTGCCTTTTACCATAAATCTCTTTCTCTTCGCCTACAAGTCAAGAAAAGTCATTAAAATACCAAACATATAGTTAAAAACAGAAAAGTAAACAAACAAACAAATAAACAAAAAAACTGGTTCCCGGTTTTTATATAATCATAGTTGCATATAAAACTATGAACCCAAAAAGGGCCCAACTCTCCACCCAGGGACAGCATGTCAAAAACAATAAATCATGCTGGCCCTGGGGTGGAGGGGCCGGGCCCTTTTTCTCCTTCAATTTTGTAATTAGAACGTTCTAGAAACAATGGAATAGAAACCCCCCGGGGGGGGGGTATACGGGTATATTACGATGTAAAATGATAGATTTTCACCCTCTGGGGCCTCTTGTTTAACGTTTAACGCCAGTTTTTCCTATACGAGGGAAAGACCTTCCTGTGCATTTGTTCTACTGAACAAATGTCCTTTTATTACGGTCTTTCCCCTTTCCAAAGGGAAAGACCTTACTGTATTTCTTCTGATTATTAAGGTCTTTCCTCTTTTCCAAGGGAAAGACCTTCTTGTCTTTCTTATGATTATTAAGGTCTTTCCCACTACAGTGGAAAGACCTTCTTGTCTTTCTTATGATTATTATTATTAAGGTCTTTCCCCTTTTCCAAGGGAAAGACCTTCTTGTCTTTCTTATGATTATTATTATTATTATTATTATTATTATTATTATTATTATTATTTTTCTTCTTCCGCGGAGGTTTGCCAAAAAGTGTCTGGACGTATCATTTCGATACTTGGTAACATCAATCGGTCATATCCGGAGATGACATGGCTCATGCTTTTAGACCGATCTATTTTTAGTAACAGAGTTATCTGCCCCAACACGAAAACCCTTGTTAGCAGATAAACTCAGAAACCGTAACCGATTCTTAAAATCTGAAGAGTACAAAATGTTGCTGGACCTATGGCGATGATTTGTCATGCAAATTTTTTTTTTCCAATTGACTTCCTGTTTACGCGTTTTTGACCTGAAAAATGTCGCAACGCGTCAAAATTTTTTTCTCAAAAACCGTAAGTCCTAGAGACTTGGGACCACCACCATTGATCCTAAGTGACATATGTTACAATTAAAAATGTCAAGGTCAAAGGTCAAAAGTCAAGGTCAAAGGTCTTGTTAGCACTATATCTCGCAAACCATAAAAGATAGAAGCAGACAATAAATGGAAAAAATACTCCACTTATTGAGACCTTCATTTGGTACATTGACCAAAAGCTGTGCGATGGACCATTTTTGAGTTACTGCCCTTGACGCGTTTCGGTTAATCGGTTTTTTGGTTAAAACTTGAAAACGGTTAGAGATAATATAGTAAACATATAGGTTAAACATGATCAGTAGGAAAAGAGCTTCAATTTGAGCCAAAGGTCAAAGGTCATAGGTCAAGGTCATACCATAGCAACAAGGTGACCGTTATAAAAAGTCCTTAGCAACCATTTATTTTTAGAATCAGAATGACGTACTTTACTGAAATATGTCATTTCATAACCGGAAGTGGTCTTTTGTCCATAGCAACGGAATGAAAGTCCTTAACAACCCATATATTTTTTGGCTCGGGACCACTTTCTTTACTCAAATAACTCATTTTTATGACTGGAAGTGACATTTTGTGCTATAGCAAGACACAAAATCCCATAGCATCAACTAACTTTTCTTACTTCAGAGGAACAGTGGGAAAGACCTTCTCATTTGTTCTCAGAACAAATGAACTTTTAATTATTATTATTTTTCTTCTTCCGCGGAGGTTTGCCAAAAAGTGTCTGGAGGTATCATTTCGATACTTGGTAACATCAATCGGTCATATCCGGAGATGACATGGCTCATGCTTTTAGACCGATCTATTTTTAGTAACAGAGTTATCTGCCCCAACACGAAAACCCTTGTTAGCAGATAAACTCAGAAACCGTAACCGATTCTTAAAATCTGAAGTGTACAAAATGTCGCTGGTCCTATGGCGATGATTTGTCATGCAAATTTTTTTTTCAATCGACTTCCTGTTTACGCGTTTTTGACCTGAAAAATGTCGCAACGCGTCAAAATTTTTTTCTCAAAAACCATAAGTCCTAGAGACTTGGGACCACCACCATTGATCCTAAGTGACATATGTTACATTTAAAAATGTCAAGGTCAAAGGTCAAAAGTCAAGGTCAAAGGTCACCATAGGTCTTGTTAGCACTATATCTCGCAAACCATAAAAGATAGAAGCAGACAATAAATGGGAAAAATACTCCACTTATTGAGACCTTCATTTGGTACATTTGAGCGAAAGCTGTGCGATGGACCATTTTTGAGTTACTGCCCTTGACACGTTTCGGTTAATCGGTTTTTTGGTTAAAACTTGAAAACCGTTAGAGATAATATAGGAAACATATAGGTTAAACATGATCAGTAGGAAGAGAGCTTCAATTTGTGCCAAAGGTCAAAGGTCATAGGTCAAGGTCATACCTTAGCAACAAGGTGACCGTTATAAAAAGTCCTTAGCAACTATATATTTTTAGAATCAGAATGATGTTCTTTACAGAAATATGTCATTTCATGACCGGAAGTGGCCTTTTGTCCCTAGCAACCGAATGAAAGTCCTTAACAACCAAATATTTTTTGGCTCGGGACCACTTTCTTTACTCAAATAATTCATTTTTATGACTGGAAGTGACATTTTGTGCTATAGCAAGACACAAAATCCCATAGCATCACCTAACTTTTCTTACTTAAGAGGAACAGTGGGAAAGACCTTCTCATTTGTTCTCAGAACAAATGGCATTTTAATTAAGGTCTTTCCCCCTTTCCAAGGGAAAGACGTTCTTGTCTTTCTTATGATTATTAAGGTCTTTCCCACTATAGTGGAAAGACCTTCTTGTCTTTCTTATGATCATTATTATTATTATTATTTTTCTTCTTCCGCGGAGGTTTGCCAAAAAGTGTCTGGACGTATCATTTCGATACTTGGTAACATCAATCGGTCATATCCGGAGATGACATGGCTCATGCTTTTAGACCGATCTATTTTTAGTAACAGAGTTATCTGCCCCAACACGAAAACCCTTGTTAGCAGATAAACTCAGAAACCGTAACCGATTCTTAAAATCTGAAGTGTACAAAATGTCGCTGGTCCTATGGCGATGATTTGTCATGCAAATTTTTTTTTCCAATCGACTTCCTGTTTACGCGTTTTTGACCTGAAAAATGTCGCAACGCCTCAAAATTTTTTTCTCAAAAACCGTAAGTCCTAGAGACTTGGGACCACCACCATTGATCCTAAGTGACATATGTTACATTTAAAAATGTCAAGGTCAAAGGTCAAAAGTCAAGGTCAAAGGTCACCATAGGTCTTGTTAGCACGATATCTCGCAAACCATAAAAGATAGAAGCAGACAATAAATGGTAAAAATACTCCACTTATTGAGACCTTCATTTGGTACATTTGACCGAAAGCTGTGCGATGGACCATTTTTGAGTTACTGCCCTTGACGCGTTTGGGTTAATCGGTTTTTTGGTTAAAACTTGAAAACGGTTAGAGATAATATAGTAAATATATAGGCTAAACATAATCAGTAGGAAAAGAGCTTCAATTTGTGCCAAAGGTCAAAGGTTATAGGCCAAGGTCATACCCTAGCAACAAGGTGACCGTTATAAAAAGTCCTTAGCAACTATATATTTTTAGAATCAGAATGATGTTCTTTACAGAAATATGTCATTTCATGACCGGAAGTGGCCTTTTGTCCCTAGCAACCGAATGGAAGTCCTTAACCACCATATATTTTTTGGCTCGGGACCACTTTCTTTACTCAAATAATTCATTTTTATGACTGGAAGTGACATTTTGTGCTATAGCAAGACACAAAATCCCATAGCATCACCTAACTTTTCTTACTTAAGAGGAACAGTGGGAAAGACCTTCTCATTTGTTCTCTGAACAAATGGCATTTTAATTATTAAGGTCTTTCCCTTCCACAGAAGGAAAGATCTTACTGTATTTCTTATGGTTATTAAGGTCTTTCCCCTTTCCAAGGGAAAGACCTTACTGTATTTCTTCTGATTATTATTATTATTATTATTATTTTTATTCTTCTTCTTTTCCGCCGCAGATGTCAAAAAAGTGTCTTGACGTATCGCTTTGAAACTTGGCACACTTAACCGACACTACCTGGGCTCGACCTGAGTCACCCTGTGAAACAAATCTATTTTTAGTAACAGAGTTATCTGCCCCAAACCCAAAAACCTTGTTAGCAGATAAACTAAGAAACCGTAACCACTATCAAAAATCTGAAGCGAGGAAAATGTTGCAAGACTCCTGGTCATGATTCGTCACGCAAAAAATTTTGTTTCGATCAACTTCCTGGTTACGCGATTTTGACACGAAATTTGTCGAAAACCTCAAAGTTGTCGGATTTACACAAAACTTGGTTTCCAAGTAGATATGAGGGTCCTTATTACATATATCGGATCAAAAAAAATTTTCGGTCCACCATTTTCAAAATGGCCGCCATTGAAATTTTGTTTTTCAATATAACTCAAAAACCATTAAAAATTGAAGCAGACAATATATCAGAAAAATGTTCCTCTCATTGAGATCTACATTTGATATAATAGTTGAAAACTGTGCGACAAACCGTTTTCGAGGTTATGGCCCTTGACAGGTTTCGGCTAAATTTTGTTTTCAATATAACTCAAAAATCATACAAAATTGAAGCAGACAATATATGAGAAAAATGTTCCTCTCATTGAGATCTACATTTGATATAAATAGTTGAAAACTGTGCGACAAACCGTTTTCGAGGTTATGGCCCTTGACAGGTTTCGGCTAAATTTTGTTTTCAATATAACTCAAAAATCATAGAAAATTGAAGCAGACAATATATCAGAAAAATGTTCCTCTCATTGAGATCTACATTTGATATAAATAGTTGAAAACTGTGCGACAAACCGTTTTCGAGGTTATGGCCCTTGACAGGTTTCAGCTAAATTTTGTTTTCAATATAACTCAAAAACCATAAAAAATTGAAGCAGACAATATATCAGAAAAATGTTCCTCTCGTTGAGATCTACATTTGATATATAGGTTCAAAAACTGTGCGACAAACCGTTTTAGAGGTTATGGCCCTTGACAGGTTTCGGCTAAATATTGTTTTTGAAATAACTCAAAAACCATTAAAAAAAATTGAAGCAGACAATATATCAGGAAAATGTTCCTCTCGTTGAGATCTACATTTGATAAATAGGTTTGAAGACTGTGCGACAAACAGTTTTATAGGTTATGGCCCTTGACAGGTTTCGGCTAAATTTTGTTTCAATATAACTCAAAAACCATAAAAAATTGAAGCAGACAATATATCAGAAAAATTTCCTCTCATTGAGATCTACATTTAATAAATGTCGAAAACTGTGCGACAAACCGTTTTCGAGGTTATGGCCCTTGACATGTTTCGGCTAATCAGTTTTTGGCCTATAACTTTAAAAACGTCAAGGATAATATAGTAAACATATGGTTTTTTTGTAACGATCATAACAAGCCCTTCGATTTAAGACCGAAGTCGAATGGTTATGGGCAGCCATTTTCAAAATGGCTGACACCGTAAACAGTTTTTGAAAAATAACACTTTAACCGTACAAAATTGAAGCGGACAATACATGGGAAACGGAATGGGGATCACTAACTGAATTTAAATATCATATTGTATGACCGGAAGCGACATTTTGTCCATAGCAACCACTAAATGTCCTTAGCAACCATACATTTTCTGACTTAGAACCACTTGCTTTATACACTAAAATCATGGTAACTGACCGTAAAGTCTTTAGCAACTATATACCTAGACATAAGACTAATCAAATGCAGGGAAAGACCTCACATTTGTTCTCTGAACAAATGACTTTTCATTATTAAGGTCTTTCCCTTCCACAGAAGGAAAGACCTTACTGTATTTCTTATGGTTATTATTATTATTATTAAGGTCTTTCCCTTCCACAGAAGGAAAGACCTTACTGTATTTCTTATGGTTATTATTATTATTATTATTATTTTTCTTCTTTTCCGCCGTCAATATACGAAAAGTGTCGCGACATATCTTTTCGATACTTGGTACCTTAACTTGGTCATACCTGAACTCGCCTTGACCGACACCGGGAAACTGATCTATTTTTAGTAACGGAGTTATCTGCCCCAACACCGTAAACCCTTGTTAGCAGATAAACTCAGAAACCGTAACCGATTCTCAAAATCTAAAGTGTAAAAAATGTCGCTGGACCTATAGCGATGATTTGTCATGCAAAATTTTTTTTTCCAATTGACTTCCTGTTTACGTGTTTTTGACCTGAAAAATGTCGCAACGCGTCAAAATTTTTTTCTCAGAAACCGTTAGTCCTAGAGACTTTGGACCACCACCATTGATCCTATGTAACATATGTTACATTAAAAAATGTCAAGGTCAAAGGTCAAAAGTCAAGGTCAAAGGTCACCATAGGCCTTGTTAGCACTATATCTCACAAACCATAAAAGATAGAAGCAGACAATAAATTGGAAAAATACTCCACTCATTGAGACCTACAATTGGTCTATAATGTCAAAAATTGTTCAATGAACCGTTTAGGAGTTATTGCCCTTGACATGTTCCGGTTGATTGGTTTTTGACCTATAACTCGAAAACCGTAAAGAATAGAAGCAGACAATAAATTGGACAAATACTCCTCTCATTTCGACCTACAATTGGTCTATAATGTCAAAAATTATTCAATGAACCGTTTAGGAGTTATTGCCCTTGACATGTTTCGGTTGATTGGTTTTTGACTTATAACTCGAAAACTGTAAAAGATAGAAGCAGACAATAAATTGGAAAAATACTCCTCTTATTGAGACCTACAATTGGTCTTGTATGTCAAAAATTGTTCAATGAACCGTTTAGGAGTTATTGCCCTTGACATGTTTCGGTTGATTGGTTTTTGACTTATAACTCGAAAACTGTAAAAGATAGAAGCAGACAATAAATTGGAAAAATACTCCTCTTGTTGAGACCTACAATTGGTCTTTTATGTCAAAAATTGTTCAATGAACCGTTTAGGAGTTATCGCCCTTGACATGTTTCGGTTGATTGGTTTTTGACTAATAACTTGAAAACGGTTAGAGATAATATGATAAACATGCGTAGCTAAAGTGATCAGTATGAAAAGAGCTTCAATTTGAGTCCAAGGTCAAAGGTCATGGGTCAAGGTCACACCATAGCAACAAGGTAACCATCATAAAAAGTCCTTAGTAACCATATATATTTAGAATCAGGATTAAGTATTTAGGTCGAATATACTATTTAACAATCGGAAGTTACAATTTGTCCCTAGCAACGGTCACAAAAGTACTTAGCAACCATATGAAGTGTGAATAGGGATGACTTGCTTTACTCAAATAACTAATTTTCATGACTTCTAGTGACATTTTGTAATAAGGAACAGACAAAACGTCAACAGAATCCCCTAATTTGCCATACCGGGAAAGACCTCACATTTGTTCTTAGAACAAATGACCTTTCATTATTATTAAGGTCTTTCCCCTTTCCAAGGGAAAGACCTTACTGTATTTCTTCTGATTATTATTATTATTATTAAGGTCTTTCCCACTACAGTGGAAAGACCTTCTTACCTTTCTTATGATTATTATTATTTTTCTTTTCATTTCCGCCATCAGTTGCTAAAAAGTGTCGCGACATATCATTTTGATACTTGGTACCACTAATCGGTCATACTGGCAGATGACTCAGTTCACCCTGTGAAACCGATCTATTTTTAGTAACAGAGTTATCTTCCCCAATACCGTAAACCCTTGTTAGCAGATAAACTCAGAAACCGTAACCGATTCTCAAAATCTGAAGTGTAAAAAATGTCGCTGGTCCTATAGCGATGATTTGTCATGCAAAATTTTTTTTTCCAATCGACTTCCTGTTTACGTGTTTTTGACCTGAAAAATGTCGCAACGCGTCAAAATTTTTTTCTCAAAAACCGTAAGTCCTAGAGACTTGGGACCACCACCATTGATCCTAAGTGACATGTGTTACATTTAAAAATGTCAAGGTCAAAGGTCAAAAATCAAGGTCAAAGGTCACCATATGTCTTGTTAGCACTATATCTCACAAACCATAAAAGATAGAAGCAGACAATAAATGGGAAAAATACTCCACTTATCGAGACCTTCATTTGGTACATTTGAACGAAAGCTGTGCGATGGACCATTTTTGAGTTACTGCCCTTGACGAGTTTAGGTTAATCGGTTTTTTGGTTAAAACTTGAAAACGGTTAGAGATAATATAGTAAACATATAGGTTAAACATGATCAGTAGGAAAAGAGCTTCAATTTGAGCCAAAGGTCAAAGGTCATAGGTCAAGGTCATACCCTAGCAACAAGGTGACCGTGATAAAAAGTCCTTAGCAACTATATATTTTTAGAATCAGAATGATGTACTTTACTGAAATATGTCATTTCATGACCGGAAGTGGCCTTTTGTCCCTAGCAACCGAATGAAAGTCCTTAACAACCATATATTTTTTGGCTCGGGACCACTTTCTTTACTCAAATAATTCATTTTTATGACTGGAAGAGACATTTTGTGCTATAGCAAGACGCAAAATCCCATAGCATCACCTACCTTTTCTTACTTAAGAGGAACAGTGGGAAAGACCTTCTCATTTGTTCTCAGAACAAATGGCATTTTAATTATTATTTTTCTTCTTTTCCGCCGTCAATATACGAAAAGTGTCGCGACATATCTTTTCGATACTTGGTACCTTAACTTGGTCATACCTGAACTCGCCTTGACCGACACCGGGAAACTGATCTATTTTTAGTAACGGAGTTATCTGCCCCAACACCGTAAACCCTTGTTAGCAGATAAACTCAGAAACCGTAACCGATTCTCAAAATCTGAAGTGTAAAAAATGTTGCTGGACCTATAGCGATGATTTGTCATGCAAAATTTTTTTTTCCAATCGACTTCCTGTTTACGTGTTTTTGACCTGAAAAATGTCGCAACGCGTCAAAATTTTTTTCTTAGAAACCGTAAGTCCTAGAGACTTGGGACCACCACCATTGATCCTAAGTGACATATGTTACATTTAAAATTGTCAAGGTCAAAGGTCAAAAGTCAAGGTCAAAGGTCACCAAAGGTCTTGTTAGCACTATATCTCACAAACCATAAAAGATAGAAGCAGACAATAAATGGGAAAAATACTCTACATATCGAGACCTTCATTTTTATACATTTGACCGAAAGCTGTGCGATGGACCATTTTTGAGTTACTGCCCTTGACGCGTTTCGGTTAATCGGTTTTTTGGTTAAAACTTGAAAACGGTTAGAGATAATATAGTAAACATATAAGTTTAACATGATCAGTAGGAAAAGAGCTTCAATTTGAGCCAAAGGTCAAAGGTCAAAGGTCAAGGTCATACCCTTGCAACAAGGTGACCGTTATAAAGTCCTTAGCAACCATATATTTTTAGAATCAGAATGATGTACTTTACTGAAATATGTCATTTCATGACCGGAAGTGGCCTTTTGTCCCTAGCAACCGAATGAAAGTCCTTAACAACCATACATTTTTTGGCTCGTGACCACTTTCTTTACTCAAATAACTCATTTTTATGACTGCTAGTGACATTTTGTAATAAGGAACAGACAAAACGTCAACAGAATCCCCTTATTTACCATACCGGGAAAGACCTCACATTTGTTCTTTGAACAAATGACCTTTATTAAGGTCTTTCCCACTACAGTGGAAAGACCTTCTTACCTTTCTTATGATTATTATTATTTTTCTTTTCTTTTCCGCCATCAGTTGCTAAAAAGTGTCGCGACATATCATTTTGATACTTGGTACCATTAGTCGGTCATACTGGCAGATGACTCAGTTCACCCTGTGAAACCGATCTATTTTTAATAACAGAGTTATCTGCCCCAACACCGTAAACCCTTGTTAGCAGATAAACTCAGAAACCGTAACGGATTCTCAAAATCTGAAGTGTAAAAAATGTCGCTGGTCCTATAGCGATGATTTGTCATGCAAAATTTTTTTTTCCAATCGACTTCCTGTTTATGCGTTTTTGACCTGAAAAATGTCGCAATGCGTCAAAATTTTTTTCTCAAAAACCGTAAGTCCTAGAGACTTGGGACCACCACCATTGATCCTAAGTGACATGTGTTACATTTAAAAATGTCAAGGTCAAAGGTCAAAAGTCAAGGTCAAAGGTCACCATATGTCTTGTTAGCACTATATCTCACAAACCATAAAAGATAGAAGCAGACAATAAATGGGAAAAATACTCCACTTATCGAGACCTTCATTTGGTACATTTGACCGAAAGCTGTGCGATGGACCATTTTTGAGTTACTGCCCTTGACGAGTTTAGGTTAATCGGTTTTTTGGTTAAAACTTGAAAACGGTTAGAGATAATATAGTAAACATATAGGTTAAAAATTATCAGTAGGAAAAGAGCTTCAATTTGAGCCAAAGGTCAAAGGTCATAGGTTAAGGTCATACCCTAGCAACAAGGTGACCGTTATAAAAAGTCCTTAGCAACTATATATTTTTAGAATCAGAATGATGTACTTTACTGAAATATGTCATTTCATGACCGGAAGTGGCCTTTTGTCCCTAGCAACTGAATGAAAGTCCTTAACAACCATATATTTTTTGGCTCGGGACCACTTTCTTTACTCAAATAATTCATTTTTATGACTGGAAGTGACATTTTGTGCTATAGCAAGACACAAAATCCCATAGCATCACCTATCTTTTCTTACTTAAGAGGAAGAGTGGGAAAGACCTTCTCATTTGTTCTCAGAACAAATGGCATTTTAATTATTATTATTTTTCTTCTTCCGCGGAGGTTTGCCAAAAAGTGTCTGGACGTATCATTCCGATACTTGGTAACCTCAATCGGTCATATCCGGAGATGACATGGCTCATGCTTTTAGACCGATCTATTTTTAGTAACAGAGTTATCTGCCCCAACACGAAAACCCTTGTTAGCAGATAAACTCAGAAACTATAAAATTTAGAGAAAAACTGAAAAGTGAGAAATGTTAAGGACCTTTTGAGACAACTTTGTGGCATAATTTGGCCAAAAAATTTTGTCGAGCGAAGGCGAGCGGTATACCTTGAATGTTTCAATCACTCCGGTCATCACCTAAACTCACAAACCGGAAGTCGAAAACACCTTGGGTCTTTACCGTTTGTTGTTCTGTGATATTACCTTAAAGAAAATCTCAAGGTCAAAGTTCAGATATGACCTCGACCTTAGGCCTCCAATCTTGTTATCATAACAACTCGAAAACTGTAAAAGATAGAAGCAGACAATAATTGGAAAAATACTCCTCTCATTGAGACCTACATTTGGTCTTTTATGTCAAAAATTGTTCAATGAACCGTTTAGGAGTTATTGCCCTTGACAGGTTTCGGCTAAACTTTGTTTTCAATATAACTCAAAAACCATAAAATATTGAAGCAAACAATATATCAGAAAAATGTTTCTCTCATTGAGATCTACATTTGATATAAATAGTTGAAAACTGTTCGACAAACCGTTTAAGAGTTATGGCCCTTGATAGGTTTCGGCTAAATTTTGTTTTTAATATAACTCAAAACCCATAAAAAATTGAAGCAAACAATATATCAGAAAAATGTTTCTCTCATTGAGATCTACATTTGATATAATAGTTGAAAACTGTGCGACAAACCGTTTGCGAGGTTATGGCCCTTGACAGGTTTCGGCTAAATTTCGTTTTCAAAATAACTCAAAAACCATAAAAAAATTGAAGCAGACAATATATCAGAAAAATGTTTCTCTCACCGAGATCTACGTTTGATATATAGTGTCGAAAACTGTGCGACGAACCGTTTTCCAGGTTATGGCCCTTGACACGTATCGGCTAAATTTTGTTGAGACCTTCATTTGACCCGAAGCTGTGCGATGAACTGTTTTCGAGTTACAGCCCTTGACGTGTTTGCGTTAATCGGTTTTTTGGTTAAAACTTGAAAACGGTTAGAGATAATATAGTTATCATGGTCATATGTCGTGTGCGAAGAATCTGCCTATCTTTTTGACCAATCGTACATCACTGACCAAAGCTCATGAATATTAAGGAAAACATACATCACGATAAAAAAAAATACACATCTTTGCTGCAATTAATCAGACCTGTCCAGACACTAAGAAGTGTTACAATATATAAAACGTAACACATAACCAGTATCTAGAGAGTATCTTATATCTTCGAGCTCATTTGATATGGACCTGATAAGCCTTGTCGAGCGAAAAAAAAATCAATTAAGAATTAATATGTATCAAGATATTAGTACTTTTTGGCTTAGAAAGGGGTAATCATATGAGACTTAAAATTTTTCAATGATGGACATTTCAAAATGGCTTAAACACTAATTTCAAATTTTAAGTACATACTAAATGTACTTTTTGTAACATAAAAAACTAACTTTTGGTAAAAATTGATAAAATAATGAACATTGAGTGAGTTCCTACAATGCGTAATTATGTGTCGAGTGAAGAAAACATGCACTTTGTTACAAAATTGCTGTATTAAACAAAAATTGATAAAATAATGAACATTGAGCGACTTCCTACAATGCGTAATTATGTGTCGAGTGAAGAAAACATTCACTTTGTTACAAAATTGCTGTATTAAACAAAAATTGATAAAATAATGAACATTGAGTGAGTTCCGACAATGCATAATTATGTTTTTTGTTTGTTTGATGGTGTTTAACGCCACTTTCAGCAATTTTTCAGCTATATCATGGCGTCCAGTTTTTATTGGGGGAGGAAGCCGGAGTAGCCAGAGAAAACCCCGGAACTGCGGTAGTAAAACTGGCAATCCTTGTCAATTAAGATTGGAGTCGAGTACACCCTGCCTGCAGTGAGAATCGAACCCGCAATCTCAGTGTTGACAGACCACGTGATCAATAGTAGACGAACTACCTTGACCACTCGGCCACCGAGGCCCCTGCGTAATTATGTGTCGAGTGAAGAAAACATGCACTTTGTTACAAAATTGCTGTAATAAACCAAATGTGATAATTATTAAAATGATTGAAATGATGTTAACTTGCACATTTATACAGAAATTAGCAATTTAAGTGCAATTACTTTAAAAATGGTACACTATATTCCTAGATTTTCATGAAAAAATATTCAACACTGTGACAATAGCCTAAATCGACACATTTTAAACCAAATAATGTTAAAACAAAACCTTGTGATTTCTACAAGTTTCCCTCTTTTCCTTATTGTTTAATTATTATATTTTAAAATATGTAAAGCTGTTGTGTCCCATTTTAGTGTGTTTCTCCATTAAAAATAAGTACAAAGTTATTTCTGAATCATAATAACAATATTGTATGGAGACAATCAATTAAAAATGCCAAGATGTATGACAAAATAAGTTTGCATAAAATATTATGTAGTTTGGTCTACTTTCATAGTGTACATTTTTTCATATACATGACCAAAACACTAAATTTAATCAACTTACTTTGTTAGGTAAAAAGAAGATACTTTCCGTTTAGAATGTGGATTTCAGTCTAAAAACGTATTAACCCAAAGTATACGAGTCAATAAATCCTTGAAATCCCAGATTGAAGCACATGACCACCCCTCCCCCTTATTTGTAAATTTCGTCAGCTGTGATGTCCATTTCAGTTATCGTCAGTGAATCATAGTGTAAATCGATTCTCAATAAGTTGTTCTAACTATCCGAACTGCATTTTACCTCACATTTTAATCAAATTGAAACAATTTCCGACGTGAATTTTTGTGTATTCGGTCGTCTCAGTGCTACGTGACTCGTGTCCTTATTTTCCAGCGTGAAATTCCTATGAAATAATGTGAAAAATGTCTTTAAATGTTCGTCGGCATATTCCGTTTATAATAATCCGTGTCCTCCAGAAATAAATAATCACTGAGATTAAAGATCGTGCTTTATCTAGTATACGTGAACACAGAACGAGAGAGCAGAAGACACTGACAAAATGCTATGAACGAGAGCTTCGACGAAGACACCTCAGTGAAATGTAAAGTGTTCATTTAATGTGTTACTATAAATAGAGCGAAATGACTAAGAAGTATTTATTTCACACCAAAATAATGTATATGAACTTTTAAAACTAGTTTAACAAATTTTTATCACAATATTTAAATCTGCAGAGTCCCATTTTTCCGTTTTTTTCTCAAAATTAGTGCAAAGCTATTTCTAAATCAATGTGAGAATATCAATTAAAAATACCAAGAAGTATAACAAAATAAGTTTACATGCTGGCCCTGGTTGGGGGTCCGGGCCCTTTTTTTAATAATTAGAATGTTATAGAAACAATAGAAAAGAAACCGGGGGAAGGAGGAGGTCTACGGTTATTTTACAATATAAAATAATAGATTTTTACCCTCTGGGGCTTATTGTGTGACGTTTAACGTCAGTTTTTTTCTATGGAAATAGGGACAAAGCAGGAAAGACCTTCGCATTTGTTCTCAGAACAAATGTCTTTTTAATTATTATTATTTTTCTTCTTCCGCGGAGGTTTGCCAAAAAGTGTCTTGACGTATCATTTCGATACTTGGTAACATCAATCGGTCATATCCGGAGATGACATGGCTGATGCTTTTAGACACGAAAACCCTTGTTAGCAGATAAACTCAGAAACTATAAAATTTAGAGAAAAACTGAAAAGTGAGAAATGTTAAAGAACTTTTGAGACAACTTTGTGCCATAATTTGGCCAAAAAATTTTGTCGAGCAAAGGCGAGCGGTATACCTTGAATGTTTCAATCACTCCGGTCATCACCTAAACTCACAAACCAGAAGTCGAAAACACCTTGGGTCTTCACCATTTGTTGTTCTGTGATATTACCTTAAAGAAAATCTCAAGGTCAAAGTTCAGATATGACCTCGACCTTAGGCTTCCAATCTTGTTATCATAACAACTCGAAAACTGTAAAAGATAGAAGCAGACAATAAATTGGAAAAATACTCCTCTCATTGAGACCTACATTTGGTTTTTATGTCAAAAATTGCTAATGAACCGTTTAGGAGTTATTGCCCTTGACAGGTTTCGGCTAAATTTTGTTTTCAATATAACTCAAAAACCATAAAAAATTGAAGCAAACAATATATCAGAAAAATGTTTCTCTCATTGAGATCTACATTTGATATAAATAATTGAAAACTGTGCGACAAACCGTTTTCGAGGTTATGGCCCTTGACAGGTTTCGGCTAAATTTTGTTTTCAATATAACTCAAAAACCACAAAAAATTGAAGCAGACAATATATCAGAAAAATGTTCCTCTCACCGAGATCTACGTTTGATATATAGTGTCGAAAACTGTGCGACAAACCGTTTTCCAGATTATGGCCCTTGACAGGTTTCGGCTAAATTTTGTTTTCAATATAACTCAAAAACTATAAAAAAATTGAAGCAGACAATATATCAGAAAAATGTTCCTCTCACCGAGATCTACGTTTGATATATAGTGTCGAAAACTGTGCGACGAACCGTTTTCCAGGTTATGGCCCTTGACACGTATCGGCTAAATTTTGTTGAGACCTTCATTTGGTACATTTGACCCGAAGCTGTGCGATGAACTGTTTTCGAGTTACAGCCCTTGACGTGTTTGGGTTAATCGGTTGTTTGGTTAAAACTTGAAAACGGTTAGAGATAATATAGTTAACATGGTCATATGTCGTGTGCGAAGAATCTGCCTAGCTTTTTGACCAATCGTACTTCACTGACCAAAGCTCATGAATATTAAGGAAAACATACATAACAATAAAAAAAATACACATCTTTGCTGCAATTAATCAGACCTGTCCAGACACTAAGAAGTGTTACAATATATAAAACGTAACACATAACCAGTATCTAGAGAGTATCTTATATCTTCGAGCTCATTTGACATGGACCTGATAAGCCTTGTCGAGCGAAAAAAAACCAACTTAGAATTAATATGTATCAAGATATTAGTACTTTTTGGCTTAGAAAGGGTAATCATATGAGACTTAAAAATTTTTCAATGATGGACATTTCAAAATGGCTTAAACACTAATTTCAAATTTTAAGTACATACTAAATGTACTTTTTGTAACATAAAAAACTGACTTTTGGCAAAAATTGATAAAATAATGAACATTGAGCGAGTTCCTACAATGCGTAATTATGTGTCTAGTGAAGAAAACATGCACTTTGTTACAAAATTGCTGTATTAAACAAAAATTTATAAAATAATGAACATTGAGTGAGTTCCTACAATGAGTAATTATGTGTCGAGTGAAAAAAATATGCACTTTGTTACAAAATAGCTGTATTAAACCAAATGTGGTAATTATTAAAATGATTGAAATGATGTTAACTTGCACATTTATACAGAAATTAGAAATTTAAGAGCAATTACTTTAAAAATGGTACACTATATTCCTAGATTTTCATGAAAAAACATTCAACACTGTGACAATAGCCTAAAGCGACACATTTTAAACCAATGTTTAAACAAAACCTTGTGATTTCTACAAGTTTCCCGTTTTTCCTTATTGTTTAATTATTAATTTTAAAATATTTAAAGCTGTTGTCTCCTATTTTAGTGTGTTTCTCCATTACAAATGAGTACAAAGCTATTTCTGAATCATAATAATAATATTGTATGGAGACAATCAATTAAAAATACCAAAATGTACATGTATGACAAAATAAGTTTGCATAAAATGTTATGAAGTTTGGTCTACTTTCATAGTGTACATTTTTTCAATAATAATATACATGACCAAAACACTAAATTTAATCAACTTACTTTGTTAGCTAAATAGAAGATACTTTCCGTTTAGAATGTGGATTTCAGTCTAAAAACGTATTTCCTCAAAGTATACGAGTCAATAAATCCTTAAAATCCCAGACTGAAGCACGTGACCACACCTCCCCCTTATTTGTAAATTTCGTCTGCTGTGATGTCCATTTCAGTTATCGTCAGTGAATCATAGTGTAAATCGTTTCTCAACAAGTTGTTCTAACTATCCGAACTGCATATTACCTCACATTTTAATCAAATTGAAACAATTTCCGACGTGAATTTTTGTGTATTCGGTCGTCTGCTACGTGACTCGTGTCCTTATTTTCCACATTCCAGCGTAAAATTCCTATGCATGAAAACGTCTTTAAATGATCGTCGGTAGCTCCGTTTGTAATAACCCGTGTCGTCCTGAAATATATAAATAATCACTGAGATTAAACTTAAGATCGTGCTTCATGTAGTATTCGTCCACACAGAACGAGAGAGAACTTACTTAAGGGGGTTTTTAACGTCCTTGACTACCGTAAAACGGTCTCGCACGGACTTATTGCCTAATGGCTTTTATTAAAATTTTTTACCTATTTATTTGTATTTTTTGGGATTTGTAGGCCATAAATACTATAAGTGAAATGATAAAAGTAGTCAGAGATGCCGCAACCAAAAAGACTTAGCGGAAGTAGATTTATCTATCAAGCTGAATCCAGCTAGAGAACTAAGACGCTAGCAGCAAGTACTGGACGTGCCATGGCAGCGGCGCGTGCGCCTACTCTTATCGAATACTGCCAATGGGGTCTTTAACGTGCCAGTTGATGGAAGGCACCAGTTTTACGTCTCATCATGGAAAGACCTCACATTTGTTCTCAGAACAAATGACTTTTCATTATTATTATTATTATTATTTTTCTTCTTCCGCGGAGGTTTGCCAAAAAGTGTCTGGACGTATCATTTCGATACTTGGTAACATCAATCAGTCATATCCGGAGATGACATGGCTCATGCTTTTAGACCGATCTATTTTTAATAACAGAGTTATCTGCCCGAACACGAAAACCCTTGTTAGCAGATAAACTCAGAAACCGTAACCGATTCTTAAAATCTGAAGTGTACAAAATGTCGCTGGTTCTATGGTGATGATTTGTCATGGAAAAAAACATTCTTCGATCCACTTCCTGTTTACGCGATTTTGACGCAAATTTGTCGAAAACATCAAAGTTGTCGGATTTACACAAAACTTAATTTCCAAGTAGATATGAGGGTCCTAATTACATGTATCGGATCAAAAAAATTTTCGGTCCGCCATTTTCAAAATGGCCGCAATTGAAATTTTGTTTCCAATATAACTCAAAAACCATAAAAATTGAAGCATAGAATATATCAGAAAAATGTTCCTCTCATTGAGATCTACATTTGATATAAGGTTCGAAAACTGTGCGACAAACCGTTTTAGAGGTTATGGCCCTTGACAGGTTTCGGCTAAATTTTGTTTTCGAAATAACTCAAAAACCATAAAAAATTGAAGCAGACAATATATCAGAAAAATGTTCCTCTCATTGAGATCTACATTTGATGTAAAGGTTCGAAAACTGTGCGACAAATCTTTTTAGAGGTTATGGCCCTTGACAGGTTTCGGCTAAATTTTGTTTTCGAAATAACTCAAAAACCATAAAAAATTTAAGCAGACAAAATATCAGAAAAATGTTCCTCTCATTGAGATCTACATTTGATTTAAAGGATTGAAAACTGTGCGACAAACCGTTTTCGAGTTATGGCCCTTGACACGTTTCGGCTAATCAGTTTTTGGCTAATAACTTTTAAACCTTCAGAGATAATATAGTGAACATATGGTGTTTTATGACCGTCATAACAAGCCCTTCAGTTTAAGACCAAAGTCAAATGGTTACAGGCAGTCATTTTCAAAATAGCCGACACCGTAAACAGTTTTATAAAATGACACTTGAACCGTACAAAATTGAAGCAGACAATACAAGGGAAAAATGTTCGTCACATCGAAATGTACAAAAAATGTTTCATATATGAAAGCGTAAAACTTGTTGTTTTTTGAGTTATTGCCCTTGATTCATATTTTGAAAATGGTTATTGCTTTATAACATTTTAAACGTTACAGATGATGAATGAAACATTGGTTCATTTGAAAGAGAATTAAAATTCCTACAATTTGATCGTAAGAAGTACATATTCGGTTGAGTGGTTTCAAAATAGTGGCCAAAAACATATCGTAAACTGCGTTGTTTGTCAATAACTTTTAAATCGTTGCAGATTATGTAGTAAACATATGTTTTTTGTGACCGATATGTCAAGCCCTTCGATTTAAAGTCATTATCAACCATATACCTAGACATAACACTACCAAAATGCCGGGAAAGACCTCACATTTGTTCTTTGAACAAATGTATCGACATTTAATTATTATTATTTTTCTTCTTCCGCGGAGGTTTGTCAAAAAGTGTCTGGACGTATCATTTCGATCATTGGTAACATCAATCGGTCATACCCAGAGATGACATGGCTCATGCTTTTAGACCGATCTATTTTTAGTAACAGAGTTATCTGTCCAAACACGAAAAACCTTGTTAGCAGATAAGCTCAGAAACCGTAACCGATTCTTAAAATCTGAAGTGTAGAGAATGTCGCTGGACCTATGGCAATGATTTGTCATGCAAATTTTTTTTCCAATCAACTTCCTGTTTACGCGTTTTTGACCTGAAAAATGTTGCAACGCGTCAAAATTTTTTTCTCAAAAACCATAAGTCCTAGAGACTTGGGACTACCACCATTGATCCTAAGTGACATGTTACATTTAAAAATGTCAAGGTCAAAGGTCAAAAGTCAAGGTCAAAGGTCACCATAGGTCTTGTTAGCACTATATCTCACAAACAATACAAGATAGAAGCAGACAATAAATGGGGAAAATACTCCTCCTATTAAGGCCTTCATTTTGTACATTGACCGGAAGCTGTGCGATGAACCGTTTTCGAGTTACTGCCCTTGACGCATTTCGGTTAATCGGTTTTTTTGTTAAAACTTGAAAACGGTTAGAGATAATATAGTAAACATATAAGTTAAACATGACCAGTAGGAAAAGAGCTTCAATTTGAGCCAAAGGTCAAAGGTCATAGGTCAAGGTCATACCATAGCAACAAGGTAACTCTTATAAAAAGTCCTTAGCAACCATATATTTTTAGAAGCAGCATGATGTACTTTACTGAAATAGGTCATTTCATGACCGGAAGTAGGCTTTTGTCCCTAGCAACGGAATGAACGTCCTTAACAACCATATATGTTTGGTTCGGGACCACTTTCTCTACTTAAATAACTCATTTTTTATGACTAGAAGCGACATTTTGTGCCATAGCATCACCTAAATTTTCTGACTTTAGAGGAACAGTGGGAAAGACCTTCTCATTTGTTCTCAGAACAAATGGCAGTTTAATTATTAAGGTCTTTCCCCCTTTCCAAGGGAAAGACCTTCTTGTCTTTCTTCTGATTATTATTAAGGCTTTCCACTTTCCGAGTGGAAAGACTTACTGTTATTAGTCTGTTTCTTATTATTATTTTTTTCCGCCAAGTTTTGTTACCCCATTATAAATTTTGTTTCGCGACATGTCGTAAAGACATTTTGTACTATGGATGTATGAGACATTACGCATTCGCAGTTAACCCTGTCACACTGAACACTTTTTCTTTACGGAGTAATTTCCCCTGTCATAAAAAGCTTGTGTGCAGATAAACTTTGAAACCGTAAAAGATTTCGCAATGAAAATTGTTGCAAAATGGTCAGCTATTGATTGCGACAATTTGTTACATATCGTGCAAAGTATTTTGACAACTCCTTGTAGGAGTTATTTCCCCTTATTTATTGGAAGTACATTTTGTACCATAGTAACTCATGAACCAGAGGTGACAGAGACTAGATATTTCACAGTTGGTCATCATTGACCTTGACCTTGAAAAAGGTCACAAGGTCAAAGGTCAAGGTCACGTTCTAAATTTTGACACTGTGGTGTGTGCGATTCTCCTCCTGAACCATAAGAGATACATAAATAAATCTTTTACCAAAATGTGTATCATAGTAAGATCTTGAAAGGTCAATATAAATGATTTGAGTTTTGAAAGAGTTATCTCCCCTGGATCAATTAAATATAGTGTATATAGCGTTATCTCAGTTACTATGACAGATATTTATATGAAACCTTATATCATTAGTCATCATTTACCTTGACCTTGAAAATGGACACAAGGTCAAAGGTCAAGGTCAGGTTTGAAATTTTGACATTATCTTGTCATCGCTATTTCTTTGAAACGGTAAAAGATAGCTTATAACTTATAACGGATAAAATGTCGGCCTCATAAATGCGCAACTTTTTTCTATTTAAAGGAAAAGGATTTGACTTCATCTTATAGGAGTTATCTCCCATTACAACCATTGATATTTACTTTTTCATTGATAACTTATTAAGTATTGATAGTAGAGGCATTGGGACTTCACCAAAGACCATTATGACCCTCGATATTGAAAATAGAAACAAGGTAAAAGGTCAAGGTCATCTTATAAATTTGGGTATTTATGATAAATAGGCATTTCTTCATAATTATAAGACATATTGACAAAGGATCTTCACTGTTGGTCCTTTATTGACCCTCAGCATGGTCAAGGTCATATTGACAGCAGTCAAGGTCAAATAATATTTTTTGGAAATTCTGCTCTTTCGTGTTTATAAAATGGTAAATACAAATAAATGATTTGTTTTTAAAGCATTGAATATGCAAAAATCAAACACTTGGTAGTCAAGGTCATTTATGTCAATTAACGTCCTATTTTTTTACCTTTTTTATTTCAAAAGATATACGAATGGTTTTTCTTTCATTTGTTTATTTTGAAAAGAAGATTCAATTTTCATATAGCCAAAGTCAATGTCAAGGTCATTTATGCAATAAGTGGAAAGCCTCTCATTTGTTCGGTAGAACCAATGAACTTATATTTATTAAGGTCTTTCCCCTTTTCCAAGGGAAAGACCTTCTTGTCTTTCTTATGATTATTATTATTATTATTATTATTATTATTATTATTATTATTATTATTATAATTTTTCTTCTTCCGCGGAGGTTTGCCAAAAAGTGTCTGGACGTATCATTTCGATACTTGGTAACATCAATCGGTCATATCCGGAGATGACATGGCTCATGCTTTTAGACCGATCTATTTTTAGTAACAGAGTTATCTGCCCCAACACGAAAACCCTTGTTAGCAGATAAACTTAGAAACCGTAACCGATTCCTAAAATCTGAAGTGTACAAAATGTCGCTGGTCCTATGGCGATGATTTGTCATGCAAATTTTTTTGTTCCAATCGACTTCCTGTTTACGCGTTTTTGACCTGAAAAATGTCGCAACGCGTCAAAATTTTTTTCTCAAAAACCGTAAGTCCTAGAGACTTCGGACCACCACCATTGATCCTAAGTGACATATGTTACATTTAAAAATGTCAAGGTCAAAGGTCAAAAGTCAAGGTCAAAGGTCACCATAGGTCTTGTTAGCACTATATCTCGCAAACCATAAAAGATAGAAGCAGACAATAAATGGGAAAAATACTCCACTTATTGAGACCTTCATTTGGTACATTTGACCGAAAGCTGTGCGATGGACCATTTTTGAGTTACTGCCCTTGACGCGTTTCGGTTAATCGGTTTTTTGGTTAAAACTTGAAAACTGTTTGAGATAATATAGTAAACATATAGGTTAAACATGATCAGTAGGAAAAGAGCTTCAATTTGAGCAAAGATCAAAGGTCATAGGTCAAGGTCATACCCTAGCAACAAGGTGACCGTTATAAAAAGTCCTTAGCAACCATATATTTTTAGAATCAGAATGATGTACTTTACTGAAATATGTCATTTCATGACCGGAAGTGGCCTTTTGTCCATAGCAACCGAATGAAAGTCCTTAACAACCATATATTTTTTGGTTCGGGACCACTTTCTTTACTCAAATAATTCATTTTTATGACTGGAAGTGACATTTTGTGCATTAGCAAGACACAAAAATCCCATAGCATCACCTTACTTTTCTTACTTAAGAGGAACAGTGGGAAAGACCTTCTCATTTGTTCTCAGAACAAATGGCATTTTAATTATTATTATTTTTCTTCTTCCGCAGAGGTTTGCCAAAAAGTGTCTGGACGTATCATTTCGATACTTGGTAACATCAATCGGTCATATCCGGAGATGACATGGCTCATGCTTTTAGACCGATCTATTTTTAGTAACAGAGTTATCTGCCCCAACACGAAAACCCTTGTTAGCAGATAAACTCAGAAACCGTAACCGATTCTTAAAATCTGAAGTGTACAAAATGTCGCTGGTCCTATGGCGATGATTTGTCATGCAAATTTTTTTTTTCCAATCGACTTCCTGTTTACGCGTTTTTGACCTGAAAAATGTCGCAACGCGTCAAAAAATTTTTCTCAAAAACCATTAGTCCTAGAGACTTGGGACCACCAACATTGATCCTAAGTGACATATGTTACATTTAAAAATGTCAAGGTCAAAGGTCAAAAGTCAAGGTCAAAGGTCACCATAGGTCTTGTTAGCACTATATCTCGCAAACCATAAAAGATAGAAGCAGACAATAAATGGGAAAAATACTCCACTTATTGAGACCTTCATTTGGTACATTTGACCGAAAGCTGTGCGATGGACCATTTTTGAGTTACTGCCCTTGACGCGTTTCGGTTAGTCGGTTTTTTGGTTAAAACTTGAAAACGGTTAGAGATAATATAGTAAACATATAGGTTAAACATGATCAGTAGGAAAAGAGCTTCAATTTGAGCGAAAGGTCAAAGGTCATAGGTCAAGGTCATACCCTAGCAACAAGGTGACCGTTATAAAAAGTCCTTAGCAACTATATATTTTTAGAATCAGAATGATGTTCTTTACTGAAATATGTCATTTCATGACCGGAAGTGGCCTTTTGTCCCTAGCAACCGAATGAAAGTCCTTAACAATCATATATTTTTTGGCTCGGGACCACTTTCTTTACTCAAATAATTCATTTTTATGACTGGAAGTGACATTTTGTGCTATAGCAAGACACAAAATCCCATAGCATCACCTAACTTTTCTTACTTAAGAGGAACAATGGGAAAGACCTTCTCATTTGTTCTCAGAACAAATGGCATTTTAATTATTATTATTTTTCTTCTTCCGCGGACGTTTGCCAAAAAGTGTCTGGACGTATCATTTCGATACTTGGTACTATCAATCGGTCATATCCGGAGATGACATGTCTCATGCTTTTAGACCGGTCTATTTTTAGTAACAGAGTTATCTGCCCAAACACGAAAACCCTTGTTAGCAGATAAACTCAGAAACCGTAACCGATTCTTAAAACCTGAAGTGTTGAAAATGTCGCTGGACCTATGGCAATGATTTTTCATTCAAATTTTTTTTCCAATCAACTTCCTGTTTACGCGTTTTTGACCTGAAAAATGTCGCAACGCATCAAAATTTTTTTTCTCAAAAACCGTAAGTCCTAGAGACTTGGGACCACCACCATTGATCCTAAGTGACATGTGTTACATTTAAAAATGTCAAGGTCAAATATCAAATGTCAAGGTCAAAAGTCACCATAGGTCTTGTTAGCACTATATCTCACAAACCATAAAAGATAGAAGCAGACAATAAATGGGAAAAATACTCCTCTTATTGAGACCTTCATTTGGTACATTTGACACAAAGCTGTACAATGAACCATTTTTGAGTTTCTGCCCTTGACGCGTTTCGGTTAACCGGTTTTTTGGTTAAAACTTGAAAACGGTTAGAGATAATATAGTAAACATGTAGGTTTTCAATTTGAGCCAAGGTCAAAGGTCATAGGTCAAGGTCATACCCTAGCAACAAGGTGACTGTTATGAAAAGTCCTTAGCAACCACATATTTTTAGAATCAGAATGATGTACTTTACTGAAATATGTCATATCATGACCGTAAGTGGCCGTTTGTCCCTAGCAACCGAATGAAAGTCCTGTACAACCATGTATTTTTATACCCCCGCTCGACAGAGTCGGGGGTATATAGTGGTCCTCATGTCCGTCCGTCCGTCCGTCCGTTCGTCCGTCCACATTTGGTTTCCGAATGATAATTCAAAAAGTTTACATCCGATTTGAATGAAACTTTGGGATATTGTAATATATCAGGTTGGTAAGAAGCCTTTTGATTTTGGGGGAAATCCGTGAAATTTCAAGGTCACAGTCCACGAAAAACGTTGGAAATTTTAACAAAAATGTTGTTTCAGGACAATAACTCAAAAAGTTTACATCTGATTTGAATGAAACTTTGGGATATTGTCATATATCAGGTTGGTAAGAAGCCTATTGATTTTGGGGGAAATACGTCAAATTTCAAGGTCACAGTCCACGAAAAACGTTAGAAATTTTTACAAAAAAGTTGTTTCCGGACAATAACTCAACAAGTTTGCATTCAATTTGAATGAAACTTTGGGATATTGTTATATATCAAGTTTGTAAAAAGCCTTTTGATTTTGGGGGAAATACGTCAAATTTCAAGGTCACAGTCCACGAAAAACGTTGGAAATTTTAATAAAAATGTTTTTTCCGGACAATAACTCAAAAAGTTTACAACTGATTTGAATGAAACTTTGAGATATTGTCATATATCAGGTTGCTAAGAAGCCTATTGATTTTGGGGGAAATACGTCCAATTTCAAGGTCACAGTCCACGAAAAACGTTAGAAATTTTTACAAAAAAATTGTTTCCGGACAATAACTCAAAAAGTTTGCATTCAATTTGAATGAAACTTTGGGATATTGTTATTTATCAGGTTTGTAAAAAGCCTTTTGATTTTGTGGGAAATCGGTTAAATTTCAAGGTCACAGTCCACGAAAAACGTTAGAAATTTTTACAAAATGCGGGGGTATTAGTGATCGCTAGATCGACTTTGTCTAGTTTGGCTAGGGAACACTTTCTTTACTCAAATAATTCATTTTTATGACTGGAAGTGACATTTTGTGCTATACAATACACAAAATCCCATATCATCACCTAACTTTTCTAACTTTAGAGGAACAATTGGAAAGACCTTCTCATTTGTTCTCAGAACAAATGGCAGTTTAATTATTATTATTATTATTCCGATGAGGTTTGCCAAAAAGTGTCGGGACGTATCAGTTCGATACTTGGTATCATCAATCAGTCATATCCGGAGATGACATGGCTCATGCTTTTAGACCGATCTATCTTTAGTAACAGAGTTATCTGCCCGAACACTAAAACCCTTGTTAGCAGATAAACTCAGAAACCGTAACCGATTCTTAAAATCTGAAGCGTACAAAATGTTGCTGGACCTATGGCGATGATTTGCCATGCAATTTTTTTTCCAATCGACTTCCTGTTTACGCGTTTTTGACCTGAAAAATTTCGCAACGCATCAAAATTTTTTTCTCAAAAACCGTTAAGTCCTAGAGACTTGGGACCACCACCATTGATCCTAAGTGACATATGTTACATTTAAAAATGTCAAGGTCAAAGGTCAAAAGTCAAGGTCAAAGGTCACCATAGGTCTTGTTAGCACTATATCTCACAAACCATAAAAGAAAGAAGCAGACAATAAATGGGGAAAATAATCCTCTTATTGAGACCTTTATTTGGTACATTTGACCCAAAGCTGTGCAATGAACCATTTTTGAGTTACTGCCTTGACGCGTTTCGGTTATTCAGTTTTTTGGTTAAAGCTTGAAAACGGTTAGAGATAATATAGTAAACATATAGGTTTAACATGATCAGCAGGAAAAGAGCTTCAATTTGAGCCAAAGGTCAAAGGTCATAGGTCAAGGTCATACAATAGCAACAAGGTTACCGTTATAAAAAGTCCTTAGCAACCATATATTTTTAGAATCAGAATGATGTACTTTACTGGATTATATCATTTCATGATAGGAAGTGGCATTTTGTCCCTAGCAACGAAATGAAAGTCCTTAACAACCCATCTATTTTTTGGCTCGGAACCACTTTCTTTACTCAAATAACTCATTTTTATGACTGAAAGTGACATTTTGTGCTATACCAAGACACAAAATCCCATAGCAATAACTAACTTTTCTGACTTTAGAGGAACGGTGGGAAAGACCTTCTCATTTGTTTGTTCTCAGAACAAATGGCAGTTTATTTATTAATTGTCTTTTTGATTTGTCTCTGCTTTTCCAGGCCTAAAAAGAAAGCATTGTTTTTCTCCCCAAATTCAATCCATTTCTCCCTTGATCTGATTTGAGCACCTTTGGCTTTTTGAATTTATGTTTTGACTTAATATCTCTGATCTCTATCGGTCTATCGGTTTAAATGCTTCATTAAAATCACCCCTTATAATTGGAATACCAACTCTGTGTTCCAAAAAAAATTGTTCACTTGAAAAAAAACGCGTTTCTAATTGTTTTACAGTTTGGTACATAGAGACACAACAATGTGAATACGCTGTTGTCTATCTCCCATTAATAAGAACTATTCTTCCGTCATCATCAACGTATTTATCAATCAGTTTATAGTTTAAAGATTTTTTAATTACTATTGCAACGATTCTGCTAGCCGTTGTCCCGTGGCTGCAAAAAAACATAAAAATCGGTTCTATTACGTATGTCTGTTTCAATATCAACATCAAAATGTGTTTCTTGCCAAAACGTGATTGAGCTTTTTTTGCGCAGATCTTCGCTAGCCAAGGGTTACGATCTGATACTCTTATCTTCACCCTTGGCAGATCTAGACGGTATTTCGGTGTCACACAGGAACGGTTCTGATAGGATGCAGGGATCAACAACTGCACCAATCAGATTGTGTTTAACAAAAACACGTGTACGTTTACAAAGTAAACAAATCATGGCGACGATCGATTGTGTATAATGATACATCAACAAATTCTACCCAAGAAGGACAGTCGTACGATTTTTGTCAACACCTTCTGTGTTTTTAATAAGTTATGTGAAATTCTGGCTTACATACTACACCGTGTTGGTGGGATTTCTATGACGTAGGTTTGTGGTTTTTGTTTTACAAAATTGAACATACTTTCGAAGATCGAATATGATACATCGAAGAAGCATACTGGAAAGGAGAAATGTGAACTGATAAGTTTGCTTAGATAAAAATTCACAAGTCAACAATGTGTACGCTCCGTCAGCGTTTCTCTGTGGCGCCTACTGAAATGTCCGATGAAAATGTCAACCAGACGCAGTAATTAGCTCAGAACTGCAAAGCACAAAATATTGCACTCGCCAACACCTAGAAAAACGAAGATATCAATAACTACATTGTATAACTCCCTCCAAGAAATGCAGATAGCGTCACATCAGTTACTACATATCTGCTATGGATTCTAAAAATGTATTGACAAGGAAAAGAATTTGTGTGAATTTGTTTTTGCCAGATAAAGTTAAGGTAATAATATTTTATATTAAAAAAACATCATTGGCCATATGGATACATTCATTTGGGCAGTTAACATTTGATAAATATTTTAGAAGGGGGGGGTTGTAGGTTACTAGTGAAATCAACATCACAACAGTTGACTGAACTTGATGTATCATTTATTAAATTTTGAATATGGGCAAAACTAGATTGTCTCTCCACTTTTACCAGATAATTTGCATGCAGTGTCTTCTACAAATTACTATCACAAGACTTTCGAAAAGTAACCCATTGAAAAGGCTAAGGCAGTTAAAATAAGTGCACTTCATTCACAACTAAAAGGATTGAAGTAGAGTGAACATTGTCGTGTCGTCAAATGTTAAGGAAAGTACCATCTTCCTGAGCTGAAGTATTGTGTACTTGCATTCTTTTTTTTACAGAGATATCCATGATTTTATAAAGAACATCAGCCCTTGATGACCAAACATATAAAAAAGAATAATGCTTTACAATCTGGAAAACAAATATATTTGTGAAGTTTGCACCAAAAAATAAAGAAAATTGGTAAATTAAAAAGACATTTAGCTCAAAATCCAATAAAACATTGCCTTGTACAGAGCATAGTTAATGAAATGAACATGTCTGCTGAGTGATACATATGATGCCTGTAAAATGGGAGATGTAGACAGAATATAATGCAATGGTAAATTTAAAATGTTCCGCCATGGCAATCGCACAAAATATCAGTTATTGTTGTTCGGTTTCATAGCATACTATATTTCACTTTTATTGCCACAGAAAGGTTCTGAATGTAAATGGAATTGTTGTACAAACCTTCATGGAGGCATTGCCTTAACATTCCCAATGACAATCTGGTTGAACGTCTAGTCCATGGAATACAACACTTTTTTCAGCTTTATCATAGCGTTCTGTTTTTATTTCGGAGAAAGAAGCCAGAGAACCCCTGACCTTAGATAGGAAAACTGGCAATCCTTGTCTATTAAGATTGGAGTCAAGCGCTCCCTGCCTGCAGTGAGACTCGAACCCGCATCCTCATTTTTGACAGACTATGTGATCAATAGTAGACGAACTACCTTTACCCTTCAGCCACCAAGGCCCATGCTAGTTGTGATATTATAAAAACTGCACTGTCTATACACATTCAGGAGCAAATTGCAACTTACTTGGAAACTGAATGTAATAAGAAACAATCAACACCATCAAAACATGATTATATTGCTGCAAGTTTCAGAACTTAATTATATTATATACCTTATATTTCCTTACATTTGTAATACTGTACTGTCACATAAAAAATCATAATCCATGTCAAACCTGTTTGTTATTGTCTTACATTAGTACTTCTTATTTTTTTTATTGGTTGCTACCTGTATGATATTGATTGATTTAGTTTTTAGCGTTGATCATTACTGTTGACAATATTTCAGTTGTTTCGTGGTGACCAATTGTAATTTTATTGGTTAAGAAAGCTGGAGTGCTTCGAGACAACTGCCAACCTTAGACCCTAACCTGTAACAACTTTATCATACGAGAATGAATTCATTGCACCACTTTACACATGTATGTATGCTTTTGTAAATGATGTTTAATGCCACTTTCAGTAATTTTTTTGCCATATCGTCCATTTTGTATTAGGACAGGAAGCCCTAATACCTGGAGAAAACAGTTAAGATGTTACAATTATTTTCTGTCAAGTTTTTATTTTAACTACTGTACACAAAATGTAAAGATATGGCAGCTAGAACTTGTATCAAATCATCCGCATGAAATAGGAAGATGATAAATTTTGGTAGATTGTACTGCAAGCATGCAACATCCTGGCTTCATTCTGATAGATGTTAATATAAATAAAGGCAACAATATACTTTTTGGAGAGGAACAACACATCGTTTAGCTTAAAATTGATAATATATAGGCAAATATACATTAACCATAGTAATTATAGAAATTACATGTCGGTTTAATTTAATATATCTAACACTTAAATAAGACGAGGTGTTACAATCACTATCTGACATGTTGTACATTTCAGTATCTTCAAAAAAAAATTGCATATTATTTGGCATATATTCATACATGTACGAAAGATTCTCATAACATCATCTGGTGTAAATAATTATTCACATCTTCGTGCAATATTGACAGTACTGTATCAGTATACCTTGAAGGACTTCATGGTGAACTAATGATTCAGATGTATATTCGGTCCATGAACTTTTAAATGACTCAAGCTTCTTTTGAGAATGCTCTAGACTTCTTGGATAAATAAATCTGTTCATACTTCCTTCAATAGAAGAATCAGAATCCTGTTGAGTCGCTACAGCAGCAACATGTGTTCTTGGACATGTCTCCTCTCCACAAACATGACAAGAGCATTTTTTGTCGCAAACATCACAACAATTGTGCAAAGATGCAATAGAAGTAGGTTTAGTCATATAACTAGAACACAATAGCTGGTGTTTGCACATTGTCTTATCGTTGAGAAATTTAACTAAGTCACACTCTACTTTCTTCATATGTCCTTTGTGTTATATACAAAAGTTCATCAAAAAGTGTTCCATCTCTGCCGGCTCTACCCAACTGATGTGTATCAATTTCCCCAAGGTTATTCACAGTGTACAGTATTGTGAACACCCTAGATATTCACTCCCATTACTGGTGCATTTGTGCATATCAGGATGAGAATCTTGTTATCGATGGTCATGTCGTTTTCTTTCACTTTTTCATTTGTTTTGCTGTGGAACATTTGAAAATGTTCACAACTGATTCCCAATAATTTTACAAACATTAGGTACAGTTTTGCTACATGTACATCTGCTATAGTTGTACAGAAAATCACATGCATAAGTGTTTTGCTTTTATGCCGTTTATAAGCCATTCAAACACTTGTTTATCTTGTCTTTCTTTGGATTGCAAACAGTAGATATTATGATTTTGGTGCATCTCAAGACTACTTCTGCTCTTGCAGCCAAGGCCAGCTTTTTCATATTTTTTCTCTGGCTGGGTCCAGTAATAGCTGTTAATGCAGCCAATGGAAGGTTAGGACAAGGAAGTTTTGGTTCTTATCTTGAAAACCATTCTCTAAATGGGTTATCATTCTTACTTTGCTCACCCCTGCAAAATTGTTAAAATTAAATTAGTTCAAAGTACACGTATATATTAACTATCATGTTATTTGGCACTTTAACATTACACTGTTTCACCTGAAATACCTTCCCACATTTGGTAAATGAAGTAGATTATTAGTTATTTTGTTTGTTTGATTTAATGGTGTTCAACACTATCATGGCATCCAGGTTTTATTGGAAAAGGCAGTGTAGAGAATTTTTATTTTTCAATGACATGTCACATAACAACAAAGTCGACAAAGTCAATTGCAAGTACATATTAATAAGACAACAACAAACACTTAATTAAAAAAATCTTTTAAACATTCGTTAGACATACATGTACAGCTGTCATTGTGTTTCTGAATAGCTCGAACATATATTGTTGCAATTGACAACCTTCCATATTAATTAGAAGTGTATAATGAATCATCATTGTAAACGTTTTAATAAATTGTCATTATTTTTCCTAATTAATTTTAATGCATTAATTATTTATTTGTCTATTATATTATTTTTATATAATTAATTATTTGTTGATATGATAATATCTGTATTTACTATTATATATTTTCCGTGGTCAGTTTTGGTAATGTTCCGTTAAACTTATGGGATGAATCGTCCTGCACCGAAAATAACACATCTATGACTATGTGTAATGACACCAGTAAACGAACGAAAAGTAATACAATATCAATAAACAAACAAAGAAATAAATTATTAATAATGCTTACACTGAACTGTGCGTGTCTATAGCAATCAATTTTTATTTCTCTTGGTAGACGCTTGACTTCAATATTCCTCTCCACTTGTCGTTGCCAACAAGCGTTGTGTCTACCAAAAACAAATTCAAACTCTCCGCTAGTGATTTTCAGCTTCCGGTGGTACCAACAAAAACATATTTTCGTTGTAAAATTGCCTAAATTGATGTAACCTGATTTCTAGCGCGGCTAGAAATTTACAAGCTTTCTCGAAGCTGGGCGCTGTCATTTTACTTCAAAAATAACAACAAACCGACATACAAGCGTTATTCTGATTGGCTGATTATGATGTAATATAAAGGGACGCAACTTGTGAATCCATAAAGGGAGTAGGAGGGAATTACAAAAAACTAATCTAGATCTGCCAAGGGTGAAGAGATTGGGGGACCTGATCGTAACACTTGGCTAGCGAAGATGTTTTGTGCCTTGATCCATTAAAAGACTCCATCGCCTTTTGGTTTCGATTTTATACCATTAACATTTAAACTACTCAAAAGAATAAAATTTTGTGATGCCATTATAAATATTTAAAAATGAATTCAAACAGAGGATTATATAAACCTCTGCATCAAATAATAATACATCATTTTTATTCATTAAACATAATCTCAACATAAACATTTGATAGTCTATACATTCATAAATACCCATCCATGAACTACAGTTACTTTTAACACATATAAATAGGTCAGGAGTTACCTTAAGGATTAAACTTGTACTACTTATCAACCATCCAGGTAAATATTGTGTTTTCAGAAAATGTGCTTCAGACATAAGTTTTGAAAGTTGCATGTAATTATTTAAAAGTTGTGTCGTTGGATTATGATAATGTGTCAGTGAATTTACAATGATCTTATAATCACTGTTAGGATATTTAGTGCATTTATGACACAACAGGTGCTCCAATTGAATAATGTATAATTCATGGAATATAAGTTCTTCAAAAGTGTCAACGTTATTTACTAAAAGTCAACTTGTGTTTAAACAAATAATAAGCAGAATTTCAAGACTGACGAAAATGCAAAGGTAAGTAAGTTACAAAGTGCATATATCTTAATTTAAAACTGTTTAAATGTCCACTTGGTGATAATTAAATAAAGCATCTCAATCACAGTTATATTGATGGTAGGTAAATGATTTACGAATAGCTTAGATTCCGGTAATTTGATACGCATAAATATACATGCACAACATTACATGTGTTCGGCGAGTTGCATCCGTTATTTGAAATACGGACATGGTTTGAACATTTAACTATTTTCGGTATAATAATTTTTAAGTAAGACCTCTCGAACTGACTTAAAAAACGAATAATTATCTGGATTATACTGTTAAAATATACAATATCACCCAAAGTTTTTGTTATCCAAAAATATATCCATATTAAGTACATATATCAACAACATAATGATAAATATTACACCATTTACAATACTGACCACAGGCTTATAATCAGTAAAGTTGAAAATACAATTTACTGTAAACAAACAACACAACATTACAAGTATGAATACTCTAAAATTCAAGAACTTTAAAATTTACAAATTTTATATATTTTTTGACATTTTTTTATTTTTGTAATTTTTTGTATTCTCTATTACATTTTATCTGAAATAATATGTTTACGTAATAATCTAACAACTAGTATTTGTACTTTTTAGCACCTTTTGCAAAGTTTCTACCATTAGTTCTTTCTTGGGGTGTTGGTGGTGTATGGCATCTAGGTGGAGGACCACGGTTTGAGACTGGTGTTTTTACAAACACGTCATTTGTGGATGACTCTTGACACTACTGCCTGTTTTGGCAAAACTAACATTTTTGACTTTTCCCCTCTGTTTTAACCCATTGTCTCTCTTATTATCACCTGATTCTTGTTGGTTTATCAAGCTTACATCTGATGTACTAACACCTCCTTGATCGTCGTGCACCTGTGTGACTACATTTTCACTATTTTGGACTTCTTCTTTGTTTTGTATATTTACTTCTACTTCATTTGTGTTTTCATCAAAGGCACTGGGGCATTCAATTGCTTTGTGTCCACTAAACTTGCATTTTCTGCATACCCAGTCATTTGTACATTCATATATCTTGTGTCCCGGTTTTAGACACTTATGACAAACTTCATCAGTACCATCAGTGTTGTGTTTCTGGCACTCAAGTGTCCCAGGGTGTAGAATTACTGCCAAATATTTACCTATCTGTAAATTTCTGGGTATTGGTTTTTCTATTGTTTTACTGATAACTATCCTATTACCTGTCTGGCAGTTTGTTAGCTTGCCATTTACTCTGAGGCGTTCTCTAGAAAGGTTTTGAATATCGCATCCTTGGAGTGTTAGGGCTCGACAAATCTGCCCATCAGCAGCTGATATGGGCACATTCTTCGATTTGATGCGAATTGTGTCTGGTTGCAAGTAACCTGGATTTTGAGGGTTTTGTGCATGTAAGGGAATCTGCCTGCCACGCAGATTAATACCCGACAATAACAAAGACAGTTTGTCACCCTCATTGTTCATGTAGATGCGCCACATCAAAACAAACTTATTAAAACCATTTGAAATTTTATAGGTGACCTTACCATGTGCTTCTATGTTCCGTACCGATTTCAGGTCTGTCGCTTATATAATCTCTGTTTACCGACTTAGTCAATTTTAATGATGTGAATAGCGGGGTATACTGAGTGAGCATTCCCATTTATATTTATTATGTTGCAATTCCATAAAAAATACATTACAGATTTTGTATAGCTTTTTTCAATAATTTCAGGTGGCAGAAAATAATTAAAATTGATGATTTGAACCATTTTCTTGATTAACAATAAAGCTTAGAAGTCTGAAGTAAGTTATCATTGCTATTTGTAAAATCTTACAATATCCAGATAACTATTAAACAAATAATATCTACATGAAGAAACTATTTACAGGAAAAATAACAATCTACAGGTCTACAACTGTCCATTACAAGCATTGTTAAAATATGTTAAACAAACCCTTAAATGAAAAATTTGTATATGGTAGTATATTTTCTTTCCATGTCAGATCCCACAATGTCCAGCTGATTTTCAGGCGATGAATGGACGAAAATTGGAGACCTGGAGATAAATGTAGATAGAAATAACATAGTTACCTACCTATATCAATTATTGTACAATTAAATGAACCTTAGATTAATGATACACCCATAGAAGAACCTGAGTCTAATAATACACGCATAAGAGAAGCTGAGTCTAAAGATACACCAACAGAAGAACCCGAGTCTAATGATATTTCAATATAACAAGCTGACTCTAACGAAACACCCATAGAACAGCCGGAGTGTAACGATACATCCATAGAACAACAACAAAAGCTGCATACATGTGTCTGTTGCTTGACAGAAACACTCAGAAGGGAAGCTCCAGGCGTAAACAAGTGAGCAAATCTATTGAATCTATCTTACAATATACTTATGAGCTACTATTTATATATAAGTCTACAGATGCAGCCTTTTCCCCGCGAATCAAAAAAGTATGTCGACATAGAGAGTTATTCAGCTTTTATTAAAATCGAAAAAAAATCGACAACTACTTATGTTTGCAAAATTTTGATATATTTAAAATATATCGTTATCTCGAAAACTATATTATGTATGGAGATCTCGATATAACAATATCGTTTTCTCGAGATAAGAAAATATTTGTTTTTCTCGAGATAACAAAATATGTGTTTTCTCGAGATAACAAAATATGTGTTTTCTCGAGATAACAAAATAATTGTTTTCTCGAGATGATGATATAGCATTGTCGTTTCCCCGAGATTACAATATATGGTAAATTGAGATCACGATATAACAATATCGTATACTCGAAAAAAGATAGATTGTTTAACTGAGCTCTTGATATAACTGTCATCAGTGTAAATTTATAATTATTTTAATTATCTTTCATCTTAAGCTATGGCAGTACCAACAGAAACTTGCGCATTACTGATGTTAGACCAATATCCAATTTTTTGTATGAAAGTCGGATATATCTAAAAAACCATCCTCCCAAGTCAGGGGTTCTGAGTCCGCGTTCGCTCCATCATCACCCCTGACAACATACATATATATTTTTCGGGTCTGAGTGTCGCCATCTGTCGGTGACCGGAGTTAACATCAGCCAATGAAATTTATCGTAACCTTCCCCTAATGTTTACATGTAAACAAAAAATGTCTGCGCACCCTGTATCGTGGATTTTTTTAACGATATGTTGGACAGATTCCCTCCGGACCTAAAAAAAAAGCTGTATGAGCGGTGACAGGTGCCATTTGTTTTTCAAATGAAATGAGGACGACTGCAATGGCATATAAAAATTCATACGAATACTTTCAGGTGTTGAACGTGATATTGATAAACTTGGAGTGAATGAAATGGAGTTCTGTGTAGTATGTGAAAGCAGTAGTAAATGATTCAATCATTACAAATTAATAGACAATTAAAATTTTCTGTAATCCGGACGTACCTATTGGAACTGAAAAAGGACTGAGAAAGAGGTGGGTGAAGTAACCCAAAACGAGATTGTTTTAACGGACAGATCTGTCAGTGACATATATGTAAATATTCCAACCACAATTTGTTCATTTGATTGGATTATATGTGATTTAAATTTTACAACACATTTAGGTTGACATTTACATGTACTATACACCTGTATGTAATCTTCAACACATCATCACATTCAAGACTCAAGTAAATTTAGTGACCAGTTTTACATTTGGTGAATTATGCACCATGTTAAAACTACTGATTATAGGAGGAAAACATTCAACTTCAAAATAGACATGGATAATGGTTTAATAATATACTGTACATGTAAGAATGTGAGTGATATTAAAAATTGATCATGCAGCACACTAGTCAAACTTTTTATCACATGAAAGCAAATTTCCTATTCTGACTGATTTATAAATTGTGTACTGGAATAAAAGATAAAATATATTCATGTTCATGCATGTGGATTATGTTCATAGTTTCAAAACCTGTTGCAGATTATCACATTAATTTCCATTTCATTTTGTCTTATTTTGATTTGTTTGTTGTGTTCATCCTACTTTCAGAAATATTTCAGCTTTATAATGCCATGTAGTTTTTTATTGGGGAGGAAGCTGGTGTGCCAGAAGAAAACTCCTAACTTTCCACAAGGTCCAAACGGGTCAGGAAATCCTGGAAAAGTTATGGAATTTATCAGTATAAAAAAATAACAACAAAGTTCCAGGCGAAACATTTCTACTGTGCCTTTATCTCATATTGTGTGTTAAATTGCAAGTGTCACTTACACTGTCATACTAGAATCATTCATGGAAAATGGTCACATAGTTGTTGACAAGTCATGGAATTTTTACACAAAGAATGAGTATGACCATGTTTCAGTAGAAAAACTGGCAATCTTTGTCAGTCGACATAGGAGTCAAGTACACCCTACCAGCAGCTAAGCCCAACCTGCAACCTTAAGGTTGACAGTGTGATCAATAGTAGAAGACCAACTACCTCAACTACTCTGCCACCAATTCCCTGTCTTATAATATTCAGTCTCAGAGCGATTTTCATGACCTGATGTGAAATATTTTTTTATATACTAGTACATATACATGTACATGTATTTCATTGCAATAATGTGTCAATGACAATGTCATGCTAGAATCATTCATGGGAAATGGTCACATAGTTCTTTACAAGTCATGGAATTTTTAGACAAAGAACGAGTATAGACCATGTTTCGGTAGGAAAATTGGCAATTCTTGTCAGTTAAGATAGGAGTCAAGCACACACTGCCAGCAGCCAAGCCCAACCTGCAACCCCTGTGTTAACAGTGATCAAATTAGATGACTAACTACCTCAACCACTCTGCCACAGACTCCCTGTCTTATAATATTCAGTCTCGGAGTGCTTTTAATTACCCCAAGTGAAATAATTTTTCATATACTAGTACATGTACATTTGTTTCATGGCAAGAATGAGTCTTGTATGGTACTAGTTTACATATACTGTATGTACCTTATCTGCTGGACCAGTTAAAAAAATAAACCCATGTTTTTTTTAAGCAAAGGACTGGATGGTTGAATGAAGTGTTAAGTTTATCAACAAGGTGTTCTAGAAGTATACAATAAGTCGCGGAAAAAAATAAAAATTATAAAACAGTGCAAACAATTCAATAACAGAAACATGTAATATTTGTAAACCCCTGGGTGTTGAATCGCAACCAGCTGAGTCATTCAGGGTGATGGGACCTATTAGCAGATCATAAATTGTCACATGAGCTACATAATTGTATTAAGAATAATTTATAAGTACTGGTATGCTTAATACTAGACCATAATTAAAAGTTGATGATCTGTTCTAGAGGACCCAATTAACAAAATCATGGACTTTAAGTGTCCTATTTGGGGGAAATGAAAGTTAAATATCATTGCGTCTAACTGAACTAAATTGAAAAATACATTTAGTTTTTGGCTCCAAATTGGGGTTTAAAAAATGTATTGGTAATATTGATTTTGCATATTGAATCTGTTGATACAAAATATATTTCCAAGTAACTTGTCCTATCAAAATAGTGTAATTTTGTGAACATGTATGGTCATGTTTTGGAATTGAACATGAACTAGTACACATAAATCTTATTATTTACTTAATTTCTTAAATACTGGTTACCTAAAAGGAATAAATGCAAAAGCTGCAAGTGCAGTTTTTTTATTGTGACAATGGCACTTGTTTTTAATTATTCAATAAATATGCAAGACAAAGAATTAAAACCAAGCTCAAACTGTCCTATATTGGGGCTTGTCATAATATATTATAAGTAACTACATGTAGTATGGCAACTATGTAGTTCTCCTTTAGGTTAACATGAGCTGTGATTCTTGTATGTGTATGCAGCTTAAAGTCAACATGGCAGGCATCTTAGTTATGACAGTGTATGGGATGTTATTTAGATTGTTTAACTTGTGATGGTACAGGCCTATAAGGTCTAAAATCAAACTAAATGTGCAATTGCAAAAAATGCAACTTGTTGAAGCTTTTCTATTCTTTCGGTGTAATGCAGGCAAATACAAAATAGCATGTAAACCACTATGTGCATGTATAAAAAGATTATGAATGCTAATAACGGCTAAACTTTCTAGTGTCCCATTTCACTGATCCCTCAATTTATATCAGCAGACACTGAATTATTCCTTTGCAAATATCAATAATCAATTAGTCACATACAATTTGTTTGTTTAAATGGAACTCTATGCCACTTTCAGTAATTTTTTTAGCTATATACTGATATCCAGGTTTTATTTGATGGAGCTAGGCAGAAGTACCCAGTAAGTGTATACACAAGTACTGCTTTGGTATAAAAGTCAATATTTTGTTGAAATATTTCAAGGGTACATTATTAACATCTTTAATTTCTGGATTTTTTTACATCTGTAAAAGGTACATGTATAAATAACCAAACATATTCTTTATGCAGACTTGTGGGGGGGGGGGGGGTGGAAATAAAGCGGGGTCAAAATATAATACTGCTAAGAACACTTCCTTCCTCCCTATATGCTCTTTTTTGCTCAGTTTGGAATTACTTACTGTCTGGTTCTTCTGGACTAATTGTGTCCAAAAAAATCCTACCCCCCCCCCTTTCTACAAAAAGTAGTAGGTCCCTACAGAGTCATATACTGACACATGCTTACATAGCTAATGTCTTGTTACATATATGGATATAAGATTAATATTATTTACGATTTATAGTACAAACATACAAATAATAAGCTTCGTCTTTGTGGAATTGACAAGGTCCAAAATATTCGAGAAGAAAATAAAAAAAAATGTATCATTAGCTGTCACACACCTTATTTTGTGTTGGCTCACGTTTAAATATAAGATACAATTATCAATTTCAAATCAAATTACCGAAGTATTCACGTGTGCTTTAAACCTCGTGTGTTTGTTTACGCTCGACATGCAGATTTTGTAAAAACGATTTTGATTGGTACTTCTCAAGGTCAGAAGCAACTTCACTTCCGACCCGAAAAATATATATGTATGTTGTCAGGGGTGATGATGGAGCGAACGCGGACTCAGAACCCCTGACTTGGGAGGATGCTAAAAAACCTGTAATAAGAAGATGAAGGGTTCGGGAAACTATGACCTGATTCATGGAAGGTAGGGAAGGCATCAGTAATTGGGTAACCTCCTGATATTGGTATTAGAAATTCTTATTTCGCGAAGTTTTTGCAAATGGAGCCGAATATAAATAACATTCTTGCTCCGCCAAGAATCTTTCATTTGGAATTATACAGGAAAATATAATCTCGTGTGTGTCACCAAACTTGTGAAATTTTTAAATGGAAAAAGGGTTTCTTTATTAGTGAGTAGCTTTGTTGATTTAGAAAAAAGTGTCAAAAATCAGTAATGTGCAAATAACTTCAGCTTCAGGTGACCAAATTTATATAATTGGGAAAGCTTTTGTTTATTTTAAAATTGAAAGCACGTGTAAATTTTCTTATGATGTGTATGTAGCTGCTAATTTTTCATACCAGTGTATTTTAGAATTAGACATTTTACATCATAAATCGTGTAACATAGATTTGGGGAGATAATTGTGTATCTTTAATGATGAATGCATTGAATTTGATATTGATGATGGGAATATATATGAAAACAATTTTTCGCAATTAGAAGAAATGAAAGGAATTCACTTAAATGATAATTTCACTAATTGAAGTCATTCATTCAATAAAAATGTAAATTTACCTGTAAATGAAATTGAAAAGTTAAATGTATTGTTAGAAAAGTACAAAAATGTGTTTGCTTTCAATGATAATAAATTAGAAAATTCTGTAGTTAGACATTCCATTGATGTGGGCAATAACAAGCTTATTTTTCATTGGCCATATAGAATTCCATATAGTCAAAGGGAAATTGTGGAAAATAAAATCAAGGAACTACATGTATGTGACCATGTAATTATTTGACCTTCATATAGTCCGTATTCCTCGCCATTGGTTCTTTTTAAGAAAAGGGACGGGTCGTCACGACTATGTGTGGATTTCAGAAGAGTCAATGAGGTAACTAAGAAAGATATTTCTATGATTCAAGAATGTTTGATGCGCTGAATGTATCTAAGTATTTAAGTGCTTTAGATTTATGCCAAGGATATCACCAAGTCCTTGTTAAGAAAAGTGACAAAGAAATAACTTCTCCTATTATAATGGTTATTTCGAGTACAATTACATGCCTTATGGGTTATGTTACAGTGCACTTACTTTTCAAAGGCTCATGGATATATTATGTGCTGGATTATTGTGTCGTGTGTATATTGATGATATTATCGTTTATTCAGATAATTTTGACGATCATCATAATATCCAGCGATTCAACAAATTGGGACTTAAACTGAGAGGGACGAAATGCTTTTTTGCACAAGAAGAAGTAATCTTTCATAGACATCGCACTTATGCCAATGGAATATCGCCGGACAAAGTTAGTGCAATATCAAACTTTCCGTGACCTAGAGATGTCAGTGAACTACGAATTTTTGTGGGTTTAATTTCATATTACAGAAAATTACAGAAAATTAATACCCGAGTTTGTCGCAAACGCTTAAGCGTTTCATACGGTTTTGCAAAAAGACAAAAAGTTAAAATGAACCGCCGAATGTGATAGAATCTTTGAATTTTTTAAAGAAACTTTAACAACATATCCGATATTACACTATTCCAGATTTGAAACTTCATTTACAACTGATGGCAGATGCGAGTTACTCTGGAATTTGAATAGTTTAGGCTCAACAAGGACCCAAAGGAGAGCAAGTGATTGCTTATGCTAGTCGGATATTCAAACCAAACGAGCGGAATTATGCGGTTATTGAAAAAGAAGCCCTCGCTATTGTTTGGTGTGTAAAATATTTTGACAGTACCTGTATGGAAGGAAAGTAACATATTAACCGATCATAATCCGAGTTGGTCATTTACTTTACGGGCGTATGATTTAAACATCAAACATCGTGCTAGTCGTAAGCATCAGAATGCAGATGCGTATCGTACATTCAACCTATTGAAGAACAATGACCAGAAGGATAATGAGATAATTGTCATTCCAGAAATGACAATTGATAGATTATGCGAAATGCAACAAAAAGATCCGAATCTGTCGCTTGTCGTTAATTTTCTTGAACTTGGAATTTTACCAGACGAATCGTCTACGGGACGATAAACAGTTATTTTAGCATCTGATTACTAGTTATAAAAAGACAAATTTATATATAATTTGTTTGCACCTGGATCTCCCCAGGGACGTAAAAATATGCGTGAACAAGCTGCAGTGCCTCGCAGTTTCAATGATGGGATTCTTTTTAGTTGCCATGAGGATGCAGTTGCAGGGCATTTGTCATTCAATAAAACATACAACAGACTACAAGTTCGATTTTACTGGACAGACATGTCCTCTGACGTGGAACTTATGGTGCCAGTCATTTGTTGACTGCGCAACAAAGAAAATCCGAAACTTATTGAAAAAGCTCCGTTAATGTTATTATAGTAGTATCAGGACCTTTTGACAGAGTCGCAGTTGATGTACTTCAACCGTCTCCGCCAACCTATAATTCGAATAAATATATTATAGTTTTCAGTGATTTGTTTAACAAGATAGCCAGAAGCGATAGCTGTGCCACATGCGGACACAAAAACAACCACAAGAGTATACGTAGAGTAAATTTTCTGGAAACATATAGCGGCTAGAATTTTGTTGTCAGATAATAGTAAAAACTTCAAGTCAAATTTAATGCAAGAAATATGTAAGTTAATGAACACAAAGAAGGTATGAACTACAGCATATCATCCTGAGACATATGGCTTAGTTGACCGTTTTTATGGAACCTTAACTACCACAATGTATGTAAGTGGACATCAACAAGACTGGGTCAATTTCTTGCCTCATATTCTCTTTGCATATAGAACAGCTCAGAAAGCACTCAGAAAGCCCGTTCTTCTTAATGCATGGACGTGATGCAGTACTACCTATTTAAGCTGTGATATGTCCTCCTACAGAAGCTTATACTTCTAACGACCATAACAGAAGTGAACTTGTCACACGATTACAAGAAGCGTTTACTTTAGTACGTGAAAATCTACAACGTGCACAACAGAACCAAAATAAAAATTATGATAAAAACTATGAAAAGTTACATTATCGGCGAAAAAGTTTGGTTATGAACGCCTAATACTACACCGGGACTTTCTTCTAAAGTAACTCACAATTGGCATAGACCTTTACCAATTATGAAAAAATTATCCGAAGTGAACTAAAAACTTCAAACATGTTATAAAAAACGATCCGTACAAAGGTACATGTAGATAGGCTAAAAACTTTTGTCGACAAAGAAGGAAAAACTGAGCATGCAAATGATAAGGATAAAAATATGGAGGAAACAGTAGAAGATAGTGCCATTGTTGAAATAATAGACATGATAAATGAGATCGCGAAACGAATCCAAAAGACTTTAAAAACATTACTTGGTGTGGTATGAAAGTGATGAAGCGCTGTGGGTGAATGAAAGTAAAATTAAATTATAAACTGATAATTGAATTTCATAAAGGTGTAAAGAAAAGCTAATGTGATATTTTTACTTTTGAACATTCTTAGTATAGACATTTTTTTCATTAATGTACAATTTAATGTAAATTAGTTTTTAAAGTGTATTTTTTTTAGTAAGTGTCCTGACGATAAAATTGTTATTACGAGAGGGTAACAGTATTATGACTCCCTCCTGTAGATTTTTCCTGACTGATAAATTGTTCAAACTTTCAACTGTTCGACAGGGGAAAACAAAATATTGTCCTAACCCAATTAAAATGTTCAGCATCAACATTGAATTATGCTCTACACAGGATAAACACCTGTGGATCTGATCGTGGAGATTCAAATCATTTCTTCGTGGAATGTTCGAAGTATGCTAAAATTAGAAATATATTATTTGAAAATCTTCAGTGGCTACCAATCTACTGTCAAGTAAATTCAAAACGTCTTACATTTGGTAATTTGCGTTTGACTATTAATCAGAAAGAACTAGTTTTAAGCATGTTTTGAGTATATCAAAGGGTCAGATGGGTTCCCGATTGTTTGAATTCCTACTCACAAGGTTTTTAAATCACACTCACCATCACATCTATCTTTTTCCCTATTATTTTTGTTTTCTTTTTCCCTTACATATTTGTCAAATGTTTTGTTAATACATTATTGTTCATTACTAACAAACATAATATAATTTGTATTGAATTACTATGTTTGCTGCTCCGTCAATATATATTTGTAACATACTGTATACGGAAGAAGACTACATTAGTTTGATTATATTTGAGCAAAAAATATGTTTAAACTAAACTAATATAAGAACTATGTCGTTGTAACCAGTCCTTGATACACCTTCGTCACATAGCAATTTCGTTTTATCGTAATATCGAATTAAACTAAAGTATTTGTTTCTTCATTTCATGTCCACTTACGATTTCCGAATTGATGTATGTTTTATGTTTGTTTTTGTTTTTTAAAGCTAAATACCGACTTTCAGTGTTTTTGTTAACATTACTGATAGACATGACTTGCATAATGATATTTAAGATAAAGAAAAATATCCCATTTTATTTACTTTTATTAATTAAAATTTTTATTTGCTCAAATTTATTTTGTTTGACTGTTTTTTTATCAAAAGAAATTATAATAATTTATGAAAATAGCAAAGAAAACTGACCAAACAACAAGAGCGAAAACTCAGGGAACAGGATATACACAAACGCAACACAAAAACCAAAAACGCAAAAAGCAAAAAAAGAGAGTTACCCGTACCTAATTAAAACAATAGTTGAACTCAGGCGCTCCGAACGAGTAATCAGTGCCTGACTCTAATTAGACACCCTCGAGTCACTCATTATCACGTATAGGCAAAAGTCAAATACAGGAATAGGAAACACTACTTTAGACTCAGCGAAAATGTCAGATCGTATTTAAGACACGGATTTCCACTGATGATCAATTAAGTCATGGTGACGACCATAAAACTTCTGGAGATATATCGTCAACCTAGGTACAACAAACCCTTGGTTGAGTAGTTTATCAGTCAACAGCAGTGATCGGTCTAGAAAATCGAATGCCGATCGCAGGATCTAGGTTAAGGTATAAGTTGTGAAATGTACACGCCATACGCTAGAGCTGCTGGAATGTTGCTGTCGATGAACGGGAAGTTGAAATTTTGGAAAGTTGAAGTCATCACGTTTGTCATAGAGTCTGGTTTTTAGTTTTCCTGTGTCTATTTCTAGCAGTAGTTCTAAGTTAGAGGCTGACCTTAGTGTAATCATAGTGTCTTAAACTTCAAGCTCGCTGGGGGAAATTGAATGTAAATAGGTACCAAATTAGCATTATTGAGGGACAAATCATCATTCTAGCGGATATTAATATTAATATAAGAAAGTCAGAAAGGTGTATCATAATATGCTATGAGAATGACTAATACAAACTTAATTGAGTTATCAGACACACATGTTAGCAGACGACCCTATCAATGGTTACTGTATTATGGTATTAACATCTTGAAATTATCATGCACATTAATTAGATAAATTGCTTATGTATATCCAAGGCCTAATGTTTTCTTGATCGGTACAGAAACTATGCTAGTCTTATTTCAAAATATATTGTCATCAGATATTTGTTTCTAATTTATCAAAAAGCTGAAATTTGCAGATATGACATTATAGCAGTAAACCCTCGATACAAATTCATAAAAAAGTTTAAAAATACCTCATTTAATGGTTGTTTTTCAAATCAAATATGCTCTTTACTAAAAAAAACTACCGGTTTTTAACTACAAAAGCAACACGATTAAACAGCTGCGTAGTGTTAATAAACCAATATGTGGGTTTTTTAAAAGGGGATTTTTAATATAGTTACTATTTCATTAAATACTGCCTATTAAAACAGTAATGTAAAATTTCTTTTGAGTCTAGGAATCGGATAATTGTAATATATTAACTCAAAATAATAGCAGGAAATACAAATAAAAAAAATCAGTTACTAAATAAATACTGCGGTAGATTACTAATACATCAATTACCTTCACATTACTTGCTATTTAGAACTCCACATAAAACTGCACTAAGAACTAGACAAACAATTCGGACAAAAGCTTTCACTTTCTTTCTTCATACAACACAATAAAAAACGAATTTGAATGCTTGATGTACACAAATTACTTGATGACAAACTAGTCGATAAATAGTAAAATGTTTCACTAGTTGCAATTTTCCAATGCATGGTACTATATGTATTGTTTTCGTTTTAGTTTCTTGCTGCGATAAGGATGTAAAGCCTCAATATCAGTTATTTTGGTTGTAGTATTATTTTATTTTTAGAATGCCAGTAAATAAACTAATGAAACTTAATGATCAAATTGTAAGACAATACGTCATCTGTTGGACAATAATATAGTCCAACTATTTCAAGTGCAATGTCTAATGACAAATGAAGATTATCTTATTACAAAAATAGCAAAATATACAGATCAAAAGAGAAATATGGTCTTCCTTATATAAACGTTAGAATTACTTACCAATTACAGAACATCTACCGGGGGCCTCGGTGGCCTAGTGGTCAAGGTAGTGCGTCTACTATTGATCACGTGGTCTGTCAACATTGAGATTGCGGGTTCGATTCTCACCGCAGGCAGGGTGTACTCGACTCCAATCCTAATTGACAAGGATTGCCAGTTTTCCTACCGCAGGTCGAGGGTTCTCTTCCGGTACTCCGGCTTCCTCCCCCAATAAAAACTGGACGCCATTAAATAGCTGAAAAATTGCTGAAAGTGGCGTTAAAACACCATTCAAACAAACAAACAAAACAGAACATCTACCACAACACGGAGTCCAAGAGTCGATTTTGCGTCCATCTTTGTTAACAAAAATAGATTTACAAAATAAAACACAAATATTGATGACAGTTTATCATTAGGTTTGATTAAAGGAAATTATTTAAGAAAATAATATTACAACAAATTAATAGAATAAAAATATTTACACTGTATGTATCTTGCAATATTTAAAGTTTTGTATCGTATAATAAAACACCGTCTGCTTATAATATTCGCAATGTCTGCGGGACATGTTGATTTCAATAACAGATAATAAAAGCTTTGAAAGCAATAGAAAATGTAATGTTTCGCGCCAATTAGGTTTGCATGGGTCAATGATATTTTTAAATTTTTGTACTCAATATGCTGTGTCGTCTTTATTGAATTGTCCATTAGTGAAACTAATTCTGTTTGGTGTACACAATTTGTCAGTACCATCAACAACAAACAAAATACGACATTTACATGACATAAAATATAAATTTGCGAAGGAAGTTTTCAGCTCACGTAAAGCAGTTTTATCTTTATAACATATCAATGATATGCTACGAAGTGAGATAACTTCTTGATAACAAAAATGTTCTGCATAATTTATTGATTGATTGATCGATTGATTGGATGTCTGCTTTACGTCAAGCGAGCAGTATTTCAGCTATATGCAGGACGGGAACAAGTTAACAAACAATAAATCAACGGAAAATGGACAACAGGAATACAATTTTGATTGCAACTGGAAAAGTATGGAGTTTTGGGTAGGGGGTAAAATTTAGCCTTTTGTATCGGCTACAATGAGCCTACTCTTTTTCGAAATCTACAAAAGGGCTCTTATCGTGCAAGGAGCGTGGAACTCTCCAAACACGTAACCCACTACGGTCCGCGGTCAGGCTTTCCGTATTATGCCTGGACAACCCCCCAACGAGAGGGTCTCCCTATCCGCCAGCCGGGGACGCGCTGGGCTGCTCTGTGGGTCGAGCACTGGGAACCCTCCCAGTATGGTCCCCGCAAAATTAATTGACAATTTGGTCATAACACAATGCTCAGCGCACGTATGAATGTTGTCTTTTAATTACTCACCAAATGTATTCTTACGTAGTACTGTTGCTGTACATAAAATGAGCTAAATGAAAATATAACCAAAGCCAATACGAAAATGACACATGACACCATAAGTAAAATGAAATATTTGTTTATGCCACATTCTAAAATACACATATTTACAGTGGTAATTATATAGATACAAATAGACAAAACATACTATATTTCTGCAGTCTTGTATCGAAAAGAATACTAGCAATTAGTACATAAAATATTTCAAAAATGTTTTTTCCGTGTAATTGCAATCTATTTTATTGACGTTTAAAATTTAACTTTTAAAATTCAATAAAATTTGTAGCCGTGAATGCTAAATTATTTGCAGATGACTTTGTATGTGTAATTGTTGTTGATATTGTATGATATGTAAAATAACCCGTATCTTAAATGTCTTATTATTTTGGTAGGCCGATACACTATTTATTGTACCTTCGACACTTGCATTGACGTTACTTTCTCCGTATTTGCAGGTCCACCATTCGTTCAGATCCGTTGTTCCGTTTACTTTTATTATTACTGTTTTTCTGATTCATTCTGTATAGATACAAGCTTACTTATAGGCACACAATGCGATGATGGTGTAAAGAGTGCACGCTCAGCATTTGACGGATCAAAAAAATGTCACCGCAAATCGTAAATTGTCCGCTTTACTTTCACAAATTTTTGCTTTATTGATTTATTAATTAATCATGACATTAGAATAATTTTTAGAAATTTCTCAAAACGAGGTCATTATAGATTACTTGGTACAGAAGTTGAAACACTGTATGTATATGCAGAAACTAACCCTTTGCATGATCCATTTAAGTTTGTATGATATACATGCATGTATAGCCACAGTTTTTATTTCCCAATGCATCCAAGTTTATATTTTATGTCACCTAACAAATTCCTTGTACATATGGTGAAAAAAAAAGAACCAACTTTGCATGTGCTATTATTATAATTATTATTACTATTATTAACCCTTAAGGACCGTTTCAATTGTTTTCAGCTACCCACTTAAGATTATAGACCAACGTCGTTTGCTGTCAACACTGATGCACAAATAAGCAGAAACTGACAAACAATTCCAGAGGGCTCTAAATATCAATATGTTAACTCTTTCAAATTGAAGGTAATAACAAAAATAAAAAATAACGAACACAATCAAAATTGTCTTAAACGACAATCCACAAATAACAGCAGTGGTCATGATTTGGTTTCCTGGCATTCTAAAAGATATGGTGTGTGAACCCAAGTTTAAAGGCACTCAGAACTTTCCATTTCCTTACTCTAATGTTTAGGGTGTTAATGAAAAATGCTGGATATTATCAACACATAATATTAATGGGTAAATCCAATAATCATTGCAGCACAATCCCTTAATTATGTACTAAATTAAAACATTGGGCATTTTACTGCTATCATATCTTTAGAAGAAAAATACATATTGTTATGGCATAAAACTACATATAAGTATTTATATGTGGAAGCGAAGGCTTAATGTAAAATTTCGTTAAAACAGAACAAATATCCCGTGCACAAAACAACCGCCATAATAGTATACACTTTCAATAAGACACACACAGGTCAAAATATGGGATGCCTCAAGAGTTCAGACAACAACGTGGAAAGTCGATTAACCCTTATTCAGCCATTTAAATGTAAAGGGTCAATTGTTAGATTTAATATAGTTTACAAGAACGATATATCACCCGTCGTCGTTTTATACTCGGTTAGTAACATTCATTTGCAAACTTATGAAATTACAAACATATTAGATTCAACCATGTTATGGTGACAACATCAAGCAGATGTGAAGCAACGGTATTTCGTTGACTTAAATAAGACTTGTTTACTAATATATTTAACTGCTGTGTTTAGTTAAATGCGTATGAACTATTTAAATCACCGCCAATTGTAAAAAAGGTATTTGTTAAGAAACTGACTTACTGAAGTAAAGAAATAAAATATGTTG